>QLOH01000336.1:0-600000 GCA_026901365.1 Sesbania bispinosa | reverse complement strand
TCGTTGAAGATGAAGAAGAAGGCAATTCGAAGTTGTCCATTTGAGCAGCTTTAGCAGCAGCTGCTTGAACATCACGAGGGGCCAAAGAAGCAGGACGAGGGAAACAAGTGGCGAGGTGAGGGAAGTTGAGAATGGCAGAGCTTCCTTTGATGCTCAACGCTGCCACGTCATGTGCTCTCGCTGCCATTTCCGGTGTGGGGAATGTCCCTAGCCATATTCTCGATTTCTTCCTTGGCTCACGGATTTCAGAAACCCATTTCCCCCAATTCCGCATCCTCACACCTCTATACACGGGGTGTTTGTTAGACTCTCGATTCCGTTTTACCTTTTTATCATTTGGTGGCGAAGGGAATGAGTTGGAGCTGCTTTCTGATGCTTCTGAATTCTGAGCTTCACCTGAAACTGGAACTCTCATTGTGATTAGTTTGAGAAAGACACTCACTTCAATAGGGATCGGAAGTGAACGTTTTGGAATTTGGAGGAGGGGGGACTAGACGATTAGTGAGGCATGCAAGAGAAGGGAGCAAATTGATCCGTTTTATATGCCTTTTTATTATTATTATTTTTATTTTTATTTTTCAGTCACTACTCAATGAGTCATAAAACACTTATAAAGGTTGATATATAGAGGACCCACTAGAGAAATGGGTCACCCTGTAAGTCCCAGTGGGTACAAATACGATGGGTCACCCCCCCTTCCCTTTCTTTCTGCTATGCAACTTTTCTTTTAGATATAGTAGACACTGTTCACTTCATCAGTTCATCCTAATCTTTACCAGACAACGGTTTCACCCATGTTACACTGTTCATTTATCCCTTATCCGTGTATTCGTTCAAGATCACTCAGCTTTTCAACCCCCATTACCATTTTCCCACCCTGCATTATTTAATTCCAATTTGCCCTTTTTCCAATAGTTTATGTATATGAATATAATAATATTGTATAAAACTTATTCGTTGCATTCTGGAAGCAAGAATGGTTGGTGGATTTATAAATGTAAATGGTGACGTAACATGATCGCACTAGCAATTATAATTAGGTTATCATTTATGTATTTTTATAATTGGCACCGTGCTATGTTAAGTCTCGCTCGCTTATGCCTCTGTTTGTCTTGATTACGTACAAGGATACACTATAGGACTATGTCATTTCGAAGAATTTGATAGGAAGCCCAACCTCTCAATTCTTTTGGCCCCAATTTCAACCCAAACTTTATTGAATGAGTAAATTAACAAATTTGTAGTAAATGATTTTTTTTTGTGACGTAGTTTAGTCTCTAAAAAATAAAAAAATTCAATATAATCTTCCACTTATTGTTTTGTCTGTCAATGTAGTATGTAGTGCAATTATATATGCTTCCCGTTAATTTTTTATTGCTATCACACTATTTGTTATTGAGATACAAAAATAATGTCATTGAGGTTGAAAACTTCCAATTAATGAAAGAAGGGGAAGAAGAGACTAATTATTGGAGTTGAGATCTTCCAAGCTATAAATTTTATAAAATCACGTTATTTTTTGCCACAATAAACACTATAGTGACAAATAATGTAACATAGTATCACTAACGTAATAAAAAAATTAATGATAAATACACATTTGAACTATAGTTATGATAAACAAAGCAAAAAGTTCGGATTTATATTGTGTTTTTTTATTTTTAGAACTAAACTGCATGACATTAAAATAAATGGGGGAAGGAAATTTTCTATTTTACTCTTGAATTGAACTTAACTAACCACCTATTTATTCATCATCCATGTGCTATAATCATCCGGTTCTAATACATTCATACTTGGCCGTTACTTAAATTGATCAGAAATAGCTTATTTGTTGGGGAATGATGTTCTATATTACTTGGCATATAGTCCCAAATTAATATGCAACAAAGCAAGGCATGTGACCGCCTTTAAAACGAGATTGTAAGAGCCAGCAAGGATTTAGGCTTTTGGACCCTTCTTTGATATCTTCCCTTTCACTATATGTATATATTATATTTATTTGCCATTCCTGGCAGGGGCAATGATCTCTTTGTTTGTTTCTTTTTCAATTTTAGACTTGCGAGGTAACTAGATAAATACTGTGCTAGCTACTTGCATCAAAATTTTCCATGGAGTGACTGCCCCAACTCATAATCTGGTAGTAGTTGTAATGTTGTATTGATATCAATATCATCACCCACGTCTAAGGCACCGAACAGGAGTCACACTCTTCATATGGGGTCCCTGTGTTGCACGTATGTTGCACCCTAGGTGGTTCCAATTGTGCTCTTCTTGCCACGTGGAAATTTGTCAACAGCGATTTAACTCTAACAAATGGACTAACCCTAGACATAAAAGTGACTTTGCAGAGTCTTAATTTTCCCAAGAGACCCTTTTCCTATTATTAAGACTTGACACAATAGGCTCAACCAAAACCCCCGCCCCCCTAAAGAAAAGTTGAGGCATTTCAAATCCTTGTAATTTACAATGGCAATCATAGTGACATTGGATGAATAATGACGAAAATTATTTTTTCTTTTCCACGTGATTGTTGTTTTATATGTGCGTTCATTAGTTTTCAGAGTCGAGAAATATGGTTACTTATGAGAAGTGGACATTTTACCAATGAAATGAGCTGTTTTCTGTTGATGGATACCTATTTGGATTCGTAAAATGTGATTTTCAATCTACAGTGAGGCAATAGCCAATAGGACTTGTGAATTTATGATCTGTACAATGTACAAAATAAAACCTCTTGGAACCGAACCATTCCCACTCACTTTTATTAAGAAAACGATTAAACAAACCGTTTTTGCTGACACATATGGGCCATATTCAGGCATGGATCATCACCTACAGGCCCGACAAGGCCACGCCCATTTAAGATCTAAGTTGGTGAATGAACTGGGATTCTTTGTTACAATATTAGAGAGGTAATTGGAATGAAAGGCAAGGAAACCAAGAAACCCTTAATCCAAATTCCAGGAAACGTCATTGCATTTTCATCAAGTTTTTAGCATTTTTTATTAAATAACAAAGGAGTATTAATACATTTTATACTAAGCTTGAATGTTATATCTCTAGCAAATGGTACTATATGGTATTATAAAGATAGTAATTTAGCAAAGTCCGAGATTGAGGATTCTAAATATTCAAAACACATACCACCTGCTCTGCTCAACATGGGTCTGATCTGACTCAAGTTCCCAAATAAAATACCTTCATTCTTTATGTCATTATTCATGCCTCTCTCTTTGCAGTTAAGGAGTTAGTTTCTACTATATGAAGTCAAAGGTAAAGGGAAATGATCTAAGTCTAACTGAACTGCCACAAAAGAAAAGGTATTGGTCATCCCATATTCCCATGTTTGTAGATCTTCTGCATTTATGTACCGAATACCTCATGCAGTTCAACCTCGGGTATTACATGGATATTATAATTATTATTATTAATATTATATATGACAAAATATATATATAATAATTATCGGGTGGTGTGCTTCTCTAGATTTAATTATGGGTCAAACAGAGGTAAGGGGAGAGTGAGTCCTTACTGAAACATGCAGCTTCACCGCTTGCTAGCTATAGTGTCACATGCATTGCCCATACATGGAGGATGTAACACACTTCTTCCACATTAATTACATGTGGGTCCTCTGATTACCAGATTAAAGATACAATAATAAATATATATCTCATGCATAATATGGTCTCTCAATGATTCTGGTGTAATCTCATGTTCTATTCACATGGAATTCAGGTGATATCTGCAGAGGCTCTTACACCAACTTTTTATGCAGGTTTTAGTAATACTTAATAATCTTATGCACAGTGCTACCTGATAGATAGTTTAATTAGAATTACAACGGTGTGCCATGGTGTTGTTTGTTCTATTTCTATTCCCGTTCATACAAGCTAGATGTGAATTAATTGAAGTATTAAAGTGCGAATTATAGTGCAGGTTCTTGTCCAAATCAATTGATTAATTGCTTGATTGCCGTGCCTCCAAAGGTGCATTCTGAATCTCGTGATGTTTCTAATTTCTTTTGGTTGCTATGTCAGATTCTAATACGACAGAACACAAGTTCCTTTCAAATTCTATTTAAATATAGTTGCTACATATGTCTGACTCGATTAGGAAATGTAATAATTATTAATTTAAACACGTTATCAAATACTCTCTGTGGTAGAGAAACGTCAAGCAGGAGCAACTACCAGTCCGTTCAGGTGCTGTTCTGCCATTTCAAAGTCAAATTCAGTCCCACTTTTTTTTCTGAGGGACTAATATATCTGATTAGATTATGCAGCAAACGAATTATTCTAATGGGTTTTTTTCACTTAGTAAGGGTAAAAATGGATGAGTTAGAATGCAGAACAGAAATCAACAATACAACCACTGCAAACACGTCCATATGTCGCCAATTTTACCCTTCTGTTTCTGTTGTCACTTAATCATTCCTCTATGTAATTAATTTATGTTGAAAAGTGAAAGAGGGACTTTCAAGACTGGTGATCCAAATCAAGCTCAATCAGTTTGTCAAGAACATGAGAAAAAAACAAAAAAACGAATAAGGGTAGCCAAAGATCTCAATTTCAGAGTCAAACTTGAGGTATATAAGAAGAAATGAGAGCTAGTCAAAGAATGCTGTGATCATATAATTTTATATCTCACTGCACTGGAATGTCAAATAATAAAGAAATGCAGTTTCAGGGTAGATTGCCAAAGTTACATAAATTGATGATCCTTATTGTCTCAGTAAGTTAGAAACATAAAGAATGTCTTGATCTAGCAATTGTTAGGTTGTCTGTCAAATTTCTTCTTATTTTAACTTTTCACATTTTTCTTTTTTTGCCTATGAATGAAATCATACAACTTGGGAGGCTTTCCTTCTGACTACCCTTTTCTTCTTTTATGACTTAAAATGAAATCATCATCATCATCATCATTATCATCACTCTCAATAGTTCTTTTCTTGGCTTTTATATCACCATTTCTAGATGCCTGTTGCTTCTGGGAAGTTTCAGTTTTAGTCACCGGCTTTGATGGCTTAACAGGAGTTCCTGTCCGCAGCTCTTTTTGCTTCCTCTGCTTCTTCTCAAATGCTTTCTTAGCTCTTTCAGGAGACAGCATCCCGTGTTCCATTAACCTGCACATAGAAATATGTATGCCTTAGTTTGAAATTTCTGAGCAAGGTTTACTAAATACAAAAGGCTCAAGACTCCAACTGAATACTGAATTTCATTCAAGAGAAAAATACTTAATTATATTGCATGAGTTTTTAATGCTGAATGAATCGAGGTGACCGTTCAATTGAAGAGAATATTATACCAAATTGTGCAACCAGTCTCTATAAAGAAAGCTCAAAATTTGCTACTCTTCTCTGTTTGAGGCTTAACCATGTTTCTTTCTTCATTTATGGAAAATATTCAACTCTAGAATAAATTGTAGCTGAATTCCACAATTTATATGTGAATAGAAGAAACAGAAAAAACAGAAAAGGAAAGATTTAAGCACAAGAAAATTGGTCTAACAGACACTGGTTGTATGTAAGGACAAGAAGAGCCATGATAAGTACTATAAACAGATGTGCTTGAGCTGTCCTATATGATTGATAATTTTCATCAATTGCTACTTCTTTTCGTATCATTTGAGCAAAACCTAATGCTTGACCATTGGTAAATCCTAAATTACAAATTCCATTTTTTTCTCATGAATAATTTAGTAAAGAATGGCTTCTGTACTTCTATAGAGCATGGTTACTCAATTCATAGGATATGAAAGAAAAAGATAAAGGAACCAAAAATAAATAATTGAAGGCAAAGAATGAAATTTGGTGAAGGTGGCAAGAAAATGAAATATAATTGAAAAAATCATGGAAGGTATTCTTCAATGATGGTGCTTTCTAGTAATCAACAACAGAAGCTGCAGATTCCATGTACATAACATCTTGCTATGTGTCAATATAAAGAATGATTTTCTAGTTGACGCAGCTAACAAGATACCAAAATCCTATACTACTCGATGAAGGAGATAAAAGAGAGGCATGTGGTGAATTTTGTGTGTGTAAAGTACACAGCGGGGATATATTATATAGACATGAAGCAATAAATACAAATATTTACAGATACCCTAATTATCATAATTACACGATACTATATTGTATAATCACCCTATGTGTGTGTGTGAATGTGTGTGTGTGTGTCTATATATATATTCAATACTCGTCCTCAAGCCGGAGGATATAGGTCATACACACAAAGCTGTGTGAGTGTGCGTGTGTGTGTGTCTATATATATATATATATATATATATATATATATATATATATATATATATATCCTTTCCAATACTCGTCCTCAAGCTGGAGGATATAGATCATATACACAAATCTTGTTACAAATGTAACTTATACAAGGACCCCTTAAAGACAAGGTAAAAGCATTTGCCAATTGATCATTTGAACTAACAAAGCTAGTGATGATGTCTCCAAATAAAATCTTCTCTGTAATGAAATGATAATCTATTTCAATGTGTTCAATCATCTTGTGAAATACTGGATTTGAGACGATGTGCAGTGCACCTTTAATATCAAAAATGAGTTTCATCTGCATAATTTACTATTTGAGCTAGATAAGTTTGTAAGATGAGTTTGCAACAAATAAGTTCCTTAAGTTACTATTTGAGCCAGATAAGTTTACAAGTATTAGATATATTTAAAAAAGAACTAAATTTTATTTAAATAGAACTCTTCATTCTTTTATAGTCCTAAATTTATCTATTTTTGTATTAACAATAAACTCTTCAAAAATTTCCCTCTCAACGTATGTAACTAAATAATTTCTAAGAAAGTTATCTTTCATCTTGTTGTAAAATCGGGTCTTGACAACTTTCATTGCAGAAAAATGACAGCAGAAAGGGAATACAAGATGAACAAATTATTAATGCATCAAAATTAACAAATTAAATTGACAAGAATAAATTATTGTAATCAAATACAAATATACCATTCTAACAAAGGAATACAAAATTTGAAGAAGCCACTGATTAGTAGTGTCATAATGTGGTTGCTCATATAAACTCATAAATCAGTCAGATTTTCACAAAATATTTTGGAGGGTGCCTCATTTTACAATTTTTTTTATAAGTAGTACAAGTTTCCTGCTTATAATGGAAATTATACGTAAAGCTTATTGTCCAAGAAATAGGGTTAAAGATAAAAATGCTTTTATCTTTTCCAGCAAAAACAATATGATTTAAACACATAAAAAGGAAATTTATAGGGCATAAGGAAGAAGTTCTAATTCAGAAGAAAGTAGGAAGAAAAGAGATAACAAGGATATCCAAGTTGAACCACAGATCTCATTAGTAAAACTTCTACTGAGATTGAGGCAATGGATGCAGAAAGACAGCAAGATTCTACCATGGTGTTAGGATAGAAGGACAGTTGGAGAACCTTTCTAGTTAGTTAGAAAATTAGAATGTATTCAATCAGAAATAGTTAGAGAAGTTAGGTTGTTAAAAGGGGGTATCAGTAGATAAATAGGAGAAATAAGGATCGGAGGACTCATTCAGAGAATTTGACAGTTTGTGTGTGAAAGGGAGGAACCCTTTGCTGAATGGGAAACCCTTGGAAGAGATCTCTCTCTCCTATTCCTAACCATTCCATAAAATTGTTCTTTCCTTTTGTTTGTTTCTATCAATTCTCAACTCCTCTTCTATGGGTTTGTAACGGAAGGTAGTAGATTATAATCATTATATACAATTGGAGAAAACTATCAGTTATGACATGTGAGAGCCACTGATCCATAACTGCAAACTAGAAGCTATAGAAATAAATTGTTTTCAATTGAGACGTGCCTCCTTAATTGAAGAGGTGTGTATCCTTGCTATTTACGATAAATGTAAATTGGAGGTTTAATATTTGAAAGGGAATGGGTAGAAACTCTTAACTAATAGTGTGTTTGGTTTACCGGAAAATCACGTTTCAAACGTAGATCCGAGCCAACACTACTCTCAGCAGCGTTGGTCTAGATCCACGTTTGAAACATGGTTTTGGGGTAAATCAAGCACACATTAATTCTCTATATGTAAGTAAGAAATGAATTAGTTTCATTGTCAAATATATCGGTAATACTTCCAGATCTCTGGTATATGTAATAAGAAGTCATGAACACAGCTGAGCAAGATTGCCAATTAGTCAGATCTTAAAGGAATCAATCAAGAGAAAAATGTTCCATGCAATTTGGATTCATTGAAACAAACACATTCATTTGTACAGTAAACAGTTATATATAGTAGTTCTTCTACAGCAAATGTCAATCCTTATGAAGTGAAGCAGGAAAGGGAGTATTGGTGGATTCTCTATCAAGCATTATTATCATAAACTAGTAATCAAATAACCAATGTTAGACATGAATGAACAGGAAAGAAATGAGGCCTTATCTAGTGATGCAAATGAAGACAAAAGCAATATTTACAATCAAGGTCATTTATCAATAGCAGTATAAGTTTGTTGATAAAACAATTAAGGTACTTAATATCGATCATCTTAAACATTAATTTGTTTCAAAGTAATGCTATATCTTCCTAACATCCACCCCATACTTAAAACGGAGTCTTAAAAAATAGAAGTATTTAATGCCTTCAAAACCCAAAAAGCACTTAATACATTCTTCTTTAATTAATTAGAAGGATTATGAGGAGGATACATAATTATGAGAGAGTAGTTGTAGTTATCAGCTTATTACACAGCTATCCTGAATAAGTTGGATTAGGCACATAAACAAAGAAACAGAGCCAGATAATATACATCATTATCAATCTATTGTGACAACCATTGCTTTAATTCATATTTGAAGTATGTATGGCGCCAACATTGACTGGAGAATCCAAACAAGATAGTTCAGAAAGTTTCAAGAAACAAAACAGCATGAAATGAAGATAACATAACTTCAAGCTGCAATGGTCCGAACAGGATGAATGAATTGAAAGCATATCTCTGGAATTTATAATTACAGGTTTTAAACTGTCAACTTCATGCTACCAATGTTCATTTCAAATATGGAGAATGGTGGGTAAAAAACTGTTAGATTGAAAGAGAACTCACCAAAACTCTGCCATTTCACTTGTTGGTATCTGTTTTGATAATGACTCATAGAAAATCCTCAGGGGTTCTTTCTGTCAACAAAGGCCATAAAAAACTACACAAATGAGAGGGACTCAATTACCGTTAGTTTTGTAATTTCTTGGAATCAAATGGTATAGGTTCAGAACCTGTTCTGGAGGATCATGTTTCTGTCCAGGCAGACTGTAGACTTTCCTCTCTCTCACTTTTGTAGTACTAGTTGTCTTTGTTTCTGTTTTTGAAGATGATGATGTCGTTTTGGATTTAACCTTAAATATTTGCAAAAAGAAAAATTAGCTGCAAAGCCATCCTAATTGAAATCAACAAATTTGACATATAAAATCATAGGGTAAATGGTACCAAAACTCTATTTAAATTAAAAAAGAAAAAAAAAAGTTCATATGAATTCGTATGAGGGAAATAAAATGCAAGCTTTTCTAATAGATCACGGATGTATTATTGGAACAATCCTCAAAATTCTGAACCCAATTTCCCCAATTGAGCACAGCAACATGAAAAAGTAACATAGCCAATCTAACTTACAGCAGTCGGTGAAATCCCAGCTAAAAAAATCAGAACCCCACAAATTTACACTGCCCATTTAGGAATTCAATCCAATAACACAACCCACACAATTCTGAAAATATAAAAGCTCCAATTTTATTTCTTAATTTTAAAGACTGGTTGATACCTCAGATTTTGTAACAGTTGTGACAGATTTCATCTTTGAATCAGAAGGGTGCTTGCTTGAGCTGTCCACTTTCTTCTTGAGAGCCGAAGAATCAACCTTTCCCTTGGAAGAACCATCTGAGGCACTTGATTTGAGCTTCACAGTACTGCTTTTGGTCTCTGTAGCCATACACCAATTCTATCCTAATTATCTAATGTGGTTTAGATCTGATTGACCCTTCCTTTTTCTTGATTACCCTTCTGAATCTCATTCACAGATGCTCCATTTTCATCACCTGTTATCTTTCTCGGTGAATTTCGCTTCCTTTTTCTTCAACAGATAAAACGTTCAGATTTGCCGGTAAGTGTTTGTTTAACTGCCATGTTCCAAAAGAGGGATAAACCCTATGAACCTGAACGCATGCGATTGGAGCCTGGTCTAGAAAGAAAGATGAATGATTTCAGAACTGTGTTATTGGACGGTAAAGATTTTGAGGAAACATGTGTTAACGTGGGGATGACATCATTTGATTAAGTTCTTTCACAAACGCTGCTTTTGCTGATTTTAATGTGAATGATCTCTGATTTTAATGTGAGCGGTCGGAATTAGGGATGTACTATACCTTTTCCAGAATTGTAAAAGGAACTACAGATAAAAAATTATTAAAATGTATAATATTTAATTTTATAAATATAATAAATGTTATGATTTTCAATAAAAATTATCTATTTATTAAATTTTTAATCAGTTTTTTAGGACACTTAGGATTTTTTATTGAAGGAAAAAGAATCTTTATCTATAACCATATTTGTATGAGTAGTAATATTAATTTTCATCAATAGTTAATAGGTATAGGACATATTACTTGTGTTTTAATTAAATTAAATATATTTTTCTATAATGTGTATTTGGTTTTTAACAAATTAATAAAATAAAAAATATATTTCAATGCTAAAATTGAATATGAAAAATAATAATTAAAAGATATTAAAAATATTTCAGTCTATAAAATATACTACCCCAGTCCTATTTATAAGAATAGGACTAAATCATGGATTTTAATCATCTATTAGCTATTTTGAAAATTTCACATAACCATCTCAGGTAGAAATTTTGTGTCTATCTCTCTCCTTATAAATATCTATCTATCTCCTCATAAATGTTAATTTATGCTAATTTATGAGGAGAGTGATAGACACCAAATTTTCACATGAGATGGGTATGTGAAATTTCCACTTGAGTGAATCCAAATCTCTAAATCATCATGACCAAAGAAATTCCTTGAAACTAGTTACTTGTCTAACACCCTTGTCCAGTGACGGGTATTACTCTACTAACTCGGAGAATCTTTAAGGAAGTGAGGAGAATTGGTGATTTTTTTTTAAAAACATTATCTTTGATTAAAAAATTCTACTTGGGATAAAAGAAGAAGAAACATATTAATACAGGGAATATGATTTCATTATAATTTAAAATTACAACTTAAGTAAGGGTTTTAACTTAATACATTACAAAAAGGAAAGTGGGCTTTCTATCTGGAAACACCCTATCTCTATTGTATATTGCTACTTACATATGCCCCTAAACATTACCACTTGACTCAACAAAAATTCGGCTTCACCTGAATGTCACGTCTAACTTCACCACAACATGCATCCTTCCAGAGTTCATGCCCACTTAGGTGTCATAAGAGTGATAGACAACGACAAAGAAAACAAGGGGGTGAGAACACTTTACATGAACTCAATTAACAAAGGATATGATAACTAAAGTAGACAGATATAAGGATTCACGCAATTCATAAAACAACATACTCAATCAATCACAGATAATCATAATGTCATGAAATTGTGCCAATATGTTCATGCAATGCAAGGCAACCATATCATCTTCCATCATTTCTCATAACTACCATATGCCATGCGATGCATGAAGGCCCAGGGTAATTTCACCATCCACAATGCACAACGACATTGTCATAAGAAGCGATCAGGAGTTAGAGTCTGTACTAGCACCAGTACATAGAACCACCGCTCTAAAATAATAATCCTGATTCCATTGGTTGATCAACCAAAATGTTAACTTCCGAACAATCTCCACTGATCAAGATAATGGTCAGAGTCTAATCAGGGTAACCTGACCATATTGAGGAAATTCCAGCTTACGGGGGCGCAACTCATGTGACTTAGCAAACTTTCCCCGACATGCAATCCACACCCTCAAGGCCAAGTGAATGTACCCACCCGGTATCACTCACAACCGCCTCTCTTCCATTTCACAAAGTACCACTTGTAGCTTCCGTCTTGTCATAAGGACCACCACCTTAGACGTCACTATGCGTATGATGCATGTCACATATACTTATGCATTCACAACATATTCATCTCTTATTGGTAAAGTCACCCCGTATCTTTCCATGCAATCACCAATCGTGATATAACAACAGATTCGACACTTAGCCCACCGATAGAGTCGCTTCAAATCTTTTTACACAACCACCCACCGTGGTACAATAACAAATTTGGTGACTTTATCCAGCAAGAATGATACGAATACGGCCACAGATAATAATCAGTCGACCCAGTTCTACTTCAACCGGCCAAACTATCTCCTAGGTAGCTAATTCTTGATCGTCAACCGGATGAGATCCATTATTCAACCAGCCAAACTCAACTAGATGAGATCCATTATTTAGCCAGACAAACTCAGCTGGATGATATCCATTATTCAGCCGACCAAACTCAGTCAGTCAGCCGGAAAAGGGTTTAATTCCAGCCGACCAATGAAGCTTCAGTCGGCCACTTGCATCTAGCTAGTTCGCTCTTTAATTCCAGTCGACCAGACATGATGAAGATTCCAGAACTTCTTCGATTTTTGGTTTTTCATTTCTATAACATTCTTTTAATAGGGGCATTAATGTAACGTGCAATTAACCATACGTCGTAATTTCATGATAGTGGAGTCTTTAATTCATTGTTAGGAGCTATGATTTTGAACAACCACTTAGTTCTATAAATACGGGTTGAAATGTATTCGAGAGATAAACCATTGAATTAGTAAAAATATAATTGAGTTTTTTCCTTTGTGAGAGCTTATCCTTTGTTCTTGGATTAAGAACTAAAGTTGATAATGTTTGTTCTACCGCATGTCACGGTTAGGGTCAAATTCCTTATTTGATAACTTTGGTTCTACCAGCAGGTCGTGGTTAGAGTCCAAGTTCCTTTAATCTGTCTTGATTTCAAAATGCTAGCTTCAATTATCCCTTAATCATTCCATTCTTCAACCTTACCATTTTATATCCTTTTAAACAATTTTCCCCAATTTTGTTAATTTACTTTCATCCAAACTTAGATAGATCCACGAAGTGAATCCACCCCCTGGATTCATATCATTGGTATCAAAGCTTCGGCTCTGGGTTTGATATCAAAGATGACTATTTTCTATACAAGGTGTTTCATAGAAGGCCATTTTTGTTTAATTGCAATCGATGAAGGAAGATAAAACAATGTTGTGAGCCAAAGAATGATGGATAAACTCAACTTACCAATGAGTCTTCATCCTACACAAACTAAGTTTAGATTCACTATTGGGAAATACGTGGATGAAGTTACATGTGATATTGTTCCCATAGACTCATGTCATTTTCTTTTAGGATGGCCTTGGCTACGAAATAAAATGCTCAATCCTAAAAGACTTTCAGTTTCTTTGGTGCATGAAGGACGCAGGTTTAGGTTGACATTTCTACACCCAAACCACGTCTGGGAGGACCAACATATGCTGAAGGAGAGAATATAAAAAGAAAGAGAAGAAAAAAGGAGAGAAAAAGAAGAAACGGAGAGGAAAGAAAAGAGTGAAAATGAGATAATAGAAACAGAAATAAGAGAAAAAGAAGAAATACAAAGAGAGAAAGAAAGAGACACAACGAGAAAAAAATAATGAAGAATAAGAGAGAGAAAAGGCAAGAGAAAGAGAGATCAAGAGTGAGAAAATTTTAATTGCTAATGATTTTTCTTCTTCTGTTGATGTTTTGCATGTACAGAAGCATGAGTATCCAGCGAACCAACTTCCATGTTTGATGAGGAAGTATGTCGATCTTGTACCAAGAACTCCATTGCTTAGCAAAGAGGTGTGCTTAATCTCTAATAATTTTTCTCTGTATAGTGGTAATCATTATAGCTTGCAGGAAGCTGAGAGAGTAATGCTAAAAAAGGAGCTCCATGGATTGCCACCATTGCAGGGGTTGATGCATAAATTCGTAAATTTTTTTTTTACCCTGGAGCTTGGGATCGGACAAACCAAAGGCAAGCTTCCTTAATGCATAAGGAAGAAATTTACTGAGGGAGTGAAAATTCAGAACAAGTATCTAAAACAGGGGGAGTATTTTTCTAAGTCCCTACTATTTATTTTCCCTTCAGATATTTACTGAATTCCTTTTTAAACAAATTTGTCATCATTAAAAAGGGGGGAGAATGTTGAGTCTCAAAATCAATTTAAGTATTCAAATCGAATTCAAGACTCTCATTGTTATGTATATGCACTAGAGACTTATATGTTTTTGGAAACATCCATCACATGTATCATATTATTTTATAAAGGCAATTCATTATTTTAAGAATACAATTAATGTCCTTAGAATAGTAAGCTCAAACTTCATAAGAAATCAAGTAGATGACTTGATCGTGAGATCTTATGAAGAACTATTCTTAAAATAGTCTCTGGTTAAGTATCATCTTAGGACAAAGATGCATTTAGACTAGTATGTGAGTTCATTGATGATCACATCTCACAGATCATGGATATGAGATATCATGTGCTCACATAGGTACACATTAAGTGTAATGGTGTACTGGACAGACCCACCTTAAGAACATTGCATGAATTGTTACATAAGTGTCATGAACGTTTCTTAAATTGATAAATATTATATGAAGTCCTTCGACCTGAAATCACTATGATTCCTACATAAGGAATTATATGTTTTAATTATCATCAAACGTTGCCTGTAATAGGGTAATCATAAAGTTGGTTTTTGGACATATAATGAATTATGTGGTGGGATGTGAGTGACCTAGATGGGATTTGTCCCTCCTATGTAACAGGAGTTATATCTGTAGGCCTCTTGATAAAGTGAACTGCAAAATGCATGGCCATGCTCAGGAGGATAAACATGAGATGTTTATTTTCTGTACAGTCTACTTGGGGATCAAGAAAACATAAATTGAACTATACAAGGTTGACACATACCATGCCCTTGGGTTCAATTAGATATTTGGACAAAGGGACAGATCATATAAATTATTATCATAAAATAGGATTCATCAAAGTTGTTGATAATCTCAATATTTGGGTAGTAATGATGTATTGCTAGATACCGCTCACTATTTATGATATTAAATATAAAATGTTTTATTTTAATATCATAACCAATTATTAAAAGCCTATTGGGTCACACGCATACAACAAGCCGCTAGGAAAAGATAATAATTCTAATTTGATTAGAATTATAACCTAATGGGTCAGGCCCATATGTGTTAAGGATAAGTGAGTGAGGGGGGTAAAACCCTAGCCACCACTCTATAAATAGAGCATGAGATGCATTACCCTAGACACACGAGTAGTCCCTCTTACTCTCTAAAACACTACTAGCAGAATTGAGGAGGGTTTCCTAGTTCGGCTGTTAGCATGGACACCACTAGAGACGTGGCTGCTATTGCCTCATTCGCAATCCTTAAAAGGTACAACCTTTTGTTTTATGCCTTTTATGCCTTAATTCGTGTTTTTCGCATTAACGATCATAACAAGGGAGGGAATCCATTTATTCCGTTGCACCCTGACCACATGCTTGATTCTTTCACTCATACACTAAGTTTTAATGGACAACAAATTTGATTTAAAAAGAGATGATTTATTATGAGAACAGTATCACTTGAAGGTATTTTGATTTATTGTTTCAGCAAGCACTTTATAGAAGAAGCCTCAAGTTGAACCTACTGATGTAAGGAAACCTTCTGAAGTGTCAAGACCTGCTGAATCCATTTCTACCTTCTGAAGTGTTACAGAATTATTTAGAGAAGAATTATTGAAGACCTCGTTTTAGCTGTTGATTGAAGCCTGCAAGTTGTATGATCAAGTCATCACACATCCTTAACGTCTGAAGCAAGTTTGATTCATTCAAGGAATGATTTCAAAGTACGTTCGTGCTGTCAAAGTCGTATTACCTTAAATGGAATCTGCTGAACGCGTCAGAGCAGTGTTGCAGACTGCAACACCTGTAAAGCTCAAAAGTCAGAAGCTATCAGAAGATTGTTTCACAACGTCTCAAACCGCATTAAATGCTATCTCACAATGGTAGATGAAGCTCTCTTCAACGGACTCATTTCAAGACAATATAAATAGCTTCATAAAAGACTTTGAAGAAGGGTGGAACCTTTGGGAATCCTTGGTGAACCCCTAGCGAAGCCCTGGCAAAATCCAAATGAGAGTCGGCAAAAGCTCAATAAGAATATCTATCAAGCCAACCCTATGAAGAAACAATTCCTTCTGACCAAGATACAGAGAAGAACTTCAGTCTAATATCTTTACTTTTGTATCTTTGTTTTTCCTTGAACTAAGAATTCTCATTCATTGTATTCTGAATTATACTCAGTCATTCCTTTGTACAAGAGAACATGTGTTTAAGTTTCTCAGAAACTTAAACTATTTATCATTGTAAACACTATTAAGTGTCTAAGAGCCTGGAGAGGCTTGGAGGAATAAAGAATACTCAGTTTAGCCTGGAGAGGCTGTGTCAAAAGAATACTTGATTTAGCCTTGAGAGGCTGTGTCCAAAGAATACTTGGTTTAGCCTAAAGAGGCTGTGTTCAAACAATACTTGTAATCTTGCGGGATTAATGAAAATCCAGTGGAGTTTTTGCCCTAGGACTGGACGTAGCTCACTGAGTTAGTGGGTGAACCAGGATAAATCTTGTGGCTAAGTTCTCTCTACCCTTAACTCTTTATATTTTGTTTTTAACTAACCAAGGAGGGTTAAGAAAAGTGATTTTATTAATCTGCGCTGCAATACAAACTCTTTATCACACAAAAACATTTCAAAATTGTTTTTACTCAACCTCCTGAGTTGCATCAGCAAGTTGCTGAACCTCCAGTTTCGGAAGGTTGCTTAAATCTTTTCTAAATCCACTTGCTTGTTATAAAAGGTTTTTCAAAATCTGCAAAGGTTTATAAAACACTATTCAACCCCCCTTCTAGTGTTTCCTGTGGTTCTAACAGGTTTTACCAAAAGGTCGTGGTAGGGTCAAGTTCCTTTATTTGATAATTTTGGTTCTACCAAAAGGTTGTGGTTAGGGTCAAGTTCGTTTAATCCTCGTCTTGATTTCAATACGGTGGCTTCAATTGTCCATTCATCATTCCATTCTTCAACCTTTCCATTTTATCCTTTTAAAGAATTTTCCCCAATTTTGTTAATTTACTTTCATCCAAATCTAGATAGATTCTCAAAGTGAATCCACCCCCTGTATTCATATCAAAGAAACTCAAACCCCACCTTGGGTAAATCCACACTCTCTTTCCAATCTTCTCAAATCTTATGTACTTAGAGTGTCTTCAATGTAAGCTTCTAGGGTATGTCACATTAAGTTATTCTCACACTTTGAGATTTGATTCCACTTATTGTTGAGTCTCAATATAAATCAAGTATTCTTTTAACACGACCTCTTTAGGCTACCCCAGCAAATATAGTTTTAAAGGATGAATGCTCAAACTCTGAAACTACACAAGTTTAGAGCTTGAACTGGGAAACTTGTACAAATGACTGAGTAAGACTCAGGATATAGAAGTTATTGTACAATATGAGAGAATTATGAAATAGATGAGTATAAATTTCTGCAGCGTTTCAGAAAGTCGATTTATCTATTTTTCGTTCTTTAGTTCTTTCAACATGGAGTTTGGTATTTATAGAGAGATTATCTTCCGTCCGTTGAACTCCAATCGATTTCCCGTTGAGAGATAGCATTTAATGCAAATGCTCCCGTTGTGACGCATAGCCTGAACCCTCAGCAGTAGCAGGTAGTAGAGTCAGCTCACAGACTTCACTTTTTCTGAGTCGTATGTACTTTTCTGCAGACTTTGCCTTTTTGGTGATAGAAATTTGAAATATGTCAAAAAGCACTTTCTCTGACTTTCCAGAAGAATAAGAGGCACAAGTAATCTGAGACTGCTACAAGAGACATGAGTCTTCAAGGAGAATTTCTTAGAGTATAATATTGAAGACGAACAGGCAAAGGTACGTTGTCTCACAACTTCAGGAGGTTCAATTTTTTCAGTAGGTAGCACTCTCTCAGTAGGTTTCCTTGCTTCGGAAGGTTTCACGTACTTCAGATGATATGATTTCTTTAGACTATACCTTCTGAAATATTGAACAAATACCTTCAGCAGAAGTTATACTTTCACGTTAAAGCCAAATTTGTCTTTCATTAAAACTTTGGAGTGACGAGACTTAAAACATTATTATCCTCTTAATAACATTTTGGCAAATTTGCTTTAAGAAATCAAATATCTGAAGGGAGGAGATAATAATATATTAGAGTAAAACTCCCCCTTATTCAAATACTGATTCAGAGCTTTTCGACTTGAATTTGCTCTTAATCTGCTCTTTGCTCTTAATCTGCTCCCCCTGAATCCTCTGCTCCCCCTGAATCTGAGATTACTTCTGAAACATGTAACATCCTAAATTTTATTAAATAAAATAAAATTAATAAAATAAAGAGAAATAAATAAGTAGTATTACTTATTTTATTAATAAAGCTAATTCAAATTAAAAGAGGATAAGTGGGTGGAGATTGGGCCCAACCCAATTGAGTATTTAAGTAGGGAGAGGGTACCAATTCATCTTAATCCTTATTTTTCAAATCGTCAGAGAGCGAAACGCTAAGGAGGGGAGAAACGACGTCTCAAGAAGGGGTTGTTGCAGAGTAATCATCAAGAACCAAGAATTGTTGTTGTTCGATCTTCACTTCAAGGTACGGTGGGGGGAAAGGGTGCTCCTTGTATGTGTATGTGGGAGTGCTTGGGTAGTGAGGGCAACCATAAGACCCTCTAAGACTTTAAATTCGAATTGATATGTGTGTATTGAGTATTGTATGATGAGAATCTGTCGTTTGATGATTATATGTATTGTTCTTGGTGAATCTTGATTAAATTGAAGAGGGGTAGAGAGAATAGCGAAGAGGGGTAAATAAGGGTTTGATGACTGAGGGATCATGATGCATAACTGTGAAAATCTTTGTAAAGATTGGTGTTGTTGCCTGAGTTTGTTTGATATAAACGTGTATGATTGATGTATTAACCCTAAGGATTGATTAGAGGTTGAAGAAGGGGGGTGAAAAGGGGCAAAAACGCAGTACAGTCACGTTCTGCGACACTTGCGCTGCAGCGCAAGTGAAGCGTGGTTCTCTGGAATCTGTGCTGCAACTTGCGCTGCAGCGCAAAGTGAAGCGCAGCTCGCAGATTTCTGTTTTTGATGTGATTTTGAGGAGTTCTTTTCAGAGTGAGGATGGTATTCCTTAACAAATGCAATTGAGATTGATATGTATTTAATATAAATGTTATTTTGTGGAATTGATGATATTAAATGGAAAGTTTAAAGTTTATTGATTATGGTATGAGTATGATGATATGATTATCTCCTTTGGTGATAGATGTTTATACTATTGTGATGTATGATGATAACGATGATGTATTGATGTATTGAGTATATGATGATGATGTATGAGATGTGTGATGATGCCATGTTGATGTAATGAGCCTAAGAGGTATGAGATGATTGATGATTATATATTGATGCATTGAGCATGCGATGTGTGTCATGATTATAATGATGATTGATGATGCTTATGATGAATTATGATGAGAATGATTGACGATGATTTTGTGATGATGATAACGATGATGATGTATTTAACCTTATGATGTCGACTGTGCCTTGAGCATATGAAGTGATACCTGAGTTGTGCAGGCCCAACGAGGCGGTACAACTCAGGAGGTGAACTGCACGGACCCAACGAGGGGGTGCAGAGGCCATGATGGGGCGTTCGATGCACGAACCCAACGAGGGGGTGCAACGTAGGGGCGATAGAATTGTATTGACCCAACGAGGGGGTGCAACCTAGGGTCGAGTGTCGTTGTGCGGGCCCAATAAGGGGGTACAACCTATCAGTTAGTGTGGTGACACCGGTGGACCATCATTGGTAACAACTAGGGTAATTGATGAGGTGCGCCCATTATGTGGAGTTCTAAGTCATGATCCTTGGGATGATGTTGATGAGTTTCGGTGTGCATGATTATAGATGAACATGCATTGCATTAAATGATGAAAGTGAATTATATTATGATGATATGAGTATTAATGATGATATGAGCATTATGTGTTGAGCGTATAGAATGTGTTTCTTGGTGATCTTCGATGTGTGATTTATATATACTATGATGAGAATATCGATGATTTGTTATATGATGAATTATTGATGATTATTATATGATGAATTACTTGAGGATTGAGTATGTGGTGCGATAAATAATGATGTTGTGCTATGTGTGGGTGAGGATAGGGTAGCCTTCTGCGTGCATGTATGAGTGGTATTCTTTTCCTCACCGTTATACTGTGGTTAATTTTATATGTGATGATGATGACACCACTGGTGCCGAGTATTGATTGAAGGGAGTGTCGCTCTGATACTTGTGACATCAGAGCATATTATTGGGGTTTTACCTTATGTTTCTAATTAGGAAGAGATTTTGTAAATTGTTTTAAGTGCCTTACACGGCCAGTAGAATATTTTGATGTTGATACTTGAGATTCCGCTACTTTGAGTATTTTGAAAACAGTTGACTTCTATTTTTATTTTATATGAGTTGACTTTGAAGTGAATGACGTTTTAAACGATGAGAAATGTGAACCTTTTTACCCGTTGTGGGACACTGCTTTTCCTATATTTTAATTTGTTGATCGTAAAAGAGTTGGGGGTAGAAAGGTGTCACATTTAGTGGTATCAGAGCAGGTCGGTTCACCAGCCTTGAGTTATGAGTTTACTATGCTTCTGTGGTGTTATTGTAATGATTGATTGATTGATTGAATTGTACTGTTTGACTTGATTGAATTAATTGTGTGACTTATTTACTTTTCTATGAACCAGAAGAGTAATGGTTGGGGGTAGGAATGATCAAGCGATGGTCGACGCCTTAATGGCTATGGCACAGGCTTTTGGCAACCTAAACCAACATCACGAGGTTGATTGGCTTGCACGGTTCCAGAGGAACCATCCACCTACTTCCCGTGGGGGTTATGACCCTGACGGTGCTACTGACTGGATATTTGAGATCGAGAAGATCTTTAGAGCGATGGACTGCCCGATGATACAAAAGGTGATGTTAGCTGCATTCATGCTATCAAGGGATGTTGGGCTCTGGTGGCAGAGCACTTATCAGAGGATGATCGATGAGGGCACCGCGTTGAGCTGGGATAACTTCAAGAGGGCGTTCTTCGAGAAGTACTTTCCCCGTGACGTTCGTAACAAGAAACAGATCGAGTTCCTTGAGTTAAAGCAAGGGGATGGCACCATGGCAGACTACGTAACCAAGTTTGAAGCGCTAGTACGATTCTGCCCTACTTATGAGGGAGCTGCTAATGAAGAGTCAAAGTGTGTAAAGTTTCTCAACGGTCTTCGTCCAGAGATCAAGCAAGTGTTCAACTACCAAGGGATGACGCGTTTTCACGAGCTGGTGAACAAATGCAGAATTTATGATGAAGACAACAGGGCTAGAGCGGCGCATTACAAGAGTGGAGGGCCTGTGAGAAATCAGAACAAGTTCCAATCAACTAACAAGGGCAAATCGTATTCTCGTGCAACAGGAAGCTCCAAGTTTGGACGTGGAAGTGAGGGTACAGTACAGAAGAAGAGTTACGCTCCGGCGGCTAGTCAAGCATCCAAGGGTGGAAGTGTTGGTTCTACCACTGCTAATACTTGCTTCAAATGCGGGAAGGAGGGACACCGAGCAAATCAATGTGAAGATAAAGAGATCACCTGCTACAATTGTCAAGGGAAGGGACATATTTTCCGCAACTGTCCTCAAAAGACACAAGGTACGGTAGCGGCGAGTGGAGGTGCCAGTGGGAGCGCCAGTAAACCTAAAGCTACTGGGAGAGTCTTTGCCTTGAGTGGTACTGAAGCTGCTCAATCCGAGGACTTGATCCAAGGTACTGGTTTCATTGCGGGTAATCCTTTAGTTGTTTTATTCGATTATGGTGCGACTCACTCTTTCATATCACATGCTTGTGTGTCTAAATTAAAATTACCTGTTTCTTCCTTGCCTTTTGTATTGAGTGTGGAAACGCCAGCTAGTGGGTCAGTTTCTACTTCTGATGTGTGCCTAAACTGTTCTATTCATGTTAATGGTAGAGAATTCCTAGTTGATTTGATTTGTTTGCCTCTAAGTCAACTAGATATTATTCTTGGTATGGACTGGTTATCTTCCAATCATGTCCTTTTAAATTGTGCTGATAAATCTGTTATGTTTGGTCACCCTGTTGAGAGTAAGAATAAGGACCTTTTGACTGCCAACCAAGTAAAGGCGTCTCTGAGGGAAGATACCCAGGTTTACATATTACTAGCTTCTTTGAAATCTGAGAGTAGTGCTATTGTTAGTGAGATACCTATGGTGTGTGAGTATCCTGAGATGTTTGCTGATAATGTGTCTAGTCTACCACCCGAGAGAGAGATAGAGTTTTCTATAGATTTAGTACCGGGTACGGGACCGATTTCAACTGCACCATATAGGATGTCACCCATAGAATTAGCAGAGCTTAAGAAACAACTAGAAGACTTGTTAGAGAAGAAGTTTGTGAGGCCTAGTGTATCACCCTGGGGAGCGCCTGTTTTGTTAGTAAAGAAGAAGGATGGTAGTATGAGGTTATGTACAGATTACCGCCAATTGAACAAGGTAACCATTAAGAATAGGTATCCTTTGCCTAGGATAGATGATCTAATGGATCAGTTAGTGGGGGCGAGTGTGTTTAGCAAGATCGATCTTAGGTCGAGCTATCATCAGATTAGAGTTAAGGAAGAGGATATACCTAAGACTGCTTTTAGAACTAGGTATGGGCACTATGAGTATCTGGTAATGCCTTTTGGTGTGACTAATGCTCCTGCAATTTTTATGGATTACATGAACAGGATTTTTCACCCTTACTTGGATAAATTCGTAGTTGTCTTCATAGATGATATACTAATTTATTCCAAAACTAAGGAGGAGCATGAAGAACATTTAAAGGTAGTGCTTCAGATTCTTAAGGATAAACAGCTATATGCTAAGATGTCCAAATGTGAGTTCTGGTTAGAAGAAGTGAGTTTCTTAGGTCATGTGATTTCTAAAGGGGGTATAGGTGTTGATCCTTCTAAGGTAGAGGTCGTGCTTAAGTGGGAGGCTCCTAAGTCAGTGAGTGAGATTAGAAGTTTCCTTGGGTTGGTGGGGTACTATAGGAGATTCATAGAGGGGTTTTCTAAGTTAGCTTTGCCTTTGACTGAGTTAACTAGGAAGGGAGTTGCTTTTGTGTGGAATAGTAAGTGCGAGTCTAGCTTCCAAACCCTTAAGGAAAAGTTGACTACTGCACCAATGTTAGTGTTGCCTGATCTTAGTAAATCCTTTGTAGTGTACTGCGATGCCTCTAAGATGGGTTTAGGTGGGGTGTTAATGCAATAGGGTAAAAGTAGTAGCTTATGCCTCTAGGCAATTGAAAATTCATGAGAGAAACAACCCTACCCATGACCTGGAGTTAGCGACTGTAGTGTTTGTGTTGAAGATGTGGAGGCATTACTTGTATGGTTCCAGATTTGAGGTTTTTAGTGACCATAAGAGCCTTAGATATTTGTTTGACCAGAAAGAGTTGAACATGAGGCAAAGGAGGTGGTTAGAGTTTCTAAAGGATTATGATTTTGAGTTGAGTTACCACCCTGGTAAGGCTAATGTAGTAGCTGATGCCTTAAGCAGAAAATCTATTCACGTTAGTTCCCTGATGATTAAGGAAATGGTTCTCTTAACTCAGTTTAGAGATTTGAGTTTAGCTTGTGAGGTGACTCCTGATAGTGTGAGGCTAGGGATGATTAGAGTAAGTAATGATTTGTTGAAGGACATTAGCAAAGCCCAATTAAAAGATCCATTTTTGGTGACTAGGCGAGAGGCTATAGAAGGGGGTAGTGGTGGAGATTTTATTCTAGGTACAGATGGAGTAGTAAGGTTTGGAGACCGAGTGTGTATACCTAGTGAACCTACTATTAAACGTCTAGTACTTGAAGAGGGGCATAGGAGTAAGCTTAGTTTTCACCCAGGATCGAATAAGATGTATCAAGACTTGAAGAAAGTGTTTTGGTGGCCTAGGATGAAGAGGGACATAGAAGATTTTGTGAGTGCTTGTTTAGTTTGCCAGAAGTCTAAGGTAGAACATCAAAAGCCTTCAGGATTGCTTCAACCTTTAAGTATACCTGAATGGAAGTGGGATAGCATTTCTATGGACTTTGTAGTTGCTTTGCCTAAGACTATAAGGGGGAATGACTCTATTTGGGTCACTGTGGATAGGTTAACTAAGAGTGCTCATTTTCTTCCTATTAATATTAAGTACTCCTTAGAGAAACTAGCTCGGATTTACATCAGTGAGATTGTGAGGTTGCATGGCATACCATCTAATATAGTTTCAGATAGAGATCCCAGTTTTACATCAAGATTTTGGGAGAGTTTGCAACAGGCCTTGGGGACCCAACTTGCCTTGGGGACCCAACTTAGGCTTAGTTCAGCTTATCACCCTCAAACTGATGGTCAGACTGAGAGAACCATTCAATCCTTAGAGGATTTGCTTAGGGCTTGTGTGTTAGACCAATGGGGTAGTTGGGATAGTTTTCTACCTTTGACAGAGTTTACTTACAATAATAGTTTTCACTCTAGCATAGGTATGGCGCCTTATGAGGCATTGTATGGTAGGAGGTGTAGAACACCCTCTTGTTGGTATGAGCCGGGAGAGAGTCTTGTGCTAGGACCGGAGGTAGTGCAGCAAACCACTGATAAGGTTAGGATAATTCACGACAGGATGAGGACAGCTCAAAGTAGGCAGAAGAGCTATGCTGATAAGAGGAGGAAGGAATTGGAATTCAAAGAAGGGGACCATGTATTCCTGAGAGTCACTCCGTGGATTGGGGTTGGTAGGGCATTAAAGTCTAAAAAGCTTACACCTAGATTCATTGGTCCTTACCAAATTCTCAAAAGAGTCGGCAATGTTGCCTACTAGATTGCTTTACCTCCACACTTGTCAAACCTTCATAATGTTTTCCATGTTTCTCAACTCCGAAAATACATTCATGATCCTTCGCATGTGATTGAGTCGGATCACCTTGAGATTAAGGAGAACCTGACGGTGGAAACCATGCCGGTGAGAGTTGAGGATCGGAGGGTGAAACAACTTCGAGGTAAAGAAATTCTTTAGTTAAGGTAATCTGGGGAGGAGCCACACCTGAGAGTGCTACTTGGGCACTTGAAGAGAAGATGAAGGAGTCCTATCCAGAGTTATTCACTCCAGGTAAAATTCGAGGACGAATTTTCTTTTAGGAGGGGAGAGTTGTAACATCCTAAATTTTATTAAATAAAATAAAATTAATAAAATAAGAGAAATAAATAAGTAGTATTAGTTATTTTATTAATAAGGCTAATTCAAATTAAAAGAGGATAAGTGGGTGGAGATTGGGCCCAACCCAATTGAGTATTTAAGTAGGGAGAGGGTACCAATTCACCCTAATCCTTATTTTTCAAATCGTCTGAGAGCGAAAAGCTAAGGAGGGGAGAAGCGACGTCTCAAGAAGGGGTTGTTGCAGAGTAATCATCAAGAACCAAGAATTGTTGATGTTCGATCTTCACTTCAAGGTACGGCGGGGGAAAGGGTGCTGCTTGTATGTGTATGTGGGAGTGCTTGGGTAGTGAGGGCAACCATAAGACCCTCTAAGACTTTAAATTCGAATTGATATGTGTGTATTGAGTATTGTATGATGAGAATATGTCGTTTGATGATTAAATGTATTGTTCTTGGTGAATCTTGATTAAATTGAAGAGGGGTGGCGAGAATAGCAAAAAGGGGTAAATAAGGGTTTGATGACTGAGGGATCATGATGCATAACTGTGAAAATCCGTGTAAAGATTGGTGTTGTTGGCTGAGTTTGTTTGATATAAATGTGCATAAATGATGTATTAACCCTAAGGATTGATTAGAGGTTGAAGAAGGGGGTGAAAAGAGGCAAAAACGCAGTACAGTCGCGTTCTGTGACACTTGCGCTGCAACTTGCGCTGTAGCGCAAGTGAAGCATGGCCCTCTGGAATCTACGCTGCAACTTGCGCTGTAGCGCAAAGTGGAGCGTAGCTCGCAAATTTCTGTTTTTGATGTGATTTTGAGGAGTTCTTTTCAGAGTGAGGATGGTATTCCTTAACAAATGTAATTAAGATTGATATGTATTTAATATAAATGTTATTTTGTGGAATTGATGATATTAAATGGAAAGTTTAAAGTGTATTGATTGTGGTATGAGTATGATGATATGATTATCTCCTTTGATGATAGATGTTTATACTATTGTGATGTATGATGATAACGATGATGTATTGATGTATTGAGTATATGATGATGATGTATGAGATGTGTGAGGATGCCATGTTGATGTAATGAGCCTAAGAGGTATGAGATGATTGATGATTATATATTGATGCATTAAGCATGCGATGTGTGTCATGATTATGATGATGATGATGATTGATGATGCTTATGATGAATTATGATGAGAATGATTGATAATGATTTTGTGATGATGATAATGATGATGATAACGATGATGATGATGATGATGATGATGATGATGATGATGTATTTAACCTTATGATGTCGACTATGCCTTGAGCATATGAAGTGATACCTGAGTTGTGCGGCCCCAACGAGGGGGTACAACTCAGGAGGTAAACTGCACGGACCCAACGAGGGGGTGCAAAGGCCATGATGGGGCGTTCGATGCACGGACCCAACGAGGGGGTGCAACCTAGGGATGATAGAATTGTACTGACCCAACAAGGGGGTGCAACCTAGGGTCGAATGTCGTTGTGCGGGCCCAACGAGGGGGTACAACCTATCGGTTTGTGTGGTGACACCGGTTGACCATCATTGTTAACAACTAGGGTAATTGATGAGGTGCGCCCATTATGTGGAGTTCTAAGTCATGATCCTTGGGATGATGTTGATGAGTTTCGGTGTGCATGATTATAGATGAACATGCATTGCATTAAATGATGAAAGTGAATTATATTATGATGATATGAGTATTAATGATGATATGAGCATTATGTGTTGAGCGTATAGAATGTGTTTCTTGGTGATCTTCGATGTGTGATTTATATATACTATGATGAGAATATCGATGATTTGTTATATGATGAATTATTGATGATTATTATATGATGAATTACTTGAGGATTGAGTATGTGGTGCGATAAATAATGATGTTGTGCTATGTGTGGGTGAGGATAGGGTATCCTTCTGCGTGCATGTATGAGTGGTATTCTTTTCCTCACCGTTATACTGTGGTTAATTTACAAGTGATGATGATGACACGACTGGTGTCGAGTATTGATTGAAGAGAGTGTCGCTCTGATACTTGTGACATCAGGGCATATTATTGGAGTTTTACCTTATGCTTCTAATGAGGAAGATATTTTGTAAACTGTTTTAAGTGCCTTACACGGCCAGTAGAATATTTTGATGTTGATACTTGAGATTCCGCTACTTTGAGTATTTTGAAAATAGTTGACTTCTATTTCTATTTTATATGAGTTGACTTTGAAATGAATGACGTTTTAAACGATGAGAAATGTGAACCTTTTTACCTGTTGTGGGACACTGTTTTTCCTATATTTTAATTTGTTGATCGTAAAAGAGTTGGGGGTAGAAGGGTGTCACAAAACACACTTAACTTCAGATTTTGTTAGTTTATTAATATTCCCCCTTTTGTCATCAGTCAAAAGGGTAAATATAGTGTCTGAAGACGTGAAATATAAGCAAGAGGGGAAATAAGAAGAAGATTCATTGTCCGAAATAGAGAGAATATTCAAATTTTGTCGGATAAACTTGAATCTATCATCAGCAAGTGGTTTAGTGAATATATCAGCCCATTGAGGTTCTGTATCAATGAATTGCATATCAATAATTCCCTTCTGAACATAGTCTCTTATGAAATGATGTTTAATTTCAATGTGTTTTGCTCTTGAGTGCTGAATTGGATTTTTAGAAAGGTTAATTGCACTCGTGTTATCACAGAAGACTGGAATAGATTTAATATGAATATTGAAATCTTCTAGCTGATATTTTACTCATAGCAGCTGTGAACAACAGCATGCTGCAGAAATATATTCGGCTTCAGCAGTTGAAAGGGCTATCGTGCTTTGTCTCTTACTGGACCAGCTTATCAGATTTTCTCCAATGAAGTGACATCCGCCATTGGTTGATTTTTTTTCAATTCTATCTCCAACAAAGTCAGCATCACAGAATCCAACTAACCTGCAATCCTTACTCTTCTTATAGCACAGACCAAGATTAGTAGTACCTTTCAAATATCTAAAGATCCTCTTTACAGCTTGACAGTGAATCGCTCTTGGATCAGATTGAAATCTTGCACACAGGCATACTGTGACACCCTTCTACCCCATACTATTATATGTTTCTTAAATAGAAGTTTAGAAAATGTAAAGTCCCTCGGTGGGTAAAAAGGTACACAAACACTCTTAATAAATCTCATAGTTCGAAAACGACTTATTAAATGAACTCAAGCTCCAAATATAAATTAATTATAAACAGCGAAAATCTCCATAGGAATAAAAACAATTAATAATCTACTGCCATACAAGGCATCCAGAAGTTCAAAAAATACTCCTAATCTAGGAACATGGTAAAACCCCCAAGCACACCCTGATGTCACATCTACCAGAGCATACCTTTTTATTCATAATCGACACCAGTTGTGTCCTCATCAACATCTATAAAATATATCCACAGAATACGGTGAACAAAAGGAATACTACCTATACATACACATAGAGAATACTCATCCTCACCCACAACATCATTACATCATGCTATCAATACATTAAATCACCAATAAATGACATTCATCTAAACTCAACATATATTTAATCATCTATATCAACATATACATGTCATACCATCATTCCTATTCATAACACATAAATATATCCTTTATACATTCATCAAGCTCATCATCATCATAACCTATAGTTCTCATACCATCGTTCACCCAATTAATCATATATTCTATTCTCACACATAATACTCATCATCATCAATATTTATAACATCATTTAATAACACCATTTCATCATCATATATCACACACCAATACTCCTCTCATCATCTTTCCAAAGATCCTGACTTGGAACTCCACACAATGGGCGCACCTCGTCAATCACTCTAGTTAGTACCAAGGTGGTCTACCAGTGTTACCACACACTATCCGATAGGTTGTACCCCCTCTATGGGCACGGACAACGACATTCGACCCTAGGTTGTACCCCCTCTACGGGCCCGTACAATCACTCCTAGGTTGCACCCCCTCTATGGGCCCGTGTATTGAACGCCCCATCTTGATCCCTTGAGTTGTACCCCCTCTATGGACCCGCACAATTCAGGTCTCATCACATATGCTCAAGGTATCTCTCCTAAGTTGTACCCCGTCTATGGGCCCGCACAACTTAGATAACATCATCATCAAAAGGTGATATACACCATCATTATAAATCATCATTATCATGCATTAACATGCTCATCATCAAACATCATCATTATAAAGTGATATACACTTATCATCATCATCATACATCAATATGTTCATCATTAAACATCATCATAATAAGGTGATATACACCAACATCATTATCATCATACATCAATATGTTCATCATTAAACATCATCACAATAAGGTGATATACACCGACATCATTATCATCATCACACTCATCATCAATTATCATCATAATACATCATCACACTCATCATCAATTATCATCATAATACATCATCATAAACATCGCAATCCTCATCAAACATCATTAATCATCAACACCATACTCATTATAAAGTACTTTCAAACAACATCAATCATCATCAAACAGTTAGGATCTCAAAATCCACTCTGGTAATCGATTACCAACCTCTAGTAATCGATTACCCGCAAAAAGGTCTCTGGTAATCGATTACAACCCCCTTGTAATCGATTACCCGCAAACAGACTCTCTGGTAATCGATTACAGCACCCATGTAATCGATTACCCGCAAACAAACTCTCTGGTAATCGATTACAACACCCCTGTAATCGATTACCAGCAAGCAAACAGTGCTTCTGGGTTGCCCAGAACACTCTGGTAATCGATTACCACATCTGGTAATCGATTACCCGCGACGCAGATCGCAGATTTCACGATTTCTCACCTCTCTAAACTCATCCAATCAATCCCTAATCAGTCTTTTTCGTCTAAACATCATTCATACTCATTAATAACATCAAATACTCAATAAATCATCAATCTATTACAGATTATACCATCAATTCATCAAAACCCCAATTTCTCAATCCCTAATCACCCTTTTTTCAATTATCTTCAATATCATCTTTACTCTCATTCAATAATTCGTCAATAGACATACAATAAATCATTAATCACCAGATTATATCATCATTCTCAGTTATTCATTCATAAATTCGAATTATACATCTTAGATTACTACCCAAACATCCCCTACATGCATATACAGGCAATACCCTCTCCCCCACCGTACCTTAAGCGAAGCTTGATCACAGCAAGGAAGTCCTTTCTTGAATTCTTGGCGTTCACTCCACAGCAGCTCTCTCTTGAGACTCCGTTTCTCCCCTCCTTAGCGTTTCGCTTACTGACGAATGATACAAATAAGGATTAGGATACTCTGTTAACCCCTCCTTACAGAAATAACTAATTGGGCTTGGGCCCACTCTCACCCCCCCCATTATTCTATTTTCAATTAAAATTATCTTTACGAAATAAAACTAATAATAGCAATACTCCTATTATTTATTTCCCATTAAATTAATTATTTTCTTAATTAATCTATTTAATTTAATTAATATTTATCCTAATAAAATTTAGGATGTTACAACTCTCCCCTCCTAAAAACAAAATTCGTCCTCGAATTTTACCTGAAGCGAACAATTCTGGATAAGACTCCTTCATCTTCTCTTCGAGTTCCCAAGTGGCACTCTCGGGTGTAGGTCCTCCCCAGATCACCTTAACTAAAGAAATCTCTTTACCTCGAAGTCGTTTCACCCTCCGATCCTCAACTCTCACCGGCATGGTTTCCACTGTTAGGTTTTCCTTAACCTCAAGATTATCCGACTCAATCACATGCGAAGGATCGTGAACGTATTTCCGGAGTTGAGAAACGTGGAAAACGTTATGAAGATTAGACAAGTGTGGAGGCAAAGCGATTTGGTAGGCAACATTGCCGACTCTTTTAAGGATTTGGTAAGGACCAATAAACGAGGTGTAAGCTTTCTAGACTTTAATGCCCTACCAACCCCAGTCCACGGAGTGACTTTCAGGAATACATGGTCCCCTTCTTTGAACTCTAACTCTTTTCTTCTCTTATCCGCATAGCTCTTCTGCCTACTCTGGGCTGTCCTCATCCTCTCCTGGATTATCCTAACCTTATCAGTGGTCTGCTGCACTGTCTCAGGTCCTAATGCAAGACTCTCACCCGGCTCACACCAACATAAAGGGGTTCTACACTCTCTACCATATAATGCTTCATAAGGCGCCATACCTATGCTAGAGTGAAAGCTATTGTTATAGGTGAACTCTATCAAAGGTAAAAAGCTATCCCAACTACCCCCTTGGTCTAACACACAGGCTCTAAGCAAATCCTCTAAGGATTGGATGGTTCTCTCGGTCTGACCATCGGTCTGAGGGTGATAAGCTGAGTTAAGCCTAAGCTGGGTCCCCAAGGCTTGTTGTAAACTCTCCCAAATCTAGAGGTAAACCTGGGATCTCTATCGGAGACTATACTATATGGTATGCCATGCAACCTCACAATCTCACTGATGTACAACTGAGCCAACTTCTCTAAAGAATACTTAATGTTGATGGGAAGGAAATGGGCAATCTTAGTTAACCTATCGACAATACCCCAAATTGAGTCATCTCCCTTCATAGTCTTAGGCAAGGCAACTACAAAGTCCATGGATATACTATCCCACTTCCACTCAGGTATACTTAAGGGTTGTAGCAGTCCTGAAGGTTTTTTATGCTCTACCTTAGCCTTTTGGCACACTAAACAAGCACTCACGAACTCCTCTATGTCCCTCTTCATCCTAGGCTACCAAAATACTTTCTTCAAATCCTGATACATCTTAGTGGATCCTGGGTGGAAACTAAGCTTACTTCTATGCCCTTCTTCTAGTACTATCTCTTAATGCTAGGTTCACTAGGCACACACACTCGATCTCCAAATCTCACTACCCCGTCGGTACCAATTACAAACTCCCCACCACTACATCCTTCTATAGCCTCTCGCCTGCTAACCAAAAATGGATCCTCTAACTGGGCCTTACTAATATCCTTCAGCAAATCATTGCTTACTCTAGTCATTCCTAACCTCACACTGGAAGATGTTACTTCGCAAGCCAAACTTAGATCTCTAAACTGGGTTAAAGATCCATCTCTCTAATCATTAGGGAACTAACATGGATAGACTTCCTACTCAAGGCATCAGCCACTACATTGGCCTTACCGGGATGGTAACTTAACTCAAAATCATAATCCTTAAGAAACTCTAACCACCTCCTCTGCCTCATGTTCAACTCTTTCTGGTCAAACAGATACCTAAGGCTCTTATGGTCACTAAAAACCTCAAATCGGGAACCATACAGGTAATGTCTCCAGATCTTCAACACAAACACTACGGCTGCTAACTCTATGTCATGGGTAGGGTAGTTCCTCTCATGGATTTTCAATTGCCTAGAAGCATAGGCTACTACTTTACCCCTCTTGCATCAACACCCCACCTAAACCCATCTTAGAAGCATCACAGTATACTACGAAAGGTTTACTAAAGTCAGGCAACACTAACACTGGTGCACTAGTCAACTTCTCCTTAAGGTTTGGAAGCTAGTCTCGCACTTACTATTCCACACATAGGCAACTCCTTTCCTAGTCAACTCGGTCAAAGGCAAAGATAACTTAGAGAACCCTTCTATGAACCTCCTATAGTACCCAGCCAACCCAAGGAAACTTCTAATCTCACTCACTGACTTAGGGGACTCCCACTTAAGCACGGCTTCTACCTTAGAAGGATCTACACCTATACCTCCCTTAGAAATTACATGACCCAAGAAACTCACTTGCTCTAACCAGAACTCACACTTGGACATCTTAGCATACAACTATTTATCCTTAAGAACCTGAAGCACTACCTTTAGATGTTCCTCATGCTCCTCCTTAGTTTTGGAATAAATTAGTATATCATCTATAAAGACAACTACGAATTTATCCAAATAAGAGTGAAAAATCCTGTTCATATAATCCATAAGAATGGCAGGAGCATTCGTCACACCGAAAGGCATTACCAGATACTCGTAATGTCCATACCTAGTCCTAAAAGCGGTCTTAGGTATATCCTCCTCCTTAACTCTAATCTGATGATATCCTGATCTAAGATCTATCTTGCTAAACACACATGCCCCCACTAACTGATCCATCAAGTCATCTATCCTAGGAAAAGGATACCTATTCTTAATGGTTACCTTATTTAACTGGCGGTAATCAGTACACAACCTCATGCTACCATCCTTCTTCTTAACAAACAATACAAGCGATCCCCAGGGTGACACACTAGGCCTAATGAACTGTTTCTCTAACAGATCTTCTAGTTGCTTCTTAAGTTCTGCTAGCTCTATGGGTGACATCCTATAAGGTGTAGCTGAAATCAGTCCTGTACCTGGCACTAAGTCTATAGCAAACTCTATCTCTCTCTCAGGTGGTAAACTAGACACATTATCAGCAAATACTTCAGGGTACTCACATACTACAGGTATCTCACTCACCACAACGCTACTATTAGATTTCAAAGAAGCTAAAAGCATGTAAACCTGGGCATCTTCCCTTAGAGACGCCTTTACCTGATTGGCAGTCATAAAATCCTTACTCTTACACTCGACAGGGTGACCAAAAACAACAGACTTATCAGCACAGTTTAGAAGGACGTGGTTGGACGATAACCAGTCCATACCAAGGATGACATCTAGTTGACTTAGAGGCAAACAAATCAAATCAACTAGGAAGTTTCTATCATTAACAGATATAGAATAGTTTAAGAAAACATCAGAAGTAGAAACTGACCCACTAGCTGGCGTTTCCACACTCAATACAAAAGGCAAGGAAGAAACAGGCAATTTAAGTTTAGACACGCAGCATGTGATATGAAAGAATGAGTCGCACCGGAGTCAAATAAAATCACTAAAGGATTACCAATAATGAAACCCATACCTTGGATCAAGTCCTCGGATTGAGCAGCTTCAGTACCACTCAAGGCATAGACCCTTCCTGTAGCCTTAGGTTTACTGGTGCTCCCATTGGTATTCCTGCTTGCCGCTACCGTTCCCTGCGTCTTTTGAGGACAATCACGAGTGATGTGTCCCTTCTCCTGACAGGTATAACAGGTGATCTCTCTGTCTCCGCATTGGTTTGCTCGGTGACCCTCCTTTCCACACTTGAAGCATGTAATAGGAGTGGTAGAACCAACACTCCCACCCTTTGACGCTCAACCAGCTGCTGGAGCATAACTCTTCTTTTGCACTGTGCCTTCGCTGCCACTTCCAACCTTGGGGTTTCCTATTGCTCGAGAGTATGGCTTGCCCTTACTAGTTGCTTGGAACTTGTTCTGACTCCTCAAAGGCCCTCCACTCTTATAATGTGTTGTCTTTGCCCGGTTGTCTTCATCATAGATCCTACACTTGTTCACCAGCTCGTGAAAGCGTGTGATCCCTTGGTAGTTGAACACTTGTTTAATCTCAGGATGAAGGCCGCTAAGAAACTTGACGCACTTTGCTTCTTCATTGACTGCTCCCTCATATGACGGGCAGAATCGTACTAGGGCCTCGAACCTTGATGCGTAGTCTGCCACAGTGCCTTCTCCTTGCTTCAGATCCAAGAACTCTATCTGTTTCTTGTTGCGCACGTCATGTGGAAAGTACTTCTCCATGAATAACCTTTTGAAGTTGTCCCAGCTCAAGGCGGTGCCCTCATTAATCATCCTTTGGCAGGTGCTCTGCCACCAGAAACCAGCATCTCCAGATAACATGAAGGCTGCTAAGGTCACCTTCTGAAGCATAGGGCAGTCCATTGCTCTGAAGATCTTCTCAATCTCGTAAATCCAGTCAGTCGCTCCATCCGGTTCATAACCTCCTCGGAACGTAGGTGGATGGTTCCTCTGGAACCGTGCAAGCCAGTTCGTCTCGTGGTGTTGGTTAAGGTTGCCAACAGCCTGTGCCATGGCCATCAAGGCATCGGCCATTGCTCGATCGTTTCTACCCCTAGCCATTACTCTTTTTTTGTATTTAAGAAAGGGTAAGCACACATACTAAGTAAAGCAGAAAAGCAAGGAAATCAAACAAACAACAATCAACCAAGAAGACAATTCACTCAAGCAACCAATCAATTACTCAACCAATCAATCAGATTAGCACATCAAAAGCATAGTAAACTCATAACTCAAGGCCGGTGAACCGACCAGCTCTAATACCAACTAATGTGACACCTTTCTACCCCATACTATTATATGTTTCGTAAATAGAAGTTTAGAAAATGTAAAGTCCCTCGGTGGGTAAAAAGGTACACAAACACTCTTAATAAATCTCATAGTTCGAAAAATGACTTTATTAAATGAACTCAAACTCCAAATATAAATTAATTATGAACAGCGGAAATCTCCATAGGAATAAAAACAATTAATAATCTACTGTCATACAAGGCATCCAGAAGCTCATAAAAATACTCCTAATCTAGGAACATGGTAAAACCCCCAAGCACACCCTGATGTCACATCTACCAGAGCATACCCTTTTATTCATAATCGACACCAGTTGTGTCCTCATCAACACCTATAAAATATATCCACAGAATACGGTGAAGAAAAGGAATATTATCTATACATACACATAGAGAATACCCATCCTCACCCACAACATCATTACATCATGCTATCAATACATTAAATCACCAATAAATGACATTCATCTAAAATCAACATATATTTAATCATCTATATCAACATATACATGTCATACCATCATTCCTATTCATAACACATAAATATATCCTTTATACATTCATCAAGCTCATCATCATCATAACCTCATTCATATATCATCATATAGTTCTCATACCATCATTCACCCAATTAATCATATATTCTATTCTCACACATAATACTCATCATCATCAATATTCATAACATCATTTAATAACACCATTTCATCATCATATATCACACACCAATACTCCTCTCATCATCTACCCAAAGATCATGACTTGGAACTCCACACAATGGGCGCACCTCGTCAATCACTCTAGTTAGTACCAAGGTGGTCTACCAGTGTTACCACACACTATCCAATAGGTTGTACCCCCTCTATAGGCCCGCACAACGACATTCGACCCTAGGTTGTACCCCCTCTATGGGCCCGTACAATCACTCCTAGGTTGCACCCCCTCTATGGACCTGTGCATCGAACGCCCCATCTTGATCCCTTGAGTTGTACCCCCTCTATGGGCCCGCATAACTCAGTTCACCTCCCGAATTGTACCCCCTCTATGGGCCCGCACAATTCAGGTCTCATCACATATGCTAAAGGCATCTCTCCTAAGTTGTACCCCCTCTATGGGCCCGCACAACTTAGATAACATTATCATCAAAAGGTGATATACACCATCATCATAAATCATTATTATCATGCATTAACATCCTCATCATCAAACATCATCATTATAAAGTGATATACACTTATCATCATCATCATACATCAATATGCTCATCATTAAACATCATCATAATAAGGTGATATACACCAACATCATTATCATCATACATCAATATGTTCATCATTAAACATCATCATAATAAGGTGATATACACCGACATCATTATCATCATCACACTCATCATCAATTATCATCATAATACATCATCACACTCATCATCAATTATCATCATAATACATCATCATAAACATCGCAATCCTCATCAAACATCATTAATCATCAACACCATACTCATTATAAAGTACTTTCAAACAACATCAATCATCGTCAAACAGTTAGGATCTCAAAATCTACTCTGGTAATCGATTATCAACCTCTAGTAATTGATTACCCGCAAAAAAGGTCTCTGGTAATCGATTACAACCCCCTTGTAATCGATTACCCGCAAACAGACTCTCTGGTAATCGATTACAGCACCCCTGTAATCGATTACCCGCAAACAAATTCTCTGGTAATCGATTACAACACCCCTGTAATCGATTACCAGCAAGCAAACAGTGCTTTTGGGTTGCCCAGAACACTCTGGTAATCGATTACCACATCTGGTAATCGATTACCCGCGACGCAGATCGCAGATTTCACGATTTCTCACCTCTCTAAACCCATCCAATCAATCCCTAATCAGTCTTTTTCGTCTAAACATCATTCATACTCATTAATAACATCAAATACTCAATAAATCATCAATCTATTACAGATTATACCATCAATTCATCAAAACCCCAATTTCTCAATCCCTAATCACCCTTTTTTCAATTATCTTCAATATCATCTTTACTCCCATTCAATAATTCGTCAATACACATACAATAAATCATCAATCACCAGATTATATCATCATTCTCAGTTATTCATTCATAAATTTGAATTATACATCTTAGATTACTACCCAAACATCCCCTACATGCATATACAGGCAATACCCTCTCCCCCACCGTACCTTAAGCGAAGCTTGATCACAGCAAGGAAGTCCTTTCTTGAATTCTTGGCGTTCACTCCACAGCAGCTCTCTCTTGAGACTCTGTTCTCCCCTCCTTAGCGTTTCGCTTACTGATGAATGATACGAATAAGGATTAGGGTACTCTGTTAACCCCTCCTTACAGAAATAACTAATTGGGCTTGGGCCCACTCTCACCCCCCCATTATTCTATTTTCAATTAAAATTATCTTTATGAAATAAAACTAATAATAGCAATACTCCTATTATTTATTTCCCATTAAATTAATTATTTTCTTAATTAATCTATTTAATTTAATTAATATTTATCCTAATAAAATTTAGGATGTTACACATACACTGAACATAATGTCAGGTCTACTTGCAGTAAGATACAGTAAGGATCCAATCATTCCTCAATACATAGTTGGGTCAAAAGATTCTTCTCCTTCATCTTTGTTTAAAACAGATGAAGGGTGCATAGGAGTTTTCATAGGCTTGCAATCATGCATATTAAACTTCTTAAGCATCTCTTTTGTGTACTTCTCTTGATGAATCCATATACAATCAGAGTTTTGCTTAATTTGAAATCCTAAGAAAAATTTTATTTCTCCCATTAAACTCATTTCGAATTCGGATTGCATAAGCTTTGATAACTCAGTGCACAGAGAGGAGTTTGTTGATCCAAAGATAATATTATCAACATATATATGAACCAGAATCAGGTCTTTGTTATACATTTTTCTAAAAAGAGTTGTGTCAATTTTTCCTATTTCAAAACCATTTTGAAGTAAAAGTTGCTCAGTCTTTCATACAAAGCTCTAGGAGCTTGTTTCAGACCATACAGAACCTTTTTCAGTTTGAAAACATGATTGGGAAAAGTTACATTTTCGAAACCAGGGGGTTGCCTAACAAATACCTCTTCCTCAATGAAACCATTTAGGAAGGCACTCTTTACATCCATTTGATATAGTTTGATGCTATTGTTAGTTGCGTAGGAAAGTAAAATTCTAATAGCTTCTAGCCTAGCTACTGGAGCAAAAGTTTCAGTGAAGTCAATACCTTCTTGCTGATTGTAGCCTTGAGCAACTAGTCTTGCCTTGTTTCGGATAACTTGACCATCTTCAGAGAGTTTGTTTCTAAACACCCATTTGGTTCCTATAATAGTTTTCCCATGGGGTTCAGGAACAAGAGTCCAAACATCACTTCTAGCAAACTGATTTAACTCTTCTTGCATGGCTAGGATCCACCCTTCATCATGCAGAGCTTCTTCATGCAGAGCTCCTGAATTTGTGAGACAACGTACCTTTGCCTGTTCGTCTTCAATATTATACTCTCAGAAATTCTCCTTGAAGACTCAAGTCTCTTGTAGCAGTCTCAGATTACTTGTACCTCTTATTCTTCTGGAAAGTCAGAGAAAGTGCTTTTTGACATATTTCAAATTTCTCTCACCAAAAAGGCAAAGTCTGCAGAAAAGTACATACGGCTCAGAAAAAGTGAAGTCTGTGAACTAACTCTACTACCCGCTACTGCTGAGGGTTTAGGCTATGTGTCACAACAGGAGCATTTGTATTAAATGCTATCTCTCAACGGGAAATCGATTGGAGTTCAACGGACGGAAGATAATTTCTCTATAAATACCAAACTCCATGTTGAAAGAACTAGAGAACGAAGAACAGAGAAATCGACTTCCTGAAACGCTGCAGAAATTTATACTCATCTGTTTCATAATTCTCTCATATTGTACAACAAATTCTATATCCTGAGTCTTACTCAGTTATTTGTACAAGTTTCCCAGTTCAAGCTCTAAACTTGTGTAGTTTCAGAGTTTGAGCATTCATCCTTTAAAACTGTATTTGCTGGGGTAGCCTAAAGAGGCTGTGTTAAAAGAATACTTGGGTTTTCAGCCTAGAGAGGCTGTGTGTACAAAGAATACTTGGTTGAGCCTGGAGAGGCTTGTCTGCAAAAGAATACTTGGTTGAGCCTGGAGAGGCTTGTCGGTAAAAGAATACTCGGTGTTGAGCCTGGAGAGGCTTGTCTGCAAAAGAATACTTGGTTGAGCCTAGAGAGGCCTGTCGGTAAAAGAATACTTGTAATCTTGCGGGATTAGTGAAAATCCAGCGGTGGTTTGCCCTGGGACTGGACGTAGCTCATTGGGTTAGTGGGTGAATCAGGATAAATCTTTGTGTTAAGTTCTCTCAACCCTTTACTATTTAATTTTCGCTGCTATCTGTTTATTTCTAACTGTGGAGGGTTCTGAAAAGTAAGTTTATAATTTGCGTTGCATGAACAAATTATCATTTGCACAAATCTTTTCAAAAGGCAATCTTTACTGGACTTGCTGAAGTGTTTCGGCTAGTCTCCGGAAACTTTTTTTTCAGCAAGTAGTTTGAACATTGAAAATACCTTTGCTTGTTTCGAAAGAGATTTCACGAAAAATCTGCAAAGATTATAAAACACTATTCAACCCCCCTTCTAGTGTTTCCTGAGGTCTTAACACTTATACCCTATTACTTACTAAATCTTATGATTGTGTCTTATGAACTTCTCCTCACATCATCTCAAGTATTGAGTCTTTCTAGTTTTATGATTCATAAGATCCATTTCCTAAGACATCATCTTAGTCCTATAACCTCAAACTTGAGTCATATTGTATTTATTGTAAGTGCATGATAATTATTAAGTTTTACAAAAAAAAAGTTAAGTGTTACCTTATCTTAATTAAGCTTTACTTTTCTTAATTAAGCCCTAGTATAATTGATTACCACGTATTAGGTATACTTCCTTTAGATTTATCTTATCCTGATTTAGCTTAATCTCCTTCGATTTAGTCTTATCTTAGGTAATCAAAGTTTAATAAGTTTTAAAATCAATTGAGTAAACTCAGGTTTAGTCCTTAATTAAGTGTAACTCATCCTTAATTAAGTCTTAATCCTTAACTAGATGCTTAATTAAGTCTTAATCAATGAACTAAACTTAGGTTTAATCCTTAATTAAGTGTAACTCATTCTTAATTAAGTCTTAATCCTTAACTAGATGCTTAATTAAGTCTTAATTAATCCTTAATTACTTTTCTTAATCCTTAATTAAATCTTAATTATATTTTATTAAGGTTAATCATAATTACTCAAGTCTTAATTATTATTAACTCTTAATCATTATTAGTGTAATCATTAATCATTATTAACTTAAGAATTTAAGATTAGTCTTAGTTAATCACTTTAGTTGATTAACCTAAGCAATTTGACTAATGGGCTCATTAGTTGGGTTATAGTCATAATCACTTATGATTTGGATTAAGGTTAAGGCCCAACACATAGGTTTAGGCCTACTAAGTTACCATGAAATAAGTATTTGATTTTATGTTTTTTTAGGGTTTTTATTAACATTTTATGAGTATAGAGGCCCAAATTAGTGGCCCAAGTCTTATATAACCCACATAGGTCCATTTTAGCATGTTACCATCATATATAACATTTTTAGGTTGACTTTTATGTTGACTTAGGGTTTTGCCCAAATTTCAAACATGTTTTTCCACTTTTTACTTTTTGAATTTTAATTTGCTTTTACTTTTCATTTTTAACCATTAACTTTTACCTTTATCCTAATGGGCGTATAAGCCCACTAATACTTCCATATTCATCATTTTCTCATTCACATGAATCGAACACACAATAAGCATGAACTTGGTGTGAGTTTCATCAAGAACACCATGAAATTCATGAAAAATCAATAAATTTCCAAAAAATGTAAAAATCACATATGATGAACTACTCATACCCAACATCAATATTATCATGTCAAATAAAAAACTTGCATATTTACTCATATCAAAGGTCATAGTTTTAGAAATAACATCAACATTTTTTCCAAAAGATTTAAATTCATAAACAAATTGTCTAATTCAAAGCAATCATACATACACATTTCTAATCATCCACAAAACACATTTTTAACATAATCAACCAAGCATGCATATCATACCAAGTCTGATTCTATGTATATACATTCATACATTCACATTTCAAAATTTTAACAAAAGGAAAAGACAAGGGAAGAGGGTCAAGGATCACCATCACTCTAGTCACCAATCCTACTAGAGTTCATGGGTTATCCCCCCTTACCTAAGCTTCCTAAGCTCTTCAACAATTGTGATGGGTTTTTGGGCACCTCCACCAAACTCTACAATCTACTACTCTTGACCTCCTCTACACTTTTTCTTAAAGGGCCATGGTGATATACTTTGGGTTGGAAGCTCAAAAATGAAGTTGTCAACCTTGAAGTAAGAAAATGAAGATGGAGTGAGGAACGAGAAGAGAGAAATTCGACTAGGCTAAATGAAGAGAGAGAGTAAAAGTTGAATTTATATGGTTAAGGGACAAAAATGTTTTTAGGGGACAAGGATACAATTAGTGAGGTAAGCATGTTTTTACTTTTTCTTTTTGACTAATAAAGTTAGGTTAATGAGATAATGAAAGGTTAAACCAACTTTAAGTGTATAAGGATACCTTAATTGATAATTAAGATATTAAGTTAGGTAAAAAGTAGAGAATTGGGTTAAAGGACATTTTGGTATTTTGGTAGGTACTAAGGGTATTATGGTCTTTTTACTAAATAAATTCCAACAAATTTCTACAAAATTATAAATATGATTAATAACATATTTTTAAATTCCAAAATGTATTTTAACTATTGTTTCTCGAATTTTAATATACTGGTTAGGGTTACACTGATATATTAGAAAAACACTTTAAATTACAAATTTATTATCTTTCTTAATCTATATTTTTATGTATTAAACACATAAATAATAACTGAGAAAATATTTTAATATAAAAATAATAAAAATAAAAATATAATAAAAAAGAAAAAAAATCAAATGCAAGTGTTGAAATGAAAAAAAAAAGAAACAAAGGATGGCTAAGAACATGACACGTATAATCTTGGTGGAACACTTTTCATATAATATAATAGATAGAATAGAAATAGAATAGATTAAGTTTTAACTAGACCAATCCCCACAAACCTGTTATCCGCATAGAGCCAAGACTCAGACTTTAATTATAAAACACTGAATTTTAACTGGTTTTTAACCCAACCCACAAAAACACGCTACTGAAGCCGGATGACCCGTTTTACCAGCTCTAATTGTATCTAACCTTATTTACATCAAACGTCCAAAGCCACGTTTAAACATGTTTGGTTTAACGTTAAAACACAACACTAAAAATAGTTGCGTTAAAAAATCCAAACTTGAGTTTGGTCAATTTCCACGTCAAACCAAACACTGTTTATATCCAAGCCAAAAATATAGATATGTATGTATCAGTGTTGACTGGAAAAATATAGAAATTTTTATTTACACCAAACATCCAAAGCTGTACACAATAGTATCCAAAATGTCAAAGCTGAGCAACCCAGGAAAAAAAAAAAAAAATCTATCACTCTATCTCCAAGTTATCTAGCTGTTGCTGTTGCGGAGAAGACTCTGTTGTACCAAATAGAATGAAGTATCATATGAAATATATCATACTTGACAGGGTTTTTGTGCCACAGGAAATGCTGCCGTACCTTTTTCACCCTCATCTGCATACTAAGGTATCTCCTTTCTGGGATGGAAAGTAGAATACTTTTCAAATTTGGAATATCCTTCTCCAAAACAATAACAGCAAATGATTCCCAATTCAAAACCTCATAAAATGGTGGCACAAAATTGTCAGATATTATAACTGGAACACACTCATAAAAAATGGCTTCCACAACTCGAGGACTATTCACTTCATAGCCTCTGGCACAGATACAGTACTTGCTGCTCTTCATGTACTGGATATAGTTCCTGTCCCCCTTAGACTTTGGCAATTTCCCAAATATCTTCATGTCAGGATCTTTGTTCTCCCAGTGCTGCAACAGTATTGGCCTCACATAACCATGCATTTTCCCTGCAAAAAAGGCCAGTGTTGTCCTCTTGGAAACTGAATTTCCACCAAAATCCCTTGTGGGGTTTTGAGCATTGCGGACAAACGTTTCAGGAAGAGATACATCTTTACCAAAGACAAATCCTTCTTTTACATCAGCATTGCAGAGTGCCCTTATGCACTTAGCCATATGCACCTTTGTTTCTGCCGGGGCCTGCATAGTGGAGAGGTACCTTGTATCAGAAGATAAATTACATTTGAATTTTACCAAATTTTCTTATAGCCAAACACAACAGTTAGTGGTGCCTAGAACAACTTGACACACAAAAGACATCACATTACCCAGTCATGGCAACCAACAAGGAAATGATCAGAACCACCAGTTCTGTTCCAGAAAGGATGTTTAGCTGCAATCAGGTCTATATAGTTATGAAGATATTGAATCAAGTTTTTATGACTATGTGAACCTTGTACATATAAGGTTTCCTCTAGCTTTCGAGAACTGAAAGGTAAGTAAAACAGGTGGGCCTTGCTTGGGTCTATAGTTACGAATCTTTCATTAGCTTCCATCAGTTTCATGAACCATCCTTCAGAAGCATAAATTCCTGTGAAAAATGGTGCATGCAATATGGGTCTAGCTCCTTCTCTGTATACATACACTTTGAGAGTCTCTTCCATTAATTCATAGCTCCTGAAAATTAGACAGTAACAAGGCAATTAGAAGGTGAAATGTCAAATCTGCAGCACCACCAAGGATCCTGTTTTATGCACATTGACAATTGGATACATCTTTTTCACCAGTAATTTCTTTCATTGTGAAGAACTATCAGTGCCTTAAAATCCTTTTTCATACATATGTGAAACTGGCTGAGGAAAGAAGAAATATAGAAAACCTTCTTAGCCTAGTATTTTCACATTTAGTCAAATGCACAAATCTGCCAAATGTTTTACTTCTTTTCTTTTTCTGTGAACAGCAAGGAGATTCTTGAGCATGAAAAAAGGCAGCAATTTTCATGATCTATGCTAAATTTTGTCTGAGCTGACCAAGAAAATGATATTTATGAGTGACATCTCAAAACACATTGCATACATACTTGTGTAGTTGAGAAATGTTAATAACATACTCTCTAACGCTCTTTTCAAACATTCTTTATTATTGCATGAAATTCATATGGGTTCTACCACTTATGGAGGGGGTCTCTTTCAAACATTCTTTATTATTGCGTGAAATTCATATGGGTTCTACCACTTATGGAGGGGGTCTCACCAAACAGAGATTGAGACCAATGCGATTTAGTGAGACTCGCATGAATTTCATCCAATAATAGTGTGTTGAAAATATATGTTAGTGTGTGCAACTGTGCATTACTAGCTTTCCACTTTCAAGAATAAAAGTTATACTTCCCGAAGACACTTATGAACCCTGATTTTGGGGAAAAATAATATTCAAACAATATACCTCTTGAACATGGAAACATTTTGATAAATGGGAGAATAAAGATTTGGATCATTCTTTACGATTGGTGCATTTTCAATCTCTGATCTGGCCTTCAATAACTCTTGATCAGTAGCTGAAAACCAGCTTGGCCTCTAAAAACAAATTAACAACATAAGAAGAGCACACTATAATATCAAAAGGCAACATCTCCTAGTCATTATAATAAAGCTGAAATTTTACGCTTTAATCATATACCATGGAACGATATGAAGCATGGCTTTGAAGCAATAACTTGTTCATTTCAGATACTGTTGTAACTTCAGGAATTGGTGTATGAGTATCTGGATTCTCCTTAGGCACAGTGTTGATGGAGGAACTCTTACCCAGTATATTGCCATCATTTTGTGATGGCCTAAAAGACTCTTCCTTTTTGGAATTAGTTATATTGTCCTTCTGAGACAAGGATATGTTGTAATCATTTGATAACACCGCCCTTGTAATATTTGGGCTAACATTTGTTGTAGGACTGAAAGGTGGAGTTAAATATGATGGTGCCTTTTCAGGAGAATAAACATATGGATTACCAGGTTTATGTTCAGGTCTTGATGTAAGATTTTCTTGGGAACCATTTGTCAAAAAACTCCAACCCATAGTATTGTTATGACTACCAGGACCAAGATCTCCTTCCTGTTGTGTTTTAGATGCATTACCTGATCTCCTAATACTGTCCAGCATGGGACTTTTGTCAGATTCATCAAATACTAGAGATTTGTTTGGTGGGCTTCCTGGTTCCAAGACAAAACCAGTTCTAAGAATAGTACCATTTTCCCCAGATATCCTAGTTTTATTAGCCATCTTCTCAAGGGCATGTCCACCAGTAGAGTTTCCTTGATTGAACATTGTTATATTACTAACAATTTCAGACTCAGGTGAAGGGTCTGTAGACTGTAATATAGCACTTCCTGAGCTTGGTATCTTGTCAGCTGAGAATAGAGAGAGCAGAACATTACCATATGGAAGCTCAAGATACTGAAAAGCTAAGATCACTGCAAATGTAATGCCAATAAGCCATAGCAATCTCTTTGTTTCCAGCTGAAACAAGGACAAAAATTCCTGACCCATTTTGCTAAAATTCTTCAATTACCATCAGTTAAAGGGATTGAGCATAGCAACTCTGCAAAATATCCAAGATCCAGTAAGAAAGTCTACCATGCTTTTATAAAAGTAAAAGAAAACTATGTAGATATTTGCTCTGTACTCATCAAATGCACCCAATTGAAATACAGGGCTCTATAGAAAATTTTACAAGACCAAACATGCTAATCAAAGCAGAGTGTACATGAATTCATATTTGAGGAACTGATTTATCAATGTCCCAATGAAAATGAATATAAATATTTGCTCCTTTACTAAAAATAAGAAATATATTGAAGTTGAATTGAAACTTGGATAAAAATGGTGGCCTAAGAAAAACAGAGAATGGAAAGAGGAAAGAAGGAAAAAAAAAAAAAAAGGAGGGTAAGTAACTCCCAGAACAACCTCTGCGGAGTCACAGAGAAACCCACCTGCAGGTTTCCTAATTTGCAACCAGAACACAGCAAAAACCCACCAAAATGTGTCTTACCACAGACCAAACAACAAACTAGTAGTTTAAGGTGACATGCAACAAGAAAGGCTCAATTCTAATGATATCCCATTTACCATGCAAAACCCAATTTAACCCAGAAGTCAAATTCAAGACTGCAGGCATAAAAATCATCGAGAACAAAAGAACCAAGACAAGGGGAGAAAGAAAAAGAAATAGTAAAAAGAGAAAGAAAGAAAAAAAAATGACAAGTGAAAGCAGTAAGGAACATGTAAACTTTACCACCGAACAAACAACTCTAAGCACCTCTTGGATACAGTACAGACAAGAAGAAAAAAAAAATCCTGTGATTAACAAGGAGATTCCAAGATTTGTTCTTTTTTTTTTTTTTTTTGTCTTTCTTATGCATGCAGTTTCAGAACTAAACACCAAAATGGGTTGCTTGTAGAAATATTTAATTTAATATTGGAAAGTTAAATAATGGTGTAAGAGTTAAGAAGCTTGCCTTCCTTGCCTGGCACTGAGCTCGACGTTAGAACTTCCTTACACGCTCTTCCGTTCACAGGTTTTGAGCTCTCTCCAGCACGAATTACGAGAACGTGATCATATTTATATTGAGTTTCAAAGTTGCATAGCTGAAGCTGTCTCGTTCCGACAGATAACCTCATTAGGCTGTTGAACGCCACCGCAACAAGAAAGCAACACCGAATTCAACTTCACATTTTAAAAAATACAAAAAATAAAAACTTATAGTAGTTACATGAATTGTTGGCTTAGTTAAATCATATTATTACATTATAGGTGTTTTTAGTCTATCCATTTTTCTTTATAAAGTTAATTTAATTTTTTTATTTTTAAAATTACCATGTTTTTTTATATAGTTTAAATTTTGAGATATTATCATATTATGTATTTTTAAATTCAATTATTTGTTATAATAATTACTAATTTAGGACTGCATATTATTATATAATAAAGATAAGAATTTAAATTTAAATTGAAAATAAGAATTAAAATGAGAAAAGGAATACGTTAAGGATTAGAATTATACACATTTTGGTTTCAAATTATTAGTTCTTTAAATTATTGAGAGAGATTTGAGGAAAAATTCAAATAATTGCAAAAGACATGTGTGAAACACATTAAAAGAAAAAAAGTAAATTAATATAAAGATTGACGCATGGCTTTATAGTTAAAAGAGTAGAAGGAGAGTTTGTTTTGTCCAACTTTTTTTTCGCTTATAAGTTTGAATGAATTCCTTTTTCTAATTTCATTAGAAGTTCATTCTTTTGATGTTGTACTTGATTTCTTTTGTTTTATTTGAAACTCATTATTTCTATATCTATATATCTATATTAATGATAGGAATCATTCCAACTTAGTCACATTTGTTTATTTTTATATATGACTAATTAAATATTAAAAAATAATTTAACATGAATGTAAGTTGGTTCAAGTGGTACATGCTTGATTCTCCTTAAGTAAGGTCCTAGGTTCGAATCTTGTGGATGGAAAAAAATTCCCGCGCGGAGAGCTAGCCCCACCATGATGTGGATGTTCTCGGCTCGAACAGGATTGCCTCCCGTGGAGGATATTTGTGGTTAAACAAAAAAATATATACCTACCCTATACCTACCTATAGCAATGGGTTGGTTCAAGTGATATGTGTTTCATTCTCCTTAAGTAAGGATTTAGGTGTTCGGGTCTTGTGCATGGAAAAAATCCCTTATGGGAGAGTTAGCCCCATCATGATTGGAATGTTTCCGGCTCGAGTAGAAATGTCTTCCATAGAGGATATATGTTGTTTATAAAAAAGAAATATATACCTACATTTAATTCTTTCTAAAATTTAATCTTTTATAATTGAAAATGGATTTCCAAATCCCTCCACATAATTCTTGTATAGAGGCAAACCCAACACCTAATATTTAAGCACAATTAACCAAAATATGAATACTCATTAAAATACAAATTAAAAACCTCAAAAAAATTCTTGAAAAAAATAGATTATGTGACGGCACCGTTTTTAGTGTTTAAGAATACAAAATTATAACATTTTTAAAATTGAAACATTTAATTTATTAAATTAGTAATATATATTAATAGCTTTTGTTGACTATAATATGTACTCACATTAATTAATTATTTGAGAAAAATATTAATTAATAATATAAACATATATGTATATTTAATTCATCATATGTATATAAAATATATATTATATAAGTGTGGGTATGGGTAGGGTACCATAATACCCGTACCCATTAAAAAGTGTGGGTAGTTACCCGAACCGGATCCATACCCATTTGGTGGGTAATTCCGCTATCAATTGTAGGTAATTTTTACGGGTACCGACTGGGTCTGGATCCAATTGTCATCCCTACTAAAAATCAAAAGAGAAAAGCAAAACACCTCAAACTGTTTTCATTTTTTAAAATTTTAGAAACTGTTACTCAAATAAGTTTTTTAAGATTTAAAATCTAAAAAATTAAAAACTCTTCTAAAAAACAGTAATCAAACATGCTCTTAATCTTTTCAGATAAAAAAAGTAACTTCAGATAGCTTTCAAAATAAACTTATTGGTGCAAAAATTAAAAGGTTTATGAAAATTTTGTTAAGTTTGTAAAACACTATTCAACCCCCTTCTAGCGTTTTCCCTGTGTTCTATACAGAACCATGCTAATTAAAGAAAATTGGGAGTATACTAATGCAAGCTCAAAAGAAACAACACCACACACTAGTGATGGAGAAAGTGAGGAAAAAGAAGAAAATAAAATGATTAACTATAGGCGGAGGGAAACGTTTTCATTCTTAGAAGGGTCTTAGGAAACCAATTGGGTCATTTGGAGGATAGTCAAAGAGAAACTATATTTCACACTAGGTGTATTGTTGAGGGAAAAGTGTGCTCTCTCATCATTGATAGTGGGAGTTGCACTAATATACCTAGTGTGAGAATGGTAGAAAAATTAGGATTAAGGACCAAATCACACCCAAAAACCCTATAAACAAATAAGTCCTCGCAGCTCTTTCCATTGATTTTTATAAAGATGAAGTTATTTGTGATGTTATACCAATGGAAGCTACACATGTTCATTTAGGAAGACCTTGCCAATTTGATAAGAGGGCTATCCGCGATGGCTTCTCTAATAAATTTTCATTTAAACATAGATGAATGAACATTATCTCATGTCAATGTCTCCTCAAGAAACATGTGAGGACCGGATTAAATGAGATTGGATTGTGAAAGGGATGAACTTGAAAAGTTTCATCTTGAAACCCTCAAAGGAATAAAGAAGAAGAGAAGGTTATAGGTAATAAACAAGATATGAAAAATAAAAGCAAAGAAAAGATCAAGGAAACAAATTAAAAAGAAGAAAGAGTTAATGCTTATGCTTAAGAATCCTTTGGCTACTAACCTTGTTTGTTGAGATGAAAAGAAAAAGAAAGAAATGTTTATGATGGGAACAGAGGAATTGGGGCAACACGCCATCCAAAGGGGGTTCCTTAATCCCTATCTTTATTTTAACTTGTCCATTCCTCATGTTTATATGATACTAAAATTCTTTTGCTACGAGTCATTCATTTCAAATGCTTTGGTGCCTTACTTGAGGTCTTTTGATGGTTGTATAGGCCTCAAGTTGATGGCTAAGGAACGAAGTATTGTGCAAAGCAAGATTACTTTGAAAAGCAAGATTACTTTGAAGGGAAGTCTAAACCATTTGCTTCACCACTTATCATCCATCTTTCAATTTGATTTTAAGTATATTAATCCCAAACTCTTATTTGCTTATGTAGTTCCTTATCTTTTGGATTTGAGAACAAATCTTTTTCAAAAGGGAGGATTTGATAGCAAGTTGCTAAAGAGGGAAAGTCAACCCTTCAAGGTCAACAAGTCAACCTTTGGATCAAGGTCAACAAAATTCCAAATAGGCATGAACTTCAAGGACATGATCTCCAATACTAGGATTAATACTTCTACATCCTCTACTTAGCATAATTTGTGCATGAGAGCCATGGACTTGTCATGGCCTCATGTCCCTCATTTGATATTTTATTAATTGTTTTAGTTCATGAGGTCTTGTCTTCATACTCTAGCTTAGATAGTTTCTCTTTTAATTAGGATTTTAACTTAGGATTTATTTGAATTTTTAGGTAGTGATGGGTTTGGCCCAAGCTTCCCTCCCTTAGGCGCCATTTTGGCTATATAAGGGGATCTCTTCCACTTTTATTATTTTAAGCTTTAGTTTTAATACAAATACCTATGCATTTTTCCTCCTCTTTGTGAGTTGAGAAGATTTTATACTTCTTGCTTAAACCATATTGAAACTTATCAGGCTCCTGGAGCTTGTGGCATTTCTTCATCCAAGCTTATCAATCCAACAGGGTTTCCCTTGATTGTGTCGCTTGTCTCCACATTTCTATCTCTCCATCTTTTTATTTTTCTTCTCCTTTTTGTTCTATTTGATGCGCATATTTTTTATTCTCTGCTGATAATTTTGTTATTATGTTGCTTCCAATTCTAGATCCTACTTGCATGCTATCAATATTTGATGAGATACATTTATCCATTTCGATAGACAAATAGTGAATGTGTTAGTTAATACAGTTGTGCTAATCTTTCTTAATTTCTTTTTGACTTGGTGGGTATTAACTATTAACATATTCAACCTTCCTTTGTTTTAGGAAAAAGTTTCCAATTTACTTTATTAAAAGTAAAATAATTTAAACTCATACATACATTACTTATTTAAACCCAAAAAGAAGATCAGAAAAATGCGATATTCCTCTACCTTATTTTATTACCAATTACCAATTACTTCTTCTCCTAATGGAAAGAATGATGTGGCAGAATGTGTGTGGTTGGATGAATTGTCTGGTGGAGATTTATTAAACTTCACACAACTGCAGCAAAAAGCAACTACATATAATCCGAATCCATTATTTGGTACATGAAGTTTCGGTCATTAAACAAACAATAAAAATAATGTAATATATATATATATATAATAGTAACAAAAATAAAAAAAAATCAATCAAAAGAATAGAAAAGTAGAATAGAGTAATTGACATCTTTATTTTAAAAAAAAATACATCATAAAAAAACTTTTATACTATCAAAAGTTTGTTTTTTTATTTTCCTTTAAATACAGTATAGTTTTAAATTTTATTTAATAAAATCATTAATATTAAATATTGATATTTTAATTAAAAGTTAACAAATAAAAGATAAAAAATAATTGTAAACTGCATAATATCATTATACTTCCACTTCATTAAATGTAATATATATATATATGAATTCTATATCCTTAAAAATCAAATTCTATGAATATGGTTTAAATTTTAGTTATTAAATTTGATATTTGGATTCTTTAATATTATTATATATATATAGTTTCATTCATTAAAAAAAAATAAAAGATGACGTACGTAAGATATACGTAAAATACTAACAACAATAAAAAATTTTAATAATTGAATAGAAAAGTGGTGCCATTTAATATACACACCCCTTTAAGTAGGGGTGTCAGTTACACTCCTTATTATCAACTGTAGGATTTATTATTTTAAAAATCAAAGGCCATGATTAAAAGTTGTTAAACCAGTAGTTTTTTTAAATAATTAATGTTTTGTAATTGTAAGAAAGTCCTATTTAGAGCCTGTTTGGGTGTAACTTCTACAGAAGTACTTCTAGATGAAAAAAAATAACATAAATCAAAGAGGTCAAATGCATTTAACTTCTCCATAAGTTAAAATTAGTTACTTTTGAAGAAGTTAAATGAGAGGGCTTTTGGAGTAGGTGGTCTACAAAGACTAATTTTAACTTATGGAGAAGTTAAATGCATTTGACCTCTTTGATTTATTTTTTTTTTTTCACCTAGAAGTACTTCTGCAGAAGTTCCACCCAAATAGGCTGATAATATTTTCTCATGTCATCTCTCTATATCTATGGTTACAGTCATTAAAAGCAGAAATATTTCTTCCAACTTCATTTACAACACTTCTATTGCAAATACAGCCTACAATTTCCCGAGCAGTGATGCACTATTTTTCTGGCTCGCTAGAGCCGCGCTGCCGCTAGCGAGAGAAGATCCAAGGGTTGGAATAAGAGAGGCGATAATGAAACTTCATTTCTTTTCCTTTCAAGTCTATTTTTCCGGTGAAGTCTAGCATAGAGCACCTGCTAGATGGTGTAAAGGTTAAGGAAACAAATTTTACCATTAGATTTGATGTTATAATATTAAACGGTTTGGATTATAGGTTGCTAACAGGTCAAATTTTATTTGTAAAGTTGTAACATAAAATGTTAATATTACATTTGTGTCATATTTTGTATTTGTACATTGGACCCTGTGTCATCTAACTACTACTACTACTATTATTATTATTATTATTATTATTATTATTATTATTATTATTATAGTTTATCTTATTGTCCATTATGTTTATCCATTTTATTACATTTATCTCTATATTTTATTTATTAATATTTTCACTCATTATCTCATTCATTTTATTTATCTATTTCTATATATTAAAATTGTTCACCAATACACGTGTCATGTTTTTCTCACTTGCAATTCTTTTAGTTTTTTTATTCTCGCTTCAAAAAGGAGATTTTTTGAATTACGTGTATCCTCCAAGAAATACATCTTGCTTCTTTTGTTTTATTTTTTATTTTTATTTTTTAATCGTTCATTCATTCTCTATTTTATTATTATATTAAAATATTTATCTCTTTATTTTATTCATTAATATTTTCACTTATTATCTCTCCTATTTATTTTATTTACTTTATATTAAAATTACTCTCCAAGTACACGTATCACATTTTTTCACTTCTGTTATTTATATTTTTGTAAATTTTTTATTATCACCTAAGTAAAATGATTTTTTATGAATCACAATGGGAGAAAGTTCTATTCCTTCCATGAACATCCATTTGATGACGGGACTAACTCTGTCAACAAGGGTTTTTTTTTATACACTTTATATAAATTTTAAGTGATTGGAATAAGATTATGTCATTTTCTTTTACTTCAATCAAATTATTATTTTGTATTTTGACTTATTATATATTTAGTATACTATATATGTTTAAAGGTTGACCAATTTTTCAATTATAGGTTTAAAGTGATTTTTTTATGAACCACGGGTGGTCCACGGGATCCAGTCATGCTCCTGTCGCGAACATCGTCATCATGGTGGGGTTATGTAACGTCCTAATTTCTTAATTCAAGAATAATGCCCGTTGGAGACACCATTCTCAAATTTCTGAAATTATTTCGTTTTATTATCGATATCGTAACAAACACACTTCCAAAAGCTTAATGTAAGTCCAACGTTTACATAAGCTGGGTACATTAATCATCCAACATACACCTCAAAATCTCTATGCCACTCAGTGGCTCCAAATAAAAATCACTCATAAATACATAATTTCTAGCCTAATACAATGTAATACAATCCAAATACATCTAAAGCGCTCATAGAATCCCAACTGGTATCTAGGGTGGAATGATCCACACTATAAGAGCTTCCCATCTCCATCCAAACATTCAACCAGTCCATCCCGCATATAACTAAAATGTGTTCCCACAAAGTGGGGTGACACTAGTGCCTCAATGAGCATGACTATATATGCATGCAAACAGTGTGGGGAGGCAGACATATGAAATGCAACATATATATATATATAGTTCCATCCAGAGTACAAATACATGAAGGTAAGCAAACATACTCAGTAGTCCCAGTACATATACAATTGCTATGAAATGATGCAGACATGGTTGTGATGTGTTTTTACCCGACACCCGGGGTCTTTTCGCTATCTGTGACTGTGATTGTGATTGAGCGCTCGGTCATGTTACTAAGGACCGTCGTCCAGGGCCACCTATGATTAAGTTTTATTAATAATCAATGAGCAATGTATGCTTGTTATTTTTATCTTGAGGGTCCCGCATCCCCCTCTTGGCCGAGAGTTCGATGTGATTACCTCATCTTTTTATAACTGATTGCCCAAAGGCTTGTGGTGGTCCGAAGACCCTGTGATAGTCCGAAGACTCTATGATAGTCCAAAGACACTAAACATGTCATGTGATGGTCAATGGCCCATAAATGTTTAGAAATATGGTAAATACAATCATTTATCAAAAAATCCCCAAATCACCTAGCTATCCTAAGGTTTGAGATACATGAGCATTCAACCTATCAACTCAACAATCCATCCTAAGTTTATCTCTAATCAGTCAGAATCAATAATAAGAGCAAGGGAGGTAAGAATAGGGAGCATACAAGGGTATCCATTCAAGAATGAAAGTGAGTGAAGAACCACACTCAAACCCTAGGTGAAGATTTCTAGTTCAGTAATCATCAAAACATGAAATACATCTAAAATCAATTGGTAAATATTCATAAACAATCACATACAACCTCAAGAAATGGAAGGAAATGAGTGGGCACATTAGGAATACAAGATTGGAGGTGAGAGTGTGTGAGCTATACTCACCTCAAGAGCTAAAATGGAGGAGGAGAGTGAGTGGGTGGTCTAGGAGTAAGGCATCTTTATCAACCGTTCAATTTAATTATAAAATCTTCAACGGTTGAGATTATAAACCGGCAACCTAAAGTGAAATAATTAAAAAGTGGCCTCATAAAATTTGAATATGTCCCTGTATTACATCTTATTTCACAAATTTTGATCTTTTGGATGAAGCATAGACAAATGCAAAGGGTGCCAAGCAGGGTCTCCCCCTCCCACCTAGAAAGTTCAAAAAAACCCGTACCCGTGGATACCTGTGGATATATCCGCAATGGGTACCCGCATATTTATATAATGGGTGGGGACGGATATTATACTACTCGTCCCGCGGGTACCCACATACTCATTAAAACATATTTTAATTTCTAATAAATATATTTGAATATTAGGATTTTTTATTATTTTATGATGATATTTTTAATATATTAACTAGTAATGGTATTATATAATGATTATTTATATATATAGTATGATATTATATATTATATAACATTTCCTCTCTTTCTTTTTATAAAATTTAAATTTTTAAACATTAATGGATACCCGTGAATAGCCGCGAATAGAGCTGTAAATGAGCTGAGCTATTCGTGAACTATTTGAGCTCGGCTCGTTAAATGCTCGATCAAGCTCGTTTGTTTAATTAAACAAATAAGCCTAAGCTTAAAGTTGGGCTCTATTATTTAAATGAGTCAAGCCCAAACCTTATAAGCATGACATTAAGAGCTCATGAGTAGCTCGCTTATTATATATATAATAATTAATTAATATAAATAATTAAAGTAAAGTATGATTAATAAAAAATAGAAAAAGAAAATATACAGTTATAAATTTATTTTTAAAAAAATAATAAAATAAAATAAATACTCTATATATTTAAAAATAAGTATTGAAATATTTCATATATTAGTCAAGAAGTTATGTATTGAATTTCGAAAAATATAATATTTTAGAATTTGTTTAACTATATATATCATATATTAAGAATATATTTTGATTTTTATATTATATTTTAATAGTAAAATATTTATTAAATACTAAATTTATAAACTTTAAAAATGATTTAAAGAAAATTTTCATAAAAGCAAAATCAATAAAGTTATAAATGATCTAAACAGGCCAATCCCAAACTTTGTTTTTGTTTAACAAGTCAAACCCAAGCTTTAAGTTTGACTCGTTTAAATAAATGAGTCAAGCTCGAGTCACCCCCTTTTTTCACAAGCCAAACCTAAGCTTCAAGTATTCGGCTCAGCTTGACTCATTTACAGCCCTACCCGCGGATACCCGTTACCCGCATAGGTACCTGTTAATTTTAACGGATATGTATACTGGGAGGCACTACCCGCCCTCCCCGCCCGTTGACATCCCTACTCCCACCTCCCTCACTTTTTCAAACAATATATACAGATAAAAAAGACCATTAAACATACATGTAATAAAAAAATAATAATTGAGATATATGGAATATGTTCAATTTAATTTTTATAATTTAACTTTTATTTAATATTTATTACCTCTTTAAGTAATTTTCATGAAAAAAATATTTAGGTAAAATAACATTTTAGTTCCCATAAAATACTCGAATTTTGATTTTTGTCCCTGGAAAATTTTTCTTTTTTATTTGATCATTATAAAAATATTTAAGCTATTTTTTCCGTCTATGCTATTGATTCCACTATTAATTACGAATATGTCGAACGCCCATCACAATTAGTAATCATATGTATTGTACCCTGACACATTATATATATACACACACACATATATGTCGAATATGTCGAACGCACATCACAATTAGTAATCATATGTATTGTACCCTGACACATTATATATATATACACACACACACACACACATATATATATACACACACACACAATAGTATTAGCCTCCTTAAACACATTCAAAGACAATTTGTGATATATATGAAGGAGGAAATGCATAAAGAATTTCAGTTGAAATTAACCATGAAATTTGACTCTCTAGATGAGTTTAAGGAAGCTAACACTCTTATATAATGTGTTAAGGTACTTCTGAAGTATTGTTGACTATTATGAGCGTTCGACACATCCACAATTAACAGTAAAATTAACATCATGGACTAAAAAAATAGCATAAATATTTTTATACACATGAAATAAAAAGAAAAATTTTCCATTGACGAAAATCAAAACTCGGATATTTTATAGGAACTAAAATATTATTTTATCCAAATATTTATTACAAAATGCAACACATTTTTCAAACTAAAAATAGAGGAAGATTTTTTTTTGGCTGCAAATTATCCAAACATTTGCATTAATTGAACATAAGAAATCTGAATAATTAGGTTCCCTACCATAACAGCTATTGCCTTTGCTAATCACCACAGCCAACGCACATTTCTCTCTTTCAAGAATGATGATGAAACAATGGAAGACACACGCAGTGAGGCAGAGCAAGTTCTTCTTCTTCGTCTTTCTAGATCGTTCTCAATGGGTAATTTTTAAAATGTTGATTCTGTTTTTTGTTTTTTATTTTAATTTCAATTGGATACATTTGATAATTTTAAAAACTTTGGGCTAGCCAGCAAAAAAGCACTTCTCCCTATTAGCCAGTTAACGTGACCTCCTACCACAAGTAATTTTTGCTGCCTTAGCTGTGAACTACCCACCTGGGTACTTCACCCTAGCAGCCACATATTTTTCCCTCTCTCTCCTTATTTCGAGTTGGTTGGGTACACTCTTCACTAATGTTTTGAAAATCGGACCGGTTATTAAATCGGTGGTGCTACTGGTTCACGATTCATTAGTTCAACCGTGATCGAACTGATTTTAATTAAATTAATTTTTTTAATAATTAATATTGTGTTAAATTATAAAATGAAAATAATAATAATTAGTTAAAAAATTATTTATTTATAATCAAATAATATGAGGATATATTCAAGATTAATAATAAATATAATATTATAAACTTATAAATATAATTTATGTTTATGTAATTATATTTTTATCATATATATTATTTAAATAATTTTAGTTGTTACAAAATTTTTTATATTGAGTTAAAGACGTAAAAGTATGTTTATATATAAAGATTGGAGTATATGTAACAAGGAATGTGTCTAGCACCGCGGTAAAGCATGGACGCTGTATGATGGGGGAGCTGGGTTCTAAACCTCCAGCTGCAATTCATTAAAATTTTTAAGTAACAAACATTTATCCAAGTTAGATCAGGACCGGGAACCGCACCGGGTTGGCCTGTTTCCACCGGTTCACAGCCGGTTCAATCCGGTTCTGTCACATACCGGTTTTCATGGGTGTTCCGGACCGGACCTAGGCCCGGTTCCCGGTCGGACCGGATCGGCCGGTTGGACCGGTCCGGTCCGGTTTTTAAAAACACAGCTCTTCACTATAAGCGGAAGCCATAATGATAATGGAAATTTTTTATTTTAATTATTTATTTTTTAAAGGAAATATCTTTTGTGAATGATAAAGAGGAAGTTGCTAAATATGCTCTAGCTTATTAGAAACTAGCAGCAGGAAACAAAGTGAAGTCATGAGCAGGAAACAAAGGGTCCCCACTATTATACATCCTTCTCCTGAATGATGTAAGTTACAACCCACATATACGACACCTATTGTGTCAAATTTTTAAAAAATGAAGTTTTTGTGTTTTTTTTGCTGTTTGGTCCCATCCTGTTCTGTCCCTTGTCTTTTTCTTCTTCTTGATTGTGGTATCTAGATTGGAACAAATAGAGGCACCATTGGAGCCTGCTCATAACATAATAGAGCCATCGAGTCCTGCCACTTCTTGACCGATACCACCACCGTCTCTGGCCCGACGATGTATTGCTATGGCGGCTCTTGTTGCGATTTCAACCCTTGCTGCTACTACGAAGGCAACGACGCCAACAGGGAAATCATGAGGATGGAATGCTCCAGTCGCCGTTGCATCGCACCACCGTCGACCTTCCCATCACCAACGTCCCAAACCCTTCAGTGCTTTCGACCCACAGCCAGTTACGCCACCACACCCTATCACAGACCGACATTCATTGTTTCTAATCGCGCACCACGTTTTGCAGAAATCCATTGTCGCCGTCACGCGCCGTCATGCCGTGAATCTTCCCCCACACCCGTGCGAGCATCTTGATTCTTTGTTGCTACCGCCGTTGACTGTCGATCCACATCCAAAACCAGCTCCCTTTCACAGCGTCATTGCCACCCGCTGCACCCACTTGAGATCCACCGTTGTGCCATTATGGCCAAGACTTCTCCCATGGTCCCATGAGATCTCTGTTTTTGTCCTTTGTTGCGGTGTGCTTTTTCTGGTTCTTGAAGTCAAAGCTTCAGGGTCTAAAGAACTAAGAAATCCTTGTTGCCTGTTGTGGGAAAGGAGAGTTTTTGGGGCTTTTTTTTTGTTACAAGTTTCTGGGGCTTAACTAAGTTGATTTCCTTTTTAATTTGTTTAAATAGTTTTAGGAGTAAACAACAAAAATGTAAAAATTTGTTTTTTTTTTTAAATTTACAAAATAAGGACCTATTATTGTGGTTGTAACTTACATCCCTTGATCTTAGGCGTGTTCAAATCCAATCCAATCTAATTGGAATCGCAACAACCGATCCAAAAAATCGCAAACCAAAATAACCGCAAATCAAAAAAATCGCAAACCGCAAAAAACCGAATTTTTTAATTGGATTGGATTTGATTTCAGATCTGCCTATGAGAACCAATCCAATCCAAACCGATCCAAAGTTTTATGAACATATTGATATATTATCATTATTGATATTATTTTTCTATGATGATGTAAAAAAATTATTATTGTGTAACTATATTTAACAAATAACATTCAATAATGGGATTGAAAGCTATTAAGTAATTTGTATGTTATAGAATAAGATAAGATAATTGCATGTTTTTATCATAATTTTGTTTTCATAACTTCTTTTTTTAGTTTATTTGAGAAATCGAAGTCCAATCCAATCCAAACCGATTAAAATTGGATTGGATTGGATTGAATTGGATTTGGAAAAAAATCAAAACCGATTGGATGATTAAATAAGAAAATCAAAATTATTGGATTAGATGATTTTTCCCTCAAAACAAATCCAATTCAATCCACGAACACCCCTACTTGATCCATGGATGTATAATAGTGGGCGCTGAATCAAAGTGAAGAGCATGAGCAGTTTTTTTGTTTTTAATTACTTGTTTCTTTAATTGCCCTGAAACCTGTCATTTGTGAGGACAAAGCATAAAGGTTGTAATAGGCAAGGATGCAACATTTGAATTTATTGTAATGTGCAGTGGAAGAAAAAGGTGGATGCGGATCCTCTCCTTTTAATTGAAAACAGGAGAGAGTCCAGTTCCGTGCATCTACACCATACAATTATAATTAAACATAATCTATGCTCTGGATTTTGACACGTTATCATTGCATGACACGATTCATGCATCGTTTCGGAAACTACACACTGCAAAGACACCAGTGTTTCATTGTTTCTCCTCACAAGAGTCAACTTGTTAAATTAATAATCATATTTATATTAAAAAATTAATTGACAAAATTACCCTTCACTTCATTAATAATATGAGAGTTTTATTTAGAAATATATGTAAATTATTGATGAAAAACTTATTCACATAATGTTAAGTCAATTTTTATTATGTATTTTTTCTATATGAAAAAATTATATATTTTCTCATCATGGTTATTTAAACATAAAGGTAAATAATGGTGGTGAAAAAATTTAATTATTGTTTGACTTACATTAATATCTTTAATTAGATAAAAATTATTTTATACTTCATTACTCTTATATATATAATTTTTAAATCATATATTATATAATAATAAAAACTGATATATTATTAAATTAAATTTTTTAGACTTAAATATGCTTTTAGTCCCTCGAAAAATTAGCGAAATTTACGTTTAGTCCCTATAAAATTTTTCACCTAAGTTTAGTCTCATTAATTTTCCATTTCCAAGTTTAATCATTGTCATTAATTTGCACTGTTAAGTGATGATCTGACACTGTCACAGAACGTTGACGTGTCTGACATGGCTACCACGGTGAATTTTTCTGAAATTAATTTCCCCAAATTTTTTTTTTTCATTTCTTAATTCCAATATTAATTACTTTAATATTGGGGGAAAATAATTTCAGAAAAATTGGAATTAATATATCAGTTTTTATTATTATATAATATGTGATTTAAAAATTATATATATAAGAGTAATGAAGTATAAAATAATTTTTATCTAATTAAAGATATTAATGTAAGTAAAACAATAATTAAATTTTTTCACCACCATTATTTACCTTTATGTTTAAATAACCATGATGAAAAAATATATAATTTTGTCATATAGAAAAAATATATAATAAAAATTGACTTAACATTATGTGAATAAGTTTTTCATCAATAATTTACATATATTTCTAAATAAAACTCGCATATTATTAATGAAGTGAAGGGTAATTTTTTCAATTAATTTTTCAATATAAATATGATTATTAATTTAAATTTGTCATAGTGAAAATTATAATTATGTTATTATATTTTATGTGTATGTGAAATTTATAATTTTCCATGTCCTGAACAAGGAGTGGCACTAAAAAATTTCAATCTTTTTATTTTTAATATATTTTTATTTTCACTATAAATTCATATAATATAAAATTAAATAAATATTAAAATATATTTAATCTTTTAATAGGTTATAAAGTTTGATAAATAATATAATAAGAGAGCAAGTTGACTCTAATTGTGAGGAGAAACAATGAAACACTGGTGTCTTTGCGGTGTGTAGTTTCCGAAATGATGCATGAATCGTTTCATGCAATGATAACGTGTCAAAATCCAGAGCATAGATTATGTTTAATTATAATCGTATGGTGTAGATGCACGGAACTGGACTCTCTCCTGTTTTCAGTTAAAAGGAGAGGATTCGCATCCGAAAAAGGTGGAACGGGATTATAGGTGTGGTGGTGATGACGACATTTTAAGCGGTGCTGATTAGGGGTGTTCAAGACCCGGCCCGTCCTTTTGACCCGTCCCAACCCGTCCTACTCGGGCGGGGTCTGTTGTTGTCCTACAAGAAAGAATAGAACCATACCGGGTCTCATCGGGTCTCATTTTTTTACCCGACATCGGGTTGAGGACGGGTTCGGGTTAACCTTCGGGTTACCCGGTCCGTCCTTTATATATAAATATAATATTTATTACTTATGATTTTTTATTATATAAAGTTCTAACCTTATTTTTTTTCATTTTAGATGGGGTTTTGTAGTCTAAGTTTCCTCTATTTACCTTTAAAAATACATTCTATACATAAAATTATATAGTGATATAATGTTATTCTTGGTTTAGTAATATCCCAAACTTTAAAAAAGTAAAAAATATTGCATACATTAAGAGATATTTTATTGTATGCAATATACTTATTAATGGTATGGACTATTTTCTTTTGAACATTGTTATATGATCATTTCATGATTATATTTAGCTTATATATCGGGCCAACCCGGTTCTGTCCTATTTAGACCCGGTCTTACTTAGACCCGCACATCATCGGGTCTCTTCGGGTCTATGGACGGGTTCAGGTCCATAGAATTGGCTTGATCGAAAATAGGGTCGGGTTAGGGACATGTGAAACCCGTCCCATGAACACCCCTAGTGCTGATAGCTGACATAACAGGAAGGGCCTGCTCCAGTGCTCCTGTCATATTTTTTTATTTTTTAACACACTTTCTTTTCATTTTTCTTATTGTTATTGTATTAAATTATTTTTTTCTCATTATTCGTTCCTATTAATCTGTTTCATTTTATAAAATACGGATTAAGAAACAGTCTCTAAATGAGTTTAAGGAGGCTAACACTATTATATAATGTGTTACAGTACTACATATAAGATTGTTGACTATGATGAGCGTTTGACACATCCGCAATTAATTGTAGAATCAACATGGACTAAAAAATAGCTTAAATATTATATAAGGATAAAATAAAAAAGAAATTTTTTTCGAGAATAAAAATCAAAATTTAGATATTTTATAGAAACGAAAAAATTATTTTACTATTATTTAAATTATTCTCAATTATTGGTTTTTTAAATTTAAATTAGAGTAAACTAACAAATCAGTCCTGACTCTGAGGGGACCATGCAATTTCGTCCCTGACTTTTCTAAAATAGCACTTTAGTCCCTAACTTTGTTAAAACATGCATAAAGTGCATGTTTTTCAATAAAGTGAAGGACTAAAGTGCATGCTTTTTAATAAAATAAGGACTAAAGTGCATGTTTTTTAATAAAGTATGGACTAAAGTGCTATTTTAGAAAAGTCAGGGACGAAACTGCATGATCCCCACAAAGTCAGGGACTGATTTGTTATTTTACTCTTTAAATTATATTAATTTTTTAAATTATTCTCAATTATTGAACACCGGTAAAAAGACAAACTTAGATCAAATTACGATTTTTATTATTTTCTTCTTAAAAATAAATTTAAAAATATAAAATGGAAACCTGCGGTAGCCGCTTTATGACCGAGGCGTAACTTACACCCTTAGCACCAAGGGTGTATTTTAAATACACCATAAGTTTGATGAGATATATAATCAAAATTTAGGGAGAGAGAATAATGTTTGTTTAAGGTTGAGAAAACATCCAGGCTCAGAGTGTTTACAATCTTGTACTTAATTATATTTCGATTTTTCTAACATGTGCAACCTTGCACATGATAAGAAAATAAAAGTGGAAAGGTTTTATTGGAAATTGCAACTACCACAATATTCAATGCATTGGTAATATTAAAAATTACAATTTCCAATAAAACATTTCCACTTTTATTTTCTTATCCTGTGCAAGGGTTGCACATGTTAGAAAAACCCATTATATTTATCTCATCCTAAAAAAATAAGTGGAGGTTCAAACTGGGACCTGTCATATGTGAGACTCACTCAATTAATCCGTTAGGGATAGAATTGACATATATGTTTGGAAGATATTACATCATAGAAATACTTTTTTATACAATCGATAGTTTAATTTTTTTTAATAAGATACACTCCCCTACTTTACCAATATAAGAATACACTCTTCTTTCCTCTTATTTTAAAATATATACTCTAATCTATTTAACTCGCACGGTTAAAAATCTCTTTTTGAAAGATTTCAAAATATATTTTTTAAATAAAATATATATTAAATTAAATTATTATTTTTTTATGGAAATTAAATTAAATTATTTGAAATTGACTAAATTATCCTTTTCACAAAATTATTCTCAACTGTAAACCATTCTCACGCTCTCCTTCCCCCTTTTCCCCTTTTTTCAGTTCACTCTCATGTTTGCAGCCAATCAGCGCTACTTGAATACAGGTAGGATTTCATACAATCTTTTATCATTTTCTCTCATTATTTTCTCAAATTCTTAATTGGGTTTATAACATTGCCCTATTTTGTTTTTCGTCATTTGATCAAAGCATATAGCCACGTACAACGTCTTTTCAACTCGGTCAATGATTAAGGTAGGAAATTTCAATCTTCCATTCTTTTGAATTCTTGTTGTTATGATTCTTTTAAGATTTCTTTATCTGTTTGTTGCACGATTACGAAGATTTCATATTCGTCAAAATGCTATTAAGAGGAATCCTATTTCTTGCACTGAGGACGTTTTGTCCGTGGTGGAGACTATGGAGGAGTGTTATTGGCTGCTGTTTTGATGCAAATAATGGACTATTTCCAATAGCATATATATATATATATATATATATATATGTGTGTGTGTGTGTGTGGTGGTTGAGGTTGAATCTAGAGACTTATGTATCTTTTACGAGTAAACACTCAATTTGGTACTTGAAATATTTGAGGTATGTCACATTATTAACTGAAAGATGAAATTATATTTCCATTACTGAAAGATGAAAAACTCATTTAATTTAATCCTTTTTAGAGATTAAATTGACATTCTAAAAAATCTTTTCAGAACTAAAGTGAACGATTTTTTATCTTTTATGGACTAAATTAATTAAATAACTTTTATCTTTCAGAGACGAAAAATGTAATTTTATTCTTTTATATGACTAATATGATCGACACTAAATCTTTTAAGGATTAAATTGACGGTTTAATCGAGCTTTTTCTTAGAGTGTATGCAACATATGATGATCCTTACATAATTATGAGCAATAGACAACAATTTTTCTTTGAAAGTTGTTTAATAGTCTTTTATTTGTATCACTTTGATTTACTATTACCAATCAATTACTTTGATTTGTTCTTACTAAATGCAGGCCGGGATTGGCACAAGCAATTTCTGACAACTTTCCAAGCATCGGTCGGATTTGGTCGGATTCGGGCCAAAAAAGCTCAATCTGACCAAAATCGACCATAGTTCCAATACAAACCCATTTCCGCCCATGTTTACAATCGGATAATTCGGGTGCGGGTTGAGTCGGTGACGGGTGTGGGCCATTTTGGGCCGGGTGTCCATTTTTATTTTTTTTTGTCCTGATGGTCTATAATATGTTCACCATACGGGTCTGATCATATTCTTTATTTTTTTGCTTTGTTAAATTTTAAAGCCTAATATGCAGATTGGGCTGAAATTGGGCCAAAATTTTTAAACCTAGAAAGTTAAAAAAAATTTAGATAACAACTTGTATGTTGTTTGACAAAAAACATATATGCTGATGTCCAAAAAAACTTGTTCGTAAATCACAACTTGTACATTGTCACAAAAAAAAAAGAAAACAACTTGTACATTGCAAGCTAAAAAATAACCAGATCAAAACAAACAGATAACAATATCCAACAAAATCCTATACTACATATATTGAAGAAGGAAATGAAACACAATCTGCAAAAGAAAATAAAAAGAATACAGCAGCAAACCAACAACCTTGAACAACAGATTAGCACCTTGCACAAGCAAACAGAAACAAACAAAATCAGAGTATGAAAGATGAGGAAAAAACAGAGAGAAACAGAGAAAAAAGAGAAGAGAAAGGGGCAGCTCCTGCATGCAGAAGGAAGCGCCGCTGCAGCCGCGTCGCTCTGCTGCCACAACGCCCCTCCGCTGCCACAACGCCGCTCTGCCGCCGATGAAGAAGGAAGAAACAACCGCAAGGAATCGGAAGGAAGGAGAGAAATGATGGGGAAAGAGATGGTGGCGAGGAACGATCAAGGGGGGAGAAATAACCGCGCTCTGTGCTAGCATTACAAAGAGACTAGAGAGAGGGCGAGAGAAAGGGAAAGGGGGGGGAGAGGAAGAGTCTGAGCAGGAGTCTCTGAAAATGTGATGATAAAAGTCAGAGAGAGAGAGGCTTGGGAAAGAGAGGAAAATCAGCCTTTAGATCAATAACCAAGAGCCATCACAACCGTCCCATAAAAGCACAATCCGTGTGCTGGTTAATCTTCCAATCATATGATAACACGTGTCGGTCGGTTCGGATTCCGACGAAATTTTTTATTTCAACCCGCACCCGCCCGATTAATCTGAAGAAACCCAACTTTTTTCAACCGAATGAACCCATATACCCGCCCATACCCGTCCGCACACCATTTAACTTGTTCGGATAATACGGGTTCGGGCGGGTCGAAGTTTTTTGCCCACCCCTAATAGGAATTGCAATAAACATTTATTAAACAAACTTCAAAGCCAAATTTCCATATTAATTTATTTTATCTTTCTTTAGTTTTATATGTGTTTATTTAAATAGTAACATAATAAATTATTAAATATTGTTAATTTAATTTAAAAATTATCAAATAATAATTTTAAATTGCATAATAACATTATATTTCCACTTCATTAAAATTTATATATGTCTTCTTTCTTTCGTTAAAAACCAAATTATATCACGTACTTTTTATTATTTAAATAAATTAATTTGAACTATATTGAAATAAAGTTTAATTAGATCTTTATCTGCGGGGTTAAACAACTAAGTGTGAAGTCCAAGGTCCTCTTCAACTCATGTTTTAATGACAATAAAGTTTTTATAATTTAACTTTTAAGTTTGAATATGATGCTACTAATGTGAGTTTGAGAATATTTGAATAAGCACACGGGAACAACTTGAATCTATTCTGTTACACAAGTCCAGATTTTTGGACACTGTTCACTCGGTGAAATATTTTTTTTTTCGTATGGGCCTGAACTTTAGTGGGCCTCCATGATAGCATTTATGTTGGCCTTTTGTTGCCTCATTTGGAATTATAGTTGTCCCTGGTAGAAAAAAATGAAATGATAAGTGTTGTACATTTACGTTGAACCGATTCATATACGTTGTAGGTAATGACTTTATGAATTATATATATTCTTTACGGTAGACAGTCCTATTAACATGTACCCTTTACAAGTACTCCCCCCGGTCCTATTTATAAGATCCTTTTAACCACTTCACACGGATTAAGGAAGTTGGTTAATTTAGTTGATTACAATAAATTTGTCATGAATATGTATCATATTTCCTAGATTACCCTTGAATTTATTGAGACTAATTACCTTTCTCTTTCTATTTAACTACTCAATTGTGTCATACTCTCTCTACTAATTAATCATCCACCTACCTCCACTAATGGGGTATTTTTGTCAAAGAATAATTAATGCATCAGACAATCTGAAAAAGTTCTTATAAAAAGGACCAAGAACCACCTTAAAAAAGGTTCTTATAAATAGGACCGGAGGGAGTACCCATTTGCATTTTTTCAAAATTTTTTATTCTTTTTTTGTAAAGTTATTTTTTTATGAACCACATTTATCCTTCACGGGAGACAGTCTTGCTCCTATGGTTTTCTTTTTCTTTTTGTATCTTTTCACAATTTAATTTTTTATTGTTATTATATTAAAACATTTTCTCTCATTATTCGTTCATATTATTTTGTTTCATTATAAAAGTGATATTTTTATAAACCATGAGTATCCTCCACGTGAAACAGTTTTGATCCTACATTTTTTTTCTTTTTTTTTCATACTTTAATTTTCTTTTTTATTATTATATTAAAATAATTTCTCTCATTATTTATTCATGTTTATCTGTTTCGTTATATAAAAACTCACATTAAGGAACACAATAAATGTGTTGATTTACATTACTTTTAACACGATATTTCAATATATAATTTATCTTTCTATTTTATTTATTAATATTTTCATTTATTATCTCACTCATCTATTTTATTTATCTATTTAATTTATATTAAAATTCCTATTTATCTCACTTTTAATTTTCTATTTTTTGTTATTATATTAATATATTTTCTCTCATTATTTGTTCCTATTAATCTGTTTCATTACAAATGTGATTTTTTAATAAATCACGGGTATCGTTCACGGGAGACAGTCCTGCTCATACTGTTTTCTTTTTTTTCCTTTCTTTATCACACTTTAATTTTTGTTCTTTATAATTATTATATTGAAAGAAGTTTTCTCATTATCCATTTATGTTTATCTATTTCATTACATAAAAACTCACATAAAGAAATATGATACGAGTTTATTTACATCAATTTTAATGTATTTTTTCAATATATTATTTATCTGTCTATTTTATTCATTAATGTTTTACTTATTATCTCTCTTATGTATTCTATCTATCAATTTACTTCTATTTGTTGAAGCCACAGGAAACACTAGAATGAGGGTTGAATAGTGTTTTAAAAGTTTATGCAATTTTTCGGGAACCCTTTACAACAAACTTGTAATTCCAAATAAACCTTTACAGGTTTTTATGAAAAACTCTTTTTGCAGATAGTAAAGAATATCAGAGTTAAGCGTAGATAATTGAAAATGAGTTTTTTAGGGACTTGCTGAACTTTGATGAAAACAAATGAGCTTTCTGAAATCACTTAAGAGGGTTCAATAAAATCATTTTCAAAAACTTGTTTAAAACTGATTTTGATAAATAATAACTTCAAAACATAAAAACAAGTTGTTCAAAAATGTTTTATACTAATATCCGAATGATCCAATAACTTGCTAAAAAACTGAGTTATTAGGTAACCTGCTGAACCTACTTCAGAAGGTCCAGTAAGTACTCTTTTTAAAAGTTGATTTGGTTAATGAAAGAAGTTTTATTATGTTAATTGTAAATTTGCTTTACAAACCCTTCCTTGGTTAGAGATAAATAGAAAATAGCGGAATGTAAAGAGTTAAGGGTAGAGAGAAATTTACACAGAGAATTTATCCTGGTTCACTCACTAACCCAATGAGCTACATCCAGTCCCAGGCAAACCACCACTGGATTTTTCCACTAATCCCGCAAGATTACAAGTATTCTTTATACCAGCCTCTCCAGGTTTAACAACAAGTATTCTTTGTTTTCAACTGTCTCTCCAGGCAACTCATGCAGTATTCTTTGTTCACCCGGCCTCTCCAGGCTGTACCAAGTACTCTTTGTTCTCAACTGCCTCTCCAGGCAACTCATGCAGTATTCTTTTACAGTCATGCCTCTCCAGGCTCTAACATAAGTATTCTTTATCAACCAAGCCTCTTCAGGCTCTAACCCAAGTATTCTTTTCTATCAAGCCTCTCTAGGCTTTACCAGAGTATTCTTTCTTCCTCCAAGCCTCTCCGGGCTCTCAAAAGTATTCTTTATTCCACCAAGCCTCTTCAAGCTCTCCAGAGTATATTCTTTCTCCAAGCCTCTCCAAGCTCTTAGAGTATTATTTCTTCCACCAAGCCTCTCCAGGCTCTCAAAAGTATTCTTTATTCCACCAAGCCTCTTCAGGCTCTCAGACACATATTGTGTTTACAATGATGAATGGGTTTAAGTTTAAGGGAAACTTAAACTTCAGTTTTGTTGTACATAGGGATTACTGAGTACAACTCAGAATACAAAGATAAAGCTTCTAAGTACAAGGAATAACATAGATACAAGTGTATAATTCTAAGCTCTAATTCATCTCTGTATGATCAGAAGGTTGGCTTGATATGATTTGTATTGAGTATGGCCAATCTCTTATGTAGGCTTGATAAATGCCATGGTTCAAAGATAGATGTTTGGGAATTCATGGCTGCCCATTTTGGTCAGTTCCTAGTGAATGAATCTTTAGGAATTTGGCCGACCCATCAGCATCTTCAAAGACTTTCTTGAGGCTATTTATATGTTCTGGAAATATAGCCGTTTAAAGACTGCTTGATTTTACCGTTGAGAAGAAATGATTAAGCTCACAGAGCCGTTGTGAAATAACTTCTCATTTGGTAGCTTCTTTCTTAAGCAGATTAGGTGTGCAGATGACTTGGTTCTGACACCCTGCAGATAAGATAATAATCTTGCTTTTGTCTGAGAGATTTTCTTTGATCTTCAGCAGGTTGATGTTCTCTCTTCTTCCTTTCTTGTGAGAGTGAGGAGATAGGATACAAAGATCCGTTAGAATTCTCCTTTTGCCCGTTGTGAGTTAGCTTCATAGCTTCTGTGAAATAGGGCAAAGTAGGTGTGTAGATATAGATATTGTTCGGACACCTAGCTATTTTACTCACATATTTTCTCCGAGAGTGAAATTGCCTCTTCAGCAAGTTAGCTTAGCTTCTCTCTCCTTTTTCTTTCACTATATGAAGTCTGTTGTCTGGATAGATATGATAATTTTATCCGTTGTACTTCTCTTTTATCCTTTAAGAATTTTGCTTTTCTTCTTGTAAGGACTTCGGACTTCTGATAGCGTATTGCAGAGTTTGTGCAGACGTAGGTGTATAACACCGCTAACCTATCTCTGACCTCTATTTGCTTTTCTGCAATAGGTTTCTTCTTTTTCGAACAATGCTTCTTAAAATAAGGAAAATAGCTTTTTGTTACTATTTCCTTTGTAGATGAAGGCATAAGACATTTAAATAAATTCTGGTCATTGAGCATATGGTCTTTGCCTTTGTTGAGACTTCTCGACATTGAAGATTTGTCCACGTAATCAGAGAGTTAAGAGAGTCTTCATATCTTCGGAGTGTTACATGACGTGTCTGGCGTCTTCTTCTTCAGAGAGTTTGAAATGTCATGTCATCATGTTCAGAGAGTATGTGTTCAGCAGGTTCAATCTTTATTACACATACTTTCAGAAGGTTGAGTTGCTCCAACATAAATTGATTCTTCTTCAACATATTGCTTCTTTTAATCTTCTTCTGCAAATTGCATGTCTTCAGAAGGTTGATCACTTGTAGATTGTTTTTCTTTTCACCAGATTCCTTTCTTTAGTGTTGCAACTTTGAGAGGAATTGGGTTCAACTCTTGTGTGCTTTCTGATTGGCAGTCTTCTTGAAGACTTTCTTCACTTGCTCTGAGTTCTTCTTTTAAGCTTGTTGCTTCTTCCTTCTGCTTCTTGACTTCTTCTTTGGTTCAGTAGGTTGGTCGTTTTCAGAGAGTTGCTTTAATGCTTTTCTCCTTTACAGTATGTCGTAACTTAGCTTCAACTGTTCTTCTTCTTCTTCTTCTTTTGATTTCTTCAGTGAGTTGCTTCTTCGCAGTTCCGTTCTTCATTTCCTCTTGCTCAGATTTGCTTCATCTTTCTTTGGATTGCTTCATTAGATGTCTGCTTGCTTAGCTTTCTTCTGATCTTCAGTAAGTCTTCCTTAACTATCTTCTTCCTTTGCTGTCTTCTTCTCTTCAGATAGATGCTTCAACCTATTACTTGAAACATAGAAGAAGAATACCTTTCTTAGTAGAACCTGTTCTTATATAGTCTAATTTGTTAATCATTAAAACCTAAGGATAATGAGTCTTGAACTTAATTTTGAATACTTAAATTAATTCTGAGACTCAACACCATTTACTCTATATTAAAATTATTCTCACAGTACACATGTTATTTTTTTCATCTACATTTTCTCAAGTTTTTTATTCTCTTTTCTATAAAGTGATATTTTTATGAACCATATTTATCCTTCACGGCAGACAATTTTACTCATGTTTTTTTCCTTTTCTTTTTGTTTTTTATTCACAAATTATTTTTTTATTGTTATTATATTAAAACATTTCTTCTCATTATCCGTTCATATTAATTTGTTTCATTATAAAAGTGATATTTTTATAAACCATGGGTATCTACTATCCTCCATGCGAAGCAGTTTTTTCTCCTACATTTTTTCTTTTCTTATCACACTTTAATTTTCTTTTTTATTATTATCTAAAAATAATTTCTCTCATTATTTATTTCTATTTATTTGTTTCGTTACATAAAACTCACATTAAGCAATACAATAAATGTATTGATTTACATTAAATTTAACATGATATTTCAATATATCATTTATCTCTTTATTTTATTCATTAATGTTTTCATTTATTATCTCACTTATCTATTTAGTCTATATTAAAATTTCTCATCCATAACACGTGTCATGTTTTCTCACATGCATTTTATTTATCTTTTATTAGCAAAACAATAAAGTGATTTTTTTTTATGAACCATACAACTATCTTCCAAGTGAGGCAATCATTCTCCAACCATTTTCTTCTATTTTTTTTATCACATTTTCATTTTCTTTTTTATTATTATATTAAAATAATTATCTCTTTATTTTATTCATTAATGTTTTCACTTATTATCTCTCTTATTTATTCTATCTGCTCTATATTAAATTTGTTCGCTCGATACACATGTCACATTTTCTCACTTTCATTATTTATATTTTTTTGGATTTTTTATTCTCACTTCAATAAAGTGAAATTTTTTATGACCCCAAGTACTCTCCACATAAGGCAGTCATGTTCCTTCGATGAACATCCATATAATGGTGGAACTAACTCTTCCAACAATGGTTTTGTCCATACACTTTATATAGGTTTTAGATAACTAAGGTGAGAGATCTTAAATACCAATATAATTTAAATTTATAATTACTTTTGTGATGTATTGATTATAATTTTTATGGACAAAATTTTAAATTAGAATTATAAAATTTATAATTATTTTCTTTTTTATATTTGAATAAAATTATTATATTATATTGTATTTTGATTTTTTATATATTCAATATAGTACGTTTTAAAGTTAAGCATTTTCAATTATAGGTTTAAAGTGATTTTTTTAATAAACTATAAATACTCTCCATCGGAGTTGGTCCTGCTCCAGTCATGAATATCGACATCATAGTGGGGTTAGCTTTCCCAATAATGATTTTTTTCATACACTTTTATATAGTTTTGAAATGATTGCATTGTGAGATCTCAAATGTGAATATATTTTAGATTTATTATATATATTAATGATGTATTTGTTATTATTTTCTATAAACATGATAACAATATGATATTCACATTCTAATGATGTATATGATTATATCATAAATTAATTTTATTATAAAAATTTAGTATTATATGTAAAAATAACATAACCCAGAAACCAATGTCAAGCACTATGAATCTATGATTACAATGTTTTAAAAGTATAAGGATATAAATAAAATGCGGTAAGTGTCAGGGACAAAGTCTAAAGTTAACCGAAAAACATGAACGAAAAATATAATTTATCTAATATTAAAAAAATAATATTTTTTAAGATAGAAAAATATTTAATTTTAATTTGTTTTTCTTACAATTTCATTATTTTATAAAAATAATTATTGTAATATTTAAATTATATATGAAAATTAAAAAATCATGTTATCCGTGCAACAAATGTCAATAGATCTATTTGTTAATATAATTTTAAAAAAAATATTTGTGTTAATATTTGTAGATCGTGTAACAATATTATATATTTTTTTATTTTTCTTCATTTTATAAGATTTTGTGATTCTCCTTTTCAATGTTTCGTTTTTCTAATGACATATTTTTATTTTGTAATTAATAAATGTCATACGAGCAACTTTATATAACTTGAAATGAATGAGTTGGATTTAGTGTCAAATATTTACAATTGTGGTCCCAATTAAAGATCATTTATATACATATCAAGTAAGAAACATGTTAGATGATAAATTAACAAAAAGATTAATTCCCAATTATTTTTATCAATTTATTTATTATTGGAATATAATTTTTTATTCTTTTAGACATCGTATTAAACTCTAAGTACTCAAAATGGATGAATATCTCATTTCTATATTAAAATAATTTTAATATGTGATACATGAAATAAACCTTTAATTTCACATCTATATGTAGTATTAAATTTATACTGAACAAGATTACATGTCACATTAATATTGATATGAATTATTGATGGTCAAATTGATATTGAAATACCAGAGGATTTACTGATAAAGTCTACAGGTAAATACAATTGGAGATATAGTTTCTTTTGCCTATCCTAATTAGCTATCAAATTTTGAAAACATAGAATTGTTTCAAGATAAAGCAATTCTTGCTCCATCAATGAATATCATGACATTATTTTCAGGAGAAGAAATGATGTACTTGAGTTCTGATACTATATGGAAGGTGGATGAGGAAGTAGGTATTGAAGCTGATTGGTTGACAACTGAATTCTTAAATGATATTAGGTGCATTGGGCTCCATGATCATAAGTTGGTGTTAAAGATTGAAGTGACTATTATGCTAATGATGAATCTTGATATATTCGCTGGACTTTGCAATGGAACTAGATTAATAGTTGATTAGTTAAGTTCTAATGTCATTGGAGAAACTGTTATTACGGGAACACATTTGGGAATAAAGGTATTCATTCATCGAATGAATTTAATTCCATTTGAAAATCTCACCCAATTAAAGTTTCAACGAAGTCAGTTTCCATTTTTTCTTTGCTTTGCTATGACCTTTAATAAAAGTCAAGGCCAGACATTATCACATGTTGGTGTGTATTTACCAAGGTCTGTTTTCTCTTATGGTCAATTATATGTTGTTGTATCTAAGGTTAAGTCTCAACAAAGACTTAGGATTCTTATATGTGATGACAACTTTAATTGTTGTAATGTTACAAAAAATATTATCTACAAGAAAGTGTTTCAAAAAATTTAAATGAAACAATATTGCTGGTAGTGTTCATTTGTAATTATTAGATGTGACAATTTTATGTTTCCAAATCCATTTTACTTGGTTAGTTTATTATATTCTTAATCTACTAACAAGTATCAAATTAAATATTAAAATTTAATTAATTTCTTATGATTTAATATTTTTTTTTAATTTATGATTTAATATTTATATATATTAAACAAGTTAAATATATTATTAAAATTTAAAATTAAATATTTATTTGAATAATAAACCGGTGCGATTAAGAGACGGATTTCAAAACTATTTTTGAAAAGCTGGAGTTATACTTCACAAGCATGAGCAATCACATCAAGTCCAAGTTTAGAAGTATATGATGTGAACTTATAGAATTATATTTCAAGCTTTAAACATTCATGAATACGTCTAGGAGACGGCGATGACTTTGCGGTGGTGCACTCTTTTTTTTGCCATTGGATATATTATTTTAAAATCGAATGGTTGGGATTAATTACCAACCTACACTTATTTAAGTGACTTTAATGAGGCTGAAGTTCTTTTATTTTCAGTTTGATCCTCTTAGATGAAGGTGTTCGCGAATGTGAAAATGTTATAGGACCCCACATTAAAGTATTTTTTCGATAAAGCTAATTAATGGACTTAATAAAGCTGTGGTCCACATCGTTGTGAAATTTAATAAAGCTAATTACCCCACATGAAAATGTTATTGGATTTCATTTAAATAAAGCTTTGGTCCACACTGTTGTGAAATTTCATGATTTTTATATGATGAAATTAATTACTGGAATTTTTATACAGATTACTGTTTAAAAAAACATTTAAACATGGAAGGTATTGGAAAAAAAAGTATTTATTGTGAATTAAATAGCTAAAAACATGGGAAAAATAATTAAAAATAGCAAATATTAGTGAAAAATTACGAAATTTTATTTTTAATGGCTCCTAACCATTAGAAATCACGTGGAGAATTTTCGTGACGAAATTCAAAAGTGCGATTTTTGGCCTTTTGGACACTTGTGAGTATGAGACAAGAACCCTAAACCAATGTACTAACTTTGGGGAGAGGCCTCATGCATGCATACTTGTGGTTTGAATTTTTATTTGAAATTTTGCATGCAATAAGGGTGATGTGAGAGGATCCGCGTGGTCAATATTTTTTGAAGGGTTTTGTAATTACTGTGAATTAAATAGCTAAAAACATAGAAAAATTAATTAAAAATAGAAGTTAATTAAAAACATAATTTTCATGATTTTTTGATTTTTTTTTTTCAAATTCAATCCAATCCAATCCAATTTTAATCGGTTTGGATTGGATTGGACTTCGGTTTCTCAAATAAACTAAAAAATGAAGTTATGCAAGCAAAATTATGACATCCTTACTAATTTCTGAAATCGTTAATCATTTACCAATTTAAAGCCGAAAAGTTATGCTTTACCAAATTGTTAAAGTTTCTTGAATAAATAAATTGTACGTAACTTTAAATACTTAAATAGATATGAGGTTGGATCCCAATTCCATTGTCCATATAACAGTATTCACTTATGGTAAACTCAATAGGATAAAATATGCAATTGTCTTATCCTATCCTATAACATACAAATTACTTGATGGCTTTCAATCCCATGATTGAACATTATTCGTTAAATATAGTTGCATGATAATAATTTTTTTACATTATCACAGAAAAATAATATCAATAATGATAATATATCAAAATGTTTAGAAAAGTTTGGATCGGTTTGGATTGGATTGATTTTCACAGGCAGATCCAAAATCCAATCCAATCCAATAAAAAATTTTGGTTTTTTGTGGTTTGCGGTTTATTCGGTTTTCGGTTTTTTGGATCGGTTATTGCGGTTCCAATTGGATTGGATTGGATTTGAACACCCCTAGAGAGGACCCTCGTAGTGAATTTTCATGATTTTTTGAAGGGTTTTGAAATTACTGTGAATTAACTAGCTAAAAACATGGGAAAAATAATTAAAAATAGCAAACATTAGTGAAAAATTACGAAATTCTGTTTTTGACGATGCCTAACCATTAAAAACCACATGGAGAGTTTTCGTGACGAAATTCAAAAGTGCGATTTTCGGCCTTTTGGACACTTGTGAGTGTGAGATAAGAACCCTAAAACAATGTACTAACTTTGGGGAGAGGCCTCATGCATGCATACTTGTGGTTTGAATTTTTATTTGAAAATTTACATGCAGTAAGGGTGACGTGAGAGGACCCGCGTGGTGAATTTGCTGAAGGGAATCAAGCATGTGGTCAGGGTGCAGCGGAATAAATGGATTCCCTCCCTTGTTATGATCGTTAATGCGAAAACACGAATTAAGGCATAAAAGGCATGAAGCATAATGACATACCTTATGAGGATTGTAAACGAGGCAATAGTAGCCACGTCTCTAGATGTGTCCACGCCAACAGCCAAACTAGGAAATCCTCCTAAACTCTTCTAGTAGCGTTTACAGAGTAAGAGCGACTGCTCATCTGTATAGGGTAATGTATCTTATGTTATATTTATAGAGTGGTGGCTAGGGTTTAACCCCTCACTCTATTAACCCTAACATATATGGGCCTGGCCCATTATGTTATAATTCTAATCAAATTAGAATTATTATCTTTTCCTAGTGGCTTGTTGTATGCGTGTGACCCAATAGGCTTTTAATATTTGGTTATAATATTAAAATAAAACCCTTTTATATTTAATATCATAAATAGTGAGCGGTATCTAGCAATACATCACTACCCAAATATTGAGATTATCAACAACTTTGACGAATCCTATTTTACGATAATTTATATGATCTGTCCCTTTGTCCAAATATCTAATTGTACACAAGGGCATGGAATGTGTCAACCTTGTATAGTTCAATTTATGTTTTCTTGATCCCCAAGTAGACTGTACAGAAAATAAACATCTCATGTTTATCCTCCTGAGCATGGCCATGCATTTTGCAATCTCACTTTATCAAAGGCCTACATATATAACTCTTGTTACATAGGAGGGACAAATCCCATCCAGGTCACTCACATCCCACCACATAATTTATTATATGTCCAAATACCAACTTTATGATCACCTTGTTACAGGCAACGTTTGATGATATTTAAAACATATAATTCCTTATGTAGGAATCGTAGTGATTTCAGGTCAAAGGACTTCATATAACATTTATCAATTTAAGAAACGTTCATGATACTTATGTAACAATCCATGCAACGTTCTTAAGGTGGGTCTGTCCAGTACACTATTACTCTTAATATGTACTTATCTGAGCACATGATATCTCATATCGACGATCCGTGAGATGTGAACATCAATGAACTCACATACTAGTCTAAATGCATCTTTGTCCTAAGATGATACTTGACCAGGGACTATTTTAAGAATAGTTCTTCATAAGATCTCACGATCAAGTCATCTACTTGATTTCTTATGAAGTTTGAGCTTACTATTCTAAGGACATTAATTGTATTCTTAAAAGAATGAATTGCCTTTATAAAATAATATGATACATATGATGGATGTTTCAAAAACATATAAGTCTCTAGTGCATACACTAACAATCTCCCACTTGCACTAGAGACATTCAGACATAACTCTTATGCCTAATGATCTAGTGTGCCCTTCATGCTTCTGCTGCACAAGGGGTTTTGTTAATGGGTCTGCAACATTGTCAGTTGTATGCACTTTGCATATTTTTCACACCATTCAAGCAAAACACATAACTTGACTGCGATCTTGAATCATTTTTGTCGGTTTGGAAGCTAGCATCAGTGTAACCCTTTACAAGTAGCTCTTCCTCACCTCCATATATATATATATCAATATTGAATCCTTAGTTCTTCTCAAGTACTTAAAGATGTTTTTGACTGCTGTCCAGTGACCTTCACCAGGATCAGACTGGTATCTGCTAGTCATGCTTAAAGCATATGATATGTCTGGTTGAGTACATAACATGACATACATGATAGACCCTATAGCGAATGCATAAGGAATCTTACTCATGCGACCTCTCTCTTCTTTACTGGAAGGAGATTGAGCCTTAGATAGGCTTATACCATGTGACATAGGCAAAATCCCTTCTTGCATGTTAAACCATTTTAACACTTTGTCTATGTATGTACTTTGACTTAGGCCAAGTAATCTTTGAGATCTATCTCTGTAGATCTTGATACCTAACACATAGGTTATTTCGCCCAAATCTTTCATAGAAAAACAATTTCCTAACCAAGTCTTTACAGACTGAAGGGTAGAAATGTCATTTCCTATGAGGAGTATGTCATTTACATACAAAACCAGAAAAACCACCATGCTGTCACTAACCATTTTGTAGACACAAGGTTCATCTTTATTTTTAATGCAACTGAACTGCTTAACAACTTCATCAAAATGAAGATTCCAGCTTCTAGAAGCTTGCTTTAATCCATAAATGGATCATTGCAACTTACATACCTTTCCAGCATTTTCAGGTATAACAAAACCTTCAGGTTGTGTCATATACACATCTTCAAGAAGACTTCCATTTAGGAAGGCTGTCTTGACATCCATTTGCCAAATTTCATAATCATGGTAAGCTGCAATAGCAAGCAAGATCCGAACAGATTTAAGCATGGCAACTGGAAAAAGGTTTCATCATAGTCTACAGCACGAATTTGCTTGAAATCTTTAGCCACCAACCGTGCTTTAAAGGTACTTACATTACCATCCATGTCAGTTTTCCTTTTGAAAACCCACTTGCACCCTATGGGTTTTATCCCTTCGGGTGGCTTAATCAAGGTCCATACCTTGTTAGTGTACATGGAATCCATTTCAGATCTTATGGCATCAAGCCATTTCTCAGATTTTGGACTCAAAAGAGGTTCTTGGTAAGTCACTGGCTCATCTTGATCCATTAGCAATACATCCCCTTCCTGAGACACAAGGAAACCATATCTCTCAGGTTGGTGACGTACCATATCTGACCTACGCAAGTCTTGCGCTACTTGAGGAGGTGGCTCCACAACACCTTGTGGTATCTGCTCTTGTTCCATTATTGACTCATTGCTACTCTGTGGAACTTGAATTTCTTCAATTGCTACTTTCCTCCCACTTATATTTTCTTAGAGACATATTCTTTTTCTAAGAATACAGTAGTCCTAGCGACAAACACTTTGCCTTTGCTAGGATTATAGAAGTAGTAACCCTTAGTTTCCCTTGGGTATTCCACAAACAAGCACTTATCTGATTTGGCTCCTAGTTTATCTGAAACTTGGCATTTCACATAAGCTTCACAACCCCAAATCTTCATAAAAGACATACTAGGTCGTTTCCCAGTCCATATCTCATATGGTGTCTTTATGATAACCTTAGATGGAACACGATTTAGTGTGAAGGCTGCTGTTAACAAAGCATTACCCCAAAAGGAGTCGGGGAGATCAGTATGATTCATCATAGATCGAACCATATCTAATAGAGTTCGATTTCTCCTTTCTGAAACTCCATTCCATTGAGGTGTTCCAGGAGGAGTGAGTTGAGATGTTATCCCATACTCTCTTAGATAGTCATCAAATTGTTGGCTTAAGTATTCTCCACCTCGATCTCATCGAAGTGTTTTAATAGTCTTGCCAAGTTGGTTTTGTACTTCATTCTCAAATTCCTTGAACTCTTCAATGGACTCAGATATGTGTTTCATTAGATACACAAATCCATATCTATTGAAATCATCAGTAGAAGTGATGAAGTATTGAAAATCTCCTCTAGCCATCGTGCCCATGGGTCCACATACATTACTATGTATGAGACCAAGAAGATCACCGACCCTTTCACCTTTTCCGGTGAATGGGGTTTTGGTCATCTTCCCCAATAAACAAGATTCACACGTCTCAATTGATTCAAAATCAAATGAGTCCAAATAACCATCTTAGTGGAGTTTGGATATGCGTTTCTCATGATGTGGACATCGGTCAGGCAGTCAACAAATTAGGTGGGCCCATGACAAGGGCACAAGCTAGGAAGGCTAAGGAGGCACTACAACTTGTCATCAAAGATGTAACACCCGCAAATTTTCTTACTGGTGTATAAATAGAATAAAGAAAATTTTAAAATAGTAATAATCATTTAATTATAAAATATTTAGTAGCTTTTAATAGACAGCCAAATTTATAATACCCAACCACAATTATGAGTAAATTTCTTTAGAGAGGTGTTTGAGAAAATAACCTAAGATACCTTTAGTAATTATACAGTTAAGGAAAATATAGATTTAATTATTAAAAATAGCTAAAACTCTAAGGTATCTATACCTTTATTCAAAATACTCTTAATATAATTAGTGATGAGTTTTAGAAAATAATTTAGAATTTTTCTAGCACTTCTGGGCAAAAAGATCAAAATGCCCCCAGTTAACAGTATAACCATAGCCAGCATAAAAAAAAAATTGTAGAAAAATATGGAAAATATATTTTGAACCTTAAAAGATGATTTAAAATGATATTTATAATTCTATACAATCTTTGTAATTAAAACCTTAATTTCCTCTCTCCGTTTACTGTAACGCCCGCTTCTTACCGTTTTACCGCATTTCGTGTTTTATTGAATGGTTAAAATTATTTTTAATCACCAAAATTTATATTTTTGGATTTAGAATTTAATTTCCTATTTTTAGGGAATTTCTGGGAATTTTTGGGGTTTTTCTGTGAAAATGACCTTTTTGCCCCTCCTGTCCCTTGAACCGGGCCCGAATACTCTTGATCCGGGCCAGAAAAATTTGCACAACTCTTCCTTTCCTCCTTCTAGAAACCGTGCATGTGTGTGTGTGTGTTGCATGGGAGACACTTGTCTCATCCTTTCTTCCTTCCAAGACAAGTGTCTAGCTTATGATATTATGACATTAAAAGACTAAAACATTTATTTCTTTCTCCTTTCCTACATGCAAGGTTCCTTTTCATTCTCTCATTTCTCTTTTCTCTCCTCATTGAAGCCGTGAGTTCCCCTCTCCTTTCTCTCAAAATCTCCCTTTTTCCTTCTCACACTTTCAAGCTTAAGGTTCCATCCTTGAACCCTAAGCTTAAACACTAAGCCTTCTATCCTTGCAAATCCTTGTTGGTGACTAAAGGAGGCATCTTTGGGGGCTGTTTTGGGACCAGAATTCTGCACTCATTTTCTTGGAAATTTGAGGTAAAGGGGGGGAGAACTTGAACTCTAGTAGGATTGGTAACTAGAGTCAAGGATTTGCCCTTAAAATCCTTGTTTTTACTCTTGTTCTCCTTGAAAAAAAAAAATCACTTTTTGAGCTTTTCTTTGAGCAAACGTTTTGGATTCTTGGAGCTGGGTTGTTTACATGTTTTTAAGTTTGTTTTGATGCTTGGAATGTGCTTGGATTGTGATTGTTGGTGCATGCAAGCCAAGAAACAATTTTGGAAAAATTTTCCCCCTTTTCCTTTAATAGCTCTCGGCCTTGAGGGATTTTGGGGCTGCATGTGTTTCAAAATTTTTTTGGTGCTTGGAATGTGTTTGTATGATGAATCTATGAACATGCATGAAGTTGGTGGAAGGTATACAATTGTTTTGGATGATTGATCTTTGAAAATAGTGTTTATGAGCTTGAAAATGGAGTTATGAACTTTAATGTGTATTTTGATGATTTTGAGTGGATTGGTATGATATTTGGCATTTAGATTGTTTGTTGATGAATGTGTGAAGTTTGGTGAAGATTGGATGTTGTGAAAAATTTGAAGTTTTGATGAACATTCAAGTTGTTCTTGATGTTCATGAGTTGTTCTTGATGAAACTCATCAAGAATACCTTTTTGATCTTAAAAAGGTCAAGGGTATGTTAAAACATGTTTATGGGCCTTGGTGGTCCAAAAGGACTAAGAAGCAATTTTACAAGTAAAAGGACTAAAGTGCAATTAAGAATAAGTCTTTAAAAATAAATAAAACAAATTCGGATTTCCAATTCCAACCAAGTAAAAGTCAACTTAAAGGTCAATATTTTAGGTTACCATGACTAAAAATAAGTTCCTAAGAGTTATAAAACCTTTAGGCTTTTAATTTCAGTTTAAAACCTTTAAGAAAAGGAGTTAAAGACTCATTAAAAGTCAATCAAGATTAGATTATGAAATTAAAAGTTAGATTGGAGTTGTACTTCAACTCTAATCCAAGTAATTAAAAGTTAAAACTTAGGATTAATTAGTGGGCTTAACTAATTTAATTACCTAAGTTAATCAACCTAATTCACTTAAGTCGATTAAGTAAAGAATGATTAATTAAGTCTAAAGTTAATTAACCTTAATGAAAGTATTAATTAAGTAATTAACCAATAATGATGATTAAGAACTAATTAATTATGATTAAACTTAATCAAACATAATTAAAAGTCCTAATCCAAGATTAAGGAAGAGATTAAGGGATGATTAAGAATTAATTAGGATCTTAAGTAAGGATTAAGATTAATTGTAATCCAGTTGATGAAGACCAGTTAAGATTAAAAGTTAAACCAAATCTTAATTAGTCATACAAGGAGAATTAAGATAAGTAATACCATCCATAAGATACAATCATAAGTTTTAGTAAATTATAGGACTTAAGTGGACATGATTATCAAGAACATTAGTACAAACTACCTTAAAAGACTATAACCAACACACTCTTTCTACATAAAACTTGAGAAGCTTGGCGAGAGAGTGCGGTTTGGCTTTCCTTGTGAAGGAAAGACGTTGAATGGGTTTTGTCTGTAAGGATGTGAATGTTGTGAGAATTGTTGTGTGACATGCAATCATGAAGCGTCGTTGATGTTCGAGGTTTAAAACCTTACGACCTATATAGCAGTAACACTCGGTACGGTGTGAAACTGGTAGGGACTGGGCACTGGGTTTTGCAAAGAACGCCAGAGGGTCCTCGAGTGGGATGCCAGCCCTGAGGATAGTCAGGTCCCGAAATGGCACAAGTGACGTAGGCTCGCCCCCTACTGTCGTGTAAACGGGGTACAGGCTTGACTATCCTGTCGCTCTCAAGTTTTCATGGTCAGTTGAGATTGTCTGGAAGAACGCTTAAATTTATTTGGCCAAACTTTATGAGCAATGCTCTTTGTACCAATGCTAGTACAGACTCTAACTCCTGACGTGCTGTGTATATATGGTCGGGCAGCTGCTATGTGCTCTGCCTATGGTGATGTTTCCCTGGGCCCGCATGCATTAGATATTGCATTATAATAGTAAAAGTTGCGTTCATATGAGTACACCATGATGAGATGTCGTGATTGCTTATTGATTCGACTGTGTGGATTGCCTCTGTGTGTGTGCTCTAGTTTGCTGTATCCTACATGCTGTGAGTTCATGCGATGTTCTCACCCTTCTTTTCTATCTCTTCTTTCTATGTTCTTCTCGTCACGTTGACAGTTGGTATCGAGGACTTCCGTCATGACGTCGATGCAGGAGCGAATCAGATGGTTGCCAAGGGGCACCCGGAAGGTGACGGACATCCCGCGCATGTGTGAGTTCTATGGGGGGGGGGTTTGTGTCACCATCACGCACCCCAGACTTCCTCTTGTACCTGAAAAGGACTAGGTTGTGTTGAGTCTAGGTAGTACGCAGCTCTGATTTAGGAATCTCTTCTTTTGTATTCTGTTAGAGGTCTCATTTATTTTACTACCGGAACTCATGTTTTAAGGTGGTCATGTGGGTATTCGAGAGGTACATCGATGCTACTTAATATGTATGTATGTATGTATTTATGTCACACTGTTTTATGTTCTCTCAAGGTCTTGAACCATGTGTATGTTGTGGATGCGCGTAAGGTGTTAATTCTATCGACGCTTACGGAAAGATAAGTTTTTTTTTAAAGTGAAGGAAAGGATATTTCATAAGTACTTAAAATAAAGCTAGAGAGATAATAGGTCAATGACACCTAAACCCCTTTAAAAAAAAAAAAAAATTTCCGCATTTTTATGTTCTACTTCGTTGGTCACGTGTAATGCATGTGGTACTTTTAGTGGTAACTAGGGGTATCACATTTGGTGGTATCGGAGCTGTTCTTTCCTTTTGGCCTCGGGTATGGTCTGCAATACCCTTCTCTCTGTGTTTACTCTGTGTTGATTGTTTGTTTGTGTTGATTGTTTGCCTTGTGTGAATTGGTTGCTCTCATCTTACTATCTTAGCAATATGAGGATCTTGTGTGTAGCGTTGCTTATTCTTGCTTGAATGGTTCTGCATGAAACGGAAGAAGTTGACTTGTTCTGCGAATGCAGGATTCCATGGCAGGGAGAGGTAATCCTGGGACGAACGATCTTCTAGGGAAGATCGTGAACATTCTAGAAAATCAGCAGCAGGCATTGGTCAGCGTGTGCCATATCCTTGAAAATGACACCAAGGAGAGCCAAGCTCATTGGAAGAATTCCGGCCCACAGAGGAACAACCCAAGGTTGCACGAGAAAGGAGGAAGCCTTATTTCGTTCCAAGAAACAATTTTGTCTCATCATCTGGGGGCACTGCGAGACCGCATTCAGTGGTTGCTAGTGGGGAAAATCCTGCAAACAGTGTCGGCAACAACGATGGTAGTTGTCCACACAGTAAGAGAAGTCACTTCCTGAGGGACCGCCCGATCAAGAGCCCGATCTCAAACCAGTCTAACGAACGTGCATGCTTTCATTGTGGACGAACTGGCCACATCAAGAGGAATTGCCCTGCTCGGAAGGGAAGTGGTAGCGGTACTGGAGCTGCTGAATCCAAAGATCTAATCCAAGGTAAGTGCGTCATAAGTGGGATTCCTTTAATTGTATTATATGATTCGGGTGCGACGCATTCTTTCATTCCTCTGGAATGTCAAAAAAAAAAAAATTCTTGTTACTCTGGACTGCCCTATGATCTTGTAGTTTGCACCCCTACTGCTAAGACCTCTAGGTCCTAAGGTTGTACATTAGTGTAGCCAATAGTTGATTTGGCTTGTGGTTTGAAGTGATGAGTGAGACGTTAAAAGTTAGAGTAGGATGACCACTAAGGTTAGATTCCCATTCCTTTAGATGAGTAACCTAAGGGATCGATAATGAATTCGAGGCTGTAAATTCAAGGTTAAGATGATTGATCATTGAGGTTTAATTATTAAGGTTTTGAGATTTGGGGATTTGTACTAATAGCTCTTGAGGATTCAGTTATTGAAAATATATATAATTTGGCAAGGCAAGTTAGAAATAATCGACGGCTTGGGGTATACTCAGGATAAATAATAATGGAGTTTAGAATAAGAATGACAAACACACGAAGTGGGGTTTGATCTTAACAGTTAAGGCATATTTGGATACCCTGTTGATGAACTTGAAGTCTAAAGGGTTTTGACTGTGGAATGAGTGTCATGATTGAAGTTTGACAGATACACTAGAGTATGATCGCTATCTCTAACGGATTGATAGAATAAGGATTTATAGAAACAAGTGGAAAATTCGATTTAAGACAAAGGATGTCGAAGTATTGAGGCCAATAGCACAAGGTGTAGTTCTTAAGAAATTTTAGTCGGATGGTAGGATATGACTAAGAAAATGATCTGTTAGTATCAAGATTACGCAGGAAATTGAAGAAAGAGATCATGTGATGGAGAATTATATGCACGAGTAAGCACTACAAGAGCTACAATGGTATGAGCTAAGTAAGGACAACACTTCCATGAGGTTAGTAGAAATAATAGATATGTCAAATAATGAGCGATTATCGTATGTGTTGATTTTGATGACTAAGAGTATACTTGATTGATGCTCCTATAGATTGAATAAGGTATGTGAATGGAATCTCATAAACGATTAAGATTGGAATTGGTAAGAATTATGACACGTTGGTTTAGTATGGTTATAACCAATTTACAGGATTAGTTTGTACATTAATCTTAATGGACTTAGACTCTCAAGGAAAGGTATATAAATTAGTAAATATCTAGGCAGGATTTTAAAGATTGGATTGGAATAGTACTAGATAAGTAGGTGACGTTTCGCGTAGGATGCCCTAGGAGACAAATACAATTCGTGGAAGTAGGATAACCATAAGGAATAATAATAATATTCCCAAAGATAGGTTTAAAGATAGATTGCCTCTATCTATATACCGAGACTATAGGTAATCTTACAATCTGCTTTGGACTTTACCACGAATGCTACAGGTGTCTAGTAATTCCATCTGGATTGGTTGTCATTGGTGTTCCTTTCCCTCCTCAGTAAATCCAGTTTTCTAACCTCATTTAAGCCAACTTATCCTCATTCTTTCGTGCAATGTTCTCTCCTATTTCTAGGATCCAATTGGGAGTATGGCATTCTTTGGAATAATTTTGATGGATAGGAAGTTGTATGCTAAGCTATCTAAGTGTGAGTTTTGGTTAAAGGAAGTGAATTTCCTAGGTCATGTGATCTATAGTGGACGAGTTAGCGTAGACCCAGCTAAGGTAGAAACTGTGTTACAGTGGAAGCACCTGGGACTTTAACGGAAGTGAGAAGCTTCTTGGGGTTAGCTGGTTACTACCATAAGTTTATTGAAAATTTTTCAAGGATAGCAACTCCGTTGAGCCGTTTGATTAGGAAAGACCAACCTTTTGTGTGGAGCCAGTAGTATGAAGATAGTTTTCAGGAATTGAAGAAGAGGTCAACTTCTACGCCTGCGTTAGTTTTACCTGACCCACAAGAGAGTTTTGAAGTATACTGTGATGCTTCAAAACAAGTATTAGGTTGTGTGTTAATGCAAAAAGGAAAGGTAGTGGCTTATGCCTCTAGGAAATTGTGAACACACGAAGTGAACTACCCTACGCATGATCTAGAGTTGGAGGCAGTAGTTTTTGTCTTGAAGATTTGGAGACACCATCTGTATGGCGCTAGGTTTGAAGTTTTAGCGATCATAAGAGTTTGAAGTATCTGTTTGACCAGAAGGAACTTAATGTAGGGCAGAGACGATGGATGGAGTTTTTGAAGAATTATGAGCTTAGTCTGCAGTACCACCCTGGGAAAGCTAATGTCGTAACTGATGCGTTAAGTCGGAAATCTTTTCATATGTCAATAATGATGGTTAAGGAGCTAGAACTGATAGAAGAGTTTAGAGATGTTAACCTAGACGTTGAACTTGGTCCTAAGAGTGTAAGATTGGGAACATTGAGGATTTCAAATGATTTCTTGGAACAAGTTCGTGTAACACAGGGAGTGGATCAATCTTTGCAAGATTTGAGGAATCTAGTCCCAAAGAAAGGAGAATCTGAGTTTTGTAAGGAAGCTGATGGAACTGTTAGATTCAAGGGTAGGATACGTGTGTCTAGTGATAAGAAAATGAGATATCGTAAGAGGACATTGGAAATTAGAAGGAAATGTTAAGAAGAATAATTATCCAACTTTTAGGGAACCATTAAGGTCTTATATGATCTAATTAGGAGGGTAGCTCTTAAATCTTAAGAAGATGGATTTATCCCTATTCAGCAGTAGGAACTCCAAATTTCGAGGACGAAATTTCTTAAAGGAGGGGAGAAATGTAACACCCGCAAATTTTCTTACTGGTGTATAAATAGAATAAAGAAAATTTTAAAATAGTAATAATCATTTAATTATAAAATATTTAGTAGCTTTTAATAGACAGCCAAATTTATAATACCCAACCACAATTATGAGTAAATTTCTTTAGAGAGGTGTTTGAGAAAATAACCTAAGATACCTTTAGTAATTATACAGTTAAGGAAAATATAGATTTAATTATTAAAAATAGCTAAAACTCTAAGGTATCTATACCTTTATTCAAAATACTCTTAATATAATTAGTGATGAGTTTTAGAAAATAATTTAGAATTTTTCTAGCACTTCTGGGCAAAAAGATCAAAATGCCCCCAGTTAACAGTATAACCATAGCCAGCATAAAAAAAAATTGTAGAAAAATATGGAAAATATATTTTGAACCTTAAAAGATGATTTAAAATGATATTTATAATTCTATACAATCTTTGTAATTAAAACCTTAATTTCCTCTCTCCGTTTACTGTAACGCCCGCTTCTTACCGTTTTACCGCATTTCGTGTTTTATTGAATGGTTAAAATTATTTTTAATCACCAAAATTTATATTTTTGGATTTAGAATTTAATTTCCTATTTTTAGGGAATTTCTGGGAATTTTTGGGGTTTTTTCTGTGAAAATGACCTTTTTGCCCCTCCTGTCCCTTGAACCGGGCCCGAATACTCTTGATCCGGGCCAGAAAAATTTGCACAACTCTTCCTTTTCCTCCTTCTAGAAACCGTGCATGTGTGTGTGTGTGTTGCATGGGAGACACTTGTCTCATCCTTTCTTCCTTCCAAGACAAGTGTCTAGCTTATGATATTATGACATTAAAAGACTAAAACATTTATTTCTTTCTCCTTTCCTACATGCAAGGTTCCTTTTCATTCTCTCATTTCTCTTTTCTCTCCTCATTGAAGCCGTGAGTTCCCCTCTCCTTTCTCTCAAAATCTCCCTTTTTCCTTCTCACACTTTCAAGCTTAAGGTTCCATCCTTGAACCCTAAGCTTAAACACTAAGCCTTCTATCCTTGCAAATCCTTGTTGGTGACTAAAGGAGGCATCTTTGGAGGCTGTTTTGGGACCAGAATTCTGCACTCATTTTCTTGGAAATTTGAGGTAAAGGGGGGGAGAACTTGAACTCTAGTAGGATTGGTAACTAGAGTCAAGGATTTGCCCTTAAAATCCTTGTTTTTACTCTTGTTCTCCTTGAAAAAAAATCACTTTTTGAGCTTTTCTTTGAGCAAACGTTTGGATTCTTGGAGCTGGGTTGTTTACATGTTTTTAAGTTTGTTTTGATGCTTGGAATGTGCTTGGATTGTGATTGTTGGTGCATGCAAGCCAAGAAACAATTTTGGAAAAATTTTCCCCTTTTTCCTTTAATAGCTCTCGGCCTTGAGGGATTTTGGGGCTGCATGTGTTTCAAAATTTTTTTGGTGCTTGGAATGTGTTTGTATGATGAATCTATGAACATGCATGAAGTTGGTGGAAGGTATACAATTGTTTTGGATGATTGATCTTTGAAAAATAGTGTTTATGAGCTTGAAAATGGAGTTATGAACTTTAATGTGTATTTTGATGATTTTGAGTGGATTGGTATGATATTTGGCATTTAGATTGTTTGTTGATGAATGTGTGAAGTTTTGGTGAAGATTGGATGTTGTGAAAAATTTGAAGTTTTGATGAACATTCAAGTTGTTCTTGATGTTCATGAGTTGTTCTTGATGAAACTCATCAAGAATACCTTTTTGATCTTAAAAAGGTCAAGGGTATGTTAAAAACATGTTTATGGGCCTTGGTGGTCCAAAAGGACTAAGAAGCAATTTTACAAGTAAAAGGACTAAAGTGCAATTAAGAATAAGTCTTTAAAAATAAATAAAACAAATTCGGATTTCCAATTCCAACCAAGTAAAAGTCAACTTAAAGGTCAATATTTTAGGTTACCATGACTAAAAATAAGTTCCTAAGAGTTATAAAACCTTTAGGCTTTTAATTTAAGTTTAAAACCTTTAAGAAAAGGAGTTAAAGACTCATTAAAAGTCAATCAAGATTAGATTATGAAATTAAAAGTTAGATTGGAGTTGTACTTCAACTCTAATCCAAGTAATTAAAAGTTAAAACTTAGGATTAATTAGTGGGCTTAACTAATTTAATTACCTAAGTTAATCAACCTAATTACTTAAGTCGATTAAGTAAAGAATGATTAATTAAGTCTAAAGTTAATTAACCTTAATGAAAGTATTAATTAAGTAATTAACCAATAATGATGATTAAGAACTAATTAATTATGATTAAACTTAATCAAACATAATTAAAAGTCCTAATCCAAGATTAAGGAAGAGATTAAGGGATGATTAAGAATTAATTAGGATCTTAAGTAAGGATTAAGATTAATTGTAATCCAGTTGATGAAGACCAGTTAAGATTAAAAGTTAAACCAAATCTTAATTAGTCATACAAGGAGAATTAAGATAAGTAATACCATCCATAAGATACAATCATAAGTTTTAGTAAATTATAGGACTTAAGTGGACATGATTATCAAGAACATTAGTACAAACTACCTTAAAAGACTATAACCAACACACTCTTTCTACATAAAACTTGAGAAGCTTGGCGAGAGAGTGCGGTTTGGCTTTCCTTGTGAAGGAAAGACGTTGAATGGGTTTTGTCTGTAAGGATGTGAATGTTGTGAGAATTGTTGTGTGACATGCATCATGAAGCGTCGTTGATGTTCGAGGTTTAAAACCTTACGACCTATATAGCAGTAACACTCGGTACGGTGTGAAACTGGTAGGGACTGGGCACTGGGTTTTGCAAAGAACGCCAGAGGGTCCTCGAGTGGGATGCCAGCCCTGAGGATAGTCAGGTCCCGAAATGGCACAAGTGACGTAGGCTCGCCCCCTACTGTCGTGTAAACGGGGTACAGGCTTGACTATCCTGTCGCTCTCAAGTTTTCATGGTCAGTTGAGATTGTCTGGAAGAACGCTTAAATTTATTTGGCCAAACTTTATGAGCAATGCTCTTTGTACCAATGCTAGTACAGACTCTAACTCCTGACGTGCTGTGTATATATGGTCGGGCAGCTGCTATGTGCTCTGCCTATGGTGATGTTTCCCTGGGCCCGCATGCATTAGATATTGCATTATAATAGTAAAAGTTGCGTTCATATGAGTACACCATGATGAGATGTCGTGATTGCTTATTGATTCGACTGTGTGGATTGCCTCTGTGTGTGTGCTCTAGTTTGCTGTATCCTACATGCTGTGAGTTCATGCGATGTTCTCACCCTTCTTTTCTATCTCTTCTTTCTATGTTCTTCTCGTCACGTTGACAGTCGGTATCGAGGACTTCCGTCATGACGTCGATGCAGGAGCGAATCAGATGGTTGCCAAGGGGCACCCGGAAGGTGACGGGCATCCCGCGCATGTGTGAGTTCTATGGGGGGGGGGTTTGTGTCACCATCACGCACCCCAGACTTCCTCTTGTACCTGAAAAGGACTAGGTTGTGTTGAGTCTAGGTGGTACGCAGCTCTGATTTAGGAATCTCTTCTTTTGTATTCTGTTAGAGGTCTCATTTATTTTACTACCGGAACTCATGTTTTAAGGTGGTCATGTGGGTATTCGAGAGGTACATCGATGCTACTTAATATGTATGTATGTATTTATGTCACACTATTTTATGTTCTCTCAAGGTCTTTAACCATGTGTATGTTGTGGATGCGCGTAAGGTGTTAATTCTTTCGACGCTTACGGAAAGATAAGTTTTTTTTTTAAAGTGAAGGAAATGATATTTCATAAGTACTTAAAATAAAGCTAGAGAGATAATAGGTCAATGACACCTAAACCCCTTTAAAAAAAAAAAAAAAAAAACTTCCGCATTTTTTATGTTCTACTTCGTTGGTCACGTGTAATGCATGTGGTACTTTTAGTGGTAACTAGGGGTATCACAAAAGAAGTCCAAACTCCAGATATGAAGAGCATTAATGGAAGCACTCAGTTCATTAATTGCATGCAGGTTGAAGAGGATGGGGCCATTAATGAAGAGACAGTTGCATTTAATGCAACTACTAGTTGAAGCACTCCTAAGCATTTGATGTGGCATTGTCGGCGGCCACATTGGACAATTGTGGGTGGCCATGTGTGCTATTTTTGCTGAATTATTGTTGTTTATTTCTTTTCAATAAAGATGATGGTGGTTACAAACTTGGAGATTAATTTTCTGGTGGTTACAAGACATGGTCATAATAGCATTAAAACCTTGTCTACTAGCCGTTATGAAATGTGAGTTTCTGGTTCATGAACCTGGACCTTTTTCAAGCTACAAGGAGACCTTCCAATAAGCAATTGTGGGCGGCCAACATGTGACTAAATGGCTGAGTTATATGCCATTAAATGGGGCGGCCAACATGTGCTTCTTTAGGAGAGTTAAGTTCCAACAAGCATGTGCCAACAAGTGAGTAATTGGCTGAGTAATATGCCATTACTTGGGCGGCCAGCATGTGCTAAAAATAGGCTGAATAAAGTGACTTCAAATAGGGTTATGAAGGGAGTAAATGGCTGATTCCTTTTCCATCAAAGTTGTGGCCACATTCATGAAGAAGAGGTTGCAAATTGAAGGCACTCTTGATAGTTTTGGGCTATTTTGGAGCGGCCACTTCAATGGCTGGTTTAATGGCCTTTTTAATCCATTTTAGGAGGTTACAAATCAAGGAATCAACCAGCCACATGTACCAAAATTCTGGTTGAAAGTTTCGGCCACTTAAGCTTGCCCAGGTTAGGTTTTAGTAGCTAATTTTGCTCCTTTAATTTATTTAATTTTTAGTAATGTAATTAGGGTTGCATGGGAAGTGTGTAAGGGGTATTTTGGGGCATATTTGGGCGTGTACATGCAGCTGGTTGCATGACCCTAATTCACCTTGTAAACACTATAAATACATGCTCCATGCATGCAAGAAAGTTTAGAATGTTTATGTAGAAAAATTATCCTTACTTTGAGAGTGTTTCTCTAAGTTTCTTGCTAGTCAAGAGTGAAGATTATCAAAGGATCCTTCCTTTGTGTGTGTATCTTCAAGGACTTATCTTTCAAGCCTTGAAAGTGTGACGTCCAACCCTATCTCTTCTTCTTCTTCTACGATTTATTTTTGTTTTCAAAACCTATATTTTTCCTATACGTCTTACTTGGTTTATAAGTGATTTATTTATCAAGTTTTTCTAAGGTTGAATATTGTTTTGGCAAGGTTACTACTTGGTTATCATCTTTCTTATATCATCTATTTTAATTTATTTGAGTACTTGCAGAAAAGAAAAAGAAAAGAATAGTGCAAAAGAAAAGAAAAGAAAATATTGAAAAAAAAGAAAAGAAAATTTTAAAAGGGAAATGGTTGTCTTATTCAGAAATTTCTAAGGTCCATGAACAATAGAACCTCAAGGTTCATATCACCTCATGCATGCATACTTGTTGTTTGAATTTTTATTTGAAATTTTGCATGCAGTAAAGGTGACGTGAGAGTATCCACGTGGTGAATTTTCATGATTTTTTTAAGGGTTTTGTAATTACTGTGAATTAAATAGGTAAAAATAAGGGAAAATTATTTAAAAATAGAAAATGATAGTAAAAAATTACAAAATTTGGTTTCGATGGCTCATATCCATTAGAATCCATGTGGAGAGTTTTTGTGACGAAACTCAAAAGTGCGATTTTCGGTCTTGAGTGTGAGACAAGAACCCTAAACCAATGTACTAAGTTGGGGGAGGCCTCATGCATGCATACTTGTCGTTTGAATTTTTATTTGAAATTTTGCATGCAGTAAAGGTGACGTGAGAGGACCTGTGTGGTTAATTTTCATGATTTTTTGAAGACTTTTGTAATTACTGTGAATTAAATAGGTAAAAACAAGGTAAAATTATTTAAAAATAGAAAATGATAGTAAAAAATTACGAAATTTGGTTTTTGATGGCTCCAAACCATTAGAATACATGTGGAAAGTTTTACACACTCCAATAAAAACTTTCTATGTTTGGTTTCTTAACAAGCTAGTGCCCTATGGCACTCGTTAGCATTTTCATAAAATTAAACCCCATTAAATTTCTCATATATATTAACCAATTTTTGAAAACTACAAAGGTACATTAAGTATAAAGAGTAAATTTTTAAAAATCATTGCATTAAAACATATTTTTTTAATATGTGTGTTTGAATAAAAATGGTATTATAAATAGAACTGGAGGGAGTAATTAGTTGTAATTTTTCTTTAAGTTCAGATTTAAAAATAAAATTTATAAATTTTCCAACTGTAAATAAGTAATACTAATGTTATAATCACAACGGTACCAAATTCTATAAATTATGACTTGTTTAAATTTCTTTATAAGACTTTTACGATTAGATAGACACAGAGGTGGATGGTATTGGTTGGTTAAAGTATTATGTATATATTTAAGTAAAGCAATAATCTTAAAGAAAGAAACAATAACAAAATCGTGTGAGTAGCTATTGAAATTTTATTTTTCTCTGTTAAATACAAGTAAAAGACAAACAACATGAAATCTAAAAAAATAAAATACAAAGCGCAATTTGAGTTAACGTATTGTGTTTTTGATTTTGCATCTTGCAAATTCCCATTTTTTACAAAATCACTCCATTTTGGTAAATAATTTTTTTATTGCATTATTTTAGTATTTAAAACTTTTTTTCCCCTTCATTGGTCAAAAAGCCCGACGTAGACAAAAATAATAGGGGGAGGTAGCAGCTGAATAGAAAAATGCACAAGGGTGATGGGGGATAGATAAGGTTAATTAGTTAGGTCTTAAAGTACAATATTTAAAATTTAATTATTGTTCATTATTTTATTTTATTAACCTGCTATTAATCCATAGCTGTAAGAAAAATGTTTGAAGCACCGGTGGTGCACAAAATTAAAGACTCACGATAGCAGCTGCCCTAAGAGACCTACTAAATTCAAAATTTGAGTGGTCCAAAAAGTAGAAGTAAGAAATAAAGTTCAAAACATTTCTACCGAGTCATTAGAAACATAAATAGAAGTCCAAATAAAAAGATTCATACAATGAATTGAATTTGAAATTCTACATGAAAGGATTTCAAAATTTCGTTTTAAAAGTATTATTTGATGCAAATTAAACAAGGCAAGAGAAGAAAGTATAAAGCTTTAGAAGCATGTTAAAACTTTAGAAGCTGAAACCAAAAATTCTACAGTCTTCCAAAAGTAAAAGAACACCATAGATTCTTCTCAAACCAAATTAATTAACAAATATTATTATTTTGCAGTATCTTTAATCCTCACTCTATTTAATATTATGAAATTGATTAATATTGCTTACTCTTACTTGCATTTTCAAAGACCTTACTTCCGAAACCAAAACCATATTTTGTAAAACTAGTTTCATCAAAATTTGCATTGATTTGATTAATTAGAAGCTCACTTTACTGATTTTCTACATAACCTACTTTCACAACTTGAGTACATTTTGTCAAATTTGCAAAAAGAAGATTCTAAAAAAGTACGTTTCACTACATCGTTTGATAAATTATTAGCTAATAAATAAGTAATATGGAAAGTTTTACACTGATCTAAGTTTATTCACTACAAGAAATGTTCTAGTGACATACAAAATTTGGCACTAGATGTTTGAAAAATACAAATCATACACATTAATCATCCCTCAAATTTAACCTTTTAATACATCTTTTATGCTTAATTAACAAGTCATAAGCATATTATGCCAATTCAAGTTTATATTGGGCTTAATTACATTTTCAGCATTATACTTTTTTCGTATTTCAAGTATAACTCGAGTTCTAGACATTTAAAAATTATGTACTTTACATTTTAGGAAAGATAAAAGAAATCCCTACAATTTTGATGCATAACCCAAAAACTAAATTGGATGTCTATTGGGCCAAAATGGGCTTGGAAGACATAATAGTCAACATTACATGAAAACCTGACCAACACTCAATGATTGAGCCATAAGTTGGGCTAGAAAACTCTTTTTTTGATCAACCCAATGGCATTTGAAAGCTAAGATCCAGGGCTTGATTTCATCTGAAGACAACTTCCTTGGAGTTTTCCAGATTGATGATGAAATGCTCGGTGCAAGTGGGAGACAAGTTGGTGAATGATAACAAGGGTAGGTGAATAATTCAAAATATGACAGTTTATTTGTGTTTCTGCTTTGTTTTTCAATTTGAAGATATACTTTGTGTTTTGAATTATGAAGTGAATGATTTATATATACTCTCTGGTATTGACTAATTAAAATATGTACAGATTAATCATGGAGTGAGCACTTCATTGTTGAAAAATGAAAATTGTTAATTTTTTTGGTTAGCTTTTTCCCTGTATTTTTTATTTTTGGATACAATCAGGTCTTCTTAGGTTTCTGTGGGATAAGAATTACAGCTACAGAATAGTTGAGTTATATTGATGGTCATTCTTGATTTGATGGACTTCATCAATTTTTTGAGAGTTCTTATTTGACTTTGTGAATCCTTGAGCAATATTGACCCTTTTATTTATTAAAACAATTAAACTTGTTTCTTTAATTTATAATTAATCTTTGTTGGATTCTCTATCTCTGTAGTGATGTACTGCACTAGGCAGTTATTGTTATCCAATGTCTGGTGAGTAATTGTGCATTGTCTCCATGATACTTAAAGACTGAAGAATACTGAAATTATATGTAAACACTTAGGGGTTGATTGTTTGAGGAGGAAAAAATGAGTTGATGAAAAATAGGGTGAGGAATGATGGAGTGAGAGTAAATTACTGAATAATACTGGAATTATATGTAAACACTTAGGCGTTGATTGTTTGAGGAGGAAAAAATGAGAAGATGAAAAACAGGGTGAGGAATGATGGAGTGAGAGCAAATTACTGAAGAATACTGGAATTATATGTAAACACTTAGGGGTTGATTGTTTGAGGAGGAAAAAATGAGAAGATGAAAAATAGGGTGAGGAATGATGGAGTGAGATTAAATTATTTTCATTTTCATTTTCACTCATTGTTGGTTGTTAGAAGGTGGAAAATCTCTTTCAGTTCATTACATGTTTCCGGAGTGATGGCAACTACCAGTGGAACTCTGAGCTGGCAGTGGAGCTGAAGGGGAGCCTATGCCTGACTTGGGCGCATGGAGCTGGACCAAGCCTTGGTCAACCATGTTTTGGTCAACCCTCCCATGGTCAACCTTTGACCTTTGACCATCCTTGACCAAGTCAACATGAAGACTTCATCTTAATTATGAAGGATTAAATAAATAATTAGGATTAATTGTTAATTAGAGTCTTAATTGTAATTAGGACTTCATTGAAATTTTCTTAATTTTACTTGTTGTTAGGTACATGCACTAGAGACTTGTATGTTTTTGAAACATCCATCACATGTATCATATTATTTTATAAAGGCAATTCATTCTTTTAAGAATACAATTACGGTCCTTAGAATAGTAAGCTCAAACTTCATAAGAAGTCAAGTAGATGACTTGATCGTGAGATCTTATGAAGAACTATTCTTAAAATAGTCCCTAGTCAAGTATCATCTTAGGACAAAGATGCATTTAGACTATTCTGTGAGTTCATTGATGATCACATCTCACGGATCATGGATATGAGATATCGTGTGCTTACATAGGTACACATTAAGAGTAATGGTGTACTGGACAACCCACCTTAAGAACGTTGCATGGATTGTTACATAAGCGTCATGAACGTTTCTTAAATTGATAAATATTATATGAAGTCCTTTGACCTGAAATCACTACGATTCCTACATAAGGAATTATATGTTTTAATTATCATCAAATGTTGCCTGTAACAGGGTAATCATAAAGTTGGTATTTGGACATATAATAAATTATGTGGAGGAATGTGAGTGACCTAGATGGGATTTGTCCCTCCTATGTAACAGAAGTTATATCTGTAGGCCTCTTGATAAAATGAGACTACAAAATGCATGGCCATGCTCAGGAGGATAAACATGAGATGTTTATTTTCTGTACAGTCTACTTGTGGATCAAGAAAACATAAATTGAACTATACAAGGTTGACACAATCCATGCCCTTGTGTTCAATTAGATATTTTGACAAATGGACAAATCATATAAATTATTATCTTAAAATAGGATTAGTCAAAGTTGTTGATAATCTCAATATTTGGATAGTGATGTATTGCTAGATGCCGCTCACTATTTATGATATTAAGTATAAAAGGGTTTTATTTTAATATCATAACCAAATATTAAATGCCTATTGGGTCACACGCATACAACAAGCCGCTAGGAAAGGATAATAATTCTAATTTGATTAGAATTATAACCTAATGGTCCAGGCCCATAGGTGTTAGGGACAAGTGAGTAAGGGGTAAAACCCTAGCCACGACTCTATAAATAGAGCATGAAATGCATTACCCCATACACATGAAAAGATGAGCAGTCGCTCTTACTCTCTAAACACTACTAGCAGAGTTGAGGAGGGTTTCCTAGTCCGGCTGTTGGCGTGGACACCACTAGAGACGTGGCTGCTATTGCCTCATTTGCAATCCTTAAAAGGTACGGCATTTTGTTTCTTAGCTTTTATGCCTTGATTCGTGTTTTTCGCATTAACGATCATAACAAGGGAGGGAATCCATTTATTCCGCTGCACCCTGACCACATGCTTGATTCCCTTCAGACTCCATCTTAATTAGGAAGGATTAAATAAATAATTAGGATTACTTGTTGTTAATTAGAGTTTTATTTGTAATTAGGACTTATTTGTAATTTTCTTAATTTTGTACTCATGAGGGGCGCTAATTTGTATAGGTTATTGGTTAGGAGATTGCCTTGCTAGAAGGATTATGAGTCATGGGTTCAAGACTCATTTAGGATAGTTTTTCACTCATCTTGTATTTTCCTTCCCACCACCTAGCCACCTTCTTTTCCTATAAATAGGAGGCCACCCCCTTGTATTGACAACTTTGATGAAATTAGTAAAGGCATTATGCCCAAATTCCTCCTCTTGTGCGAGTTGAGAAGGCTTGGTGGTTTTTCTCAAACTAACCTGAGACTTATCTGATTCTCCTGAATCAGTGGCGTCTAGCACTTGGACTTATCTGTTGTGGGTGGATTCCTGCTTCAGTGGCGTCCCAATCATCCCTTTCTCTTCCACTTTTTCTTTCAATTTCTCTCATTTTCCTTCATTTTCTTGCGCATTATAGCTGTTGTTCCAGCCACTATAATTCGCAATTTAAGTGCCTTTAATTGATTCTAACCGATTGTTTTCGCTCAATTCTAGATCCGTACCCATCCTGCTATATCAAGTTCCATTTCCTTAAAATACTCATCTACAATCTTATAACCTTGCTTAAGAGTTTGGAGTTTGATGTGCAACTCCCTAGTGTAGTGTTGAGGTATGAACCTCTTTCTCATGATGGACTTCATTTCCTCCCAAGAGGAAACCAAAGGAGCATTGCACCTTCTTCTATCAGCTTGAAGCTGATGCCACCAAACCAAGGCATAATGTTTGAATTCAAGAGAGGCTATCTTAACTTTCTCTTCTTCCCTATACCTATGACAACTAAAAATTTGCTCAATTTTAAGTTCCCATTCTAGGTATTGTTCAACATTATTCCATCCATTGAAGGTTGGGACTTCTATTTTGACCCCCTTGAACCCTTGTTCCCTTTTAGGCTATTCTTCCCTCCTATGCTCTCTCCTAGGCCTCCTATGGGTATCTTCATAGTATGCTTCTCTAAATCTCCTAGGTTCTCCCTCATAGTACTCTTCTCTATACCTTGTAGGTTCTTCCTCATAGTACTCTTCTCTATGCCTCCTAGGTTCTTCCTCACAGATCTCTTCTCTATTCCTCTCACGCCTCCTAGGTCTCCTATGTCCTCTATTTCCTACTTCCCTTCTCCTAAGAGTATGACTTGAATGTCTCTCTCCCTCACTACTCTCAGGGTGGTACCTATCTTCACTTCTCACTATGCTATATCTACCCTCACTTCCTCCTTCTTGAGAAGAGTGTCTTCTCTCCCTCCTATTCCCACTTAACTCTTGCCTAAGCTCATTCATCTCATGCCTCATCATTCTGGCCATGTCTTGAATTGCATGTTGCAACTCGACCCTATATCTTAAAGTCCTAGGTAAAGGAGGTGGTGAGTTCCTACTACCCATTGTTTTTAAGTTTTTTTTATTTTTAGGTGGTGAGTTCCTACTACCCATTGTTCCTACTACCCTATATCTTACCATCCAGCTATCAATTGGTCATTAGAGTTTTGTTGAATTGAGCAATTTTGGAGCACTTTTGGGGATGTTTTGGGCGCTGTTTTACTGCACATTTGGTGCAGAATTTTTGGCCAATTTAGTGTAATTCCTCTCTTTGTTTCACTTGTAATTCGGACTCAGACTGCTTCCCGGACCCGAGGTGCCTTTCTGCTGCTATCAGCTTGTTTGATTTGCTTGCAATTGCTTGAGTTAGAGGGGTTGTTTAGGCCGCTAATTCCCACCCCATAGGTGTTTGATGAAATGCCTATTCTAATTGCTCATACTTGTTCTTGAGTGATTCTTGCAAATTAACTGCTATAACTGCTTGTTTGTTGGTGAAGTGTGGTAAGAGGAGGCATTGTTGTCTTCATTTTTCCAAAGATCATTCACCTACATTTTCTCCCATTTCACCATTACTTGTTCATCCCCCATATTCATCTCTTTATTTTCCGCTTTTAATTTTCCGCCATTTAATTTCAGCTTCTCCCCATCCTTTTAATTTCCGCCATCCCCTTTACTTTCTGCCATTTAATTTTTGTCCTCCCCATCCTTTTAATTTCTGCCATGCCCTTTACATTATGTCATATAATTTCAGTCCTCCCTAGCCTTTTAGTTTCTGCCACCCCCTCTACATTTCTGCTCTCCCCATCCTTTTAATTTCTGCCACCCCCTCTACTTTCTGCCATTTACATTTCTATCCTCCCCATCCTTTTAATTTCAGTTTCCCCCTTTACTTTCATTTTTGCGCATTTTCTTCCTATTTTTTGCCATTTTTGCGCATTTTTTTTTGGCATTGTTTTGTTCAATTTTCTACTCCTGTTCTGTTTGTCTGTTTGGCATTCTGATTGCAAAATTGAATTAAATGTTATCTCTACCTTGGACTTTCCCTGTTTGATTGTGCAAAACGCTCACCGTTAGGCTGATTTTTGGTTCATAGAGTTAGAAGAAGATCAACAAATTTCCAATTGTTGATTTTCCTTCAAAATTTAATTTCCATCTTAAAATTGAACGAAACGCGTTTCTGTGACCGTATTGTGTTTGTATAATCAACAAGGAAGTGCTAAGCAATTTTTTTGGAATTTTTTGAAATCAGGTTGCCATACCGTTTTATTTTACACTTTTTAGAAATCAGCCTGTCCATTTTGTTTTTCTGGTACCGTTTGGACCTGTTTGGTGTCAAAAATCTCAAAAAATTACATTAGGTGCAGTTTAGTTTTCTATAATTTTGTACAAATTTCTGTAATATTCTGTTGGGGAAAAAGCCAAAAGGAAAGAAAAGAGGCAAAGAAAATTCAAAAAAAATTATATTGCCAAAAATACAAAAAGAGGTGTAAAAAGCAAAAAGGGTGCAAAAGTCAACAACAAGGGAAAAAGTCAAAAGACACCCAAAAAGTCAAGAAAATTCAAAAAAAATAGAGAAAAATAAAAAGAAAAACAAAAGAAAGTATCCCAACAATACAGTTGACAGTTTACTGTAATTTTCTCTTTCATTTCTCTGTATACTGTATTTTTGAGTTGTAATTGTTGTTTTCTAAACAACAAATTTTGGCAACTCTTTTCAAAAATCACCAAAAACAATTATCTTTGCAATTTCTCTCTGTCTTGTCTTGTTTTCCTTCTAATCTTGTGTATAAGCTTTCTTGAGTGCTTGCTTTTCTTGTTTGTCTATATCAACTCTTTATTTTGTCTTAGGCAACTCCATTCCTTTTCAGTAGTTTTTCCCTTTGTTCTGCGCTTCTATTTGGGAAGGGTTAAGATTGAGTCTCACTGTTGGTCTTTGCAAGATCAATCCAACCTTACCGTGAGTAGAAGAGGCAAGAGAGTTTTCATTATAGAAAAGCCCAAAAAGAGTGACATACACGAGTGTTACATTCCATTGAGTGTAAACACTTAGTTTGAGTGGAGAGGTCCATAAAACTCTTAAGACTAAAATCAATCTAGGAGAATGGAAGGAAGAAGGCAAGGGGAAAAGGGTAACCATGCTGTTTAGGAAAGCCTTAGAAACAAATAGAAAAGAGAAAGAAGAAAAACTTAAAAGAGAAAGTGAGGAAAAAGAATTAAGAGTGCAAGAAGAGAAGTATGTTTTTCTTGTGATCATTTGAATGCTAACTCTTCTAGTGAAAGCATGAATAGGTTGATGGAAAATACTTCTAGTGTTGCAAAGAGGACAACTAAAGCTATTGAGAGGGAGTTCCCTAAACTAACTTTCTTTATGGATGAAATGCCTCTTTCTATGCACAATTATATGCATCAAAGCATTACATGTTTGAAAGAAATAAATAGTGTTGATAATGCTTTAAAACCTATTGCATGTTTAGAAAAGCAAACTAAGTTTAAGAGTACCATGAAACTTACTAAAGATGCATGTTTAGTCAGTTCCTTTGGTCAATTTAGATTGCATGATAGGAATGATAACAAAGTTGAATTGAATATGCATGTACCTTTGGTTTGTATCTATAATGTGCATACACATTTTGGACCTAAAATAACTGTTTCATATAAAGATGTGTATTATGCTCTTGAACTAGTAAAGGAAAAGAATAAAATTTTGGATGAAGCTATCACATATAGGAAAACTTGTTTGACATCTATTTCATATGATGATATGCTTCTTGATATGCATGCTCAAAGTGAAGCTTTAAGTATACCACCTTACATGTCCACATATGATGATTTTAATAGACGTAAGGTACTTCCAACTCCATACTTGAGTAAATGCATTTATGATACAAATTATAACAATGACTATAGGCATGTTGAGGCTTTGTTGAAGAATAAATCATATATGCCACATAGTTTTATTTGTGCATTCATCTGGAAGCATACTGTAGAATATTTTGATGAAATTGAAATTCCTTGGAACCTTTTTGGGAATCAATTCTTAAGCCTTCTTTTTTACTACATGTTTCTTTTACTTGCAAAGGAGGGCTTCAAGAGATTGGTCTTTGATCCAGGACCTCATCCGACAAAGTACATGGACAAGATGGTTTCCACTTTAAAAAGGGAGTTTCCTATTCCCTACAAACCACCACTTGTTCATCACATATATTCTTCTACTTTCTATCTATATGATACCAAAATGTTTTTGTTATGAGCCTTCACCTTACTTGCTTGAGAATAATACTTATGGGTCTTCTTTGTTGTCTAGGCTCAAGGAAGATGTTCAACTTGTTGACGTCCAACTGTACTCTTCCAAGGCTAAGGGAAGTATCTTCTTACTTGCTACTTTAGTCATCCATCTCCTTCTTTCTACCCCCGCTCCTCTTCTTCTTATGGCTTCTTTCTGATCTTTCAAATTTGAGGTCAAATCTTTTCTAAGGGGGAGGGAATGATTGCAACTGCCAGTGGAACTCTGAGCTGGCAGCGGAGCTGAAGGGGAGCCTGTGCCTGACTTGGGAGCATGGAGCTGGACCAAGCCTTGGTCAACCCTCCCATGGTCAACCTTTGACCTTTGACCATCCTTGACCAAGTCAACATGAAGACTTCATCTTAATTAGGAAGGATTAAATAAATAATTAGGATTACTTGTTGTTAATTAGAGTTTTAATTGTAATTAGGACTTATTTGTAATTTTCTTAATTTTGTACTCATGAGGGGCACTAATTTGTATAGGTTATTAATTAGGAGATTGCCTTGCTAGAAGGCTTAGGAGTCATGGGTTCAAGACTCATTTAGGATAGTTTTCACTCATCTTGTATTTTCCTTCCCACCACCTAGCCACCTCCTTTTCCTATAAATAGGAAGCCACCCCCCTTGTATTGACAACTTTGATGAAATTAGTAAAGGCATTATGCCCAAATTCCTCCTCTTGTGTGAGTTGAGAAGGCTTGGTGGTTTTTCTCAAACCAACTTGAGACTTATCTGATTCTCCTGAATCAGTGGCGTCTAGCACTTGGACTTATCTGCTGTGGGTGGATTCCTGCTTCAGTGGCGTCCCAATCATCCCTTTCTCTTCCACTTTTTCTTTCAATTTCTCTCATTTTCCTTCATTTTCTTTCGCATTATAGCCGTTGTTCCAGCCACTATAATTCACAATTTAAGTGCCTTTAATTGATTCTAACCGGTTATTTTTGCTCAATTCTAGATCCGTACCCATCTTGCTATCACGGAGTGATTAATCATAGATATACATAACAATTATAGTCTCAGAGACTGGTACATAAATCTGCTTGGCCCTGTACCTCCCAACTTGCATATAGGGCATCAATCTTTGTATTTTTGTAGTTTCTCTTTTAATAAAATTGAAGAGATTGATGCAGTTCCTGGTAGGTGTGAGTTAATTGATGAGGAGCAAGCATTTGGGGTAATAGTGGACTATGCTCGAACTCTGGACGCCTTGTCTAGATTACTTGATTATGTAAAGAGAGCTTGGACCTCGCAGGATTATAATTGGTATGTTTGTGTTTCTCTTAAGTGCTGTGGAAGAGTTCCTTTCTAAATTTTAATTTGGACATGAAGAAATTAAAACAAAGAACTTTCTGTTAAAACATGAAACTGAAATTAAAACAAAGTTTTTTCTGTTAAAACATGAAACTACATAGTTATAACTTGTTAATTTTATTTTGCATTTGTTTATTAACTTCCCATTTATATAATTTTATTAATTTGACATTACTTGGTTCTATTCCTTTAGATGCTAATCATTTCGGTGGTTGGTTTTAAGTTTTAGATTTATTTTCCTTGCCAATTATACCCAATTTCATTTTGAATTCAAAACGTTTTCTGCATTAACTCGCATGCTGTCACACTTTGGGCTGTTTATACTCATCCATTCATAACTCGAGCTAATCATACCGGATTTGATTTCCGTTTTTTTGTTAGAACCCTAAGAGATGTATCTTTCAACATAAAAAAAATAGATTTTATCTATTTTTCATTTAGTACCAGTTTTTGTTTAAACTCGGTGACCATTCTATGTACTTGAACTTCGGGCAATGATAAGTGCTAAATTAATGATAAATTTCTATATAATTACAACACTTATCAAGAGCAAAATGTTAGATTTATACCCCAATTTATCTCTTTTTAGTTTAAAATGCAGATCTTGTGATTATTTGATTCAAATTTGAATTTGATGCTGTTTTGATAAGAAAACTGTTGATTTTGCAGATAAAAAGGAAAGTTTTAAATGGAGTAACAAGATAGCAACAAATAAAGATAAGATCAGCAAGAGATCAAGGTAAAAAAAGGGGGAAATCAGGAAAACACAACAAATAAGGATAAGATTAGCAAGAGATCAAGTTAAAAAGAAGGAAATCGGGAAAGCAGAAAATGGAGATATGCGCTCCACCTGCGCTGAGCGCAAGTGGAGCGCAGGAATAAAAATCCATTCTGTTTCCTGCGCTTCATCTGCGTTGAGCGCAGGTTGGAGCGCAAGAACACGGAACCCTAATTTCCAATGGACCAAAGCAAGGTTTTAACGGGCTTTCCAAAGTTCTATTTAAAGGACCTTTTGCAAAGATCAGAGGGAGGAGATGGCGGAGCAGATCTGGAGCTAGAGAAAAGCATGACAGTCTCTCTATTGGTTTGTATTGGCTACCATGAGTAGCTAAACTCTCTCATAGGATTGAATGTAGTCGATTCAAACCCCTATTGTATTTGGATTCTCTTTGTTATCTATGAATCTCTATTTTTATAATATATTGGTGTTTTTACTCTGTTCTTAATGCTTAGCTTCCGCCTTTGTGCCGAAGTTATGATATCGCTTAATGGGGTGCACTGGAAGGTGGTTTTGTAAAATCAGGAGCGAGTTCTTGGGAGCCTAGGAATAGGGATCTTGAATTCTGATTTGGGTAAGATCACTCTGTAGGTTAAATGCCTAGGAATAGGGTTTAATTTATGGATAGCTATTAACAACTGATCTTAATGCTAGGATTAATTTGTTAAATCGCCAAGGAATTGGGATTTAGGGAGTTAGTTATAAGGATTTCATAGTTGAGGAATCTTTATGAATGATATTTATTTGGGCTTCAATAATTATAATTATAAATTCTTAGATTTCATAGGTTTCCAAATACAAGAAGGGTGCGATATATGAAGTTCAATCCTAGTTCCAGTAATTTGCTCAACCTCATCTCACTCGTTTATTTACTATTGCAATATACACAACCAACCCTCTCTTTGTACTTGATAAGTGTGACCACTAGGATTTACATTTTACCGTTCTCTGTTGATACGACAACCCCTTTTACTTACTATTATACTGCTGTGATTTTGGTACGCTTGCCAGAATTTCAACAGGCAGCAGTCACTCTAGTTAGGAACACTTCTTTAATTCTAGTATTGACCTTGAATTTCAATTGTTCCCCTTCTATCAGTTGGCTTTCCTATTAATACAATAAGCCTTCTTGGAGGTTGGTTTTGATTGGTTTGTGAAGTTCTTCAATTGTTTTTTCTATGAGATGGAAAGAGAACCATGCATGCTAGCTCCTTTGCTTATTTTCAGTGCTTTGAGCTATTTAACTATTTTTATTTTTGGTTCTATGATTTTTCTACTCCAATTATTTATGTTTAGATTACATGATGAGGTAGAAAATTAAGTAGTTAAACTAGTTATTACTACTAGGTTTGATATTCTTGGCTAATATGGTCAAACTTGATTTTTTTGAACTTCTACTTGCTCCCTCTTTAAACATTGAAAGCTTTTCTGTGGGTAATACAACTTCAATTGGAATAGAGGTTTGTTTAATTCCTAGATTTTCTTCTTTATTAAGTTGATTATTGTCTCATATTTTTCTTACTTTCTCTCATTTATAGTGCCATTGGGATCAATTGGATTCTGTCTATCTATACAGGTGGAATTTCTCTAACCTGAAAGTTAGTATTGTTGTTGAAGTTTTGGCTTTTACTTTCTTAAAAACTTCTTAATTTGATCACTAAATTGTGTTCAGAATGCATTTGAAGAGGGTGGTGTAAGGTCTAAGACCCTCTTGAGCAAAGGTTTTAATGACAACAAACTTTCACAACAATATTCTAAGTTTTTTGAATACTTTGTTACTAATGCTTTCACTTGAGAATGCTTGAAAGAATGCAGGAAAAGTTACAGAAGGAAGTTGCAAAGATCATAAACATTATTTAACATCAGAATATGTGTCTAGAAGCATGTCACATAGAGCTTCATGTCAAAAGTGATGAAACAAGTTCAAGAAAGAGCATTTCATGAAACATGGCTCCTTCTGAATATGAAAGAACACTTAATCAATTCAAGAATATTCATTCCAAGTGTTACTAATGCAAACAAAGTAATTGGAGAAGAATCATTGAACAAGCTCCCACACTCCTCAAGCTATTATCCTTGAATATTTCAAGTTGAAGAACACTCAAAAAAGCTTCCAAGAATCATAATTACTTCTCTCACAATGCAAATAAAGCAAGGATAAAAGATTAGAAGCTTGTACAAGCATATTTGAAGTTCCAAAAGAAGAAACAGAATTGCTGCACATTGCAGAAGAAGCAGTTACAGCTGGTCTACAGAAGATACGGAAAATTCCCAGACTTGGATCAAGCTATGACATATTAGAGGGAAGATTCACTTTGTAAGAAGCTCTCTGCTTAAAGAATCATGACTTCCTAAAGCTTCCAAAGCCCAAAATTAATATAGTGAAGAATTGGAGAAGCCTATTAAGTTTAAAAAACATCTGCAGAAGGAGTATGCAGTAGGTTCTTGATGATAGTCTTCCTGCAGAAGATACATAACTCATCAATTGTTGCTAAACTCCTTACTAAGGCTGCAGCTGAGTCAAATACACTTGAAATGATTTATATCAATCCATTTAAAGCTCCCAGAGTTATCATAAATGAAGCTGCTGCAGAATTCACAAATATCACATTCTGCAGAAGATAGGCTCCAGAAGATAAGACCAGACAACTACAGACAGCTGTACACAGCAAGGGACAGCTGTAACTTGATGGAGACAGTTCAGAGAACACAGCTGGAGGTCTAGGGAGTTCTCCAACGGCTAATTGCTTCCCTCTCCTATAAAAAGGTGTTCTCCCACATTTTAAGACACACCTCTCTCCAAAAGAAGCTATACCAATCTGCTATACAGTTCATATCTTCTGGATCTTTTTCTCTCTCTTCAGATAATTCAGTTTCTGGTTCTAAGAGTATTCAAGAGAGAGAAGGCTCATTCCTTTGCTTCTGCTGTGCCAAAATACTTTCATTTTGAGCCTTGTATTTCTTTACATTCTTCTCCACTTGTTGTAACTTTTCAAGGAGATGCTGGGTTAAAAATCCTCTTGAGACAGATTTGTGAGAAGGTGATTTGAGAGGTCTGGTAGCTCAGGTGTGAGCTAAAGTGATTCCAGTTTCTGCAGAAGGTGCTCTGTAGTTTGTTGTCAAGTTGTATCTTCTGCAGAAGGTGCTGCAGTAAGAAAAAATTGAAGTGTGAGTTATTTGGTTAGGTTGTTGTTAGCCTGAAGAGGCAGGTAAAGAATACTAATGGTAAGGTTACCCAAGAAGATTGTAACTTGATTATAAGAGTGAGGTCTACTGAGATTTGGTGATCTCAGCTGTAAAACAGAATCTGTAGAAGGTACTTGCAGTATTCTGGTTACTGGATCTTCTGCAGAAGGTTCTGCAGTGAGTATCTAGTTTGAGAATTTTGTGAGGGAAGTTGAGTTAAGCCTGAAGAGGCTGGATAAAGAATACTAGTGGTAAGGTTACCCAAGAAAGTTGTAATTTGATTGTTGAGTGAGAAAATCCTACAGGTGTAGGGACTGGATGTAGCCTCAGGTTGGAAGAGGTGAACCAATATAAAATTCTTGTGTGCAATCTTCTCTTCCCTTCTCTCCTTTATTATTGCACATACATAAAATTATTTTAAAAAACTAATTAATTCCTAAGTAAGTGGTACTCATCAAGATTCCATAAAGGGATTTCATCTTCTGCATACTTCATATGAACTAACATCTATCTTCTGGAAGTTTGTCTTTCAATACTAAGCCAAGATCAATTTGAGCAGACAAAGTATTGAATGAAATTGCAGAAAATTTTATTCAATCACAATTCAACCCCCTTCTTGTGATTGAAGCTCCTACTTCAATATCTTTATGGATCAAGCACTTACCATCAGGCCAAAAGCTATAGCTGATAGCAAGGGCGCAACTTTATTTCCTTAAGGGATAGAGCCGCATTTAGCTTAAGGGGCTGCGCCCGTTAAAGGCGCCATGGGTTGGGATCTTAAGCCCATCGAATCCTAAGGGTGACGCTGACAATTAAAGCCAACAATCTCCCCCCCAGTGTCAGCCGGGGGATTCGAACCCATGACCTTGCTCTGATACCACTTTATGGATCAAGCGCTTACCATCAGGCCAAAAGCTATAGCTGATAGCAAGGACGCAACTTTATTTCCTCAAGGGATAGAGCCGCATTTAGCTTAAGGGGCTGCGCCCGTTAGAGGCGCCATGGGTTGGGATGTTAAGCCCATCGAATCCTAAGGGTGACGCTGGAAATTAAAGCCAACAGGTGGTATCTGTAATAGAGTTAAAGATTAAGTTATGGATAGGGTTGTTATGATTTGAATTCTGTTATGAATTCGAATTATGTTATCTGTTTGTTAGATGAGTTTGGATAGGTTGAGTTTGTTTAAGTAGCTGAATTTTTAGATAAGCTTAGTTAGTTTTATCCAGTTCATTGTAATTTTATCTTTGGGCTTTCTTCTCTTTATATATATCGAAGCATGTACATGAATAATTTCAATTCAATGAAGTTAAAAACATTCTCATAAATTAACATGGTATCAGAGCGGTACCATCTACCATGACCTGTCCCGGCCATATTCCGCTGCTGGGTTCCAAAGTTTGGAACTTTTATTTGTTTGTCTCTCTCACTCTATATTTATACCATTCTTTTATTTCCAACCTCCTTGTCGTGTATCTTTTTGGCGTGCTTTTAAATCATCCACAGTGCATTTATCGGTGTCCTCTGTCTTCATCTCCTCCTTATCGTGATCTATCCAAATCTGGTCTTGTGTCGATGTTTCTGGGATTCATACTTTCTGGTCATCCTTGTTTGGCTTGTTTCTCTCTTCTCTGATGGTTGTTTTCTCTCTCCTACCTGTTGCGGTTCTAGACCCATGACATTTCAGAACCTATAGATGTATCTTGTGGCTACCCAGAGCTATCTACCTGGCCCCGTGGCTTTCCTAATGCAATCTACCTGGCCCCATAACTTTCCTAGTGTTCTATACCTGGCCCCATGGCTTTCCCAGTGCAATCTACCTGGCCCGCGACTTTTCCAGTGTACTCTACCTGGACCCACGACTTTCCCAGTGTTCTGGACCTGGCCCCGTGGCTTTCCCAGTGCAATCTACCTGGCCCCATGGCTTTCTCAGTGCAATCTACCTGGTCTCGTGGCTTTCCCAGTGCAATATACCTGGCCGCACGACTTTCCCATTGCAATCTATTTAGGCCCGCGATTTATTCAATTTTGTTAATATGAGTATATTTGTAACAAGCTTAAAGCTTAGTAAGCTTTAGCTTGAGGGGGAGTGTCATAATATTAGAATAATATATTTAATATATTAAGAATATCCAAAACTTGTGGGGTTTTGTGACTCAGATTGGGCATCTTATCCTACAACAAGAAAATCTATTTCCGGTTATTTAGTGAAGCTAGGATCAGTTCCTATTTCATGGAAGGCTAAGAAACAGACCACTATCTCTCGGTTCATCTAGTGAAGCCGAGTATCGCGCAATGGCACATACATCTAGTGAGATTGTTTGGTTAAGGAGATTAAGTGCATTTCAGATTCCTTGTCTACATCCTACACCTCTGTTTTGTGACAATCAATCAGCGCTTCACATAGCAAAAAATCCCGTTTTTTCATGAATGGACCAAGTATACAAAGGTGGATTGTCATTTTGTTCGGGAGCACATACAAACCGGCGCCATAGCCACTAGCTACATTTCTACTAAACAACAACCAACAAATCTCTTCACTAAGGCTTTAGGCCACAAACAGTTTCATGAGTTATCATCCAAGTTGGGAGTTCATAATCTTCACTTACCAACTTGAGGGGGAGTAATAGAGTTAAAAATTAAGTTATGGATATGGTTGTTATGATTTGAATTCTATTATGAATTCGAATTATGTTATCTGTTTGTTAGATGAGTTTGGATAGGTTGAGTTTGTTTAAATAGCTGAATTTTTAGATAAGCTTAGTTAGTTTTATCCACTTCATTGTAATCTTATCTTTGGGTTTTCTTCTCTTTATATATATCGAAGCATGTACATGAATAATTTCAATTCAATGAAGTTAAAAACATTCTCATAAATTAACATACTGCATGGGAAAAAGTTTTATCTCTTTGGTTGCACTATATAAGCGTAAGTAGCTTGCAAACTTCAGTGTTTTGATATTGACATTTGGGTAAGTGTTTATGGTTGTTCTGCTGTTGAGCATCATTAATTTTCATGAATGAAAATCATGATAAGAACTTAGGAGAGGCAAGAAAATTGTCTATTGTATTATGAACAAGTTGAAATGTTATATTGACTAATTATATATATCTCTATACTAAAAGTCTGACCATGAATTGGCACTTGTGTCCCTATTTTTGTATGCACGGTAAGTCAATATGTGTCTAACAGTATGGTTTAGGTATGATTTTTATGTCTAACAGTACACACCTCATGCAAGAGCCCTTATGGCTTGAAGCATAGTAATACATAGACCTACTTTACCTTGTATTGAAATTTATTTTAATTATGAAGAATTGGATAGGGGTAAGGATCAAAATCATGATCACATGGTTACCCAGGATCTAATTTCATGTTAATATAATGAAGAACAACCTTCCATTTCATTTTAATATTTGCTTTAAGAGTGTAGGTGTAATGGGGTGTAGGGTGTTTCAGAGAAGTGTCTATATGTTGTAAAAATTTACCATGGGGATATTTTCTTTGGTTGGCTGCAGAGCAAGGCTTTCAGGAGGTGTTCAGCTTCTGTGACTTGGAGGTGGTGAAGATCAAGTCCAAATCTGATAGGAACGCCTTTCACGTTGCAGCCAAGTGTGGCCATCTGGGTATTATTAAGTAGTAAATCATTTTATCAAAATGAATTTGCTTGGACACACAGTATTGCATTTATGATATAACCAAGCAAAATCATTATGTAGAAGAGTCGATGGCCATTTACTACTTACACATAGTATTAAGTAGTAAATTCATGTCCAAGCAAATTCATGATATAGCCTTAAATTTGGTATGCTTTTATTTGCATATATATATATATATATATATATATATATATAGACACACACTTAAAAATGAAACCATTTTCATCTCTCTTGTAATTAGATGGTGTGTCCTTTTTTGTTTGACATGTCTCTTTGGCATCTTTGAAGTGATTTAATTCATTCTTCCTGGATTATATAGATGCTTGCCAGAGAAATTGTAGAGGACAATATACTTCAAAACTTGAAGGTATATGCTTTTAACTTGAAGGTATTATATTCTTTGCAATATGAATTATTTAGCTAAATATGTATCCAAAACTTGGGGTATATGCTTTCAATGTCTTGAACAATACTTTCGAGTTGTCCCTCTTACAAATGTATGGATTGATGTGCTTGAACTCTGTTTGCTGGATTGGAATGGTTGCAATTGAGCTTTGACATGAATTTAGCTATTTGGGGAAGCTTAAAATACAGGGGAAACTCTGTCCAATTTTGTTTAGAATTTGGGAATTTTGCCACTCACCAATTAATGAATTGCCTAGAGGTGAATATGGATTGATGTGCTTGAACTCTGTTTGCTGGATTGGAATGGTTTCAATTGAGCTTTGACATGAATTTAGCTATTTGGGGAAGCTTAAAATACAGGGGAAACTCTGTCCAATTTTCTTTAGAATTTGGGAATTTTGCCACTCACCAATTAATGAATTGCCTAGAGGTGAATATGGATTGATGTGCTTGAACTCTGTTTGCTGGATTGGAATGGTTGCAATTGAGCTTTGACATGAATTTATCTATTTGGGGAAGCTTAAAATACAGGGGAAACTCTGTCCAATTTTCTTTAGAATTTGGGAATTTTGCCACTCACCAATTAATGAATTGCCTAGAGGTGAATATGGTGTTATAGTGTGCTTAGTGTGCTTATGTCCACATTGAGGGTGAATATGGTGTTATAGGTGAATATGGTGTTTATGTCCACATTGAGGGTCATAGTGTGCTTGATTGTAATATGTCATATCTATTGACTTCTCTAGCTAATTTCATGATAATATCAAAGAATTCATTGTAATATGTTATAGGTTAAAGGGTAGTGGTAAATCACAGTTAATTTCAAATGGAAAAAATATCAGTTACTAAACTAATTTGCTATGTGTTTTTCAAAAAAAAAAAAGAAAAAAACTTTTTACCGCGATTATGAAGTCCAACCGCGGTAAACAGTCATGCAAAAAATCACACGGTTGGCAGCCTATTACCGCGGTTGATTTTCGGAACCGCGGTAAAAAACCAACACCAATTATCGTGGTTCCGAAAATCAACTGCGGTAATAAGCTTTTATCCCACTGTGCTACACCGCGGTTCTACTCGCGGTAAAAAGCCCTTTTTAACCGTAGTAAAAAGGGTTTTTTGGCATAGTGCCAGGATCTAATTTCATGTTAATATAATGAAGAACAACCTTCCATTTCATTTTAATATTTGCTTTAAGAGTGTAGGTGTAATGGGGTGTAGGGTGTTTCAGAGAAGTGTCTATATGTTGTAAAAATTTACCATGGGGATATTTTCTTTGGTTGGCTGCAGAGCAAGGCTTTCAGGAGGTGTTCAGCTTCTGTGACTTGGAGGTGGTGAAGATCAAGTCCAAATCTGATAGGAACGCCTTTCACGTTGCAGCCAAGCGTGGCCATCTGGGTATTATTAAGTAGTAAATCATTTTATAAAAATGAATTTGCTTGGACACACAGTATTGCATTTATGATATAACCAAGCAAAATCATTATGTAGAAGAGTCGATGGCCATTTACTACTTACACATAGTATTAAGTAGTAAATTCATGTCCAAGCAAATTCATGATATAGCCTTAACTTTGCTTGTGTATGTAATAAATATTTAATTGATAATTTATATTTTTTCTAATTATTTATGTTTTTCCTATTTACTTGAGTAGAGAAGGGTTGATGGTGCTTTCCCAAACCATTCAGAAACTTATTTAATTCTCCTAAATAGTGGCGTCTAGCACCGGATCTTATCTGCTTAGGGAGTGCAGTGGCGATCATCCACCTCCGATCCTCTTCCATTTTTTAGTTTCCTATTCCATTTTCTTACTCAGTTTTGCGCTAACTTGCTGCATTTTAGCTCAAATTTGATCAATTAAATCTCTAACCTATAGTGTTTTGGCTTCAATTCTAGATCCGGTAAAGCGAAAGATATCATCCGTTCACCATTTTTTTTTATCTTTTTGTCCATCCATGACTGAATGCTACAATAAGTATCTCACAGAAATTGCTGAATATTATACCTTTTTACTAATATAAAATTATTATTTGAATGAATCTTCTACATGAACTCAAATATGAATCTTGTACTTTCAATTAGTAATATTATATATATATATATATATATATATATATATAAAGTATCTCGCAAGAATTGTTGAATATTATACTTTTATTTTTTTCAAAGAAAATATGGGACCACCCACATCAACAATGTTATTTATAACATGCATAAGCATAATTGATTGTTACTAATTCTCCCGGCCCTCTCTCTCCATTTACTTATCAATATAAATGGTGCAAGTTACTTACATGCCACTAACATTACTCTTCAAATTAACATAAGTACATGATACTAGCTAGAATTCATATTTTATTTGTTGTTTACAATACCAACAAACACACACACACCGAGACGAATAGTGAGAGATTGGCTAAAACAAAAACACCCATGTCTATGTCCACACAGCAAGGCATGTTAAACTTTCGTACACCTATAGTAGCTTTCTTAAACTTCTTGTGTGAGTGGAACATGAGTTCTGTCAATGAAGAAAGTCTCATAGATGTAGCCAGCAAGGCCACCACCAATGAGGGGTCCAACCCAGTAAACCCAGTGATCAGTCCAGTTACCACTAACCAAGGCAGGCCCAAAAGATCTTGCTGGGTTCATTGAAGCAGCAGAGAATGCCCCACCAGCCAGGATGTTAGCCCCTACTACAAACCCAACAAGTGTTGGTCCAAGCCCAGCAAGTGCTCCTTTCTTTGGATCGACCATGGTTGCGTATACAGTGAACAACAATGAGAAGGTCAACACAATCTCCCAAACTATACCCTGACCGTACCCTACTCCTTCTGCAAGGGTATGAGCTGGAGTTGTCTGTACATAACGCAACATGCAATGCACGTCAAATTATTGAATTAGTTTTCCAATCATAGACTAATGAAATGGTCTTATCATTTTTACCTACCATAATCACGAATAAGGTATATTCTCAAGTATTTTTAAATATATAAAAAATATTAAATATATAAATCCTAAACAATATTTAATAAAAACTAGTTTAATTAATAAAATATTATTTTACAAGTAAAAAAATGAAATCAAAATATAAGAAATACAAGCAATTTAAAATTTTCAATTTGAAAAAAAACTGTTCACGTTTAATTTAATTGATAAATATTATTCTAGTAGTAATTTGCCAACACCTTATTATCTCTAATATTGATTGAAAAAAATAAATATTGATTAAATAAATTAAAAATAATTTCTTTTAATTAAATAACTAACTAATTAAAGAGAAAAAATGGTTTTAATAACGTCATCCTTAAAATTAAGGATAAAAGTATAATAAATGATTTTTTTTAAAAAATAAAATATTTATAACATAGAAATATATAAAAAAAAATTAAATAATTTCTTTTTTTAGTAAAAGTTTTTAATTTTTAATACCTCTACCTTAGTCCTTATTAAAAGACAAAAAAAATATTGATTTTATATGATATGAAAATTGAAAATATATATATATATATATATATATATATGTGTATGTATATTATGTTACCCCACTTTAAAGAACAATGACTCAAATATAAAAAAAAAAAAACAATGACTCAAATATGTTATATGAGTGGACATATATATCTTTTATATTTTATGGTAGATTCCGTTTTGACTAATTTGGGGAATATTACTGAATTAGTGGAAAGTGTAGGCAATTACCAATCCCCCTGAGAGGTAATGAAGAAGATAACATGCTGCTGCAGATGCTACCAATTGATCAATCCAATACAAGATGGAACGGAAGACGGTGATGTGGCCACCGGCAAGGAGGCCTAGGGTCACGGCAGGATTCAGATGGCCACCAGAAATATGTGCGGCGGAAATCATCACAGCCACCACAAGTGCATGTGTCACGGCCACAAAAAACAAGCCCACTAGTGCATCTCCACTTAGCTTATCTAGTCAACCAAAGAGAACAAAAAAAAAAAAACCACTTTTAAGTCTTAATTAAATGATTCTAGAATCACATAACAATTATTAAATAACAAGATTATTTATACTAAAGTTAACTTAATAGTTATAAATTTTGGGTCAGTATAGAGTTGAAATAAAAATACACAGATATATAGATAAAAAAAATTCATGGATCAATTTTCGTTCATGAAATAACTATTAATTATAATTGATATCATGAAAATTGCGTCAATCACATTTTTTATTTCTCCATACCAAACAAAACCAAATTAATCGGGCTGGTGGTTAAGAATTTAGGTCATTTAAGGGTGTGTTTCTGAGTTTAGAGAGGGAAAAAGAAAAAGATTGGAGGGAAAAGAGAGAGGGAGGAGAGGAGCGAAATACTTGGTAAAATACTCAAACTTACAAACACAATGCCCTTCCCTATCTTCCCCTCTAAAATTTAACTCACAAACATACTATAAAAAAAAGCTTAAAAAGAAAGGAACTCGAAGTATGTATCATAATGACGAGGAACAAGTCTAAATTAAATGTTAGTTAATGCATTATTGTTGTAGTATAATAAAAATATTAAAATATTTAGAGTAGAAAGAGGGTGTATATATATATATATATATATACCAGCGGCCATTGCAGAGCCAACACCAGCAAAGACGAAGAGAAAGGTGGCGATGAATTCAACAACTAGAGCTTGAATGCAATCAGGCTGAGTGGCCTCTCGGGTGGTTCCTAAGGCGATTTTTGCCATCTCTTCTGTCTGATCGATGATCGGAGCAGAATGCAATGAACGATCACTTCCCACAGTACTGATGAGCAAGAATTGAATGACCAAGGCGCTGCCAATTTATAATAATAACAACATTTTGGGAGGTAGTGGAAAGATTTATAATAATAACATTAACGAGAATGAAAACAAAAGTAAATTAATAATTGTTTGCAACTTTTTCGCGAGTGGAAATGGCCAACGGGTGATGGTGGCGGGAAAGTTGACTTGTCCATAATCTATGAATAAAACAAATCTGTCCAGCTCACTACACGTTTCAGGCGGTGGGAGGGAGGGAGGGATTCCCCCTTAGTGGCAATTTTGTTATTTTGTTGTCAAACAAAGGCATTTCCAATAACAAATTTAAACAGTTAACTCTAGTGACTAGCATGTATTAATTTATATAAGTGGTAACCGCTTAAAAAAATGTATTAATTTATAAAAAATAGAAAGGTATTTTTTTTAATTAAATATAAGAAATATGGTACTATGTTATTGTTAAGTTACTCGAATATAAGTGCATTAATTAAGAATGTTAGTTTTCTTAATATTTTCTAAAAAATTAATTGCATTTCCTAAATTATACTAAATGGAAAAATTTAATTTTATTGGAACTTATTTCAAGTGGAAATATATACTATATATCTCTTTATTAGTACATGTAGAGCTGTAAATGAGCCGAGTACTTAAAACTCAGGCTTGTGAAAAAAATGGGTGGCTCAAGCTTGACTCATTTGTTTAAACGAGCCAAACTTAAAGCTTGAGCTTGACTTGTTAAAGAAAAACAAAGTTTGGGTTTGACTTGTTTAGCTCATTTATAACTTCATTGATTTTGCTTTTATGAAAGTTTTCTTTAAATCATTTTTAAAGTTTATAAATTTAGTATTTAATAAATATTTTACTATTAAATTATAATATAAAAATAAAAAATATATTCTTAATATATGATATGTATAATTAAAAAATTATAAAATATTATTTTTTTTCGAAATTAATACATAACTTATTGACTAATATATAAAATATTTCAATACTCATTTTTAAATATATAGAGTAATTATTTTATTTTATTATTTTATTATTTATTTTAAAAAAAATCTATAACTACATATTTTTTTCTATTTTTTATTAATCTTACTTTACTTTAATTATTTATATGAATTAATTATTATATATAATAAGTGAGCTATTCATGAGCTCTTAATGTCAAACTTATAAGACTTGAGCTTGACTCATTTAAATAATCGAACTCAACTTTAAACTTGGACTTGTTTGTTTAATTAAACAAACGAGCTTGATTGAGCATTTAACGAGCCGAGCTCAAATAATTCACGAATAGCTTAGCTCATTTACAGCTCTAGGTACAAGATTCATTAAATAAGGTAATTGGAAAGTATAATTTGAATTAAATGAAGGGTATTTTTGGATGATCTCATTAAATAGAGTGAAATTAGTTAAGATTTGCTTATATTTTGGACCAACATATGTGAATTTTTTGTTGCTTATATTCGAGTACAGAGGATGTACTAATTATGAAGTTTCCGGAAAAAAAAAATGAAGATCCTTTTATAACCTTAATTTATTGTCAACTATACTTACTGTTTCCCCATGACAATGGATGTACTAAGCTATTTTCAATGACCACCTATTCGAGTATGAGTGACTACTTATTAATGATTTTAATTAGGAGTAATTTTACTACTATTTTAATTTCGATTTTCTAACTTGTACGATAATGTCAAAAGTGAAAAGTTTTTATTGAAAAATGTAATATTTAATATCATTGATGCATTGAATGATGTGATAATTGTAATTTCCAATAAAAACTTTCCGCTTTTGATTTATTATCATGTGCACTGTTGCACAAGTTAGAAAAATCGTTTTGATTATAAAAAATTAAGGGTATTTTTGGAATGAAATTTAAAATTATGACATTATTAATTGCAATTAATTAATTGGTTTTAAGGCATTTCCTTGATCTTGATGATTTAGTCATATGTTTCTTTAAATAAAACCGGAGGTAGTAATATTTAGCGTTTGTTATTTGCATCCAAAAAGTTTGTGTGTATATTTATACTAAGTGTGTGTTTGATTTGCATCATAATCACATTTTAAATCTGGTTCTACGCTAATGCTACTGAAAGTAGTGTTGGCTTGGACCCACGTTTGAGACATGAATCCAGTGTAAACCAAACACAATATAACATTATCGATAACATCAATTTTCATGATAAGGGCTCTCATAACGAAAAAAATTTATTAAAAATATTTATCTTGTGTTTGGATATTAAGTAATTTGAAATTACTAAATTTCATGTGTTATAATTGTAAAAGAGATAATTTCAAATAACAAATATAGGAGGAATTTTTATGACAAATAGGGAAATTTCAAATAACACATGTTGAGAAAGAATTTTAACATTTCTGTGTTATGTTTAACTTTTTAGAATGTCATTTACAATTCCTCTCATAGTTACAATACATTCAACATTTTCTATCACAATTTTAGGAGTACTAAATTCTTCATACAAACACAGACTAAATGTCATTTTATATTTTTAATATAATAAAAATTTTTGGGTTAAATATGTTTTTAGTCCCTCAAATATAGTCGAGATTTGGTTTTAGTCCCTGTAATTCAAAACCACAGGAATTGGTCCCTCAAAAAGTGAAAATACCCATTTTTTAGTCCTTATCGATGAATTTTCGTAGCTAATCCGTAGCAAAATCTGTAGCTAAACTATGCAAAAGGACTAAATTGATGTATTTTCAATTTTTGAACGACCAAAACCACCGGTTTTAAATTACAGAGACTAAAACCAAATCTTGACTATATTTCGAGGACTAAAAACATATTTAACCCAAAATATTTTCTTTTAATAAGATCTTTTCATTTTAAGTGTTCTTGATATTATCAAAATCAATATAAAATAAAGTGTGATAACTATAAAACTTAAATATAATTGATTGGTAATTATCGATCAATTTTACGTTAAAATAAAATTTAATGTTTTTCTGTTTCAGATGAAAAATACTAATATGTCACAAATTTGTTTTAAAAGTAAAATATTTGATTATATTTTGACTTCTGGTTTAATTTTTTATTCATTTACTTTTTTTACAATCCACATTACATTTAATTTTTTTTATCTCTCTTTTATATTTCATAAGTTTTTATCTTTCACTTTCTCTTTATTTTTTATTTTTTTTTATCTTTCTCTTTCCTACATTTTTACATCCAAAAATTGAGTTTTTTTTTGTAGTGTATATAGGTTGTTGCATGACTTTCTTTAAGTATTAGTGCACCAGCACCGCTGGGTGGTTACCCTGTTCTCCACACAGTAGTACAATTGCTTAAGTGACTGTTTGTTTTAAATTGTGACATGATAAAATCATGGTTTTGTAGAATTGATTTTAAATCACTTTCGTTCAATGTACTTTGTAAAACGTGTATCATCTATCTCAACCATTCATTTCTAGAATCAATTCTATCCAATTGTAAACCAAACGGACCCTAAGTCAATGTTAGCTATGGAGCTTTTTTTTAATTGGTGCTTATTTAAGCATGGAAGGTTAAAATAAGCACCACAATTTACTGACAATGCAGGAGAAAAGAGGCTGCAACAACTTTTTATTAAAAGGTTTTTTTTATCATGTGCAATATTGCACAGGATAATAAAATAAAATTGGAAAGGTTTTATTGAGAATTACAACCATTAACTTTACCAATACATTGAGTGTTGTCATAGTTGTAATTCCCAATAACAACTTTCTACTTATATTTTAGTATCCCGTGCAATATTGCATAGATTAGAAAAACTCTTATTAAAATATTTTTAAAATTAAAAAATTTATAAAATATAAATAATGGGTGATGTATAATGATAAAATCCATTTAATATATATGAAAAGTAAAAAAATAAGCTAATGAAATGGAGAAGAGAAATGGTTAATAATAACTTTTATAAATAGTAAAAAAAGAGGGGTTGGGACGTAGATATCCTCGTATAGTAGTTTGAGGGCCGCAAAAAAGGAATAAGATCATTATGCTTTTACATAATTTCATTCTCCACTTCGTCATGTACTTTAATTATGACGATGGTGTCATTCCGCTAATTCGCTTTGCTTTGTCACCAATCTGATTTTATATAATTTCATTCTCTCCACTTTGTCATGTGCTAGCTTTAATAATGATCATGGTGCCAATAATGACTAGGTCAAACCTATATCCATGAATTGTAACTTGTAAGATCGCAAAACGGGATTGACTAGATGAACCAGCCCATTTAATTTATTATTTTTAACGTATACTCCCATTTAACTTCTGCTTTTTAACTCATAAAAAATGAGTTGTTAATGGGCAGCTGAGTTAAGCCTGTCTCTGTTTAATCCATTTTAATTAATATTTTAATTTATTAATTTTATTATTTTATATATTTTTTTTCAAGCTTAATTAACCTGTCTTATTTATAATTTTCTCCTTTAAAACAGTCTGTAAATAAATTGGACAAAATGTACACTTACGTTTTGTAACGGAAGATATGTTGCTGTGATCCTCCATTTCTTTCTATAAAAAACGACCTTTCAATAGTTTCCATTAATTCAACCAATAAATTTCAAATCATTAATTATTGCAAGAGTAAACCACCACTTTAGTCCTTGAAAGTGTGGTTAACTGTCAATTTAGTCCCTGAAAGTGTAAAAAGTCGGTCAGATTAATCATTTTTCTTCACATTTTGTTAACTAACGCACAGTTACAAAAGGACTAATCTAACCGACATTTTACACTTTCAAGGACTAAATTGACAGTTTTTTCAATTCAGGACTAAATTGACAGTTGATCACACTTTCAGAGACTAAAGTGGTGATTTACTTATTATTGCAAAGTACCCAAATGTAATTCATGATTGAAATAGGAAGACATAGTGATCAAAGAAACGCGACTCGTTGTCATCTAGAGTTTTTGAATTTGTATTCATCAATTTATAGTAACTTATCCCAGCGACAACACCGGTGCAAACACTTACTATCAAACCAGTGTGTTTAATTTCTGAACAATTAGAAATTTTGTTGAGTTAACACATAGGTTTCCTATTGTTAGGTAAACAAAGAAGGACCATTGTTTTGGTCGAAGACAATAGAAAGGAAAAGAGTGTGTTAATTCTAGCAACTCGCGTGATTTTTTACGTAAAATATTCCCAACATTTAGATTAAATTAATTAAAATAAAGGGATAGGATTTGATGTAACTATAAAATTTGATACCCAATGTCATTTGAACACACACACACACATATATATATATATATATATATATAGATAAACAGATAAACAAAAAAAGCACAATTTTAAATGATATATAGTAGGAGATGAACTAGGTTTATCTTTCATAATTATCTAGTTGTATAGTTGCGTAATGTCATGTAGTGCTCCTAACAATGTCCTTTACCTCCATCGAGTATATAGATATCAGAGGAGCGATGATGATCAGGAGCTCTCATCACAAAATACTGCCACATTACATATAACAGGTGCATAAATTTATTATACAAAGTGCTCTTAAAAACTAGATGGACACCGTAGCCCAACTGTCTAGATGATCTCTAGGGACTATTCTGACATGACTAAGTTGTAATCACCCACCATGGTCTAGGGAGGCCACCCATAGCCATTGTGACAGGTAGGGGTGGCAAATGGATGAATCAGATGGATTTGGATCAGGACTATAATGGATGGATATTAAAACAATTCATTAATCTATTTATGATCCGTTAAAAATATATTATAAAAATTCAATCCATCCATGACCCATTAAATAAAAACCATCAAATTCATCCATTAACAACTATTTTATGGATGTAGGGCTGTAAATGAGTCGAGCCAAGGCGAGTACTTGAAACTCAGGCTTGACTTGTGAAAAAAAATGGGTGGCTCAAGTTTGGCTCATTTATTTAAACAAGCCAAACCTAAACCTTGGGCTTGGCTTGTTAATAAGAACAAAACTCGGGCTTGGCTTGTTTAGCTCATTTATAACTTTATTGATTTTGCTTTTATGAAAATTTTCTTTAAATCATTTTTAAATTTTATGAATTTAGTATGTAATAAATATTTTACCATTAAATTATAATATAAAAATCAAAATATATTCTTAATATGTTTTTTTTAGTAAAAGGTATGAAATTAAAAAACAAAACAAAGTACAAAATACAGCTCAATCCCTACCTCTAGGGAAAAGGTCTCCCCTAGAATCAGCAAGAACAAAACTATGAAAAATCCCTGGGGAGATCTAAAATTACAAAAGCATTATTCTGACTAGTAGCTCCCCTTTTTGCTAAGGCATCAGCACACCTATTTCCTTCCCTATGAATAAAATCAATAGAAGTAGACCAATCTCTACCTAATAAATCCTTGATCCTATGAATAATTACAACATGAATGTGATGAACATCAACTACCCCTGTGCAGAGGGTCCAAGCAGTGAGAGAATCTGTCCAAAGCTTGATTTTTCTATAACCTTCATTTCGTGCAAATTCCAATCCATGAAGAATTGATAACAATTCTGCCTCTAAAGCATCATATGCTTTAACAGCTGCATAATAACCTTTCAACCAACAACCAGAAGAGCTTCTCACCACAACACCAATACCAGCAGTAATAGAATTTGCAATGAAATTGCCATCCACATTAATTGCCACAAAGTCCAGAGGAGGTGCAATCCATCTAACCCATGAAATTCCTTGACCAGTAGACATGTCTCCATCACCAAAGGCAGACTTATAAAACTGGAACAAATTACAAACCTTATATTGCAGTTGTTCAGAATTTGTAGAAATACCATTAAAAATATTCTTATTCTTAGATAGCCAAATTTCCCAAATTCCAGCTAAGAATAAGGATCCAATGTTGTTGCATGACCAAAATAACCAGTCATAAGGAGTATTTAGGATCCAGAAATCAGAGTTTCTGCTGATACCAAAAGTTTCCCACAGATTTTTAATGTTGATTCAATCTCTCAAACAATGTAAAATACTTTCAACCTCTGAACATGCAAAAATCAGAGTTGGTAACAGACCTATGTTTCAATAAGGCCTTAGTAGGTAATCTATCAGTAGCTGCAAGCCAAACAAAAAACTTAACTGTCTCACTACACTTTAATTTCCAAACCCACAACCAGTTCTTCATCAGATTTTGATTAAAATTTTGATTTCACAGCCATTTATACCCTTCTTTTGCTGAGTAGCAACCATTAGCAACAGCTTTCCAAGAAATTGTGTCTTGAATCCCTGTAAGTAAAGGTGATGTGATTGAATTCAACAAGGAGATTATATGATCAGGCAACCTAGTCCATAATCCAGCAACATTTCAATTATGACCATTATAGATATCCTTGATTTTAATAAAAATGTCATGAGTGTTGATGAAATTGATTTCATCACATAAAGGTCCTTCAGGTAACCAAGGATCAAAAAAGAAATTTGAATTTCCATCTCCAAGCCTTGTGACAAAACCCTCTTTTACACATTCAACAGCTTTCTGAATTGATTGCCATATGAAGGATGCATTTCTTGTTTTCTTAAAAACTTTGCACCCTCCCCCATATTTTGCTGTCAGTACTTTAACCCACAACTTTGAATCATTGTTTTGCAAGATATCCCAAACTAGCTTGCCTAACAGAGATGTGTTTTGTAGTCTTGCAGATCTTACACCAAGTCCCCCATATTTTTTAGGCTTGCAAATTGTCTCCCAATTTACCAACTGGATTCCATAATTTGAGTTACCTTTCCATAGAAAGTTTCTGGCAGATCTATCAAGGACTAAACAGACACTTGAAGGTAACCAATTCAGCTGCATTATATACGAAGTTAATGAATTCATGACAGAGTTTACAGGTGTTAGCCTCCCAGCTTTATTTAGAAGCTTTCCTTTCCAAGAAGCTAATCTCTTATTAACCTTATCTATCACATTCTTAAAATCTGAATTTGAAGGCCTTCCATAAAAAATCTTAAAACCTAAATATCTCTCCAATGACCCTGTTAGCTTTATACCAGTCATGTTTGACAATCTTTGCTGTTTCTGCATATATAGGTGTAGTAGGAGTACAAAAAGCCCTTGACTTAACTACATTTACTTTAAATCCTAAAATCTTACAGAATCTTTGAACAATGTCATATATAAGCCTCACTTGTGAGACTTTTGCTTTTGAAAATATATTCTTAATATATGATATATAGTTAAAAAATTCTAAAATATTATATTTTTCAAAATTCAATACATGACTTCTTGATTAATATATGAAATATTTCACTACTTATTTTTAAATATATAGAGTAATTATTTTATTTTATTATTTTATTATTTATTTTAAAAATAAATTTATAATTGTATATTTTCTTTTTCTATTTTTTATTAATCTTACTTTACTTTAATTATTTATATTAATTAATTATTATATATATAATAAGCGAGCTATTCACGAGCTTTTAATGTCAAGCTTATAAGGTTTGGGCTTGACTCATTTAAATAATCGAGCCCAACTTTAAACTTGAGCTTGTTTGTTTAATTAAACAAACAAGCTAGATCGAGCATTTAACGAGCCGAGCTCAAATAATTCACGAATAGCTCAGCTCATTTACAACCCTATATGGATGGATATCCAATCCATCCATAACTTTTTTTTAAAAAAAATTATTTTTAAAAATATTTTTTTCTAACTTAAAAACTAACTATTTTTTTTATATTTTTCTTTTATTAAGATTCTCTCTCCTTTCCTCTCTCTCCCTCTCTCTCCTCTATTTCTCTCACACACCGGATTAGCATCAATACACAACTAGAAAGAGTTAAGACAATCAAAACTCTTAACATCCATCACGTCACAAATATATCTACTTTTGGTTGAAACCGAAAATAAGTTGTAAAGATAACATAGAAAATGTATTGTAAAGCCTCTACCTCTAAAGCTAAAACCTCTCATTTTGTACGGAGCTTGGAAACTATGAGTTTCCCTTGTCTCAAATAATTGTTATATCACCACAAGTAATCTATGGTAAATGACTTCCAAAAACCTCTAACATTTAACTTGCAGAAAAGATGGAAGAATTTTCGAATAATAATATCAATGGCTAAAATATAAGCAAACAACGTCAATTTAAATAATTTTTGAAATATAAAATCAATGGCTAAATTATATTTATATTTAATGTTATGTAAGAACTTTATTTAATTTTTTTATAATAAGTTAAAATATAGAAACAAAACATTTAACCAATGTATTATTTTGCTAGCAAACTGGTTCAGTGATTTGTACGTTAACGTAAAAAAATATAGATTTTCTTTCATTAAAATACTTTTTTATAAAATAATTTATATAATTGTTTAAATTAAAAAAAATTGCCTGAAAGGATAAGATATTGGATGAAATTACAAAATTTATCCAATTTCATCATTATAAAATTAAAATTGCCTGAGGTATATTTGGCATTCCAGTGGATCAAAAAAATATGAGGGATGGATTGTTAACCATCCCGTAATTATTACAATCCAATCCATCCTGTCCATTCAATGTTTTTAAAAACATTGGATGGATTGGATGGATTTTGTGATGGATGGATTGGTTGGTTGCTGGATAGATGAATTAATTTGCCACCCCTAGTGACAGGTGAACCGGACCTTGCCCCAAGGCCATTAGCCTACGAACCTTTCTCACCTCTCACCGCACCAAGTGTATGTTGTAACGTCCTAATTTTTTAACTCAAGAATAATGTTTGTTGGAGACAAAATTCTCGAATCTCTAAAATTATTTCGCGCTATTATTGATATCGGTAACAACCACACTCAAGAAATGCTTAGATAATACCAAGGATTACGTAAGCTCAAATACAATCAATCATACATCCTGTATCTCCTAATCTATCTGCCACTCAGTGGCCCAAATTAACAATCATTCATAAATGCAGTAATTCCTAATATAATTGAACATGGGTTAACACATATACATCAATTCCCTTCTGGGGCCTCAGAATATAAAAAGGGAAGTGGAATGATCCATTTGAAGAGCTTCACAAATATGCCATGCTAGGGGCAAATATGTACGCCTATGTACATCCCTTGATGTCAACTCCTCTCGTATATTCATTTCAAGCAAGTCTAAATGAGAATTAACACCATCCTTTGTCTTCCCTTTAATACTGAGAAGCGTTCCATTCAAGCTATTGTAACATCCCGAAAATCAGGATCTAGAGAATACAACGGAAGTCTTAGGCTCTGAATTCCTTTGTAAGAAGGAAGTCAGAAATAAGATGAGGACTTAGGGATTTGTGGTGAAAATAAGACAAGAGTTAGGGAGTCGGTTAAGAGTTGTGAGTTGTAAGGGAATTGAGAGGTGAGAAACCAAGTATTAAGCCAAACTTGACCGTAGAGTTAACTTAGGAGGAGTCACACCTGATGGTGGAAAGGATGGCATGGTGAAGAGGTGAGTAAGGAAGTGGAGAGAATTGGAACAAGGGAATAGAGGAGCATAGCCCCATGTACAATTAGGACCCTTAATCTTAGCCTTATTAAAGTGAATTGATGAGTTACATCATGGTTCATGTGAAGTGTGCCCCGTTGGGCTTCAACCAAGGTTGTTGCTCAATTTTGAGTTTTAAGCCCTATGACCTTTGTTCACTAATTCGAAAATATCTAGAGTTGAAGGTGTCCAATTGAGGTGATTCCACTTGGATTAGAAAGCTAAGATCTGGGGCTTCAGTTTGATATGCTATATGATAGGGTTCCGATCTATTTTGCGCCTTCAAACAAGCGTATTCTATCAGAGCCGAGCCTCTCCCAGTACGGTGTGGTTCGGGGGCGAACCTGTTAGGAATCATAAGAAATCAAGTAGATGACTTGATCGTGAGATCTTATGAAGAACTATTCTTAAATAGTCCCTAGTCAAGTATCATCTTAGGACAAAGATGCATTTAGACTAGTATGTGAGTTCATTGAAGATCACATCTCACAGATCATGGATATGAGATATCATGTGCTCACATAGGTACACATTAAGAGTAATGGTGTACTGGATAGACCCACCTTAAGAACGTTGCATAGGTTGTTACATAAGTTTCATGAACGTTTCTTAAATTGATAAATGTTATATGAAGTCCTTCGACCTGAAATCACTACGATTCCTACTTAAGGAATTATATGTTTTAATTATCATCAAACGTTACCTGTAATAGGGTAATCATAAAGTTGGTTTGTGGACATATAATAAATTATGTGGTGGAATGTGAGTGCCCTAGATGAGATTTGTCCCTCCTATGTAACAGGAGTTATATCTGTAGGCCTCTCGATAAAGTGAGACTGCAAAATGCATGGCCATGCTCAGGAGGATAAATATGTGATATTTATTTTAAGTACAGTCTACTTGGGGATCAAGAAAATATAAATTGAACTATACAAGGTTGACACAATACATGCCCTTGTGTTCAATTATATATTTGGACAAAGGGACAAATAATATAAATTATTATCATAAAATAGGATTTATCAAAGTTATTGATAATCTCAATATTTGGATAGTGATGTGTTGTTAGATACCACTCACTATTTATGATATTAAATATAAAAAGGGTTTTATTTTAATATCATAACCAAATATTAAAATCCTATTGGGTCACACGCATACAACATGCCACTAGGAAAAGGATAATAATTCTAATTGAATTTAATTAGAATTATTACATAATGGGCCAGGCCCATAAGTGTGAGGGTTAAGTGAGTGAGGGGGTAAAACCCTAGCCACCACTCTATAAATAGAGCATGAGATGCACTACCCCAGACACACATGAGCAATCACTTTTTACTCTCTAAGGCTACTAGCAGAGTTGAGGAGGGTTTCCTAGTACGGCTGTTGGCGTGGATACCAATAGAGACGCGACTACTCTTGCCTCGTTTATAATCCTAATAAGGTACGACCTTTCGTTTCAATACCTTTTATGCCTTGATTCGTGTTTTCACAAAACAATCATAACAAGGGAGGGAATCTATTTATTTCCGCTACACCCTGACCATATGCTTGATTCCCTTCAGAACCAGGCGGAAGCTGGTGTGCATGTGAGAGCCGAAGGTTGATGAGGGCGGGGAGTGATCGCTGGTGTAAAGAGGCACAGACAAGGAGCGGCTCTTGGCAGGCTTCTAAGCACACATGGATGAATCGAACCCACACTCGAATGAGAGGGATCCAGAGGCTGTGCAGGTATGGGACTGTACAGTTGAGGATAGCTTAAAGGAAATTGTTGTGGAGAACTATACCAACAAGGTGCAACTTCTTTTCGGAAGCCCATAACATAAAAACTCCATAGTTAAGCGTGCTTGGCTTGGAGCAATTCTAGGATTGGTGACCTTCTGGTAAAATTTCCCGAAAAGTGTGCAAGTGAGGACAACGCATACTGGAAAGACTCGTGTTGGTTTGTGGGGACCCTCATAACTCCTGCAAGCGGCTCGTGGGCGTTAATATTATTAATTAATTAAAAAGGGGGGATGGGTGGGTTGGAGTAGGCCCAGCCCAAGTAGATATTTAAATAAGGGAAGTGTTATCTATTTCACCCTATCATTTCTTCAAACGTCAGATAACGAAACCTTAGGGAAGAGAGAAGTGACTCCACAAGGAGAAGGTGCTGCAGAGTAGATCATCAAGGGAGTTCTGCCATTCGTTTTCGATCGTCATCTCTAAGGTACGGGGGGGAGGGGTGCGACTATATGTGTATGCTGGAGTGCTTGGGTAGTGAGGGCAACCATAAGTCCCTCTAGGATCTCTAATCTTTGAAATTGAGGGATGATTTATATGTTTTCTGTTTGAAATTGTTCTGTGTGATGCATAATGGTATATTTCTTGATGAATTTGAGGGTTGTGAGCGAGACTATCGAAAAGGTTTCAAAATAGGATTTGGGGGTGACAATTCATAATTGAACGATTAAATGTTGAATTTATAGTAATCTGATAAAATAATTGATGAATTCATTGATTTTAATCGGTGAAAATGAATCTAAATAAGTTAAGAACTTAAAGAATCGAGTAGAGATTGAAGAAGGGGGTTAAAAGGGGCAAAGCGTAGGTGCAATCGCGTTTTGCGACACTTACGCTCCACCTGCGTTGAGCGTAGGATGGAGCGTAGCTCTCTAGGACCCGCGCTTCACTTGCGCTGAGCGCAGAGTGAAGCGTAGCCCTCTGGAACCTGCGCTTCACTTGCGCTGAGCGCAGAGTGAAGCGCAGAAATGCGGATCAAGCTTTTAAATATAATTTCAACTAATTCCTTCCAAACTTCAGATAGTTTTTCTTAAAATACGAAATTGAGATGAATGTTTACCTAATATATGAATTGTTTTGTGGGATTGATGAGATTAAATTGGATTCATAGAGTGTATTAACTGTGGCATGAAATATTGTGGTGTGATTATCCTATATTGATGTTATATGTGTATTTTATCCATGATGTAATGTGGAATGAATTGAGTAGATGATGTTGTGTGAGGAATGTATAAATGATGATTGATGCATTGGGCATGAGCATATGAGGTGTGAATGTAAGAGGTAATGTTGATGCATTGAGCATGAGCATATGAGGTGTGATACATGAGATGCATGCCCTACAAAAGGTGGTGACCATGATGGGGGACATTCGATGCACGGGCCCATCGAGGGGGTGCAACCTAGGGGCGAATATCTTTGCACGGGCCCATCGAGGGGGTGCAACCTAGGGTCGGGTATCTTTGCACGGGCCCATCGAGGGGGTGTAACCTACTGTATGGTGTTAACGGTAGGTCCATCATTAGTAATAACTAAGGGGACTGATGAGGTGCGCCCATTGTGTGGAGTTCCAAATCAGACTCTGAGGATAGATGTTGTACATGTGCATGGTGTGAGCATATGCCTTAATTGAGATTGTGTGAATGTGTGAACCTCTATTTGTATGAACCTGGTGTGTGAAATGAGACCATGATGGGGGAACACTCGCTGCACGGGCCCATAGAGGGGGTGTAACCCAGGGGACGAATATCTTTGCACGGGTCTATAGAGGGGATGCAACCTGGGGGCGAATGTCTTTGCACGGGCCCATCGATGGGTGCAACCTACTGTGTGGTGTTAACGGTAGGGCCATCATTGGTAATGATGATTGTTTGAGAAGTGTGAATTTACATTATGAAAGTGTGAAATTATATGTGTATGAACCCGATATGTGAAATGATTAGTATGTGAATTAAATGATGATATGTATGCTGATGGGTGGGAATGAGGGTAGCCTTCTGTATTGCATGTATATATTTGTATTCCATTCCTCACCTGATATGAACCTTGAAGTTCTATTTTGAATGGACCTTAGAAAAATTTTAAATAAAATATCACCTTTCTTGACAAGCACCTTTTCTATTCTTGCAATATTTTCTTTTTCTTTTCTTTTTGCTATTTTCTTTTCTTTTTCTCTTTTCTTGGGAATTCAAACACTATTTCTAAAATAAAATAGAAGGATGACAAAAACTAATATTCAACCTTTGATTACTTGAAAAATAAATCGCATATATTTCAAGTAGCACGTATAGGAAAAATAGGTTTTTGAACAAACTAGAAGAAGTAGGAAAATTAGAAATGATAGAAGATGGACGTCACACTTTCAAGACTTGAAAGATAAGTCCTTGAAGATACACACACAAAGGTGAAGAACCTTTGATAATCTTCAACTCTTGACTAGCAAGAAATTTAGAGAAAATCACTTTCACTAAAAAGAAAATCACTTTCACTTATATTGATAAACATGGCATAAAACATCTAACTTTCCTTACATGCATGTAGCATATATTTATAGAGTTTACAAGGTGAATTAGGGCCATGCAATCAGCTGCACCTTCACGCCCAAAATACTCCCAAAAATACCCCTTACACACTTCCCATGCAACCCTAATTACATTACTAAAATTAAATAAATTAAAGGAACAAAAAATAGCTTCTAAAACTTAACCTAGGCAAGCTTAAGTGGCTGCAACTTCAACCAGAATTTTGTGGTACATATGGCTGCATTATTACATGAAATGTAACCATAAATCATGGATTGAAATGCTCATTGAATCAGCCATTGAAGTGGCCGCCCAAAACAGCCACAATCCATCAAGAATGCGTTCATTGTGTAACCTCCATTTCATGAATGTGACCGCCACTTTGATGGCAATTAAACCAACCATTTACAACCTTCTTAAACTCCTTATTTTAGCCATGTGATGCATGTGTTGGCCGCCCAAGTAATGGCATATAACTCAGCCAATTTACTCACTTGTTGGCCCATGCTTGATGACACTTAACTCACCCAATTATGCATATGTTGGCCGCCCCACTTTATGGCATATTACTCAGCCATTTAATCACATGTTGGCTGCCCCATTTTGCTAGGTGGAAGGTCTCCATGTGGCTTGAAATAAGTCCAAGTTCATGCACCAGAAACACACACTTTCTAACGGCTAGTAGACATGGTTTTAATGCATTTATCACCTTGTCTTGTAACCACCAGAAAATTAATCTCCTTTTGTGTAACCACTAGAATCTTATTGAAAGTAAATAAAACATCATAAATCAGCAAATTGGTGGTTGAATTGGCCGCCCACCATGGCCCCATCTCATGCTAATGAAGGTTCTTCAACTGGTAGTTGCATTAAATGCAACTGTAGCTTCATCAATGCTTCCTCCTTCTTCAACCTCCTTTGCCTTTCTTGTTTGCGCCCCTGTCATGATTCCCCGTAATCTTTTGACTGCTTTGATGTCCTCATCATCACCGCACTCTTTTATGGTTTTTCTAGGGTGATGAAGAGGGCACTCAAAGTGCTAAGTTTTGAAAGGACAGGGTCTCGCTCTGATATGTGTGACATCGGGGATTAGTGTCTAGGAGCTTTATTCCTTTTATTTAATATGTAGAGATTTTGAAAGATTATTTTTAAGGGTCTTACATGACCAAGTTATGTTTTTATTCTGTTGATATTTTAGTCTTTTGAAATCCTTGATTTTCCTCTTTTATGGAAACAAAAGTGGATTTGATTTAAGTATTTCTTTAGAAGAGGAATTGTGAACCTTTTTACCTCGGCGTTGACTTTAATTTTCTTTATAATTCAACTTGAAGATTGTATTATTATTTGGAGTAGAAGGGTGTCACATATTCTCGCCCAAGCGAGAATTCTGTTGCTTGAGCGAGAATATCAGCAAAAACAGGGGGAATTTTTCTGGTTTTCTTGCCCAAGCGACAGTACTCTCGCTTGAGCGAGAATGTGCAACCAGGAAGCTATAAAAAGGCTCTCCCAAGTGAGAAATCCTCGCTTGAGCGAGAGAACACGAATCCAGCTTTATAAAAACACTGTTAGGGCTCATTTTCTTCATTCTTCCTTCCGTTCCTTCACTCTAGAGAGAGAGAGAGAGCAACTTCCTAGAGAGAGAAGCAAGCTTTGGAGCCAGAGGAAGCCAAGGATCTCCTTCCCCAACCTCCCTCAACCCATTTCCCTTCTCTTTGAGCTCCATTAGAGGTGAGTAGAGCTCGCACACTCTCACTCCATTGGTGTATGTTCTCCCACATGATCCCTACCTCTTATCTTCCCTTCTTGAGCTTGCATGTGGATGTATGTATGGTTGATTTTATCATGGATAGTTGTGTGAGCATGATGTTAGGGGTTTGTTGAGAAATTGTCTTAGGGTTCTATTTTGGGTGTTTTACTAATAATTCAGAAGTTTAATGATGATTCTGTAAACTATTGAGCATACATGAGTTATGATTGTTGGAGAACATTGCCTGTTTTGGTCGTTCCTTCATTTTACAAGTTTCAGCATAGATTATACAAATCTATTTTCAACTAAAGTATTATTCAACTAGAAAATGAATTTGGCTTTGGCCCAGAATAACTAAGCCGGCTTCGGCCGTGAGTTAATATAAGCCAGCCTCGGTCGTGAGTTAATATAAGCCGGCTTCGGCCGTGAGTTAAAATAAGCCTTGTTTGAAAACTTGACTTTGGTCCAGTAATGGTTGGGATACGTCCCCGGGGAAGACGTTCCCCGTTGTCTAAGCTCAGTTCTAACTCCAGTTAAAGTGAGAAGATCATGCCTGTTGGGCACAACAGTGAGTTGCATCATGGGATTGTTGTGCATTTAGAATTGTACTGTATGATGTATGTTGCTACATAGGTATCCTGAGTGTATAACATATATTGTTTTATTGAGCTATGATAAATTTTCACTATGTAAAGGAATCAGAATGATTTATGAACTTCATGTTGACTTGTATTCTGTGTTGCAATCTCATATGATTGCCTCCCCACACTGCTTGTTGCATGCTTTACTCGCTGAGACTGTAGTCTCACCCCACGTTTCGGGGATATATTATAGTTGTGCAGGGTGTTCCAGCTTCATGTGCAGGAGAGGAAGGGAGCTTTTGGAGTGGAACCACACTCCCAGTGGTCAGATAGGGACTTTTGAAGTAGAAATAATTGTAATTGATAGTTAATGATGTAATTTTGTAAAAACTTTAGATTGGCCATGGAGGCTTGACTGTAGTTGAAATTAGGTTGTGTTATTATAAACTGTACTGGTGGTTTTGCTGGATTTCAGGTTAAGATAGAAATTGGTAAACATCCAGTTTTTAGGGGAAACTCTGCCGGAATTCCGATATGAGCTCTGTAAACCATAACACTCTAAGTGTAGGTTCATTCCCCAGGTTTTGATTGAGGTTTTTGTAATAAGAATAATGATGCTTGATTTTGTGGAAGCTTAAGCAACGTTGGATTGTCTAACCAAGTGTGTGATTTGTATGACGATATCGAAAATGGCGTGAAATAATTTCAGTAATTCGGGAATAGTGTTTCCAACGGACATTATTCTTGAGTTGAGAAATTAGGACGTTACAACTATCACATACATTTTTCTCCACGTGCATGACATTTATACTATAACATCCCAGGAATTAGAGCTTAGAAAATACAAGAGAAGCCATAGGTTGTGAGTCCAGCCAAGAGAGGAAGGTTAGGAGTAGGACGAGGATTTAGAGGGTTGAGTATGAACTATGACTGGAATTAGACACTGTACTAATAGCCATGAGTCTTAGAAGAACTTAAAAGAGAAGCCAGGTATTAAGTCATGCGCGATTGTAGACTAACTTAGAAGGAATCACGCCCTGAGACAGAGGGAGTCACAGGGGTATAAGGATGAGAAAAGAAGGTTAGATGAAGAAGAACTGAGTTGGAAGAGTATGTTATTAGAAGGCGTTAGAGAGAAGTGAATCACCTTATGTTTTAGTCATTAGGTGTGTTAAAATAACAATGGAATAGACTTTAGGAATAAAGGAGTTGATTTGGAAAAGTTTCGAATGGGGAGAGATTTGGATGAGAAACACTAAGTTAGAAGGAGGTTTTAGGGAAGGAATTAGGTTGGAATAGAAGAGAATTGAATTAGAATCAAAGAGGGGTACAAAACAAGTTTTTGGGGGCTAATATGCTCGCTTAGCCTGCGCTCAAGCGCAACCTGAGCGAGGATATCAGAAATCAGGGGAAAATTCCGATATGGTTTTCTAGCTCAAGCTGAGCCCGAGCGCAGCCTGAATGCAGAAAATAGAGAGGAATTTGGGAAATTCAGCTCAGGCTGAGCTTGAGCGCAGGTCCACGTACTATATTTTATTCCCTCGCGCTCGAGCTGCGCCCGAACGAGCTCTGAGCGCAGGAACGCTGTCAGCTCTTTTAAAACAAATTTTTAGGGCTTTTCTTCCTTTTTTTCCTTCCATTCTCCTTCATTTTGGAGTGATAGAGAGAGATTCTTAGAGAGATAAAGAGTGAGAAAGAAGAAGAAAGGATAGCTTGGAGGTTTCTCCACCATTCTTGAGGCTCAGATTCATCACTCCCTCCTTCCACATCTCCTATTTTCTTCTCCTTGAGGTGAGTGTGGTTCACCTAGTCACTTTCAAGTTGAATGAATCCCTTTGTATGCTCCCTATTCTCACTTCCCTTGCTTGCATTGATGATTGTGGTTGATTAGAGATAATCTAGGGTTGTTGGTTTTGTTGTATGCCTCTATGGCTCAAACCCTAGGTTAGGGGATTTGGGGGGTTTTGTGAAATTGTGAATGTTGAGGTTGATCTAGGGTTTAGATGTGTTTTGGATTGATTTCTTTTTGGTGATTTAACCCTAGATTGTGGAGGTTAAGGTTTTCATGATAAGAGATGATTATGAAATATGAATGTCATGGAACGTCCTTTTAGCATGCATATAACATGTTTACATGTCATGAATAATGATTTCATGTTTTGAAGCCTAATCAAGTAATCATGTTTTCATAGGCCTGGGGCCAATAGAGTAATCAGGGGTCTTCGGACCAATCAGGGGTCTTCGGACCAATCAGGTACAAGAGAGGTAATCTCATTTGCTCCACGGCCAAGGGGTAGATCGGGTTCCTCAACTAAAAATGAACATTATGCATGGTTGCTAATAAAACTTAATCAGGGTGGTCCTGGACGACAGTCCTTGATCACATGGTCGAGCGCTCAATCAGCTGACAGTGAAAAGAACCCTTGGGTGTTGGGTTAAACACTTCAGACTAACCCTGCATTGATTGATTCATGAATATCTTATGATTATTGTTTTCTCTATAATGTGTATTGCCTGAAATGCCTGATAGATTGTGATGTATGGTCAAATTTGTATCTATGTAAATCTATATTACATTTACGTTTTCCTATTTTCCCCACACTGCATGCACGATCACATTCATTGGGACGTAAGTCTCACCACACGTTTTATGGAACAATCTAGATTTGCAGGATGCCTAACCGGCTCATGAAGAAGAGGACTTGAGGCCTAATGGGAGTGATGCTCTCCTAGAAGTTGTTCAGTTCAGATTAGTTAGGTTTATTGTGTTTGTATAGTGTTAGAACTTGAATTTGTCGGATTGTAACCATGTCTCAATTGTAGCCACTGAGTGGTCTTTCAATTCTATAATTAAGGTTGTATGATTGTCTTCCGCTTATGTAAACCTTGGATTACTTAAGCATGTTTATGCGACTGATTGTATGTCGATATCAACAATGGAGCGAAATAATTTCATAAACTTGGAAATGTGTCTCCAACGGACATTATTTCTAGGTTCACGGAATTAGGACGTTTCATATACAGTGTCTAACATGTAATTTACACCAGTACGAGAGATCAAAGAATATGGACCTTTTCTTCCATATGCTCGAGTCAGCTGTCTTTCCTTTGACCTTTCCAAATAACATATTAATGTCTTTTACCTTTTAAAAAATCTGCACACCTGTTAACGGAGTTGGTGCAATCCTCTCCTCTGGATATCCATTAAAAGACTTTCTCAATCTTTGATATGGGTGATACATTTTCAAGAATCTCTGATGCCCAACATACACTATTTTCCTTCCATGTTTCATTTGCTGAAGGAAGGTGCTTTCTTCACACACATGAAAAGCTTTATGACCCTTAACACTATAACCCGACAAGTTCCCATATGCATGGAAGTCATTGATAGTACAAAATAGCATTGCATGCATCTTGAAAGATTCATTGGCAAACCCATCAAACACTTCTACCCCTTCATAACATAATAATCTCAGATCTTCTATCAACAGTCTGAGATAAACATAAATGTCATTTCTAGGCTGACGTGGACAAGAGATCATCATAGACAACATCATGCATTTGCGCTTCATGTACAACTCAGGAGGTAAGTTGTAAATAACTAGCAAAACAGGCCATGAACTATGATTAGTACTTAAATTTCCAAACAGATTCATTCCATCTGAAGCTAGTCCAAGCCTGAGATTCCTCGGCTTATTTCCGAATTGAGGAAACTCATTATCAAGGTTCTTCCATTGTAAAGAATCAGTCGGATGGAGAAGCATTCCATCACATATCCTCCCATCTGCATGCCATATGAGGTTCTTAGCGTCACTTGGATTGGCAAACAGACACTTAAACCTTGGAATTATTGCAAGATACCATACAACCTTCACAAGGGGACCCTCCTTTGTGACCTCATCATTACTATCTTGATCATTGTCTTTCACCTTGTAGCGTGATAACCCACACTTGGGACATTTCGTCAACCCTTCATAGTCTTTTCTGTATAAAATCAATCATTAGGGCATGCATGTATCTTGAGTATTAATTAGGAAAATAATTTCCACCTTTATATAATTACAACTATTGTTGAATTAATTATTCCAATATTGATGCACCTATAATTGTCCAACACTTTCTCAAAACTACCGTAACTAGCCATTTCCTTTTAAATGCTATTAATTTGGACTAATGTTGCTTTTTATGAAACATATAGTTATAGATTAGATAGGATATAGCAGATCATATAAATTTATCTCTTCAATTAAACATATAGTCACAGAACAACTTTAGGAGTGAGGAGGGAGAAGCACAAACTTGTTTACCTGGTTACTGCGGCCGTGAAGGGTGTTGGTCCTTATGCACGAACTTGAACGATCTTCAGCAGCGCCAGTGAAAGGTGCAGCAGCCGGACAATTTTCACCGTTCTCCAACAGCGTGCAGCAACCACGGCGATGCTTCTCCTTGTGAAGGGTGCAGCGGCGGTGAAGGATGCACCAGAGCTTCACAGCGCGTACAACGTTCGACGGTGGTGAACGAAGGTTTGGGGACGACGGAGAGACGAGGGAGAGAGAGTTCGAGTGTAAAGGGGTGCGGCTACAAGCTGTTAGTGCACGAGAGTTTGGGGGTTTTAATGAACTAAATGATGACAGGTCAGGGAGGGACCTTCGTCGTTTCACACAAACATTTTTAATAACGGGTCAGGGGTGGGACCGTCGTTATTTCTAGGCCTTTTTAACGAAGGTCAATTGACAACCTTCTTTATTTCGCACACTTTTAACGATGTGCATATGACACCCGTCATCATTTCGAGGAAACAGGACCCTTTAACGACGGTCATCCACAACCATCATTGTTTGGAGGAACAGAGTCACCTTTAACGACGATTATTTTGTCACTTGTCGTTGTTCGCGTCAGAGTTTCAGCCTTTTAACGATGGTTATATATGTAACCGTTGTCGTTTGTTAATTCCACTTTGTCATATTTACAAAAATTCTACTGCATCATATACGACGATAGGTGCATTTTAACCATCATCGTTTGGTATCTTTATATCGTATTTTTGCACTAGTGTATAAATAGATTCAAGATTATGCAACATAAATAAAATCAATACCAAGAACCAAAATAAATTCACCAAAACCAACAAAATCAACCAAATTTAGAAGCACAATAACCATAAATCAAGAACCATAACCAAGCCAAAATCAAGAGAAAGCTAAAATCAAGCAATAGAAAGAATTAAAAGCAAAATAAAGGCAAGAATATAGAGAGGATTAGAGGCTAGAAACCCTTGATTAGGGTTTGTAATTAATATTACATTCATCCAAAATTAAGAAAACTAATCTAGGGAGTTAGGGACTCTCCCCTACACCTAATGGAAGATAGACTTCCCTCTAATTCCATGAAAGAAAATCTCCCCTAGCTCTTGATACAACCACAATCACAAGAAGAAAGGATAAGAGGTTGTTGGTTTAGGGTTTAGGGTTTAGTGATTCTTGCAAGAAAAAGGAGTTAGAATGGAAGCTCCACAATGGTGGTGGCCTTTCAAGAAGGTGGAGAGAACTTACCTTTCAAGAGAATTTCTCTCTCTTCCTTCTTTTCTTCCTTATATAATTGACTTTTCGATTCTTTCTCATTTTCTTTTTAATTTTAAAATTGTTAAAATTTGTTAAAATAATTTTTTTGATAGCCTAATGTTCAAGCTAGAATTTTTATATTATTTTCTTTGTTATTTTATCATTTTATTTGGTTGGTAATTGGCTCTATAAAAGGTTCAGTCAGTCTAGATATGGTTCTGATTTTAACCGTTCTGGAGTGCTACAATTCCAAATCCAATTTTGCCTTCACCAATAGCTTCTAAACATCAAATTATCTTAGTGACAATTTTTCCTAATTTTTCCGGACATTATTTCACCTGAACTAGGTTCCTAGATAAGATCTCGTGTTAGTTTTCTTAGGCTATGCGCCTATTACTACTCTACTGAGGGAAAATCATTCTTTAATCAAATTAACTATCCCTATTAATTCTTACACTAATTATTTAATAATTTCCTCGTTCAGTCCCGGGTCTGGTTCCAAATGGATGAATATTATTTTAACGGACTGCGAGACTGCGGAATGACGAGATTGATTGTAATCATTTTGATTTTGACTAACTCGCATCACTTAGTCCATCACACTATTCCTGAAGGATGTGATGACCCTAGTCATTATTTGGTTACTATTAAGACACAATTCCGGGTACTATTTGACACTATTATGCATTATTTGGTATTATTCCTTCAACCTACTACCTTGACTAGTCTCTCCATGCGCTATGTCCCTCTGGTTCAATTTCTCTCTCCTTGAGTTTCTTCCTTCCTCGAGTCCCGGATCTTGGGCCCCGGTTTCCTTCCCAGTTCCCATTTTCACAATTTTACTCCATTTTATCTGTTTCGAAGGTCATTCTCTAATAAAATATTTTCTTATATCTCTCATCTATTATTTTATTATTTTTTCTATCGTATAAATCCTAAAGAAAATTTTGAGATGTTACATATATGTTTCTTACTCCACCTAGATCTTCATGTGACAACTTTGAAAACCACATCTAATTGTCCTTATTTTCCATATGAAGCATCGCTTAAGCAATAGGCCATATGTGGTTGTTTGCATCCTATGCCACTGCAGATAACAATCGCCCTCCATAATAACCTTTAAAAATGCACCATCAAAGCAAATTAAGGGCCTACTTGTAGCTTTGAACCCATTTCTACAATCTTTAAGACAAATATAAACTCTATAAAATATTGGTTGACCGTTTTCTTTAGTAGTTGTATCCATCTTCACAATTAAACCTGGATTTGCCTTCAATAATTCCCCACAGTAGTCCCACTACTTCCCAAATTGCTCTTTCTCACTCTCTTCAATGATCTCCCTAGCTGATGAGAATTGAAGTTCAGGTTGATCAATTGCATTATCCTTAAAGTGGAGGACGCATGGCCTTAATTGGAGGGGCAGTTTGAGTGATTAATTTGCTGATTTGGAGCGGCCAACATTCTTTTAACAAGTTGGTTGGGTTTTTTTTGTTATTTCAAATACTTTGTTTAATGGGCTGTTACAAAACCATTACATGTGGGCGGCTAGCTTTGCAAATGGTGGGCTGATTTGTGTTAATGATTTTGGCAGTTACAATAGTATTTTAATTAGGCAATTATGTAGTTTTATGTCTATGTTTTGAGCTGGTGGCTGCACCAAATTTTTGAAGGCAAACAACCTTGATATTGTGCGCACAGCTTGGCTAGGGAGGCAGAATACATTTTGGTTAAAAACTGGTTGAGTTATTCTCTCCTTTTGGGTTCTTGGCAATCCCAAATTTTGAGGTTTATCAAAGGCAATTTCTATTCCTTTGTGTGTGTAATCTCATAGGCATATCTTCCATCCTTTGAAGTGTGAAGTCTATCACTTTCATCTCCATTTTTTCTATCTTTCCATCATCCATTTCTGCACTTTTTTTTACCGGTTCATTTGCGCTGAGTTGGTAAAAAAATTATGCACCTTTTTACTGGTTCATTTGCGCTGATTTGTTAAACAAATTCTGAACCTTTTTACTGGTTACATATGCGCTAAAATTAGTATAAAATTCTGCACTTGATAGTTCTAATTTATGCGCTAATATAACTGCACCTTTCTATTCAAATTGTGCGTTGAATTGTTTTACATTCTGCTCCTAATTCAGTCCTTCCTGTTGAGTCTTAGAATTAATTTAAGCATTTAAATTACATTCAAGAATTATTATCCTTGGTTTTAATAATTAACAAATAAGATCATATATAAACAGGTTCTACTAAGAAAGGTATTTGTTTTGTGTACTGTGTTTCAGGTTGAAGTATTCATCTGAAGAATCAGAAGAAGAAGAACAAATGCAGAATCAGAAGAACAACAACAAATGCTGAATCTGAAGACTTGTCCATCTGAAGCAGATTCATCATCTGAAGACTTGAAAACAAACTGAAGATTTGACTCCGTCTGAAGAATGACTATCATCTGAAGACTTGAAGACAAAAGTAAAAAGGACTTCATATGAAGAAGGACTATAATCTGAAGAATTGAAGCAGATCTCAAGCACTCTGTATATCTGAAGGCTGAATGTGTCAGAATCAAGAGTTAACCTCTTGAAGACGTTGCTAAGTGTGAAAAACACACTACCCAATGGACCATACCTATTTCAGCACAAGAGTTAGACATGCTTTTCTACCTCGATCAAAAGTCTTGCACAATTAAGGAAACTCTGCAACTACTGCTGCACCTGCAACAAAAAGTAATTGCGTGCCCAGACCTACTGCACTTGCTGCTGACCAGAACGAATCAAAAGTCTGAACAAGAAAATGACGAGAAAGATGTTTGAACTAAATTTATTAACATCATCATCTTTATCCATTTGAATTACAGAAGAATAAGAAGAGGCAGAGAAGAACAGAGCTGGAATCATCTGAAGAAAATAAGATGCAATCTTTGCAAAAAGGAACTTGCTGAAAGTGTCCTTAGTATGAAGAATCAAGGAGTGCATGAAACAATCATCTGAGATAAGCACATGGTGAAGCTGATGAAATCAAGATGAGATAATGCAATCATCTGAAAGCTAACAAATCATCTGAAAGTATGTGAAGATTAAAGAATTCAATCTTCTGAACACACATACTCTCTGAACAAGTTGATGAGATATTTTAATCTGTCTGAAGACATGAAGACTCTCAATTCTGACTACATGAACAAAGCTCAAATACGAGAAGTCTCAACAAAGGCAAAGACCACTTGTTCAACGGCTAGAATATTGTCTAAATATTTGAAGGAACTCTGGTCAAGATAGAAAAAGGAGAAAACAACAGAATGTCAGAAGCTAAGCGGAAATGAAGCTAGCACAATTCGAGCTGAAGGACAAATCCAACGGATATCTCCTCACATTCACATAAAGGAAAGGGTGACAGAAAAGAAGAAGCAGAGAGAAAGAAGAGAAACATCTACCTGCTTAAAGAAAATCTCTCAAGGTTAAAGAACTCATCAATAGTGTGTCATAGCTAAGCTATCTGCACACCTATTCTGGTTAAAAAGAAGCAACCGTTTAAGAAGTTATTTCACAACGGCTACTTAAGCCAAATCACTTCTTCTCAACGGTAATCAAGAAATCTTCAAATCGCTATATTTTATCAGAACATATAAATAGCCTCAAGGAAGACTTTGAAGGAAGCGACATTAAAAAATGCCCAAGAGAGAACTGGCTGAAGCTTAATTCAATATTTTACTTAGCCAATTCTTTGAGGATGTTAAACCTCACTTAGAAGACGAGATTGTACCCAAATTCATACACTTGTATCTCAATCTTACCCTTGTACTTAGATTTCAATTCATGTATCCTGAGTTAGATTCAATAATCCCTTTGTACAAGAAGAATCTGAGTTTATGTTTCTCATAAACTTAAACTTAGTTTATGTTGTAAACACTTTATATGTCTGAGAGCCTGGAGAGTCTTGGTGGAAGAAAGAATACTTGTTGTTGAGCCTGGAGAGGCTTGTCTGTAAAATAATACTGCATGAGTTGCCTGGAGAGGCAGTTGAAAACAAAGGAATACTTGTGTTTACGCCTGAAGAGGCTGTGGCAAAAGAATACTTGTATCTGAGTTCAGATAGTGGAAAATCCAGTGGTGGTTTGCCCTGGGACTGGATGTAGCTCACTGGGTTGGTGGGTGAACCAGGATAAATTCTTGGCTAAGTCTTCTTTCCCTTAAACTCATTTATTTTTAGCTTTATATTCTCTAAGGGGAGTGAAAAGTAATTTTCATATTAAATTCTAATTCAACAATTTCAATAAAACAGTTTTCAAAGATAAACTAACTTTAATTTATCTCCTATCATTTGAAGTATTGCAGAAAATGTACTTTGAAGAACCTCTGAAATAACCCTCTGAAGTGAGTTTGAAAAGAACTCAGTTCAGAAGTTAGAAATAGACTTCAAACGATTACCATTCATCTAAAGTAGTTCAAAAACAGTTCTGAAGAGATTCTCTGTAATAATCTTCAGAAGGAACTTTGAGATGTTTCTAAATAAATCTGTTTAAAACAAGAAACTAAGTTAATTGAATGTTTACTTAAAATCTTCTTAAGTATTGTTAGAAAGTTTGTTAAATTTATCTTTCTTATCTTCCGCACGTTTTTATTAACTCTGATTTTAAGTTTGTATTAATAACTTGTTTTAATGCATGTATTATTTATTTCAAGATTTCCAAAATTATTTAAAAAGTTTGAAACACTATTCAACCCCCCTTCTAGTGTTTCATGTGGTTCTAACATGTGGTATCAGAGCTCACCTTCGGGTTGAGCATCTAACAAATGCAGGAGTAGATCCTCAGAAAATGGAAATCCTACCAAGCTGAAGTAACTCTAAAGAGTAAAGAAATGAGAAAAGAGAATAATTTCTTAAAGCTCATTACTCAAGCTACAGAAGCATCTTTCAGAAGAGCCTGATGGGAAAAGGAAAGTACACTTATCCCAAGTTACATACTTGTAACATCCTTCCTATCTTAGTTTAGATGTAATTATTAAACTGCTTTGAAAATTACGAATTGTTATTGAAACTGTTAATGCATGATTGTCTTAATATGTGTGAAAACCATTCATTGTATTTAATTTAAATCTATCATGTGTTAAGTAGTTGAAGATTTTTTAATTTTTAAATCATTTTCTCAAAAAATTATGATACGACGCTACGTGAATCAATGGATCATGAACCGGTTTCTCATAATTGGCATGATGCACAACTCTCCATGTATGTTCAGTGCATGTAACCGTCCTCATCAATGCTTGAAGCACGCTTTATTGCCTATATATAAGGATTAGAAGATCTGCATGGGAACTACTCTTCATCAATCCACAAGAGCAGAATTCTATCTCTTCAAGTCTCTCAATCTCTCAGTTCAACAGTGTTCAATGGCCAACATGTCTGCATCATCAAATGACTCAAACTCGTCTATGTTTGATGAGAGTATCATCCTCTCAAAGATGGTGCGTGTCTCTGACTTCGACGAGGCTGGTCACAGAATATCTGAGTACTTTGACGCCATTGGATGGACTCCCTTCTTCAACAACATTTCCTCTCCCTAGCCTAAGGAAAGCGTGTTGGAATTATGGAACAACTCCAAGGTTGTGTCTGAACCAGGAAGAACTGGAATTAATACAACGGTGCAGGGAAGAACTATTTTTGTTGACACCAATGTGCTGAGCGAAGTGATTGGTGTCCCTATTAGAGGAGACAACTTCTTTGAGAGATGGGAATCTCTAAATGGTGGAATGTTTGTTCTTGATGAAGAATTGTTTGGCAGAAGACTCCTTGCTCCTTATAAGCATTCTCAACTTCTGGATATCCCAAGAACTCTCCTTATTGTACTGAACTGCTGCATCCTTCCAAACGGAAGCAATAACTTGCTTATCAGTAAGCTAGAAAGGTTTGTGTTGGGGTCATCTGTTGATGAAGAAGAGAATCAGTCTTCCCTTCGTCCTGTTGTATCAAATGATGTTCAGAGATGCTTTGGGCAATGAGAACCTCTTTCCCCACAACACCCTGATTATGAAAATTCTAATGCACAAGGGCTTTCCTATGGAAAATCTCTTTGACCAACCGCCTCCTTACTTCTTCACTCCGGGAATGTTTGCTGAGTTGGACCGGACTTTAGTTTTATGAGAAGAAGCTCCAAAGAATCAGGTGGTCATCCCTTCTCTCTTTGCTTCTCATAACAAAGAGAAAAGGCCTGCTACTCATCTGAGTGCTCATGGAAGGACAAGGATGGTGTTGGCTACATACAATCTGAAGAGGGTGCATGATAGGGTAAACAGGCTTGCAAAACGGCTGAAAGTAACTGAGAAGGAGTTACAAGAGCTGAAAGCAGAGAAAGAGAATGCCAATGCTGCTGAGGACCTATCTGATGATGATCTTTGATTTTCTTGTGTCTTGTCATTACCCCTGATTAATATTTCTTTTTTAATAATAATATTTAAATTTTTGCTTTGCTTCAATCATGTTATGAGTCTCTTCTTATCTGTGTTATTTTATATCTGCGTATGGTTAATTGAATCTTTCACATAATACACTTCCTTTAAATGTTAACAGATGATATCCCTAAAGATAAAACTATTAATTTAATAAAATTTTATAAGATTAAAATGTATACTTTAAGATACTTCCTTAACAATTAACAAATGTGTTTAGATAAATTCAGATGCTACTGAAAGGTATTTTTTTGTCTGTGTATGTCTCAGCAAAACAGATTCTAAAGATAATCATAAGATGAGGATGGAACATCAGAAGGCAATACCATCTGAAAGGGTAGATCAAGACAACATTGTCTGAAAGGATGGGTAGTGCGATATCATCCCTATTCTCTGAACCTGTTTAGAAAGTTCTCAATGAACTTACTGAAATTGTGGGTCAGAAATGTTAAGGTTGATACTCTATGTACTAAGCCTGCCTCAATTCTTGAGAAGACAAAATCTGACTTGGTACCATCCCTATTCTCTGAACCTGTTCAGAAAGTTCTCAATGAACTCACTGAAATTGTGGGTCAGGAATGCTGAGGTGATTGATACTCAAGCCGTTGAAGTCCATCTCAATTCTTGGGGATCAAACAATGATGATTGCTACTTATGAAAAAGAAACGCCTAAAGTAAGAAGACCAAAGACCAACAACAAGTTATCTCAGAAGATGGAAAGGACATGATGATCGAGAAGTAGTCAGAAAGGATATAAAGCATGAAGATCAAGATTATGCTGCTGATGCGCTATAGACAACTTCAGAAGATGAAAATAACAAGACTGAATTTGAAGACAAGATTGAGTCTCAGCAGATATGCTTCTTCAACCCAACATCAATAAGTATCTCTGATGGTAACATTGTTCTAACTTATAACTGGGAAATCTGTATCCTGCTAATGTGTGAATACTTGCTGAAACATTCTGAACTCTTTAAAAAGGGAATTTCTGTTAAAAGACTAAATTTAACCAATCTATCTGAAAGCAATAACATTTTTTAAAAATTTTTTGTCTGAAAATCTCTTTTGGTTATTTTATAAAATATTTTCTTTGTTTTTGTTATTACTGTCGTTTATCCTTCAAAATGTTATCTTTGTATTTACTTTTCTCTCTCTTCCAAAACGAATTTCAAAAATGTTTTTCTTATCAACACTGATGACTCGATTCCCTATGACTAATAGCGCTTCACCTATGACCAATCAATGATGTACGTTTCGGTACTCCCAAGATCTGAAACTGTCATCATTAATGCTATATGAGCCCTTATGTATTTCGTGAACAACAATCCAAAGGATTCAATCTCTTCACTTCTCTCTTCCATCTCTTGTTTCAAAGTCCTATAAATACTCAAGAGCTCTTGACTCATACTCATCACTTCAAAGTTCTCTACAAACTTTGAAAAGGGGTCTGAGTGTATCACTCTCTGAAGGACGATGAAGAAGCAAAGGAAAATAGAAGAAGAAGTTCTGGAACACTGTGAGGAGAAGATCAAGTCATCTTGGATGATGTGTGGAATGATAAGTACGGGAAAGGCTTCATCTGAAAACCTGTTTCTCTGTACTTGGACCATGGAGATCTTGTTGCATCACAAGCACACTGGAAGATCACTGGGAGAACCCAGAATAGCCAATCTTATGATGGGAACCACTTCAAATGTGGTCCTAATGATAAAGATTGTTGCTGGTGGTCGAAACACTGTGTTAAATGATGCACCTCCACCACTCCTGTCTTCAAAGGGAGATTGTGTGCGGAACGCACGGTTGGGAACAGAATACAGGCTCAAGAGGTACTTCTGAGGCTTTTCAGCCGAAGAAGTAGTGGTAGCTTTGAAAGAGAGGGAAGCTGCTGATAAGGCTATGCCTCAGCCTATCATAGGAATCAAGAGAGTTAGCGTTGATAAATGTACACTCCGTTTTTCAAAAGATTGTCTAAAAATCCTTATTTTTATTAATGAAATCTTTCTGAAGATTGTTTCTCTGTTTAATTTCTTTTTGCTGTATGTACCTTCTTTTTCTTTCTTCTGAAATACGTTTCACCATATGCGTCTGCATGAATCCGTATGTATCTGTAAGTCTCTGCTATATGTTTCAGAATCTCTTATCAATATTTGGTATCGAAAGTTAAAGTACTAATTAAACCTTTTTAATTAATGACAAAAGGGGGAGAAATATATAACTAACAAAATAACAAAGTTAAACTAACAAAGTTAAAAGAAGAAAGACATAATCTGAAGAAGTTCAAGATAAAAGAAATCTAAAAGAACATAACAGAAAGACAAAAGCAATATAACTACACTTTAGTCTTAAGAAGAAAACATAATCAAAAGGAGAGAAGTAAGTAAAGAAAAATGTTTTCTTCTCAGGGGAGTATTATAGTCAGGGGGAGCAAACTAAATCATGTATCATCTTTCATTTTATTTTCTTTATACATTTGTTAGATATATATATATCTTATTTGTCATCATTAAAAAGGGGGAGAATGTTGAGTCTCAGAATTAATTTAAGCATTTAAATTACATTCAAGACTTATTATCCTTCGTTTTAATAATTAACAAATAAGATCATATATAAACAGGTTCTACTAAGAAAGGTATTTGTTTTGTATATTGTGTTTCAGGTTGAAGTATTCATCTGAAGAATCAGAAGAAGAACAAATGCAGAATCAGAAGAATAAGAACAAATGCAGAATCAGAAGAAGAAGAACAAATGCAGAATCAGAAGAAGAAGAACAAATGTTGAATCTGAAGAGAACTGAAGACTTGTCCATCTGAAGCAGATTCATCATCTGAAGACTTGAAGGCAAATTGAAGATTTGACTCCGTCTGAAGAATGACTATTATCTGAAGACTTAAAGACAAACTAAATCTGAAGACTTGAAGACAAACTGAAGATTTGACTCCGTCTGAAGAATGACTATCATCTGAAGACTTGAAGACAAAAGTAAAAAGGACTTCATCTGAAGAATGACTATCATCTGAAGACTTGAAGACAAAAGTAAAAAGGACTTCATATGAAGAATGACTATCATCTAAAGAATTGAAGCAGATCTCAAGAACTCTGTATATCTGAAGGTTGAATGTGTCAGAATCAAGAGTTGACCTCTTGAAGACGTTGCTAAGTGTGAAAACACACTACCCAATGGACCATACCTATTTCAGCACAAGAGTTAGACATGCTTTTCTGTCTCGATCAAAAGTCTTGCACAATTAAGGAAACTCTGCAACTACTGCTGCACCTGCAACAAAAAGTAATTGCGTGCCCATACCTACTGCACCTGCTGCGGACCAGAACGAATCAAAAGTTTGAACAAGAAAATGACGAGAAAGATGTTTGAACTAAATTTATTAACTTCAACATCTTTATCATTTTGAATTACAGAAGAATAAGAAGAGACAGAGAAGAACAGAGCTGGAATCATCTGAAGAAAAGAAGATGCAACCTTTGCAAAAAGGAACTTGCTGAAAGTGTCCTTAGTATGAAGAATCAAGGAGTGCATGAAACAATCATCTGAGATAAGCACATGGTGAAGCTGATGAAATCAAGATGAGATAATGCAATCATCTGAAAGCTCACGAATCATCTGAAAGTTTGTGAAGATTAAAGAATTCAATCTTCTGAACACACATACTCTCTGAACAAGTTGATGAGATATTTCAATCTGTCTGAAGAAATGAAGACTCTCAATTCTGACTACATGAACAAAGCTCAAATACGAGAAGTCTCAACAAAGGCAAAGACCACTTGTTCAACGGCTAGAATATTGTCTAAATATTTGAAGGAACTCTGGTCAAGAGAGAAAAAGGAGAAAACAACAGAATGTTAGAAGCTAAGCAGAACGGAAGCTAGCACAATTCGAGCTGAAGGACAAGTCCAACGGATATCTCCTCACATTCACATAAAGGAAAGGGTGACAAAAAAGAAGAAGCAGAGAGAAAGAAGAGAAACATCTACCTGCTTAAAGAAAATCTCTCAAGTTTAAAGAACTCATCAATAGTGTGTCAGAGCTAAGCTATCTGCACACCTATTCTGGTTAAAAAGAAGCAACCATTTCAGAAGTTATTTCACAACGGCTACTTAAGCCAAATCACTTCTTCTCAACGGTAATCAAGAAATCTTCAAACGACTATATTTTATCAGAACATATAAATAGCCTCAAGAAAGACTTTGAAGGAAGCGACATTAAAAAAAGCCCAAGAGAGAACTGGCTGAAGCTTAATTCAATATTTTACTTAGACAATTCTTTGAGGATGTTATACCTCTTAGAAGACGAGATTGTACCCAAATTCATACACTTGTATCTCAGTCTTACCCTTGTACTTAGATTTCAATTCATGTATCCTGAGTTAGATTCAGTAATCCCTTTGTACAAGAAGAATCTGAGTTTATGTTTCTCAGAAACTTAAACTTAGTTTATGTTTCTCAGAAACTTAAACTTAGTTTATGTTTTAAACACTTTATGTGTCTGAGAGCCTGGAGAGGCTTGGTGGAAGAAAGAATACTTGTTGTTGAGCCTGGAGAGACTTGTCTGTAAAATAATACTGCATGAGTTGCCTGGAGAGGCAGTTGAAAACAAAGGAATACTTGTGTTTACGCCTGAAGAGGCTGTGGCAAAAGAATACTTGTATCTAAGTTCAGATAGTGGAAAATCCAGTGATGGTTTGCCCTGGGACTGGATGTAGCTCACTGGGTTGGTGGGTGAACCAGGATAAATTCTTGGCTAAGTCTTCTTTCCCTTAAACTCATTTATTTTCAGCTTTATATTTTCTAAGGGGATTGAAAAGTAATTTTCATATTAAATTCTAATTCAACAATTTCAATAAAACAATTTTCAAAGATAAACTAACTTTAATCTATCTCATATCATTTGAAGTATTGCAGAAAATGTACTTTGAAGAACCTCTGAAATAACCCTCTGAAGTGAGTCTGAAAAGAACTCAGTTCAGAAGTTAGAAACAGACTTCAGACGATTACCAATCAGCTGAAGTATTTCAGAAACAGTTCTGAAGAGATTCTCTGTAATAATCTTCAGAAGGTACTTTGAGATGTTTCTAAATAAATCTGTTTGAAACAAGAAACTAAGTTAATTGAATGTTTACTTAAAATCTTCTTAAGTATTGTTAGAAAGTTTGTTAAATTTATCTTTCTTATCTTCCACACGTTTTTATTAACTCTGATTTTAAGTTTGTATTAATAACTTGTTTTAATGCATGTATTATTTATTTCAAGATTTCCAAAATTATTTAAAAAGTTCTAAACACTATACAACCCCCTTCTAGTGTTTCCTGTGGTTCTAACACTTCCAACACACTGAGTTTTAGAATTAAAATCTGCTCCAATTCAACCTATTAAATTCACGCTTTGATTGTCAAGTATTGTTCTTGTTTCTCTGTTTGATTCTTTGAATAAAATTCTGGATAATTGGTCGCATAACTCTGTGTTCTTTGTTTAAAATTTCCAAGGCAGCGAACAACATTCCTAGAGGTCCTAAACAGAATCCTAAACCACCCCATCGGATTCATATCATTAGCCCTCAGTATAGCCTTTTATATTTTAGTATCTTCCATTTGAACACCAATTTTTTTTTAATAATCATAATCCTCACCATACTCCACTGTAAGATATTTTCATAGTTTTCGTAGTTTTTTCACAAGCTTCCCAATAACCCATGGTTGTGAAGCTTGAGAGTATCTTGAAAATCCTAATGCAGGTGTGATCACTATTGAATGTCTTGATTTTGAAATAACGTCTTGCATTATTATCACAAAAACCTCCTATTAATAGTCCTCATTCTTGCATTTAGCTCTTGCCTTTATCCTTTCATTTTTTAACCACTTATAACTCTCTCTTCCAAGATTGATAATATAATCTTTGACTCCTTGTTTGAAGGACTCTATGGTAGTGAAGTTCAATAATCCAAGTTCTAGGGTCACATGGCCAAATATGGCCTATTTGTTAAATTGTAGGAAAACCTCCTTATCAGTTTTCTCATGATCATTACTTACCAGAGTCTTTAACTCCTTAGAATGCCAAGAATCATAATCCCACACCTCAGCCCCCAAATTATACTCAATTGCGTAAGCACTCCTATGCCTTACCCTTTCCTGGTCTTCATCAACCTCAGAGTCATTTTCAACATTCACAACCCTTTTTTCTTTGCTACCCTTCCTTTTTCCTCTTCCTTTATCTCCACTACTCTATTGAACTTTTTCTGAACATTCTTGCCCTTTGATTTTTTTTTCCTGTATCCACATCATCTTCACTCTGTTATCTCACTGTATGCTTGGTGACTTTTTTTCCCTAATAGAGTGAATGCTCACATTAAAGGCCAATTACAACATCCTTGTCCCTCTTCTGCCTTAGAACTCTTTCACTAGCCTACATTTCTTTCCTTATTCTACACTCCCCTCTCAGATGCCAAATTCTCTTCTACCTCACCCTTCCCTTTTCCTCATCACCTCTCTCTACCTCACCTTATTGCCTTGCACAACCACTTGCATCAACCTTTCAACTTCCCTCAGGAACACCTTGATACATTACAAAACAACCTACACCATCCCTTCCATGATCACTATATGCATAATCCCTTATACATTATCATCCTTATCAACCTCAATAACTCCTTTACAATGACTGAGATGTTAACTAACTCAGGTTCCTAAACTGGATGCTCAAAATAGACATGAAGGTCTTCTCCATTCATCTTAGCAACCGCAATAGCCTCCAAAAAGTTAGAGTCCTTCATCAACAACCTCAAACCATCCCTAAATCTGTGAAAAGGATCCAACCGAAACACATTGATCACATTTACATAGCCTAGCTCTTTATTAAACTTCACAAAACTAAAGACATCCAACATGTCTTCATCATAATCTAGCCATACATCTACCTTGCCCACATCTATACCTCACCATTCCCCTACCCATTTCCTCAAAATCTCCTCCATGGGGTATATGAACATCAATTCTCTACATGCAGAGTTAATGCAAGTCATCAGACACAAATATATGCTAGATAACTTTAGTAATCAATTTATTACTAAAATTAATCAAATAATTAATATAAAATTAAAAAAAGTTAACTAAAGAAACATTATTGTATACTACTCTTCAAACACAGTGAAATCACAAGTCCAATTTATACAAACTAATAATGGGAGACCATTGTCACCCTCTCACATTATTCTATTGCCATTACACACCAAAATCAAGATTCCAATACATTACCCTACCACTACTGTGATAGGTTCCTTCTCTCAATAAAAATTTAACTTCAAATCACTACAAGAAAATGCAGTTTTAATAACGTTGATTTAGCTGTGATTGGTATAACCCCGGTTAACACATTTGTATACTCACAATATAATGAGGAACTTTTATTTGGTCATATGACTTTGAAATTAGGCAGAAATTTTGTCACATTGAAACAATTCAAAGAAGCTATAAAAAATTATATCATTATTACCTTGGTAAATCAATCACTTGGGTGAAGATGGATAAATTAAAGTAAGGTGTTGAATGAAGTCTGCAACTGATAATTGAAATTGGGAGATATACTTAGGGCCCGTTTGATTTATAATTAGGTAGATTTTATTTTAAAATCAATGACTGAAGATGAATTGTGCACGAATTATAAAGCACGTTGAAGGAATGAAATCAATTCCGTAAATCCGAGTTTCTCCTTGTTGCAACGTTATATCCAAATTAAATAGACGTTTAGTAGATAATTAATATTATCATAAATAGAATTTAGATATAAAACCTTTTACGTATAAGCATACCTATCCAAGAAAATTTCAAGAGCAAAAAGAAAAGAAAAACTATACGTTGATATATAATGTGGGTCGTTGTAGATTTATATAGAAAGCTACAAGCAAAACTTAAAACTCACTCGACCCTTTGGTGATCATAGTTAGGTCTTTTACTTCAGGAAGGAGACATATATTAAGGAGAATGTATTTTTTTTATGTACCGGAAATTTCGAGTAGAAGAGATACACATATACCCATGTGGACGTCCCACATGGATTTGGGTGCATCTCTCTCTTACTCGAAATTAATTTCCAGTATGGGTGAGAGTCTTTACTCTATATTGATAAATAGATAAGGCTTATAGAAATGATTGAGGAATTCGAGATATATAGAACAATATATCAAGTTATGAGACAATTGTGTAGAGATAATTCCATCTAAAGTCAAGACCGAAAGTATCCCTGTTTCTATATGCAGAACCTCCCTAATTTGATATATATGCTATGATGTAAGAAGTTAAGGTAGGATGGAGACCCCTTAGTAGGTTGTATATATATGGATGGATATGGATGCTTTTTAAAAGGCTATCATGAAGGACAATTATTGGCAGTAGTAGCCAACATTCAAAGAACCACATAATTAATATCATTGCCTATAGTGGGCGCATTAAGATAAAAGACAACTAGAGATGGTTTCTTATTTTATTGCATGATGTCTAGGTTACTAGATGACAATTTGTTTTTTATAGAAGATAAATTACAATCTTTCTTTCACTTACATGGGATTGAATTGAAATATTGCTTAATGTTTTGGGACCAATGTGAATATTTAACAACAATATAACCAAAATGATGGTTCTTAATATGCATGATTTTTGTGTACTTTGTAGGGACATATACCTGATTCCCAGGGCGTATATATATATGTTATGAAAAATTGAAAAGACTTCACAAATTAGAAGGAGAGAGAATATATTGAGGGACCTTGTTTCCTAGTGTGCGAGATGTTTGGGGCACCCACATGTGATGATGATTATAGAAGACTTCCCCATTGATTAGCAAAACAAAATCACCAATGAGGCAATGACGCCGCTAAATTATAATAACATTGCAAACAAAAGTACAATAATAATTGTATCCAACTTTTTCCCAAGTGGAAATGGCCAATGGTGAGGGGTAAGTTGACTTGTGAATAATCTATAAAGGAATACATTAAGGCTCATCTTTGGGGCGTGTGATGTAGAAAATAGAGAAAAAATGAAATTAGAGAAAGAAATTAGAAAAAATTAAAAATATATATAAAAACTAAAAAGATGCATAAAAATTATGAGTGTGAAATAATGATAACTTATCTATAAATATATTGATCTGTCCAACTCACCATATGTGTCAGACTGTGGAAAAAAAAAATTCCTGTTCAGTGGCAAATTTGTTATTTTGTTGAAAAACAAATGTATTTCTAATGATAAATTTGAACTGCTATTTTCTCTTTGCCCGTGCAAATAGTTTGTATTAATTGGATTTCTGGATAATATTATCGTTCAGTGTTTGCAATTTAATATTTCAGTTGAATATTTGATACGAGAAGTTCATTATTTGCATCCAAAATGCCTGTATATATTTATATTAAAATGTGATAACTACAAAACTTAAATATAACTAATTGGTATTCTATTTGTTAAAACTAAATATTTAATCGATATAATTTAATGTTATATCGATATAATCTAACTTTTCACAATTTTTTAAAGTAAAATATAATTTTATTTGGACGTAACATTTACTAATTTTTTAATTTGTTCGAAACTAAAATGATTTTCTTATAAGCATATAAATTTAAGAGTTCAATAGATAGGATTTTAAAGAGCATACTCTAGATAGGATATAATGTATATACACTTATAATGTATATAAATTTTACACTATCGTGTTGCCACATCATTTAATAAATTTAATAATATATAAGATGTCATGCTCATTAAATGATGTTACAGCACATCATTCGATGATAGTGTAAAACTTTTTTATATTGTCAGTGTATATTAATTAAATTTAGATAGATATATATCGTTAGTATAAAAATATTTTACATATTGCTTGACTTTCATGTTAAATGTTCATTGTAATAACCCAGACAATGATCAATGTAAGATACAATATTATAGTATGTTCGGGTAAGGTTTAGAAAGAATTGCATACCCGGTATCAATGAGGGATTCATCCTTGTCGTTCTTGATCAACGTGAGAGAAGACTGCTCTCTTCCTGGTAGGAGATGAAAAGACAAAATACGAGTCGCGTCGGATGAACTGACTAATGGGGTATCGGTTCTATATCCTTACCAATAGAGACCAGGGACCTCTCAACAGGCTACCAAACTGAACAACCCAACCCATCACGGGCTATTCTCACAATAAAAGCCCAATATATCATCCATCTTTATATTATGTGCTATAATTAAATAATTAATCTATAATTGATATAAATAATTCAAATAAATATAATTCTAAATAATTGATTAATGCTAATCCATAAAATATAATTAGTGATAATCTAACATTCTCCCACTTGAATAGCATTAGTCAATTATCAGAACTACTAGGAATTATTAAAACTAAAGTACCAATTATAGCCAATGCACATAACATTCAATAATTCTAAGAAATAAGAGCATTAACATATAGGGATATATATCATATGCTTATATTTCATAAAATGATGGACAAGAGAAAACATAATTCAATAAAACAATATGCAATCCAATAATGGTCCCAACATCTTAAATTCCATAAGAGATATGATCAAAAAAATAAACTTAAAACATATCTCAGAAAATGAGCAAATACAAATCAGACTCCCACTAACCAAAAACACCAAAAGACTTATACAAACACACAAGAGTTATGAAACCTTTAATAACCAAGTCTTTGGTTAGTGGATCTGCTAAAATGCTCAACATACATGATAGTTTGTCGTGAATGTCTTTTCGACACTAATCCAAAAACAACTCTTTTCACCATCACAATAGGCCACAAATTCGACATAGTCCTCATGATCTTAGGTGCTTATAATAGCCCAGTATCAAAAGTAATTACATAAGGGAAAAACCCAATAAAAAAGTAATTACACATGGGCAAAATCAAGAATGCTCGAGAACAATTGACATTTAATTAATCTGAGTTTTATCAAATAAGTGGCTATGCATGTCCTCATAGGATAAATAAATTTAACGAATCTCCCACTTGAACAACATAGACAATTAGTTTTAAAAAAAAATAAAACTCGAGAATAATATGGACAAAAAATGTCAACAATGAGCAAGTACTTGTAGCAATTGGTTCAAACAAAAGAACACAAGTACTTCAACAATGTAGAAAATCATACTCGATAGGAGTACTTATATCATACATGAAAATCATATTCCGTTAAATGAAAATTGCAACAAAGTTGCATACTAAAATAATCGAAGTGTCTTTCACAACACAATGACCAAAATAATAATAATAATAAATAAATAATAACATAGTTCACATAAACTCAAGTGCCTATAATTAGGGGTGATCATGGGTTTGGTAGACCCAATGAACCCAATCAACCAAACCCAACCCAATTAAAAAATATGGGTTGGGTAGTCGGGTCAGATTGGGTTCCATACAGACGAACCCAATCAGATTAGGTTAGGTATTGGGTTTTCATACTTCCAATCCGATCAACCCAACCCAACCCAACCCAACCATTAATAAAAATAAATTTAATGATTTTTTGTACTAATAAGTTACACATTTTAATATTTAATATTGTATAAATTGATTTCCTTATTATTAAATTATAGGCTTTTTATTTTTATCATACCTATAATGACAACTTAAATATTTTATTTAAAATATTTCTCATTTTTATTTTTTATTTTATTTACAAGTACAAGCATTTTAAAAATGTTGAACCCAATTGACCCGATCCAACCCAACCCAACCATAAGAACATATGACAATAGAAAAAGAACAAAAAACAATATTTTAATATAAAAGTGCACACAAGAATATATAGCAATGCTATTGTACAAACAATTGTGTGTACACTCCCACTAATCCAAAATAATATGATATTATTAGGATTCTCATTAGAGCTAATTAATATTAAAATACTCTAATGTTATAATATTTATAAGTGGGATTGTAATTTTGCCATGGCCGGCCCAAGGGCCAAGCTGCTAAAGCAATGGTTTTAGGCCCCCAATATTACACAGGCCTCATAATTTTATACTTACATTAATTATATTTATATTTAAAATTTATATAAATATAGGATTTTATGTATATACACCGAGTTACACTGTCATTCAATGATGTGTTGTCACTTCAATTAATGAGCTAATAATACATGAGGTGTCTTACTCATTAAATGATGTGGTAACAAATCATTAGATGACAATGTAAAATTTAATGTATAGTGATTTAACTCTTAATAAAATTCTCTTTTTACAAAAATAATAGGCCTCATCTTACTATAACTTTTTCTCATAATAAATAATTATTTTATTTATTTTATTAGTTGATTTTTCTTATCACGTTAATCCTAGTTATAATACATATTTTTCTATTATGTAATATAAAAAATATTGTAATATATCAAAATCACCAAAATACTATTATAAATGTTAATTATACATAATAATAATAATAATTTAATAAGTAATTTTATATCTAAAAGATTTAAAAGAAAAAATTGCAATAAAATTATAATAATTTTAATAATTTTTTTAGTTAATTAAAAAATGCCCCATCTCAAAACTTGGCCTTAGGCCTCAACATGTGTTGGGCCGGCCCTTATTTTGCTAAGGTACTCATTATGAGTCTAAGGTGCTGTTTGGAAGAGCTTATTTGAGCTTATCTTATGACATAAGCACTTATGTAACTGTTTGGGTAAACTTATGAAAAAAGCTTATGACATGCTCATAAGCTGTTTTCAGCTTATTTCAATAAGCTCCTGAGAATAGCTTATAGAATAGCTTATGGAGAATTTAAGTACACTACACCTTCTTCAATTTTCATCAATTTTTTTAAGAGCTTATTCATTAAGTGCTTATTAAATAAGAGCTTATGTTATAAGCACTTAAATAAGTTGTATTTCCAAACGGGGCCTAAAACTCACAACTTTTCTCTCTTCAAAATTCGATATTAGAGAGCAAAGTCAATAAAAAATGGTTACATAATAGAATATATATGAAACCCAACATAGAACCTTAATAACGATTTTAGAAATGAGTTTCATAGTTAACCATATACTTTGCGTACAAAATGAAGGAAATTATAAGTGTCCACTTGACATTTTAAAATATAAAATCTCCTTAAAAAATATTTTAACACAATTTTATAAAATATGATGGCTATTTGAAAAAATTGCCAACATATGAGAGATTATTATAACATCCTCATCCCATGACGGGTATCACTCGACTAACTCGGTTGCGATTTGTTAAATTCTTTTTTTTAATATTAATAAATTATAATTGGGATGGAACTATAAGAACATGTCAATACAACAATTTTCATTTCACTGTTATTCCAATTCACAATAGAAGTAATACACATTAAATTGGGGTTTTAACATACTACGTTACAGAAGAAGTGAATCCTCCATTTGACTACACTCTATCTATATAGGGTATTGCTACTCATGTACACTTCTAAACACTACCATTTGATTTAAACAAGATCCAGTCCGACCTGAACACCACGCCTATTTTCAGAACCACGTGCATCCTTCCAGAGTCCATGCCCCTTTAGGTGCCAAAATAATAACGGACAACAAAAGAAAGACAAGGGGGTGAGAACACTTTACATGAACTCACTTAACGCAGGATATGATAACTAAAGTAGACAGACACGAGAATTCACACAATTCTCATAACAATAAATCTAATTATTCACATAGAAGGTCACAACGTCATAAAATGATGTGATATGCTCATGCAATGCAAATAGCCAAGTCATTCACCAAGGAATCTCAAGCAACTACTATGTACCATGCAATGCATGAGGGCCCAGGGAAAATCACCACCACAGTGCACACAGCAACTGCACGACCATATATGTACAACGTATCAGGAGTTAGAGTCTGTACTAGCGTCGGTACAAAGAGCATTGCTCATATATTTTGGCCAAATCATTTTATCCGTCTTCCAGACAATCTCAACTGACCCCGAAAATCATGAGAGCGACAGGAATAGCTAAGTTGGGTTCCACGATCTCAACAGTAGGGAGCTAACCTACGTCCTCTGAGATCTTCTAGGAGCTAGGCTATCCTCAGGGCTGGCGTCCCTTTTGAGGACCCGCTGGCGTTCTTTGCAAAACCCAGTGCACCCTTCCCAGCCGATTTCACATTGTACCAAGTGTCACTGCCATATAGGTCGTAAGGTTTTCAACCTTGAACATCATCAATGCTTTATGATGCATGTCACATAAACAATGCTTCTCAACATACACATCCTTACAGGCAAAGCCCATTGAATCATTCTACGTCACCACTTCCCGTGGCACGACCCGATTCAATGTCTTTCCTTCACAAGGAAAACCAAACAATGCTTTCTCAGCATACACAGTCCTTACAGGCAAAGCACATTGAATCATTCTACGTCACCACTTCTCGTGGTACGGCCCGATTCAATGTCTTTCCTTCACAAGGAAAACCAAACCCCATCTCGGGTTAAACCGCACTCTCTCACTAAGCTTCTCAAGTCTTATGTAGAAAGAGTATATTTGTTGTAGGCTTTTAAGTTAATTTGTACTAATGTTCTTCTTAAAATTAGTGACCACTTTCACTTAAGTCCTATAGCTTACTAAGACTTATGATTATGTCTTATGGATAGTGTTACCTATCTTAATTTGTCTTGTATGTCTAATTAGGATTAGGTTTATTCTTTAATCAAGACTAATCTTCCTTAATTAGACTATAATTAATCCTAATTCTCCTTAATTAAGTCTTAATCTTTACTTAAGATCCTAATTAACTCTTAATTATTCCTTAATCTATTCCTTAATCTTGGATCAAGCTTTTAATTATAATCAATTAAAGTTAATCGCAATTAATTAGTTCTTAATCATCATTAAGGCTTAATTACTTTATTAATACTTCATTAATAATTAATGATTAAGATTAAGGTTAATCTTCATTAGAGTTAATTAACTTCAATCTTAATTAATTATCCTTAACTTGATTAACTTAGGTAGATTGGATTAGTTAAGCCCATTAATAAACTTCTAAGTTTTAGTCTTGATGGGTTGGATTAGAGTTGGAGCCCAACTCTAATCTAAGCCCAAGTCCATGAAATATTTTTGGTTGACTTTTGATGAGTCTTTTGACCTTGTTTTGAAGGCATTGGGCCTAAACTAAAGGCCCAATGGTTAGGTAACTCTTAGGAACTTATTTTTGCACATTACCATTTGGTTTAGTTATTAATTTAATCAGTTACACTTTTTAGCTTATTGGGCACTAGGGTCCATAAACACTTTAACAATTTCTCTTGACCAACATCAAGATCAAACCAAGTTTTTCATGAGTTTCTCATGAACAAACTCGAGAACATCAAGAACAAGGATGAACACTATGAGTGTTCATTAAAAACACCAAAAAAAAATCCAGCAACCTCAAAATTTACCAAAACCAAGCATGATCATCCACAAGCATTTTAACAAACAAGTTTATCAATAAAACCCCAAATATACAGCCACTGTGCAGACCAATTATCTCCCAACCCAGACTTCGTATCAACGATCCGACCGTTCACAATGAAAATTCAGATGTTATGAATCAGCTACCTAAATTTCAGCCCAATCCAACGGTGAACGAATTTGCAGTCGCTATTTTACCGCCGCAGCTCTATGTAAAAACGGGAAAAATTTCTTTCCAACCAATTTCACAACTTGCATGCATCCAAAATCACCAATCAAACACATTTCAAGAATCATAAAAATTTCTAAAACACATATATAAATCACATGCAAAAAGCCGAAACAATTTTTCAAGAAATAGGTTTCCAAAACTTATTTTTTTTTCAAGGAAAAAGGGGTTTAAAGACAAGGATCAAGGGTAATCCTTCACTCTAGTCACCAATCCTACTAGAGTTTAAGGTTCTCCCCCCCATTACCTAAGGAAATTCCTCAAGAAATAGGTGCAGTCACAACTTCAAAACAGCCCCTTGAGCTCCTTTGATCACCAAAGCAAGGATTTACAAGGTTGGAGGCTAGGTTTTTTGAAGATCAAGGTTCAAAGATGGAACCTTGAGCTTGAAAGTGATAAAATGAAAATGGAAGATGGAGAGAAAGAGGGAGGGGAGCTCACGACTCTCTTGGAAGAGAAAGGAAGAAATGAGAAAAATGAAATGAAGTGTTTTTGCATGTAAGGAAAAAGGAAAATGGACAAGTGTTTTAGTTTTTCATAACATTAGGCTTTCTTTATGCCATTTGTCTTAAGAAATAATGTGAAACCAACAAGTGTCTCACATGCACACTTCACACACATGGATGGCTTCTAGGGGAAGGAAAAGGAAGGATGATGCAGATTTTCGGGCCCGGGTCAAGAGTATTCGGGTTCCAAAAGAGTAGGGGTAAAATGGAAATTTTACATCAAAATTAAAATGAAAATGGAAGATGGAGAGAAAGAGGGAGGGGAGCTCACGACTCTCTTGGAAGAGAAAGGAAGAAATGAGAAAAATGAAATGAAGTGTTTTTGCATGTAAGGAAAAAGGAAAATGGACAAGTGTTTTAGTTTTTCATGACATTAGGCTTTCTTTATGCCATTTGTCTTAAGAAATAATGTGAAACCAACAAGTGTCTCACATGCACACTTCACACACATGGATGGCTTCTAGGGGAAGGAAAAGGAAGGATGATGCAGATTTTCGGGCCCGGGTCAAGAGTATTCGGGTTCCAAAAGAGTAGGGGTAAAATGGAAATTTTACATCAAAATTTCCCAAAAATCTAGAAAAATTCCTATAATTGCGCTAATCTATTTTAAGCCTAGAAACGTGCTTAGAACTCACTTCTCACTTAAACTTTCTTATTTCCCAATTTTTTTCCAGTTTTCGCACACAACGGTTAATTTTTAATAAGAGTAAGTAGATAGAAAATTATGGTTTTACATACAAAAATTCTACAAAGTTATAAATATCATTTTCAATCCACTTTTAAGGTTCAAAGTATTTTTTCCATATTATTCCACAAATTTTCATATGTTGGTTAGGGTTATACTGCTAACCAGGGGCATTTTGGTCTTTTTGCCCAAAAGCGCCAGGAAATTCTAAATAATTTCCTAAAATTCATTATTAATTATATTAAGACTATTTTGACTAAAAATATAGATCCCTTTAAGTTTTTTTTACTATTTTTCATAATTAAATCTATATTTTCCTTCATCAGTTAAAATACATCGATCTCAAATTTCACAAAAGATTCGAATTAATCGAACAAGCGTCAATCAATTCAACAATAATCTCACTCAAGAACTAAGCGAACTTGTGAGACCAGACTAAGCGTACTAGTGTGAGATTTCTATTCCTTTACATCCTGAATTAAGTAAACAATAGGTTGTTCAAAATTAAGCAAACTAAACCAGAATTCTTAGTGAAGAACAAAATTGAATCATCAACAAGCGTTCAAATACAATTCAATATTCAAAACCAAAATTCTAAAGGAGAAGATGAAATTGAATCAGTTGCAGAAATTGAAATACGAGTTTGAATTGAAATAAACCTCAAAATCCAATTGGAAATCACTCAATAATCAATCCTAAGAAAATTAACCTTCCATGAGAGGAAGAACAACAAATGAAAATGCAAGAAGAAGAAGAAAATGAAAATGCAGAAAAACAGAGAGAAGAAGAGAGAGCCAAGTGTCCTCTCCACTCCAATCTGTGTGAAAATGAAAAGTGAAAGTGACCCCCTAACAGAATCGTAACTGCATCTATTTATACTATTCTCCTAAACCACAAGATTAATATGATGGTAGAGGTAGAATGGGCCCATACTAACAGGTTTCAGGCCCAAAATATTAAAATTACTTCAACAACTACTTAAGAAACTTGCTGTTCCCGCTCAGCTTCAGACAACTTTTGAACGTCAACTTCAAACTGAAAACGGCACCTCGTCTCTCAGTGGAATATAGCCAAATAGCATATCAAATTAAAGCCCCAGATCTTAGCTTTCCAATGACACTGGAATCACTCAAATCGGACACCTGTAGCTCGATATATCATCAAAACAAGACAGGTATGTCATTAGGCTTAAAAATCCGAATTTAAACAACATTTACAATTTAAGCCTAATTTGGTAAATTCCATCTAAAATAGTGGATATAATCACAATTAGAGTCCAAGAAAGCTAAGATTAAAGGTGCTAAGTGTGAATAAAAATGTGCTCATCAAATTCCCCCACACTTTCCCTTTTGCACTTCGGGCAAAACACCACATGAAGGTAAAGATCAATTAGGGAGCTAGATGCAAATACAAATGGCATAATTATCAAGAGATCCAAGGGATGCATTGGAGTAGGCAAAATACAACATCCAAGGAATCATGGAATCAAGAAATATATGAATGGAATTCCCAATAATTTAGCAAACAAGAAGGTAGATCAAATCAAAGGGGTGAATCAAGAATGATAGAATCCTCACAAGACAAACTCTCTAACTCTCAACACTACAACATTTTTAATCTATGACAACGCCTCAAAACCGTGCCCTAAAGTAAAAAAAATCGTTGCCTTTTCTTTCGACAACAGTTTTTGACCTGTTGTAGTCTAAGGCATTGCCTATTAATAAGCAACGGTTTTATAAAATAAAGGCAACACTATTAGAAAACCATAGCCATTCTTATGACTTATACACAACAGTTTTCTACTTACACAAGGACAACGGTTTTTCACCGTTGTTATTGATTGTGATAAAATATGCCAAAAATTATCAAAGAGCACAAATATAAAGCGTTGTATTAATTTTAGGCAACATTTTTTTTCTGTAGTAATCTCAACTAGGGAACGTTTGTAGCTAATCCCTAGCTAAGAGAAATTCCAATTAATTAAGTTAACACTTAATAATGTTTATTCTTTAAATCAATCAAAACAATAAAATCATGATGGTCAAGATAACTGTAAAATATTGTTTCAACATAAGGGGCTGAATAAATTTGCGGTTTCATTAGAACAAATTCGAACAACAAAATTTTGAAGCTCTAGCAAACATTTCAATAACCAAGTTCTTCAAAGCAACGCTTAGTTAAAAAAAATGAATGTTGAAATCACATAAGAAAACCACCCCTTAGTTTTTAGAATATTTCCATTATTGGCTTCATGCAAGCAGATTGTAGAGGAATAAATGGAACAACTCTTCTTCCATTATTAGCTTGATCACAAACAGAATAGCTCTTCTTCCCAATGAATTATGTAGAATCCATAAAAATGTTAGCTGAGTTGTTGTTAAGCCATCTACCGTGAACACAACCTTTCCATTATTAAATATAAGAAGCTAGAAATCCTCGGATTCTTATCATGGTAAAAGTAGGTGGTTGTGATTCAATTATACTAATTTGGTCTAAACTATAGCATTCCATGCTATAGTGGTATTCAACAATTTCCAATATACATATTAGATCTCAGAACTTAGAACGTATTCAACATTAATACTCAAAAGTCATATTTCAAACACACAATCATCATAGTTTGATGACATCAAATCTCTATTGTGCCATAACAAATTAATAGTTAAGTTTATAAAATATGTCTCATAGATGGCAAAAGTTAAATTGCAACTGTTAACAAAGGCCCTGTTACCCCTCCACTATTTTGAACTGCAAAACAGAGGTTGGAGGTGTAAAGAGACAATGACATCAATTCCCCCACATTAACAAAAGAAGATATGGTATTATTACTAAAAACCAAGAAGAAATCCACAATGGTCTACTAACTCTTTCCAAAATAGCCGAAATTTTCCATACATACTGATTCTCATTTTCCTTTAATATAAAAAATAATTTTGTTAAAAATCAAAACAACTAAACTAAAACAAAATAAATACATATCAAAGAAAGAATACCAAACTAGTAAAGCAAGCAAAAATCAATCAAAATCCACAGTTGAGTAATAACTCTATTTAATAAAAGATTAAGTAGAATCAAGTACCAAAATGTACCTAAGATCAGTGGTTTTGATATCTTATTTTCTCCAATGGGTAGAGTACAAACCTAGCTTATTGACCATGTCCCCACACTTAATCAAGGGCCTACCAACATTGTGGCCAAAATAGACCTAACAACCTCTATTGCAGTAGTGTTTACTTTACCCCACAATATTATTTACAGCACCTCTTTCCCTTTCATTGCACCATTCTCAAGTTGCCTCCCTCGCGCCATAGCCATTTCGAGAAAATAAAACAAATCGCAACACATATCGTCATTGCCCTTTTTCCTTTAAACCACCACTTGTCCAAAAACCCAAATGAGAGGGGAGACCAGAGAAGAGGGAGAGGGACATCAGTGCGACCCAACATTGCTCACCATGGTCGCGCATCATCCGACCATCCGCCTATCCCCTTCATCGGCGCACAGCTCATGAGTGCTCCACTTTGGTATTGTTGCAGTGAAGATTTTTGAAAGAATATAGAAATTGAGTTAGCACTCAGATTTCGTCTTCGACGGCGAACTTCACTATGTGTATTCGTAGTGAGCTTTGGGGGAGAGGAGGAAGCACATTGACGAAAAGACGGAAACAGCCACATCGTCGGACAACGATGCGGCCGAGAATGCAATAGGGATTTGGAAAGATTCGTATTCGTTTAGGATGGGCGAGGGTTTCTAGCTATGGTTCAAATTACAAATCATTTTAGAAAGAGAGAAGAGGGAAAAATGAAAATAATAAAATAATTTAGGCACAGGAAAACATATACTATTTTGGAACGGTTATCCAAGCGTTGTCTAAACATGAAAACAAAAACCGTTGTATATTAATTTTAGAGAATGGATTTTAACCATTGCAGATAAAAAAAGTAAAATTCTTGTTATTAAACCAACGAAATTAAAAAATGTTGTCTAATATGCTCTAAGACAATTGTTTTTGAGCCGTTGTAGGGAAAGGCGTTGTCTTAGAATAAAAATGTTGTAGTGCAAGTGTTTAGGCTTGTGTATATACACTCAAAGCACTCATGTAAGCACACACTACCATAGGCTTGGCAAGACTCTAATATCCACAACAATTGAAACACGAGCAAACAAAGATTAAGAGGACTTCAAATAGGATGTAATGGGGCCAAGATAAAGGTAAGGGAAATGAAGGATAAGAAGCTATAAACCAAAGAGAATAGAGGAGCAATGGGGAATAAATCCAAGAACGAATGCAAGTAGCAAACATCTCAAGATTAAAATTAAACTCCTCTTTTCAACCTTTTGACCCATTTTTTTTAATTCAAGAACACTTTATTTCTTTGCTTTTTTTATATATACTTTTCTTTTGAGCTTTTCTTTATTCTTTATTCTTTTTTTTTTTACTTTTCTATCTTTCCTTTTCCATTTTTTTTCTTTGTAACTAGCCAAATGCCAACAATATAATATCCACATGAGGAGATAGGATAAGAAAATGATGTACACCCCCACACTTATTCAAGAACCTATTCCCAAAACAATCATAGTTTTTCAATTTCAAGGCTTGTAATGAGCTTTTAATAACAAGAAATGGGGTCCATAGGCTCAAAGGGGCTCACAAGTGGAAAATCATCAAGGTAGGCTAATATGGCTAGTAGCTCAAATATCAACAAAAATGCCTCAATCATCTCAATTCATGCATGTGAACAAAGTTTCAAATTGAAGAGTCAAGTCAAGTTCTAGAGCACAAGCAAACAAGAGTGTCACACAAGAAAAAGAGAGAATGGCATAGAATGGTCCATCCACAATAAGGCTAAAAATCTCACCAAGGCCAACTCTATCACAAAAAAGTCAACCCAATAATTATCAAAACCAACTTATTCACCAAATTATATGGAATCCAATCAAAATAAGTCAAGAAATCAATTATTAAAGAATGATGAAAATTCCAACCACTAACACAAATCCAAAAAATCCAAAGAAAAACATGCCAAATGTATTTTTCTACTGTCAAAAATCTGTTTTTGCTGTCAAATAAATTTTGCTGTCAAAGAAAGACTTACTGTCTGAAATTCTGCTGTAAACAGCAGTAGAAAAACACAACAACAACTTGGTCCTCAATAGGATCTAGACTCATAGCATCTGAATACAAAGCATCTGCACTCATAAAATCTGAACTCATAGCATCTGAATCTTGTGATTGCATTTTATGCAAGGCAGTAGCCATCTGCCCAATTTGAATTTCCAGATTCTGAAATGTTGCTCCTGTTCGGTGCTGGAAATTCAAGTTGTTAGCTGCCATTTGCCTTATCAACTCTTCTAGAGAAGGTTCACTCTTAGAAGGTGCAACAACTTGTGGTAGGTACTGTTGATGTTGCTGCAAAGGTGAGGATTGGTATGGCCAGCTTGGCTCAGCAACCTGAAAATGAAATTGATCAGGCATATAAAACTGTTGCTGAGGAGGCCCATAATTATCATAAAAATCCACAGCATAAGGTTGAGGAGAGAAATAATCTTCAGACTCATACAAACTAGGGCATGAATCTGTGGGATGCTCAGGTGATGTACAAATCCTACACAACTCCACATGTGTCTGAGGTACGACCAACTGATTGATCAAAGAAGCTAAATCATCCATCTTGTTCCCTACTTTTCTATGATCAACAACATATGATGTCTCCTCCTCATGGACTCCCATAGGAAAAATCATTGAGTTGCTTCTGGATATAAATTCTTGATTATGTGAAGCTATGCACTCAATTAGTTCTCTCAAAGTCAATTCAGCCATGATACTAAAATTAGAATCAATAAAATAAGAATGAAAATAAAAGGAAGAAACAAAAATAGAAACACAAACACAAACAGACTCACAATCCCTAAACTAGACACTATCAAACAAGGACTCACAATCACTAGCAGAATTATGCACAGATGTAATCCTATGTTACCTAACTTTCCTATGATATATCTTATCAATTTCTAGATCAAATTAATGTAGGATACCTTGGTTTGATCTAGTCATACACCAAATGCACACAAAAATGCACAAAATGAGGCATACAACAACATGTTAGCATATAAAGGCAGTCTATATCAAATGAGCAAAAACCAATGAACTGGGTACATGGAAAACACTATAATGACATAAAAAACAACCACAAAAAATTTCAGAACAAAATTCAAAGCCTAAGTACCAAAAGTCCCTAAGATAAGAAAGGAAAAAATACACCACTAAAAACTTAAAATATGTGAAATTCTGACACTCCTAGCCCAAGTTATGCCCAATTGAAGCCAATAAGTCAAAACAAGCCAGTGCAAAGTGTAATCTCACAATCTGGAGCTATCTAACAGCAACTGGGGTATCTAAAACTCATTATTGTGATACCCCTAGTTACCACTAAAAGTACCACATGTATTACACGTGACCAACGAAGTAGAACGTAAAAAAAAATGCGGAAGTTTTTTTTTTGAAAAGGGTTTAGGTGTCATTGACCTATTACTTCTCTACCTTTATTTTAAGTACTTATGAAATATCCTTTCCTTCACTTTCAAAAAACTTATCTTTCCGTAAGCGTCGAAAGAATTAACACCTTACGCGCATCCACAACATACACATGGTTAAAGACCTTGAGAGAACATAAAACAGTGTGACATAAGTACATACATACATATTAAGTAGCATCGATGTACCTCTCGAATACCCACATGACCACCTTAAAACATGAGTTCCGGTAGTAAAATAAATGAGACCTCTAACGGAATACAAAAGAAGAGATTCCTAAATCAGAGCTGCGTACTACCTAGACTCAACACAACCTAGTCCTTTTCAGGTACAAGAGGAAGTCTGGGGTGCGTGATGGTGACACAGACTCCCCCCCCATAGAAATCACACCTGCGCGGGATACCCGTCACCCTCCGGGTGCCCCTCGGCAACCATCTGATTCGCACCTGCATCGACGTCATGACGGAAGTCCTCGATACCGACTGTCAACGTGACGAGAAGAACATAGAAAGAAGAGATAGAAAAGAAGGGTGAGAACATCGCATGAACTCACAGCATGTAGGATACAGCAAACTAGAGCACACACACAGAGGCAATCCACACAGTCGAATCAATAAGCAATCACGACATCTCATCATGGTGTACTCATATGAACGCAACTTTTACTATTATAATGCAATATCTAATGCATGCGGGCCCAGGGAAACATCACCATAGGCAGAGCACATAGCAGCTGCCCGACCATATATACACAGCACGTCAGGAGTTAGAGTCTGTACTAGCATTGGTACAAAGAGCATTGCTCATAAAGTTTGGCCAAATAAATTTAAGCGTTCTTCCAGACAATCTCAACTGACCATGAAAACTTGAGAGCGACAGGATAGTCAAGCCTGTACCCCGTTTACACGACAGTAGGGGGCGAGCCTACGTCACTTGTGCCATTTCGGGACCTGACTATCCTCAGGGCTGGCATCCCACTCGAGGACCCTCTGGCGTTCTTTGCAAAACCCAGTGCCCAGTCCCTACCAGTTTCACACCGTACCGAGTGTTACTGCTATATAGGTCGTAAGGTTTTAAACCTCGAACATCAACGACGCTTCATGATGCATGTCACACAACAATTCTCACAACATTCACATCCTTACAGACAAAACCCATTCAACGTCTTTCCTTCACAAGGAAAGCCAAACCGCACTCTCTCGCCAAGCTTCTCAAGTTTATTGTAGAAAGAGTGTGTTGGTTATAGTCTTTTAAGGTAGTTTGTACTAATGTTCTTGATAATCATGTCCACTTAAGTCCTATAATTTACTAAAACTTATGATTGTATCTTATGGATGGTATTACTTATCTTAATTCTCCTTGTATGACTAATTAAAATTTGGTTTAACTTTTAATCTTAACTGGTCTTCATCAACTGGATTACAATTAATCTTAATCCCCTTTAATTAAGTCTTAATCCTTACTTAAGATCCTAATTAATTCTTAATCATCCCTTAATCTCTTCCTTAATCTTGGATTAGGACTTTTAATTATGTTTGATTAAGTTTAATCATAATTAATTAGTTCTTAATCATCATTATTGGTTAATTACTTAATTAATACTTTCATTAAGGTTAATTAACTTTAGACTTAATTAATCATTCTTTACTTAATCGACTTAAGTGAATTAGGTTGATTAACCTAGGTAATTGAATTAGTTAAGCCCACTAATTAATCCTAAGTTTTAACTTTTAATTACTTGGATCAGAGTTGAAGTCCAACTCCAATCTAACTTTTAATTTCATAATCTAATCTTGATTGACTTTTAATAAGTCTTTAACTCCTTTTCTTAAAGGTTTTTAGACTTAAATTAAAAGCCTAAAGGTTTTATAACACTTAGGAACTTATTTTTAGTCATGGTAACCTAAAATATTGACCTTTAAGTTGACTTTTACTTGGTTGGAATTGGAAATCCGAATTTGTTTTATTTATTTTTAAAGACTTATTCTTAATTGCACTTTAGTCCTTTTAGACCACCAAAGCCCATAAACATGTTTTCAACATACCCTTGACCTTTTTAAGATCAAAAAGGTATTCTTGATGAGTTTCATCAAGAACAACTCATGAACATCAAGAACAACTTGAATGTTCATCAAAACTTCAAATTTTTCACAACATCCAATCTTCACCAAAACTTCACACATTCATCAACAAACAATCTAAATGCCAAATATCATACCAATCCACTCAAAATCATCAAAATACACATTAAAGTTCATAACTCCATTTTCAAGCTCATAAACACTATTTTTCAAAGATCAATCATCCAAAACAATTGTATACCTTCAACCAACTTCATGCATGTTCATAGATTCATCATACAAACACATTCCAAGCACCAAAAAAATTTTGAAACACATGCAGCCCCAAAATCCCTCAAGGCCGAGAGCTATTAAAGGAAAAAGGGGAAAATTTTTCCAAAATTGTTTCTTGACTTGCATGCACCAACAATCACAATCCAAGCACATTTCAAGCATCAAAACAAACTTAAAAACATGTAAACAACCCAGCTCCAAGAATCCAAAACGTTTGCTCAAAGAAAAGCTCAAAAAGTGATTTTTTTCAAGGAGAACAAGAGTAAAAACAAGGATTTTAAGGGCAAATCCTTGACTCTAGTTACCAATCCTACTAGAGTTCAAGTTCTCCCCCCCTTTACCTCAAATTTCCAAGAAAATGAGTGCAGAATTCTGGTCCCAAAACAGCCCCCAAAGATGCCTCCTTTAGTCACCAACAAGGATTTTTCAAGGCTAGAAGGCTTAGAATTTGAAGCTTTGGTTCAAAAGATGGAACCTTGGCTTGATTGTGTTTAAGGAAGGATGAAAATTTTTGGGAGAAAATGGTGGAGAGTTCACGGCTTCAAGAGGAAGAGAGAGAGAGAAATGAGAGAAAAATTTCAAGTTTGCATGTGTGGAAGAAAAGGAAGAATAAGTGGTTTTAGTGTTAAAATGCCATAAATGCCTACACTTGACACATGTCTTGTGAAAAGGAAGGAAAAATACAAGTGTCTCTCATGCACCATGCCTACACATGCACGGCTTCTAGAAGGAGGAAAGGAAAGAGTTGTGTAAATTTTTCTGGCCCGGATCAAGAGTATTCGGGCCCGGTTCAAGAGACAGGAGGGGCAAAAAGGTCATTTTCACAGAAAAACCCCAAAAATTCCCAGAAATTCCCTAAAAATAGGAAATTAAATTCTAAATCCAAAAATATAAAATTTTGGTGATTAAAAATAATTTTAACCATTCAATAAAACACGAAATGCGGTAAAACGGTAAGAAGCGGGCGTTACAGTAAACGGAGAGAGAAAATTAAGGTTTTAATTACAAAGATTGTATAGAATTATAAATATCATTTTAAATCATCTTTTAAGGTTCAAAATATATTTTCCATATTTTTCTACAATTTTTTTTTATGCTGGCTATGGTTATACTGTTAACTGGGGCATTTTGATCTTTTTGCCCAGAAGTGCTAGAAAAATTCTAAATTATTTTCTAAAACTCATCACTAATTATATTAAGAGTATTTTGAATAAAGGTATAGATACCTTAGAGTTTTAGCTATTTTTAATAATTAAATCTATATTTTCCTTAACTGTATAATTACTAAAGGTATCTTAGGTTATTTTCTCAAACACCTCTCTAGAGAAATTTACTCATAATTGTGGTTGGGTATTATAAATTTGGTTGTCTATTAAAAGCTACTAAATACTTTATAATTAAATGATTATTACTATTTTAAAATTTTCTTTATTCTATTTATACACCAGTAAGAAAAATTTGCGGGTGTTACAATTATTAACCTAAAGAAATATGGACACAAAAATTGGTGCAAAAATTCTACCTATAACTATGTTAACTAAATGAGTCAGATTCTATATTAGAAAGTCAACAGAAAAGTCAATAGAATTGTTCAGCAAGTACCCTCAGTATATGCAATTCACTCCAATTCTTACCAAATAAATTTTTAGAAATTATAATGATGTTAGAACACTAATATATGACTAAACACAGTACTCAAAAGGACTCAAACACAGATTAAAGATCAAGGCTTTCAAAATCAGTTTCAGCAGCAAAATTAGTAAACAAAATTCTTACCAAAGAACTGAATTTTGGAACCTTTTCTCAAATCTGCACAAACTGAATGTTAGTTGAACAAAAACACAATATGAAAATCGACTCTAAACTTACACACACAAAACAGAAACGATTACACAAAAAAGAATTGCAAACACATTGATAGAAGTTCAGAAAGTCACAAACAGAATTGAAAACTATAATCTGAAATTGAATTGAATTCCCCGGCAACGGCGCCAAATTTGATTGAGGTTGTACCCGATCAAATAATATGAAATAAGTGTAGTGAGGGTTAGATAACCCCAAGTTGTCCTTCAAGGAATTCAAAAGCAATTTCAGATGACGGCTTTCAGAAAGAACTTCAGCAAGTTGAATTTCAGCAAATTGAACTTCAGCAAGTTCAGCAACTTCAGCAGAATTTCAAAAACTTTCTGAAAAGTACAGAAACGTAACAAAAACAGGGGGTTTTTTGGTTATTGTTTAAGAATAGAATTTCGTAAGTAAAGAAATAAGAGTAACACAAATTGATTCTCTTGTTCATTCACAATTGGATCCTTCATTAGTTAAAATACATCGATCTCAAACTCCACGCTAGATTCGAATTAATCAAACAAGCATCAATCAATTCAACAATAATATCACTCAAGAACTAAGCGAACTTGCGAGACCAGACTAAGCGTACTAGTGTGAGATTTCTAATCCTTTACCTCATGAATTAAGCAAATAGTAGGTTGTTCAGAATTAAGCAAACTAAACCAGAATTCTTAGTGAAGAACAAAATTGAATCATCAACAAGCGTTCAAATACATTTCAATATTCAAAACCAAAATTCTAAAGGAGAAGACAAAATTAAATCAGTTGCAGAAATTGAAATACGAATTTGAATTGAAATAAATCTCAGAATCCTATTGGAAATCACTCAAGAATCAATCCTAAGAAAATTAACCTTCCATGAGAGGAAGAACAACAAATGAAAATGCAAGAAGAAGAAGAAAACGAAAATGTAGAAAAACATAGAGAAGAAGATAGAGCCAAGCGTTCTCTCCACTCCAATCTGTGTGAAAATGAAAAGTGAAAGTGACCCCCTAACAAAATCGTAACTGCATCTATTTATACTATTCTCCTAAACCACAAGATTAATCTGATGGAAAAGGTAGAATGGGTCGCGACTAACAAGTTTCAGGCCCAAAATACTAAAAATACTTCAGCAACTACTTAAGAAACTTGTTGTTCCCGCTCAGCTTCAGACAACTTTTGAACGTCAACTTCAAACTGAAAGTTGCACCTCGTCTCTCAGTGGAATATAGCCATATAGCTAATCAAATTAAAGTCCCAGATCTTAGCTTTCCATTTCCACTGGAATCACTCAAATCGGACACCTATAGCTCCAGATATCATCAAAACAAGACAGGTAGGTCATTAGGCTTAAAAATCTGAATTTAAACAACATTTACAATTTAAGCTCAATTAAGCCCAATTTGGTAAATTCCATCTAAAACAGTGGATATAATCACAATTAGAGTCCAAGAAAGCTAAGATTAAAGGTGCTAAGTGTGAATAAAAATGTGCTCATCAGCCGCCTGTTTCGATGCCGCCAGGTTGTTCAGAAGTCGTCGACATGCCACGCCGCTGCGCACAGCCTCCGTCGCCTCCGTCACACGCTCTCATGCGTCGTTTTTCTATAAGTAGCTCGTCGGCACGTGGGTTCCACGCGCCACCTTCCCGGCCTCCGTTCGCGATGCGGTTTGCTCTGTTGGACTCGTCGGCTCTTCCTCTTCTCGTTTTGACCCCTTTCAGGTTGTGGATCACACTTTTGGTGGTTTGTTTGGTTGTTCTTGTTGCTACCTATTGGTTTTGGTGGTCTGTTTGGTAGTTTCTGTTGCTGTCTGTTGGTCATTTTATGTTGTTTCTTGTTGTTCAATTGTTGTGAGATATCGTTGTTGTTCTTCATCTTTTTCTCTACATGGCAGAGATTCACAAGGTTGATACACCTACTAAGGAGGATCCAAAAACAGAATCTTCTAAAAGGGGGATGGTCTCTTTTCCCTATTCTGGTTCCCCTGTTATTACTTCTAAGAAGTTGAATGGTAAAAACTATTTGGATTGGTCCACTGCAGTTTGTTAGTTCTACAGGCAACACTAGAAGGGGGGTTGAATAGTGTTTTGAATATTTTTACCATTTTGGAAATCTTTAACAAAAGTTATTAATTCATTAAGACAAATTAGTGAGAAAAGCTTATTATCAGAATTAACACTTAAATTGCAGAATATAAGAAGGACACGCATGGAGACTAAGAAAAGGTGACTAGATCAAAATTTGTTTGGACTTTTGATTAAATTGATTTAGAAATTCATATGCATCTCAAGATACCTTTTGAAAGATATTACAAAGAATCTTTTCAGAACAGTTTCTGAGTAACCTCAGATGATTGGTTATTGTCTAAAGTGTACTTCTAACTTCTGAACTGAAACTGTTTCAGATTCACTTCAAAGAGTTATTTCAGATGTTCTTCAAAGTATATTCTTTGTAATACTCCAAACGATATAAGATTAACTGAATGAGTTATTATCTTGGAAAACTTAGTTTATTGAAATTGTTGTGTTAAGTTTATTATGAAAAATACTGTTCAATCCCCATCAGGAATATAAAGCTGTAAATTTAGGAGTTTAAGGGATAGAAAACTTAGCCACAAAATTTATCCTGGTTCACCCACCAACCCAGTGGGCTACATCCAGTCCCAGGGCAAACCACCACTGGATTTTCCACTATCTGAAACCACAGATACAAGTATTCTTTTCTACAAAGCTGCTTCAGGCTCTACACAAGTATTCTTTCATTTTCAACTATCTCTCCAGGCAACTCAGTGCAGTATTCTTTTATAGACAAGCCTCTCCAGGATCAACAAGTATTGTTTCTTACAAAGCCTCTCCAGGCTCAACAAGTATTCTTTCCTACAAAGCCTCTCCAGGATCAACAAGTATTCTTTCTTCCACCAAGCCTCTCCAGGCTCTCAGACATATAAAGTGTTTACAACTCAATCTAAGTTTAATGTTCGTTAGAACTATAAACTCAGATGCTTTCTTGTACATAGTGGTTACTGAGTCTAACTCAGGATGCAGACATTACAATCTAAGTACAAGGATAAGACAGAGATTCAAGTGTATGAATTTTGGTATAATCTCGTCTTCTAAGTGAGATATAACATCCTCAAGGAATTGGCTAAGTAAAATATTGAATTAAGCTTCAGCCAATTCACTCTTCGCATAAACTCTGCCTTGGGCTTCAATGCCAAACCTTTCTGGTTGACATCTTGTGGATGTGATACTAAGAAATTGGCTCAAACTTGGTTGTCTTCTTACAACGACAACAAGTCGGCACCTTCAGATTCATACTTAAGGCTATTTATTGATAATACTGTTGAGATGTTGATGATACCGTTGAAGATGGTTGATAATACCGTTGAATAAAGACATGATATTATAGCCGTTGAATCATATGGTCTCAGATTCTCTTGTGACTTCTTCTATGTTGAAATCTTTTTTATGCAGTTAGAGAGTTTCATTTCTTCAGACTGTCAAGCCATTTATAACTTCCTTCAGATGATAGCTTTAAGCTTCTTTTAATTCCTTAAGATTGAAATGCTTTCAACAAAGATTTCTTCTTTTGATGAAATGCTTCTTTTTCTCTTCAGATGGTTAGAGCAAAATGCTTCTTCCTTTTAGCAGAAATCTTCTTCCTTTTTACTTAAGCAGAATGCTTCTTCTTTTACTTCAGACGATCCTAGCTTTATTCATCTTTGACTCTTCTAGTTCTTCTGATATTTAAGTAGATGTTGAATTACATATTATTAATTCACACATCTTTCTCGATATTTTCTTGTCCAGACTTTTGATCTGCTTTTGGACAGTAGCATGTGCAGTATGTCTGCGTATACAGTACCCTTTTAATTGCAGATGCAGCAGTCGTTGCAGGATTTCCTTATTTATGCAAGTCTTTTTGATCGAGGCAGAAAAGTATGACTAACTTTTGTGCCGAAATGAAGTAGTCCATTGGATACAGTGTTCTTCATGCTTTGACAATATCTTCACGAGAACATTTCTTGGTTCTGAATTGTCAACTCCCCCTAAAAAAAACATTAATTCTTTAGGTGCCAAATGGTAGCTTCTCATATACCAGTTGCTAATCTTTTAGATACCAGAATTGTTAGATACCAATTGTTATTTAATTACGCCAGGTGTTTAATGCTTCTTAGATACCACTTGTTAACTGTTTTAGTTACACCAATTGTTACTTGTTAACTATATTAGATACCACAAAATTTTAATGCTTGTTATCTTCTGAGTTTCTTAACTTATTACATTTGAATAGTTATATATATTTCTCTACCTTTTGTCATTAATTAAAAAAAACATTATTTCTCCCTTATTATTATTTCTCAGATTCTTGATACCAAATCGAACCAACTGTTATAAACCAATTTGCTAGGAGTTATGAGATTTTATGAGATGTTGTTACTATGAGTGTTAGAACCAAATGTTAAAAATAAGAAAGAACCAAAAGTTTAAACTTTTAAGATACCGATTGTTATCAATTTTAAGACTTCAGATTTTTTTTATGCCCATTGTTAATTAAATAAAAGAGATATCAAATGTTAGGCGTAAAATACCAAATGTTAACCAGTTGATAGAAGTTATTAAACTTAAGATTTATATCTTCTTAAACAAGAGATTCTGAAACAGGAACAGAGACACACAGATATGTACAGAAACACAGTCTTTAGAAAGATTTCATTAACAAAGGTATGAACACAAGTATGGAGAATTTTTATTAGAAGATCTTTTGAAAACCTGAAAATACATTTATCATCGCTAACTCTCTTGATTCCTATGATAGGCTGAGGCATAGCCTTCATAGCAGCTTCATCTCTTTCAAAGCTACCACCACTTCTTTGGATGAACAGCCTCAGTGGTGCCTCTTGAGCCTGTATCCTCCTCCCAACTGTGCGTCTAGCACGCAATTCCCTTGTGACAACTGAAACAATGGAGGTGCATCATTTAACACGGTGTTTCGACCACTAGCTACAACCTTTTTCATCAGGACCACTTGTGAAGTGGTTTCCCTCATAAGATTAGTTGTACTGGCTTCTACCAGTGGTCTTCCAGTGCACTTGTGATGCAACAAGATCACCATGGTCCAAGTGTAGAGAGACTGGTCTTCAGATGAAGCCTTTCTCTTACTTGTCATTCCACACATCATCCAAGATGACTTGATCTTGTCCTCAACTTGTTCCAGAATTCCTTCTTCTATTTTCCTTTGCTTCTTCATCCTTCTTCAGAGAGCAACACACTCAGACTCTTAGACAAAGTTATGGAAGAACTTTGAAGAGATGAATTTGTATGAAGAGCTCTTGTGAATTTATAGGACCTTGAAGCAGGGGTAAAATAGAGAAGTGCAGGGATTGATCCTAACAGATAGTTGATCACGGGATACATATGGGTTCAGGTAGCATTGATGATGACGGTTTCAGACCTTGGGAGTGCAAAAAACGTACATCATTGATTGGTCATAGATGAAGCACCATAGTCATAGAAAACTGAGACATTTGCGTTGATAAAGTAATTTTTGAAAAACGTTTCTGAAAGAAGACAAAGAAGAGATATATAAATGCATGTTTAAAAAAAATTTTGGAAATGCTTTTTGTTAGTAAGGAAATAAAATGAGGGAAAACATTTTATAAAAGGAAAACTTTAAAACAATATTTTCAGACACAACACAACAGAAATCTCAAAACAAAGTTTTTATAATTGTTATTTGGGAAATTTTGAGTCTTTTAAGTAATTTAGTTTTAATTATTAAAGAGTTTGGAGTATTTTAGTAGGGTTAAGTTTTTACAGATATCTAAGTTATAGGGTAAGATGATGTTACCTGTAGGTCTGCTTATTGTTCTTAGGCTTGAAATGTGCATCGCTGACATTTAACTTTTCTTCAAAGATTCTTTCTCCTTCTGAGGTTGCTTGTTGCTTCTCTTCATGATTTTTGTCCTTTGTGCTCAAGGAGATTCTTTTAACAATCATCTCGACTTATTCCTCAAGGATTGAGATAGACTTTTATGATTAGAATATCAATCACCTTAACATTCCCGACCCACAATTTCATTAAGTTCATTTGGAACTTTCTGAACAGGTTCAACGAATGGGGATGATATCTTGTCATATTCGCTTCTCAAGTTTTGAGGTAGTCTTAGAGTGTTGAGTATTAATCATCTGAGTATTTCCGACCCACAATTTTAGCAGGTTCATTGAGAACATTCTGAACAGGTTCAGAGAATGAAGATGATGTTACACCAACAACTCTATTAGATGATATTACCTTGATTCATCTCTTCGGATGGTATTGCCTTCTGATGATCTTCTTAAGATTATCTTCAAATCCTGTTTCCTTAAAACAAGCATAAACTAAAAATACCTTTCAGCAGCACCTGATTAGCTGAATTTGTTAACCATTAAGAAGATATCTTTAGAGCATAGATTTTAATCTTTGTCCTATGAATAGATTTTATCTAACAGTACTATTTGTTAAGAATTAAGAAGGTGTGTTGCGTTAAAGATTCAGTTAGGCATGCCAAAAAAAATTATAACTTGAAACAAAGAAGCAGTTTATATATATATATATAAATTGATATTAAAAGAGAAAAAAATAATATTATCAACAAGGACAGGACAATCAGAATCAATGATCATCAGATTTGTTCTCAGCAGCATTTGCACTCTCCTTCTCAGACTTGAGCTCTTGTAGCTTCTTCTCAGTCTTCTTCAGCCTTTTTGCAAGCCGATTCACCCTCTTGTGCACCCTTTTCAGATTAAATGCACCCAACACCATCCTTTTCCTTTTACAAGACTTCAAGTGGGTATCTTCAGTTTCTTCTTCATTGCGTGGAGCAAAAAGAGGATGAATAACCACTTGATTCTCAGGGGCTTCTTCTCTTTCAGCTAGAGTTCGATCTAACTCAACATATGCAGCCAGAGTGAAGAAGTCAGGAGAAGGTTGGTCAGAGAGGCTTTCCACAGGAAATCCCTCGTGCATGAGAATTTTCATGATCAAGGTGTTGTGAGGGTAAAGGTCCTCATTCCCCATCTCATCTTTGAAACACATCTGAAACAACAGCACCCATGGGAGATTGATTTTCTTCTTTGATAGCAACAGTCCAAGCACAAACCTCTCCATCATACTTATTACCAAATTATTTCTTCCTCTGGGAAGAATACAACTGTTTAGTACAACAAGGAGGGCTCTGGGTGTGCTCAGAAGTTGAGAAGGTCTGAAAGGGGCTATCCGTCTTCTTCCAAAGAGATATTGATCGAGAACAAATGTTCCACCATGTAAGGATTCCCACCTTTGGAAGTATTGTTCCACACTTTCAGGCACACCAATCACTTTAGCAATTAGTTTGGTGCCCACGTACAGGGATCTTCCCATCACCTTCGTTTCAATTCCAGTTCTGTCTGGTTCAGATATGATCTCGATATTGTCCCAGAACTCCATCACACTCTCCTCATGCCAAGAGGAGGAGATATTGTTGAAGTATGGTGTCCATCCAACGGCATTGAAGTATTCAGATATTTTGTAATCTGCTTCATCAAAGTCTGAGAGATTTACCATCTTACGGGGGATGATCTTCTCATCAAATAATAAAGGAGCAGAGTTACTTGAAGATACTGATATGTTTTCCATGGAGTGATAGAACTTATTGAACTTTCAATGAGAGAGATTCTTGAGAAACTCTTTGCTTTTTAGAGAAAGGATTGAATGAAGTGTATTTTCCATGTTAATCTTCCAATCCTTTTAAATAGGGAACCAGGCGTGCTTCAAGCATTGATGAGAGACGGTTACGTGCACTGAACCGGTGTGAAGAGTAGTGCATCGTGCCGATTATGAGAATCCGGTTGATGATTCAACGATTTACGTTGCGCCGTATCACAATTTATGACAAAATGATTAACATACATGACTCTTCAACTATTATACAAATATATTCGTGCATATGATACAGTTAGCATGCAATAATTTATTTTCACACAAATATAGACACTCATGCATTAGAAATTTCAATAATTATAATGTAAGACACACAGAAGTTAACAATTACATTTAAATTAAACTTAAGATAGGAAAGATGTTACCCGTATGTGATCTTGAGATAGATGTACTTTCCTTTTCCAGTCACGTCCTTCTGAAAGATGCCTTAATTGCATGAATAATGAGTTTCAGAAAAATAATTTTCTTTTCTCATTATCATTCTTCAGAGTTGCTTCATCTTGGTGAGATTTCCATCTTCTGAGGATCTGCTCCTTCTGCATTTGTTATATGCTCAACCCGAAGGTGAGCTTTGATACCAATTGTTAGTTCCACAGGAAACACTAGAAGGAGGGTTGAATAGTGTTTTGAATATTTTTACCATTTTGGAAATCTTTAACAAAAGTTATTAATTCATTAAGACAAATTAGTGAGAAAAGCTTATTATCAGAATTAACACTTAAATTGCGGAATATAAGAAGGACACGCATGGAGACTAAGAAAAGGTGACTAGATCAAAATTTGTTTGGACTTTTGATTAATTTGATTTAGATATTCAGATGCATCTCAAGATACCTTCTGAAAGATATTACAAAGAATCTTTTCAGAACAGTTTCTGAGTAACCTCAGATGATTGGCTATTGTCTGAAGTGTACTTCTAACTTCTGAACTGAAACTGTTTCAGATTCACTTCAAAGAGTTATTTCAGATGTTCTTCAAAGTATATTCTTTGTAATACTCCAAACGATATAAGATTAACTGAATGAGTTATTATCTTGGAAAACTTAGTTTATTGAAATTGTTGTGTTAAGTTTATTATGAAAAATATTGTTCAATCCCCATCAGGAATATAAAGATGTAAATTTAGGAGTTTAAGGGAGAGAAAACTTAGCCACAAAATTTATCCTGGTTCACCCACCAACCCAGTGGGCTACATCCAGTCCCAGGGCAAACCACCACTGGATTTTTCACTATCTGAAACCACAGATACAATTATTCTTTTCTATCAAGCCTCTTCAGGCTCTACACAAGTATTCTTTCATTGTCAACTGCCTCTCCAGGAAACTCAGTGCAGTATTCTTTTACAGACAAGCCTCTCCAGGCACAACAAGTATTCTTTCTTACAAAGCCTCTCCAGGCTCAACTAGTATTCTTTCTTACAAAGCCTTTCCAGGCTCAACAAGTATTCTTTCTTACAAAGCCTCTCCAGGCTCAACAAGTATTGTTTCTTCCACCAAGCCTCTCCAGGCTCTTAGACACATAAAGTGTTTACAACTCAATCTAAGTTTAATGTTCACTAGAACCATAAACTCAGATGCTTTCTTGTACATAGTGATTACTGAGTCTAACTCAAGATGCAGACATTACAATCTAAGTACAAGGATAAGACAGAGATACAAGTGTATGAATTTTGGTATAATCTCGTCTTCTAAGTGAGGTATAACATCCTCAAGGAATTGGCTAAGTAAAATATTGAATTAAGCTTCAGCCAGTTCACTCTTGGCATAAACTCTGCCTTGGGCTTCAATGCCAAACCTTTCTGGTTGACATCTTGTGGATGTGATACTAAGAAATTGGCTCAAACTTGGTTGTCTTCTTACAACGACAACAAGTCGGCACCTACAGATTCATACTTGAGGCTATTTATATTCTGATAGAATATAGCCGTTGAAGATGGTTGATAATACCGTTGAGATGTTGATGATGTGGCTCATATAGCCGTTGTGTAATAGCTTCTCAAACGGTTGCTTCTTCTTAAGCAAAATAAATGTTCAGATGATCTTGTTCTGACACTTCTAATGATGAGCTCCTTTGAGAGATTTCCTTGATATTTTTATGCTTCCTCTCTCTCTTGATTTTCTTCTGCTTTCTTCAGCTTTCTTCTGCTTTCCTCTATTTTCCTTTAGAGTATGCATGAGGAGGTATCCGTTGGATTTGTCCTTTTGCTTATCTGTATATACTCCTTTTCATTTGCTCCTGACACAGTTTCCTCTTTCCTCTTTGAGTGAGGTGTCTTGTCCTAAGGACAATAGTTGTTGTTGTTGTTTCCTATTTGAATAAAGACATATGATATTATAGCCGTTGAATCATATGGTCTCAGATTCTCTTGTGACTTCTTCTATGTTGAAATCTGTTTTATGCAATCAGAGAGTTTCATTTCTTCAGACTGTCAAGCCATTTATAACTTCCTCCAGATGATAGCTTCAAGCTTCTTTTAATTATTTAAGATTGAAATGCTTTCAACAAAGATTTCTTCTTTTAATGAAATGCTTCTTTTTCTCTTCAGATGGTTAGAGCAAAATGCTTCTTCCTTTTAGCAAAAATCTTCTTCCTTTTAACTTCAGCAGAATGCTTCTTCTTTTACTTCAGATGATCCTAGCTTTATTCATCTTTGACTCTTCTAGTTCTTCTGATATTTGAATAGATGTTGAATTACATAATATTAGTTCACACATCTTTCTCGATATTTTCTTGTCCAGACTTCTGATTTGCTTTTGGACAGTAGCATGTGCAGTATGTCTGCGTATACAGTACCCTTTTGATCGCAGATGTAGCAGTCGTTGCAGGATTTCCTTATTTGTGCAAGTCTTTTTGATCGAGGTAGAAAAGTATGCCTAACTTTTGTGCCGAAATGAAGTAGTCTATTGGATACAGTGTTCTTCATGCTTTGACAATATCTTCATGAGAACATTTCTTGGTTCTGACGCCTTCAGTCCTTCAGTCATACGGAGTGCTTCTGATCAGCTTCCATTCTTCAGATGATAGTTGTTCTTGAGACGATGAATAGTTTATTCAGATGATAGATAAGTCTTCAGTTTGTCTTCACGTCTTCAGATGATAGTCATTCTTCAGACAAAGGATATGCTTCAGATGATGATAAGTCTTGAGACGGTCTGAGTCTTTCATGTCTTCAGATAGTTGAATCTTTTCTATTCTTTTCGGATTCTGTATTGCTTCATCTTCTGATTTTTCTTCGTTCTTCTTCTGATTTGTTCTTCTTCTTATTCTTCTTCTTCTTCTGATACTTCACTGGTTCTTCTTCTTCTGATTCTTTACTGGTTCTTTTTCTTATTTGTTCTTCTTCTTCTGATTCTTTACTGGTTCTTCTTCTTCTGATTTGTTCTTCTTCTTCTGATACTTCACTGGTTCTTCTTCTTTTGATTCTGATACTTCAGACGAATATTCCAACCTAAAACACAATCAACAAAACAATACATTTCTTAGTAGCACCTGTTTTCTTTTCATCTAGTCTAATTTGTTAATCATTAAAACCAAGGATAATGAGTCTTGAATTTAATTTGAATACTTAAATTAATTCTGAGACTCAACACAGTTGAGATATGGTTTTTAGGCCAGGGTCTTTATGATCAACTTATTAAGAAGGCTTCCGAGGCTGATAAAGAGGTGAGTGAAGAATGGCAGCGTGCAAATTATTAACTTGTATCTGTATTATGGCAGTCCATTGAGCCCAAATTAATGGTGCATTTTCTCCCGTACAAGACCTGCTATGATGTTTGGAAGAAGGCCCGAAATGTTTATGCTAATGACATCCAGAGATTGTATGAGTCTATTCATGGTTTGGCAACACTTCAAATGATTGATCATGATTTGCCATCTTATTTGAATCATGCTCAATCCACCATTGATGAGCTGAAGCTGAAGCTGATGTTGGTTAGTGATGATCTTCAGAAAGTGTTAAGTAAGCTCGATAATATGTTCATGGTGTTTATCCTTCATGGACTTCACAAGGATTACGGATCTATTCGCGATCAGATTTTGACAAATCCTAGCATTTCTACGGTCGAAGAGCTCATAGATCGTTTGATTCGGGTTCCTTCACTAGAGGCAGAATCTAAAACAGCATCTGAGCCCTCTACTTTTATCTCTAATACGACTGAACGTGGGGGACGTGGTCGTGGTCGTGGTCGTGATAAAGGGGGTAGAGGAAACCTTCATTGCACCTACTGTCAGAGAGATGGACATACACGTGACAGGTGTTATTCTTTGCACGACTTTCCGAGCAAGACAGCTAATGTTGCTCAATCTCTGACTTTAGATCCCAAGATTGAATTTGAGAGTAATCATCCAATCTCCTTGTCTGTTGATGATTATAAAGAGTACCTTCAGCTGAAGGCAGCCCAACAGGCCTCTTCCTCAGTCACTATTTGCTCACACTGGTAATTCTACAGTCCGTCTCTCTCATTCTACGCCTCTTGGACCTTGGGTTTTGGATTCCGGTGCTTCTGATCACCTGAATGGTAATGCCTCCCTTTTCCTTAACTTATCATCACCTAAAACTCCACATTACATCACCCTTGCAAATGGGTCAAAAGTCCAAGCCACTGGTATTGGCCAAATATCACCTCTTCTCTCACTACCATTGAAATCAATTTTATTAGTTCCTGGATGTCCCTTCAATTTAATTTCTATAAGCAAGTTTACTAAATAATTAAATTGTGCCATAACCTTCACTTCTGATTCTTTCTTGATCCAGGACCGGAGTACGGGACGGACAATTGGAGCCGGATCTGAATCACATGGTCTCTACTACCTTCAATCTTCCACTTCTACCATATGTGCATCTACTGAGTCTCCTAGCTTACTCCATCATCGTCTTGGTCATCCCAGCTTGAACAAATTGAAGAAAATGGTACGTCAACTCTCCTAGTTGGAGTCCTTAGAGTGTGATCGTGTCAATTAGGAAAGCATGTTAGAGCTTTGTTTCCTAATAGTATTCATGGTCAAGCTGTGTCTCCTTTTGATATCGTTCATTCTGATGTTTGGGGTCCTAGTCGTGTTGCTTCTATTTTAGGGCATAAGTATTATGTCACTTTCATTGCTGATTTTTCCAAATGTACTTGGATCTTTTTAATGAAAAATCATTCTGAGTTATTCACAGTTTTCAAAAATTTCTATTCAGAAATCAAAACTCAGTTTGGCAAAGTAATTCATATTCTACAAAGTGACAATGCTAAAGAATACTTCTCTGATTGCTTCACTTCTTTTATGACTTCCCATGGCATTCAACATCAATGTAGTTGTCCTCATACACCTCAACAAAATGGTGTCACCGAGCGAAAACATAAACATATTGTGGACACTGCTCGTACTCTTTTATTGAATGTTAATGCACCTCCAAAATTGTGGGGTCATGTTGTCCTTACTGCAGGATATTTAATAAATCAGATGCCATCCTCTGTTTTGAATGATCAAGTTCCTCATTCCCTGTTATACCCATTGGATCCTCTTTACTCTGTTACCCCTCGTGTCTTTGGTTGTACTTGTTTTGTCCATGATCTTTCCCCAGGTCGTGATAAGTTGTCTACTCGTGCTATCAAATATGTGTTCTTAGGATACTCTCGTGTCCAAAAGGGTACCATTGTTACTCTCCCACTACACATCGGTTCTACACCAGTGCAGATGTCACCTTCTTTGAAGACACACCATATTTCAGCGCCTCAGATGTCTCTCCACTTGACTCAGATCTTTATTCTCAGGTTTTGCCTATTCCTTTTTTTGATTCTGTTGAGTCTACACCTGCTACTTTAGAGGCACCTGAGCCTCCACCAGAGAATCCTTCCTCACTACCAGGGTCTGGTCATCTCCCACACCGATTTGGGGTAACTTATGAGCGTCGGTCACATACTCTTGTTCCTCCTCCTATTGCACTGTGTGATTCTGCTCCTGCTCTAGTCTCTTCACCTACTCCGACTCCACCTGTCTAAGTTGACTCGCCCATTGCTCTTCGTAAAGGTAAACGTTCTACTTGTAATCCTCATCCCATTTATAAATTTCTCTCATATCATCGTTTGTCTCCTACCTATTATGCTTTTGTCTCTGCTATTTCTTCTATTACCATTCCCAAGATAGTACAGGAGGCCTTATCCCATCCAGGATGGCGACAAACTATGATTAATGAGATGACAGCTTTAGAATCTAACCATACTTGGGCACTTGTCCCACCTTCGTCTGGCAAATCTGTTGTTGGATGTCGGTGGGTCTTTAATGTTAAAGTGAGCTCTGATGGACAGGTGGATCGATTGAAAGCCCGTCTTGTGGCTAAGGGATACACACAGGTATATGGTTTGGATTACAGTGACACTTTCTCTCCAGTTGCGAAGATGGCCTCAGTTCAACTCTTCTTGGCCATGGCTGTTGTGAGACATTGGCCCTTATTTCAATTAGATATAAAAAATGCTTTCTTACATGGTCACTTGGAGGAGGAGATCTGTAACATCCCAAAATTAGGGCCTAGAAACTATAGTGAGAGCTTTAGGCTGTGGTCCCGGCCAGGTGGCAAAGAGTTGGAAGTGGTATGAGATGTCGGAGATTTGAATATGAATTTAGATAGGAATTTGGTAAATGATCTAAGAGGATTAAAATGATTTAAGAATGAGGAAGGGATATTAGAAGAAAAAGAATTAATTTGGAAAGGTATGATATTAGATGAGAGTTAGGGAATTGATTCAGAGTTATGAGTTTTAAAGGAACCGGGGTAGAAGGTGATTTTATGGAAAGGAACGAGGGAATAGAGGAGCATAGTCTCATGGATACTTAGAACCCTTAACGTTGGCCTTCTTGGAGTCAATTGATGAGTTATAACATGAATCATGTAAAGCTTGCCCCGTTAGGTTTTAACCAAGGTTGTTGCTCCATTTTGGGTTTCAATCCTAATGACCTTGGTGCACTAATTCGTAAATATCTAGAGTTATGGGTGTCCAATTGAGGTGATTCCACTTGGATTCTAAAGCTAAGATTCGGGGCTTCAGTTTGATATGCTATATGATAGGGTTCCGATCTATTTTCACCTTCAAACAGGCGTATTCTTGCTCAAGCGAGAATGTTATCGCTTGAGCGAGAATATCAGCAGAAACAGGGGGAATTTTTCTGGTTTTCTCGCCCAAGCGAGAATACTCTCGCTTGAGCGAGAATGTGCGACCAGAAAGCTATAAAAGGGCTCGCCCAAGCGAGAAATCCTCACTTGAGCGAGAGAACACGAATCCAGCTTTATAAAAACGCGTTTTTAATTGTTTTCCTCACTTTCCTTCCGGTTCTTCTTCATTTTAGAGAGAGAAAGAGAGGTTTCTAGAGAGAGGAACTCCTTGGGAGCTTGGAGGAAGAGGATCAAGGTCAAGGATCTTCAACCCTAACCCTCCCCAACCTTCTTCCTTTCTCTTTGAGCTTCCTTTGAGGTGAGTAAAGCTCACACACCTCCACTCCATCATGTATATGCTTCTATTATGACCCCTATTCTCCTATTCCTCTTCCCGTTTAGTTGTGGATGTTGATTTATGGTTGGAATAGATGATATTCATGCTCGAAGGTGTTTATTAGCTTGTATGTGAAAACCCTATGTTAGAGTAATTTGGGGATTTTGGGATTTTGTGGGTACAACTGTTATGGGGTGATTTTATTGATGATTCTCAATGTTTTATGATGATTCTGTAAGTTATGGATGTATACATGGATTTTATGTGAATGTTAGTTTCCAACATGAAGTTTTGTTATTGATCCTATATACTATGTTTTGTTGGAATTATTACCCATGCATCTGCACTATCTAAAAGATACAGTTAATTCCACATGGGTCCAGGGTCGAGTCCCAGTAGGCCTTGGATTCGGTTAAGGGAGGTTCTCCTTGGAGTATAATTCAACTTAGGGGGGTGGAGAAGTTCAGGTTGTTAATACTCTTATCAAGACATGGGCCATGAAGTAGTGGTCGTAGTCGGGATTTGAGTATTGACTCCACTGACGCCTCTTAAGACCAACAGATTATACAAATTATCAGAGGATCCAAGGGCTGAGTCCCTAGGCCTTTGGGTCAGGCACGGAGGGTTCTCTGGGAAATAATCCACCTTAGGGGGTGGAAAAGCTCAAGTTGTTAATACTGCAATTCAGGCATGGGCCCAGGTTGAATGGTCATAGTCGGGATTTGAGTATTAACCGCATTGAGGCCCTCTAGAGCCTTGAGTTTTGGCTTTAGCCCAGAGATTTGGCTTCGGCCCAGATTTTTGGCTTTGGCCCAGAGATTCATGCATTAAAACTTGACTTCGGTCCAGAATAATGGCGGGATACGTCCCCAAGGAAGACGTTCCTTGTAGTCTGAGCTCAGGTCTAGCCCAGAGTTAGTGATAAGACCCCGCACTGCCGGGAAATGCAGTTCATGCATATTATCAGAGTTATTATGTATTTTAGAGTCATAATGTATTTCAGAGCTAACATGTATTTCAGAGTTCATGATTAATGCCTATGTTAATCTTATGTATTTCAGATCTAACATGTATTTCAGAGTTCATGATTAATGCCTATATGAATCATTTGTGCATTGCATTTGCTTGAATTCCCTACACTGCCTGTTGCATGCTTTGCTCGCTGAGACTGTAGTCTCACCCCATGTTTCGGGGATATATTCTAGTTGTGCAGGGTGTTCCAGCTTCATGTTCAGGAGAGGAATGGAGCTTTTGGAGTGGAACCACACTCCCAGTGGTCAGATAAGGACTTTTGAAATAGAAATAATTGTAATTGATAGTAAATGATGTAATTTTGTAAAAACTTTAGATTGGCCATGGAGGCTTGATTGTAGTTAAAATTAGGTTGTGTTATTACAAACTGTACTGGTGGTTTTGCTGGATTTCAGGTTAAGATAGAAATTGGTAAACATCTAGCTTTTAAGGGAAACTCTGTCGGAATTCCGGTATGAGCTCTGTGAACCATGACACTACAAGTGTAGGTTCATTCCCTAAGTTTTGGTTAAAGTTTTGTAATGAGAATAATGACGTATGAATTGTGTGAAGGCTTAAGCAAACGTTGGATTGCCTAAGCAATTGTATGAATGGTGTGACGATATCAAAAATGGCGCGGAATAAGTTTAGAAATTCGAAATAGTGTTTCCAATGGACATTATTCTTGAATTAAGAAATTAGGACGTTACAAGATCTATATGGAGCAACCCCCCGGCTTTGTTGCTCAGGGGGAGTCTGGCCTTGTGTGTAAATTATGGAAGTCCTTGTATGGCCTTAAACAATCACCTCGAGCTTGGTTTGGTCGGTTTAGCAAAGTCATACAGGAGTTTGGAATGATCCGCTGCGAGACAGACCACTCTATTTTCTTTAAATGCTCCTGACACATAAATTTATTAATCTTGTGGTTTATGTAGATGATATTGTAATTACCGGTGACGATCAGGAGGGCATCAAGGCTCTAAAGCAGCACTTATTTGAGCACTTTCTAACTAAGGATTTAGGTCTTCTACGCTATTTCCTTGGGATTGAGGTTGCTCAGTCAAATTCTGGTGTTGATATTTTTCAAAGAAAATATGCTCTTGACATTCTGGAGGAGACAGAACTCACAGATTGTAAGCCAGTTGACACCCCAATGGATCCCAATGTGAAGCTTCTACCTAACCAGGGGGAGCCCTATTCTTACCCAGAGAGGTATCGAAGACTAGTGGGCAAGTTGAATTATCTCACCATGACGAGACCTGATATATCCTTTCTTGTTAGTGTTGTAAGTCAGTTCCTTAACTCCCCTTGTGAGAGTCATTGGCATGCAGTTGTGCGGATCCTCAGATATATCAAAGGATCACCTGGAAAATGACTTGTTCACGGTGATAGAGGACATACAAATATTATTGGGTATTCCGATGCAGATTGGGCAGGTGATGCGAGTGACAGACGGTCAACAACGGGTTATTGTGTTTGCTTGGGAGGTAATGTTGTTTCATGGAAGAGTAAAAAGCAAAGTGTTGTTGCAAGATCGAGCACAGAAGCAGAGTATCGTGCAATGGCTCACACCACATGTGAGCTTCTGTGGCTAAAGTCTTTAATTCAAGAGTTGCAGTTTTGTAAGGTTGGTCCTATGGAACTAATGTGTGATAACCAATTAGCCTTATATCTCTCATCTAATCCAGTTTTTCATGAGAGGACAAAGCATATAGAAGTTGATTGTCATTTTATCAGAGAAAAGATCCTCTCCGGTGTCATCAAGACTTCCTCAGTTTGCTCCAAGGATCAACTTGCAGATATCTTTACTAAATCTTTGCGGGGTCCTAGGATAACCTATATATGTGACAAGTTGGATGCCTATGATATGTATGCTCCAGCTTGAGGGGGAGTGTTGAGATACTGTTGAGATATTCTGTATATTCTGTTAGATATAATAGTTTATTCTCCCTTGATTTATTGTATAGTTTCCTTATTTAGGTTGATCCTAATCCCAAAACTCTAGGGATTGGTTCTGTCATAACATGTATATATATATTGTTGTATTTGTCAATGTTAATCATCAGAATACAATTTTCCTATTCAGTATTTCAAGTACGGTGATTCTTGAGCCAAATTTGAGTTTTAATTCGTGTACTTTCACCTCATTTTGGAAACTCTAAATTATGATATCTGTAGCTCGAGTTATACACTATTCTTACTGTTGCGTCTGATCTAATTGTTAATTGTATGATCTTGCCTTCTAACAACTCTCAAGTGGATTCACATCAGATTGGGGTTAGAAAAGGAAGAAGGAGTAGTAGAAATGGAAGAGGAAGAAGAATGTGAAAACAACAAAAAAATAGTCAATAAACAAAAAAACAGGGAAATGGAAACGAATTAAGAAAGGTTGTAGGAGGTACCTGATATGATAAATGAACGGATTCTACGGAATCAGCAAAGAAGATTAGAAAATTTTCTGAGAAGATGAATGTAAAGAGCCTTCCTTGTCCCTGTCTAAAAGGGAGGTGTTTTATAGACAAGGACGAAGAGGTCACAACGTTTCGGTTTTTCAAATTCAAAGATAAAAGGAAAAATACGAAAAAGCGCTAAGGCCAAGAGTCATCTCACTTTATCTGTACAGGTGTACACAGCCCATTTGAAAATTCACCTGATGGGCAGATGCCTTAATAATAAAACACAATCATTTCTGCATCGGTAATAAGGCATAATCATTCTTGGAGATTTGAGACAGGTGTTCAGGGAACACGTGACTTACATTAAATGAGGTATGTTTTACGAAGAGACACAGTTAAAGTTATAAATAGAGAAGTGCAAAGGACTTTTGAGAGTATTCATTCAAAATTATTGACATTCATTCACAACTATTGTTGTAAATCTCAACGAAAGTCCCTCAAGTCGACCAAAGTTGAATCAAGCATGTTAAAGACCTATCATGATGGTTGGCCCAACCGAGGTATCTTCTTCCTAAAGCCTTACACACTACCTTACGAGTAGGCCAGGCTTGTGGGGTTGTGTACTATGTGATGGTCGGCCCAACCGAGGTATCTTCTTCCTAAAGCCTTACGCACTACCTTACGAGTAGGCTTAGACTTGTGGGGCTGTGTATTATGTTATGGTCGGCCCAACCAAGGCATCTTCTTCCTAAAGCCTTACACACTACCTTACGAGTAGGTTTAGGCTTGTAGGGTTGTGTACACCTCAGAATATTGGGCCGAGGAGAGTACTCGAATAGAGGCCCATGCAGGCGACCTACTTAGTCAGTAGCATCCTAGTAAATAAGGGGTATAGGTGGTTAGTGACTATGAGGAGCCTAGGTCGTGGGACAAAGATGGTTAAAACAAAGGATTATAAAAAGGCAAGAAGGACCAAAGAGATGGGTAAGTTCACAAGTTCGGTAGAAGAGCTGAGTTAACTGACTTTTGGATTAACCCGACATTTCTTGCAGAGAACATGATGAATTTGCAAGGGGGATTTAAATTTAAGAAATTTATAAATTTGATCAATATAGGTGATTTTATACATACATACATATATATATATATATATGAAAACACAAATATTTCAAAACTAGAGAACAACGCCCTTAATTTCAGTTAGGAACACAGTCAGCAAAAGAAGGTTAAAACAAGGGAGAGTGAGTGAAAAACTGGCGACATAAAAGGTACTTCTAAGAATATGCATCAGTATCTACTATTAAAGTTTATCAGTTACAATTGTTGATTTTCTGCAACTATGGGCAGTTACTAGAATAAGAAATTATGATTTGTTATTGTTTTGTTTCAGTTTTATTTTGAGAGATTTTTTAGCATTTTTCAATTATGACTTTGTTTGTATTTAAAGAATGTTAGTATCAATAAAATTATATGCTTCAGTCTAACAGAATTCTCGTTCTTTCTCTTACAATTGGTATCAAAGCTTTGTCTTGACGAACTGTGAGATTGAGGGCCTGCACCAAATTCAAAATATGCAAACTGAAAAAACTTTTCCAGTTGCTGCACCACCAATTTTCAAATAGAGAGAATTATGAGATTTGGTCAATTAGAATGGAGTCCTACCTAGAAGCTACAGACCTTTGGGAAGCTGTTGAGGAGGATTATGCAGTACCTCCTTTATCAGACAACCCTACAATGGCACATATCGAAAACCATAAGGAGAATAAGCAAAGAAAATCGAAAGCGAAGGCATACTTGTTTACTGTTGTATCACTAGAAATTTTCACCAGAATCATGACACTTAAATCAGCCAAGGAGATCTGGGATTTTCTCAAGCAAGAATATGAAGACAATGAGAAGATCAAAGGGATGAAGGTGCTGAATTTAATTAGGGAGTTTGAGATGCAAAGGATGAAGGAATCAGAAACGGTGAAGGAGTATTCTAATAAACTTCTTTGCATTGCGAATCGAGTCAGACTACTGGGTCAAGAATTTGAAGATTCCGGGATTGTTCAAAAGATTCTGGTCACTCTACCGGAAAGGTTTGAGACCACAATTTATTCTTTGGAGAACTCTAGAGATATGTCAACCATTACCTTGGCGGAGCTGTTAAGTGCTTTAAAAGCTCAAGAGCAGAGAAGACTCATGAGACAAGAAGGTACAATTGAAGGGGCTTTGCAGGCAAGGTTGCAACTCAACTAGAGAGCAAAGGGAAAGAAGAAATGGAAGAAAGATCATGAAAGCAGTAGGGTAGATTTAGGAGGCAAATCAAGCTATCCACCATGTCAGCATTGTGGAAAGAAATGACATGCATCTTTTAAGTGTTGGAGGAGGCTCGATGTGAAGTGCCACAAATGCAACCAACTTGGTCATATTGTAAAAATTTGCACATTTCAAGAGCAGAAAGAGCAAGACGAAGCTCAGATTGCAAATCAAGAGGATGACTAGTTGTTTGTGGCAACGTATCCAACAACTTCTTATCCAAGTGAGAGATGGTTGATTGATAGTGGCTGCACCAATCATATGACTTATGATATTGATCTTTTTAAAGAGATCAACAAGGATGTTGTCTCAAAAGTCAGAATTGGAAATGGTGAGTTCATTGATGTTAAAGGTAAAGGTTCTATTGCAATTGAGACTGACCTAGGAACAAAAATTATCCATGACGTTTTGTATGTTCCCAAGATTACTCAAAATATGTTGAATGTTGGACAAGGGTACATGTTGATCTTTGAGGACAAGATATGTTCGATTCAAATTGCTGATGGAAAGGATTTGTTCAAGATACAAATGAAAGGAAAAAGTTTTTCATTAGACTTGATGTAAATTCAGGAAGCTGCTGCTGTGAGCTCAAGTTCTCTTACTGAACTTTGGCACAAGAGGTTGGGTCATTTCAACCATACAGCTTTGCATTTGTTAGAGAAAAAATAATATGGCAGTAGGTGTACCATCATTGGAGGAAAATATGACAAGTTGTGTAGCTTGTCAATTTGGGAAGCAAACCAGATTGCCATTCCAACAATCTGCTTGGAGAGCAACAAGTAAACTGCAGCTGATCCATAGTGATATTGGAGGGCCCTTGAGTTAAACATCATTTAATGGAAGTATTATGTACTTTTCATTGATGATTTCTCTAGAATGTGCTAGATTTACTTTATGAAATTCAAGTCAGATGTTGCTGGAATATTCTAGAAGTTTAAGTGCTGGATAGAGAATCAATCTTGGCTAAAGATTCAGATTCTAAGGACAGATAATGAGACTGAATATACATTAGAAAAGTTCAATCTGTTTTGTGAGGAGGCAGGAATTGAACATCAGCTTACTACTCCATATACTCCACAGCAAAATGGGGTCAGTGAAAGAAAAAAATAGAACTGTGATGGAGATGGCTCGCTGTTTGCTGTATGAGAAAAACCTTCCCAAGAAATTCTGGGTCGAAGCTGCAAATACTGCAGTTTTTTCGCTTAATAGATGATGAGCACATTTTTATTCACATTTAGCACCTTTAATCTTAACTTAATTGGATTATAATTGTGATTAAATCCATTATTTTAATTGGAATTTACCAAATTGGGCTTAATTGGGCTTTAACCGTAAATGTTGTTTAAATTCGGATTTTTAAGCTTACTAACCTACCTATCTTGTTTTGATGATATCTGGAGTTGTAGGTGGAAGTTTTGGGTGATTCCAGTGCCATTGGAAAGCTAAGATCCAGGCTTTAATTTGATATACTACAAGGTGGTATTCCCATGAAGGAATTAGGAGCAGTTGCAGTTTTAAAATCGCCTACTGATGTTGTCTGTTGCAAATCCGAGTTTGCTTAGTTTTGCAATTAGTTTGTGGGCCTGTATTAATTAATTTTGGCCCAATTAAGGCCTAATCAGATTGTTAGTGAATTAGGTAGTATAAATAGGTGTAGTTACTCTTTTGGAGGGATCTCTTTCTCATTTTCTAAAATTCAGATTTGAAGTCTTTTCATTTTCCTTATTTTTCTATCTTCTTCTTCTTCCTTCTTCTTTTTCTTCAATTTTCGTTTTTCCTCTTCAGCCTCCATGGAAGGTTGAACATTCAAGGTTGATTCTCAAGTATTCTTAGCATTGGATCTAGAGGTTTCATCTATGCAATTTCGTTTTACAATTTTCTGCACATCTTCTTTTCTCCTAATCTCTAGAATTCTAGGATTTTGAATCTTGAATTGGAATGCATGCTTCATGGTTCTTCTTCTCCTCTTAATCCTAAATTCGAATTTTAGTTTTCTTAATTCTAAGATGAATCTACTATTTGCTTAATTCAGTAGGTTAGGGATTAGATTCTCACACAAGTTTGCTTAATCCTTGTATGAGATAATTGATGAATTGATTGATGCTTAATTGGTTAATTCGAATTTGTGTAGGAATTGATAATTTTCTATAAATCAATAAAAGATCCTATGTGAATGACCTTGAGAATTAATCCATTTTCATGTATATTTCTGAATTTTGAATTTTACTTTTATGTTCTTGAATTCTAGAAAACAACCAAACAAAAACCCCCTTGCTTGCTGTTGAATCAACAATTCTTGTGAGTAATTTCGGATTTGCTATTGAATTCCTTGAGAGACGACTTTGGTTAATTTTCCATTAACTACATTTTCTAAATATTAATATTTGATTGAGTACGGCCTCGATCAATAGATTACCCACAAAAGTTGTCAAAGGAAAAACTCCATTCGGAGTTTGGTATGGATTTAAACCTTTGTTGTCTAATTTAAAAGTTTTTGGATGTGTATGCTTTACTCACATACCGCAGGTGAAACATGATAAGCTTGATAAAAAGGCTGAGCCTGAAATATTTGTTGGCTATAGCAATACTGCGAAGGCTTACAAGATTTTTCAGCTAAAGTCTGGAAAAATACTTATAAGTAGGGATGTGCACTTTGAGGAGGAGCATGAATGGAATTGGGGAGAAGAAAAACTAAGCATACAGAAGGGTAAAGATCTTGAAAATTTTTCTGAAATACAATTTCAGAGAAAAGATGTTTCTTCATCAAACAATGACATCATTGATGATGAACCTGTTAGAGGTACAAGGCTACTTTCTGATATTTATGATAGCTGCAATGTTGTTGTGCTAGAGCCTAGCAGTTTCAAAGAAGCTTAAGAAGACTCAAAATGGATGGATGCAATGAAGGAGGAGCTTAGTATGATTGAAAGAAATCAGACATGGCAGTTAGTTCCAAGGCCTCAACACAAGAATGTCATTGGAGTGAAGTGGGTATTTAGGACAAAATTAAATGCAGATGGCTCTATCAACAAGGATAAGGCCAGATTGGTGGTAAAAGGATATGCTCAAGTGTATGGAGTTGATTTTTCAGAAACATTTGCTCCTGTAGCTCGGCTTGATACTATTCGAATGCTTTTGGCCATTGCTGCTCAAAAGGATTGGAAAGTGTTTCAATTAGATGTCAAATCAGCATTTCTTAATGACTTTCTACAAGAGGAAATCTATGTTGAGAAACCGGAAGGATTTGTTGTGAAAGGCCATGAAGACAAGGTTTTGTATGGCCTAAAGCAGGCTCCCAAGGGCTGGTATAGCATAATAGATCAATATTTTCCGAGTCTTGGTTTCACTAAGAGTCTTAGTGAATCAACACTTTATATTATACAAACTGACATTGACATTCTGATTTTATCTTTGTATGTTGATGATCATTTGGTGATAGGAAGTGATGTTAAGCTCATTAATCAGTTCAAAACTGAAATGTTAGAATAACTTTGAGATGACTGATCTTGGTCAAATGTCATACTTCTTGGGAATAGAGATCAAGCAGACAGATTTGGGAATCTTTATTTGTCAAAGAAAATATGCTGAAGAGATTTTGAAGAAGTTTAATATGAGCAAATGCAAGTCTATGAATACTCATATGAATTAAAAAGAGAAGCTTAGCAAAGAAGACGGGTCGGGAAAAGTAGAAGAGGTTGTTAACATGAGCTTAATTGGATGTTTGATGTATCTTACATCCACTAGGCCTGACATTTTGCAAGCTATTAATGTTCTTTCTAGATTCTTACATTGTCTAGTGAAGAGCATTTTAGGGCAGCAAAGAGGGTCTTGAGATATGTAAGAGGGACTGCTAGTTATGGTGTCATGTTCTAGAAGAATCGAGATTTTAACTTTCATGGCTTTTCTGATAGTGATTGGGCTGGCTCTGTTGATGATATGAAGAGCACTTCATGTTACTGTTTTTCACTTGGTTCTGGAATCTTTTTCTGGAGTTCAAAGAAGCAGGAAACTATAGCTCAATCTACAGCGGAAGCAGAGTTTGTTGCAACAGTTGCAGCAATTAATCAAGCTTTATGGATTAGGAAATTACTAATTGATTTACAGCTTGAACAGAAAGAAAGCATGAAGATTTATGTGGACAACCAAGCAACAATTTCGATTTCCACCAACCCAGTTTTTCATGGAAAGACTAAGTGATGACAGGAATTGCCCAGGATCTAGAATTGAGCAAAGCAAACCAATTAGGACCAAAATTAAGCAATTAAAAGGCAAATATAGGTGCTGGAACAGCAGCTATATTCACGTGGAAAATGAAAGAAAGTGAAGGAAAATGAAAGAAAAATGGAGAGGATAGAAGTGGAAGATCGCCACTGATGCAAGTCCTTTCTTGCAGCAGATAAGATCAATCGCCAGTCGCCACTAATTCAGGAGAATTAGATAAGACTCATCCATGGTTTAAGCAACAACCACCAAGCACACTCAACTCACAAGGGAGGAGATTCTCAACTCACAAAGAGGAGAAAAAGGGGCATAATGCCTTTACTTCAAAATTCAAGTTGTCTTGTTACATGAGGGAGAACTCCTTTATATAGGAGAAGGAGGGGGAGGGGGTGGCCATCTTGGGCGATGTGGGACTTTACAAGGAAAAGAAAAATAAGAAAAGAAAATAAAAGATGAGTGAATACTCATCCAAGGTGGGATTTGAACCCATGCCCCTAATGGCTTATGGCTAAGCTAAGCCTTAAGCCATTAAACCCAAAAATAGCGCCCCTTTTTACATAGGAAATAAAAGATGAGTAAATTTCCTATCCTAAGTGGGATTAGAACCCATGACCTCCTAAACCTTGTAGCAAGGTAGCCTACTAACCAATAAACCCACTAAAGATAGCTCCCAAGGAGGAGGAATTAAAAGAAAATTACAAGCAAGTCCTAATTACATCATAAATCCTAATTAATCTTCTAATTAATTGGAAATCTTCATGTTGACTTGGGTCAAGTGGTCAAAGGTCAAAGGTTGACCTTGGGAGGGTTGACCAAAAATAAGGTTGACCCGTGCCTTGACTCAGCTCTAAGCATTCCAACAGGTCCAAGCTTCTAGCAGTGTGCCATCATTCCCTCCCTCTTGAAAAGGATTTGACCTCAAATCTGAAAATTCAAAAAGACGCCATAAGAATAATGAACTGGGTAGAAGAAGGAGATGGATGACAAAATTTAGGAAGTAAGAAGATACTTCCCTTAGCCTTTGGAGAGTAACGTTAGAGGTCCACAAGCTGAACATCTTTCTTGAGTCTAGACAACAAGAAGAAGACCCATAAGTTTTATTCCAAAGTAAGAAAAGTGAAAGCTCATAACAAAAATACCTGGGGATCATAAAGATTAGCAAAAGAAAAACATAGGAGATAAACAAGAGGTATTTGAGATGAGGGTTAGAAAACTCCCTTAATGAAGATTGAGCCCTCTTGTCTACGTACTTTGTGGATTTAGATCCTGGATCAAAGACTAATCTTTTGAAGCCCTCCCTTGCAAATAAGAGAAGTAAGTGGTCATGGAGAAGGCTTAGGAAATAAATTCCACATAAGTACAAAATGTGTTTCAATGTGCAACATTCATCAAAATATTCTACACTATGTTCCCAAATAAATGCACAAGTGAAACTATGTGGCATGAATGTTTTAATATTTTTCATTAACATCCCAACATTTTTATTGAACATAACACTTGCATCTTGAGTATGATTGTAAAAAGGGTAGTGTATATGTTCATGCCATGATGTATTCATGCAAGTTTGTTCACGAGGCATATCCATTCTAGTGCACTTATTCAAGTAATATGACACCTTTTGCATATTATCATATGTATTCATGTAAGGTGAAACATTAAAAAAATTACTTTGAACAAGCACACTATGAAGCATATCATCATGTAAACAAGTTTTCTCATATGTGATAGCTTCATCCAAATTTTTATCCTTTTTACTAACTAGTTCAAGAGCATAAAACACATCCTTGTATGAAATAATTATTTTGGTCCAAAATGTGTATTCATTCTATAAACACAAACCAAAGGCACATGCATATTCAATCCAACTTTGTTTTCAATCTTATCATGCAATCTAAAGGAATTGAGTAAGCATGCATCTTTAGTAAGTTTCATGGTACTCTCATACATAGTTGGCTTTTCTAAACATGCAATAGGTTTCAAAGCATCATCAATATTGTTCATTTCTTCTAAACATGTAATGCTTTGAGGCATATAATTGTGCATAGAAAAAGGCATTTCATTCATAAAGAAAGTTAGTTTAGGAAACTCCCTTTCAATAGCTTGAGTTGTCTTCTTTGCAACAGTAGAAGTATTTTCCCTCAACCTATTCATGCTTTCACTAGAAGAGTTAGCATTTAAATGATCACAAGAAAAACATACTTTCTCTTCTTTCACTCTTAATTTACTTTCCTTGTTTTCTCTTTCAAGTTTCTCTTCTTTCTCTTTTTCTAATTGTTCTCTTTTCTCTTGTTCTATTAACCTCTTAAGTTGGATTTGATCTTCCCTAATTTCACTAGAGGTCATAGGCATTAAGGTGAATTTAACCCCTTGGTGGCGGAACCTATAGGTGTTGGAATACCCATCATGCTTCACCCTTCTCTCATATTGCCATGGTCTTCCTAAAAGGATGTGAGAGGCTTCTAAGGGTATGACATCAAAGGTTATTTCATCTTGGTAATCCCCAATTTTGAACCTTAAGCTCACTTGCCTATCCACCTTAAATTCTTCCTCATCACTCACCCATTGAAGTGTATAAGGTTCTGGATGTGGGGTAGTAGGTAAGTTTAGCTTGTTAACTAACCTAAGGCTAGCTAAGTTGCTACTACTTCCTCCATCTATGATCACTAAACATACCTTATCTTCAATTTGGCACCTAGTGTGGAATAGGTTCTCTCTTTGGCTCTCTTCTTCACCCAAAGGTGTTTCTAAGGCTTTCCTAAACAACATGGTTGCCCTTTCCCCTTGCCTCCTTCCTTCCATTCTCCTAATTGATTTTATGTTAAAAATTTTAAGGACCTTTCCACTCAACTAAGTGTTTACACTCAAAGGAATGTTAACACTCGTGTATGTCACTCTTTTTGGCTTTTTCTAAAATGAAAACACTCTTGCCTCTTCTACTCGGTTGGTGTTGGTTGAAGTTGCAAAGACCAGAATTAGCCTAAGTCTTAACCCTTACCCAAATAGAAGCGCACTAACAAAAGAAAATACTACCGAAAGAAAGAAAGAATACCTAAGACAAAACAGAGAATTGATATGACAAACAAGAAAAGCTGGCACTCAAACAAGCTTATACACAAGAGTAGACAGCAAACAAGACAAGACGGAAGAAATTGCAAAGAGAATTGTTTTTGGTGATTTTTGAAAAAGAGTTGCCAAAATTGTCGTTTTTAAGAAAAACAGCAAATACAACTCAATTACGGTATACAGGGAAATGAAAACAGAAAATTACAGTAAAACTGTTACTGTATTGTTGGGATACTTCTTTGTTTTTGTTTTTCTATTTTTTTGAATTTTTTTTTGAATTTTTGACTCTTTTTGGGTGTCTTTTGACTTTTCTTCCTTGTTGTTGACTTTTGCACCCTTTTTCGCTTTTTACACCTCTTTTTCTATTTTTGGCACGTACGTACCTTTTGTATTTTTCTTGTCTTTTCTTTCTTTTTTTGTCTTTTTCCCCAACAGAAAATTACAGAAATTTGTACACAATGAAAAGAAAATAAACTGTACCTACTGTAATATTTTTGGAATTTTCTGACAGTAAACTGGTCCAAGTGGCCCAGAAAATTAAGAAAATAATGAATAAACTGATTTCTACACTGAAAAACGTAATGGCAACTTGATTTCAAAAATGGCCAAAAAAAATTGCTTAGCACTTCCTTGTTGATTATACAAAACCGGTATGGTCACAGAAACGCGCTTGGTTCAATTTTAAGATTGGAATTAAAATTTGAAGGAAAATCAACAATTAGAATTTGTTGATCTTCTTCCAATACTATGAACCAAAAAAGATCCTATAGGTGAGCGTTTTGCACAATCAAACAGAGAAAGTCCAAGGTAGAGATAGCAGTCAATCCAAATTTGCAATCAGAATGCCAATCAAACAGACATAACAAGAGTAGGAAATTGAACAACACAAGAGCCAAAAAAATGCGCATAAAATGGCAAAAATAAGAAGGAAAATTGCGCAAAATAAATGGCAAGAAATTAAAGGGGGAAACTGAAATTAAAAGGATGGGGAGGACTGAAAGTAAATGACTGAAAGTAAAGGGGGAAGCTGAAATTAAAAGGATGGGGAGAGCTGAAAGTAAATAGCTGAATGTAAAGGGGGGAAGCTGAAATTAAATGGGATGGGAGAAGCTGAAATTAAATGGCGGAAAAATAAAAGCGGAAAGTAAAGAGATGAATATGGGGGGATGACAATTAATGGTGAAGGGGAGAAATGTAGGTGAACGATCTTTGGAAAAATGAAGACAACAATGCCTCCTCTTACCACACTTCACCACAAACAAGCAGTTATATCAATTAATTTGCAAGAATCACTCAAGAACAAGTATGAGCAATTAAAGAGGAATTTAAACAAACACCTAGGGGGTGGGAATTAGCGGCCCAAAACAGCCCCCATCTAGCAAGAATTCAAGCAAATCAATCAAGACAAACAAGTGCTGATAGCAGCAGAAAGGCACCTCGGGCCTGGGAAACAGTCCAAGTCCAAATTACAATTGAAAGAGGGATAGAATTACACTAAATTGAAGCAAAATTCTGCACAAAAGAGGTGCAGCAAGGTCGCTCCAAACAGCCACAAAATCAGCCCCAAAGTTTCTCAATCCATCAAGCTCTGATTACCAATTGATGACAGGAATTGCCCAGGATCTAGAATTGAGCAAAGCAAACCAATTAGGACCAAAATTAAGCAATTAAAAGGCAAATATAGGTGCTGGAACAGCAGCTATATTCACGTGGAAAATGAAAGAAAGTGAAGGAAAATGAAAGAAAAATGGAGAGGATAGAAGTGGAAGATCGCCACTGATGTAAGTCCTTTCTTGCAGCAGATAAGATCAATCGCCAGTCGCCACTAATTCAGGAGAATTAGATAAGACTCATCCATGGTTTAAGCAACAACCACCAAGCACACTCAACTCACAAGGGAGGAGATTCTCAACTCACAAAGAGGAGAAAAAGGGGCATAATGCCTTTACTTCAAAATTCAAGTTGTCTTGTTACATGAGGGAGAACTCCTTTATATAGGAGAAGGAGGGAGAGGGGGGTGGCCATCTTGGGCGATGTGGGAATTTACAAGGAAAAGAAAAATAAGAAAAGAAAATAAAAGATGAGTGAATACTCATCCAAGGTGGGATTTGAACCCATGCCCCTAATGGCTTATGGCTAAGCTAAGCCTTAAGCCATTAAACCCAAAAATAGCGCCCCTTTTTACATAGGAAATAAAAGATGAGTAAATTTCCTATCCTAAGTGGGATTAGAACCCATGACCTCCTAAACCTTGTAGCAAGGTAGCCTACTAACCAATAAACCCACTAAAGATAGCTCCCAAGGAGGAGGAATTAAAAGAAAATTACAAGCAAGTCCTAATTACATCATAAATCCTAATTAATCTTCTAATTAATTGGAAATCTTCATGTTGACTTGGGTCAAGTGGTCAAAGGTCAAAGGTTGACCTTGGGAGGGTTGACCAAAAATAAGGTTGACCCGTGCCTTGACTCAGCTTTAAGCATTCCAACAGGTCCAAGCTTCTAGCAGTGTGCCATCACTAAGGGCCTGTTTGGTTTGCATTTTCATTTCCTGTTTCCATTTTCTGTTTCCTGTTTTCTGAAATTTTACAAAGGAAAAACTGGAAATGCTGGAAAAAAAAATTTGTTGTTTTCAGCATTTCCAGTTTTTCCTTTGTAAAATTTCAGAAAACAGGAAACAAAATGAAAACAGAAAACGTTTTCTCAAACCAAACAGGCCCTAAGCATTTTAATGTTAAGTTTTATTTTCTCAGGGAAGTTCAACAGAAAAGAGAAATTTTACTGCAACACTGTACAACGAAAGATCAATTGGCAGACATCTTTACAAAACCATTACCTAGAGCAAGGTTTGAAAGCTTAAGGGAGACACTTGGAGTTTGCAGTTACTGATGCAAGGAGGAGTGTTGAGAATATGCATCGGTATCTACTATTAAAGTTTATGTTACAATTGTTGATTTTCTGCAATTATGAGCAGTTACTAGAATAAGAAATTATGAGTTGTTATTGTTCTGTTTCAGTTTTATTTTGAGAGAATTTTTAGCATTTTTCAGTTATGACTTTGTTTGTATTTAAAGAATGTTAGTATCAATAAAATTATATGCTTAAGTCTAGTAGAATTCTTGTTCTTTCTCTTACAGGTACCCACAGTGGCATGGTGAGGCTCCGGCAGTGCTGGGAGAAGGGCACGCGGCGGCCCGACCAAGCAAAAGAGTGGCTAATGAATGACAAGGGATTGCAACGCAGTGATTGAATCAGAGAGATGTTGAACTGGATGAAGATGAAGGGTTTCTCCACCATGATCCTTTCACTCTCCCATTGCCAAGAAATTCTTCCCAAGCGCACGCGTTTTCTGCTTACCAATCTTCTTTGTCACGCTGGCAGAGCATTCTTTACAATATCGTTGCTTTTGCCAAGCGTTTCTCAATCAAAGTTGGCATAAAGGGCAATCTCGCTCTCTTCGCAATCTTGGCACGATTCACGCGAGAAAATCGCTAAAACGTGGCTACTTCGCTGCACCACCTTGCGGCCAGCTCTGCCCCTCCACCGATCCACCATTTATGCCCAGGACCAACCACCCAAAAAAAATAGCAGTAGAGGAAGAAAAATGAAAAATATAGAAAGAGAAGACAAATAACAGACAAATATTGTAAGTCATTAATATAAGCAAATGAGAAATCAATGGTGGAGCCTCCATTAATTCCAATTTTAGGGTGGACCAAATAAAATTTTATCTACATGATCCAATTTACATATTTTATAGTTTAAAAAAATAGTGACATTGCTTTATTTTATTTTAATTTAAACATTTTTATTTATTTTTATAATAAGGGTAACTTAGGAATAACAAAGTTTTAATTCCTAATGTTCCATTCTTTTTTCAAACAATGGAATGGAATCTTTCTTCCATTCCATTATAAAATATCCAAACAGACAAATGATATATTTATCTCATCTCATCCCACTCTTTTACGCCGCCCCATTATAATTCGCCCCATTATATTCCATTTTATACCCTAAATCCAAACATACCCAAAGAAAAAAAAGATGCAGAGAGTGAGAGGTGCTTCACTACACGCTGTCCACGTCCCTAAACCACCACGCTCGCTCTCCTTCCACCATGACGTGATGTTCACCCCCACCATCCGCTTTTGTCCCCAACTGCACACTGCCTGAAACCCAGTCACTGCTCTGCTGCGCACGACACAAATCGCGCACCATCAACCCTTATTTTCTCATCGGCCCCTCCCCACCAGCCGTTAGCGACCTCAAGCCTCCTATTTGCTAGCCATTAGAGAACAACGAAGATCAATTAAGGTTTCTTGAGATGATAAGTTATGAGTGAATTTAAGCTCATGGTTGATTAAGAGTGTGTTTGGTAAGTCATTTCAGCTAGCTGAAAGCTGAAATTAGTAGCTGAAACCATTTCAGCTGTGTTTGGTAAGATAGTTTTTTTGGTAGCTACTGGCTTTTCTTGAAAAGGTACTTGGGGTAGTTTTTTTTTTTAAAAGCTCCAACTAGCTGAAAATTAATTACTAGTTTAGCCTTCAACCACCTCCATTTATCATTATTTAATAATTAATGTGGTCCTTATATGTCATTTTACCATTTTCAGCTAGTTTTACCAAACACATTCAATAGGTTTTCAGCTTTTAGCTAGCTTTAAGCTTTCAACGAGCTTTTAAGCTTTCAGCTAGCTTTTCAGCTAATTTTATCAAACACAATCGAAGTAAAATAAAATATTTTTATGGGTATATTTAAAAATAACATGTTATTAATAAGCTAATAAAATTATGCACACATGTATTTGTAGTATTAGCTCAGCTAATAAGGGTACCGGATGGGTACCACTAGGATGAGTACCGGAGTGCTCGCCCTCGGAATAGAACACATACACCCATATAGCATGAGCTCCAATTTCCAAAATGTTTGCTCTTTTGTGCTGCTCAGAATTTGAGTTTCGTAAACTCAAACATCATTGAATGGAGCAAAATGATAATTTTAGAACAGAAATGATAATTGAAGCCTCCAAGCACCCAAAGCATGTTTTTATCACAACGGGTTACAGATGGCGCTGATTGTGTGTAGAGGGAGAGGGAGAACGTTTCAGAATCTAGAATAGAATTAGGATTCATTTGATTTTATTAATTTTAATTTAATTAAATTATTTAAAAAACTAATAATATGACATGGCAATATAATGAATTTTGATTGAATGTAAGTGTATAATCCCACACTGACGACCGTGTATACTTATTATTCTCTTTTTTTAGTTCTAATTATACTGTCTTATTGTAATATTGGATGGAGCACATCCTTTTCTTCTTTTAGGAAAAAACAATTCTAAACTAATCTAAAAATCAGTGTTTCTAGATCAAACTTAAATGTGAGACTTGTCTGTTTTAAAACTTTTAAAATATGCAAAATAAAATATCCAAAATGTAGTACCAACGCAAGTATACAAATGAACATTCCAAGTTGGATTCTATCACCAAATTCAACAAAAAAGAAGAAATCAATCCAATTCGGTTCAATACACTCTGAATTGGATTGATTTATAAACCATATTTACTTGTTAGGGGAAAGGATAAAATGACATTATATAAGTCTACTAACAAATTGAACTGCACATAGGAAATTGTAACCAAATTTCTGTAGCAAATACTTCGAAGAAGAACTCAAGTTGATTAACTGATGACAGTACCAAAAGAAGGATTGTGGCATCCCCTCATCCATGCATGTTTGATTCTTCATAAACACAGAGCACCCCCATCTCCCACAGTGGTCACATTTCATCTCACATTTAAGTTCTACAGCCGAGAACCCTGAGGCTCGTATGACCCCAATCAACAGCTACTATCATACATTGTTCTTCAACTTTGTCCAGTCCCGTTACTTTCCATCGTATTTCCCCAAGTCTTGAATGGGGGCATCTACCTCATCAGTGTGATAACTTGACCATACCTTTGATAGAGGTGTCATGTTCAGGGAGATTGTTATGGCATCTTCCTTGTGATGACAGTCTACTGCTACTTTGGTGAAGTGCCATAACATTTGCAACAGTTAAAAGAGAACTCGAGTGACTCCTTCAAAATCCATGTCTGAGAAACACAAACAAATATTCTACTCTTATTGTGTAGCATTTGTGATAAAATAAGACTGCAATCAATATACAAGGAAAATATAATAGTGAAAATCCGAGTTCAAGTTCAAATTCTAGTTAAGTGGTTCCCTTACCTACTCTTTGGTTGATGAAACTCGGCGTAGTGAAGGAACAAAGCTGCCCGAAGCACTGGATTTACTCCCTAATAGGTGACCCGGGTTTGAGGTTTCTTCAGGCCTGCTGGGTTGTGAGATATTATCTGTAGAGGCTCTGGGCATGGCAGAGGAAATAGATGAACCAACATTCAGAGTCTGCAAAAATAGTATCCCATTAAAAGGAATTACTTCAGCCAAATATATAAATCCAACTTCAAGATCAGTATAACTAAGTTAACAACTGTTAGCATGCAGAGAGGAAAAAGGCATCTTAGAAACATTTGTGGTGATACCCCTTTTCTATAGTAAAACAGTTTTTTGGTCCCTAGAAATGTATTTCACTCTCAATTTAGTCCTTATATTATGTGTATGCTTTAGTTCTTAAGTAATTCAAAGTCATTCCACGTTACTTGCCACCAGAATAGCAAAATGGGTAATGTGAGATGAGTTTGAATAATTTAAGCAACGAATCATACAATAACTTAAATCAAGGACTAAATTGTTATTGAGGTACATTTCAAGTAAGCAAAATGTTAGGTTACTCTTATTTTATGAAATAGGGATAAAGGCAAGAAAATACATGTTTCTCTGTCTGAACCTTGCCATTGAGATTCTGAACATTAGGTGCCCTAATCTTCACACAAACACGTGGACGATCACAATAGATTGAAGATGGTTTTGCCACGGCATTTGGTGTGGAATCATTGGCTTCTGAAAAAGGAACTAAAGTCATTAGGAAGTTCTGTAGATCAGCATTCCTTCACAATACTGTATGTAAATCTTGTATAGCTACCTCAGTCTAGAACGGTTAAAGGCCTACAGCTAAACAAAAACCCCATAGCAAACAAAGAAAAACCAATGAAAACAATCGATTGGCAAAACACCTTTCCATATTAACCACTAGCTTAATATATTAAATCAGATTCTATCATAGTTTCTCTGAATTCTGATTCAGACAGCAAAGATCCACAAAAATAAATAAATAAATAAATAAATAATCCACATCAAGTATATGCCAGAAACTATTTTTTTTTATTTTCCTTTTCTTAATGGGCATCAAAACATCACCTTAAATTCCTAACTCATTCTGCTGGAAAATACTAAGCATGGAAATCACATAACACTATTTTTCTTGGGAAAAGTTTCCAATAATAAAACTTGATTTTTCAACTACATGATACAACACTAACGCTACCTTTATGCTTATCCATATCCACTGGTTCAAGAGTGCTAGGCACAGCAACTGGAGCCTGCAAATTGTCACACTTAAATGAGAAATTAAATAAAATCAGTACAAATTTAATACATAAGCTATCAGAAAAGTCATATAATGTTTCACATTCCTACAAATGAAATCAGGAATACCATAACTGAGTAAATGTTTAAGAAATAAGAGGTTTTGAAAATTATAAAAAAGAAAATAAAAGTAATATCTGACAATGGAGAAAAGAGGTTAGAGAAGCTGTGATGAAAAATTTTAACCATGAGCAATTAATTCAAAATGGATTTTAAAACTGGGCCAAGGAATTACGAACAGTTGATTGAGTTTGTGTCTTTGCCTGTTGCATCTGCTGAGATTTTAAAATTGTCCAGTCAAATAAAGAGTCAGAATCATATCCTGCTAAACAAGATTTTATTGCATTAATAGAGAAGAAAAATATAACACAGATGAGACCACCAGAAATATAATAAATGAAGTCCAAAAACACACTGTAATGCCCGATATTGTTAAAAATATTTATTCCCAAATACCAACAAACATTAAGAAATAAATCGAGTAATTCACAAAATTTGGACAGTATGGAAACTTTATTTTATCCTTTTGCACAATAAATAAAGAGTGCAAACAATAAAACCCTCACACCTAATAAGATGTAACATGGTTTTATACTCAAGCAGATCTGATCTCCCAGCTTCTGCTTTGCAAGCAATAGCAAATAATTATGTCAAAATAGATACTTGGCACAAAATCTAGCAAAGTCCAAGGATAAAAAATTAAATACTCTGAAATTTCAGTACATCTTTACTTAGTTGATTAGTACATCCTTTGACAGCCCACTATCAAGCTTAAACAGCACAATCACTTCGTGGTTTTGACATAGTAAAGACCCACAACACTGGAATTGAAATTTGCTATATACTGGAATTATTTCATTTCAATTATAATATCATACTTATACAGTTAATTCCAACAACAACAACAACATAACCTTTTCACACTAGGTGGAGTCGTCTACATGGATCAAACAATGCTATAATGACAATTAATGCCAATGGGACAAAAATAATCAACCAAGATGCAAATTGGCATCTTAAACAAGCTATTACTTGCATATGATAAAATAAACAAATAATACCTTGACATGTGAACAAATTGCGAAACAGGCGCTTCAAAAATCCATATTCTGGCCTTTGATCAAATTTCAAAGAGTGGCAATAATGAAAGTAAGAAGCAAACTCCCCAGGACATGACTTGCAAAGTACCTAAAAACAAGAAACATGGCGTTAACAAACCTCTATGAATAACATAAAGAACTTGAATAAAAAAATCTCCCTTGGGATGATGAACTGAACTTCAATTAATCCAGTGATAGCATTCCTTAAAAAGATCATAATTTGATAATTCAGTCAAGGATTTCAGCCTTCAAACCTAAGTTTGGAAAGTAGCTGTTTCCTCTAGTCTGCTTAATGCTGATAGCCATTTCTTACTCTTGCCTTCACCCAGACTTAGGCCCTGCCTCCCAAACTTAACCCAAAGTTGTAACAGTCCCACATGGTCTGGTTTTGTAATCATTGTAAATTATTGTAAATTCTAATGACAGCACACCTAAATCCCAATGACCTGCCTACCCTGCATCCCATTTATCACCTTGATGAAAAGGAACTACCAGCAGTGGTCCATAACACCATTATAGACTGTTCCAAAACAGGGTTACTGACAATTTTCTATGTGGCATTGGGATGATTCTCGCATTATGACGTGGCTTTATAACTATATGGATCCTGAGATTAGTAGAAACTGTATGTTCCTAACTACTGCCTGAGAAATTTGGGATAACTATCGCCACACATACTCAATGATGCAGGACACAGTCATTGGCTGAGTTAAAGACAAAGATTTTTGCTACCAAGCAGAGAAATTTCTCAACCCAATTATTAGAGTTAGATCAATACCAAAATCTCTAGAGTGCTGTAAGGATGCTGTCACTTTGTAGCTTTGTTGAGAGAGATTAGACATTTGAGTTCCTCTCAGAAAAAACTCTACATGACCCTATCCACATTCAAATTTTGTGAAAGGAAACACTACCTTCTATTTCTAAAGTATTTTACAAGATCTGTGGCGAGGAAAGTTGGCAAGCAGTCATGCTTGCTGAAAAACCAACAGATGGGTCAGCCTTGATCATAGGCAAGTCTATAAAACCTGACTTCTCTTCTTCTTCCATGCCCAACATAGATAGTTGTTTGTGTATGATAAGTCCTTTGAGCCTAATATTTTAAGTGATGAAGGAGCATTACCGGTTTAACAGGTGAACCATGAGGCTAAGGAATTAAAAGTATATTCCAGGAGGGAAAAGGAGGAACATGTGGCGAAGGACCTGGAAGGAAGTTATTTATAACGAGTGGGCAAGGTATTGGAGGCCCATGATGATTTTCGAAAAGGGAATTTGGTTATACGGAGAGAAGGGGAGCAGGGGGGAGGTAGGGAAAAAGTTCATGAACAATTTCGGCCTCTGCCTTGGGCAAGGACATTGTGGTTTCTTGAGTTCTCTTTTTCATTCTATTTAGTATTAATGGTACTTGTACATCTTATTCTGCCATATAGTGAAGTTAATTCAGAGATTTATACCAAATTTTAAGCCTCATATTCTTGTTTACTACTGTTTGATTGTTGTTTGTATCAGTGTACTTATTGTATGAAGTCTGACCATATCAAAGAGAATTGCTTTAAGCTCCTTAGGAAGGATCAAGTTCTGAGTTGCACAGGTGAACTCAAGGATGCGCAATGCACATAGGAAAATCTTGCTTCTTTAGAGCCTACACCTGCAGCTGAGAAGCCAAGGGTGGCATATGAAGTTCTAGCCCACAGTAAGGATGAACTAAAGCATCTGCACACCCCATTGATGCTTTCAATAAGCCTTCTAGCACTCGTCTTGTAATTATGACTGGTAAGAATTTTTGTTCCCAATGGTTTGTTGCTTCCAGTACTATTTCTGAGGATTCAAGGAATTTGTGACTTATTATGGTTGAAGATTATATTGCTTGACCTCGAAGTTAAATGGGAAACTCCTATGAAGCTACATTGTGATAACAAATCAGGGATAAGGATTGCTCATAAATCGGTTTTAAAACATATTGAGATAGATCGTTAATGCATTAAGGATAAATCAGATAACGAATTAACTAACAAAGCATATCTTCCTTCAAGGTTTAGTTAGTAGATGTGTTTGAGGACCTACAAAGAGGGAATGATAGATATTTATTCACCAGCTTGAGGGGGAGTGTCGTAACAATCCCATATTGTTTGGTTTTTCATTCATCATAATTCGTAATTATTTTGTTACCCGGGTAGATTATTCATTACTATATAATTTGAGTCTTGTTTTAGGAAAGGAATAGATTAGTAATTTCTTAGTCTAGCCTATATAATGTACTTGACATACAGCTTAGTATCAATCAATTTCTGAGGGATGATATTCTTTTTTGTTCAAGTTAAATCAATTAAGAGAGTAGGGTAGGGAAAAGAAAGTCAACCCCAATCAATCTCCATTCCACTTTCTAAGTGAATTTTTGGTCCATAAATGCAGCACAAAATTGTTCATATTATTTATAATGAAGGCAACAGAATCAGTACAAGTAAAAAGGAAAAAAAATATGCACATAACATACCTCAGTGGGAGTTGATAACTTCATTTTGCGAATTTTGTCATATTTTTGCATTCTGGTGGGAGCTTGCAGACCCTGCCAAGGAAGGCTAAAATGCAAGAACCAAATTGTCAAGCCCTACATTTACCCGAAAAACCCTGAGCAACTGATATTCAAAAACATTTTTATGAAATCTAGATGCCGGGTAAAAGTACAAGAGGTAAGATGAGACATACCTTCCTCTTAAAAAGTACATAAGAACATAACCAAGGGACTCCAAATCATCTCGACGACTTTGCTCTGAAGAAGTAAAACAAAAATTGAGGGAAAATTGTAGGTTACAAACTACAGACCATAAAGAAGGCAAAATTCTTTCTACTCACCAATTCCTTTGTGAGAATTGCAACTTGCATAACGTGCAGTCCCTGTTAAGTTTTTGTTCTCTCTGGATGAGTTTATCAAAGGTTAAAACAAATATTAAGCAAAAGTAACCTGGCTAACTAGATTTAACCTGGTAAAGCACAACTCACACTGGAATGACTAATTCAAAATCCATTAGGAAAAAATGTTTTGACACCCATGGATTACAAGTTGGATGGCTTCCCATTGACTAACAAAATATGCATTTGCTTTTAAAAGCAAAAGACTATCTATTTTCATCATTTAGAATCACAAATTAAAATAGAGTATCTCATATGATAGAAAAGTAGTTAATTATGTTTGAGATTAGAAAACCTTACAATACACACACCACACATAGTGAAATACGATCCATAACAAGAAGCAATCAAATAAGAGTGATAAAACCAGACAAAATCTTATACCTGTAAGGGATATGTTTATTTGTATAAGGGTCCCTATATCCTTTTGCAAGTCCAAAATCAATCATAAAAACCTGCAGTGTGTAACATATAGCAGAAGTCATAGATTAAAAATTGGATGCATAAAGGAATTACCGCATAGGAAAATTATCTACTTAAGTTGCCAATGAGTGAAGCTTATTAAGCTACCTCCTACCTGATTTGCTTTCCTCCCAAGACCCATAAGGAAGTTATCCGGTTTGATATCTCTATGCAGGAATCCCTTGGAATGTAAATATTCTATCCTCGTAAGCTGTAGTTGTGTAAATAAAACAAGCTTAATTTTCTATTCATGCATTTGAAAACTCCCATTGATGGAATCTTTATGTAAAAAGAAACAACGTTCAAGGGACAAAAGTGATATAATAGCATGCAGAAAACATGATCATATCCAAAACTAAATTGGAAAAGCAAAGGCTGCCTTCATGGAACGTTGTTGTCTGAAATGAATCAATGATTACCATCTGATCAGCCAACATCAAAACTGTTTTTAGTGAAAACTTCCCACCACAGAAGAAAAGGAGGTCTTCAAGACTTGGTCCCAAAAGTTCAATAACTAGAACGTTGTTGTCTCGTTCAGTACCACACCATTTTATTCTTGGAATACCACCTTAAAATCCAGGACTATGAGAAATCAGAAACAATTATCAAAATACATGGAAAATGTTGCAAGGGAATTCAGATTCATCATACAGAAATACTTCTGTTATAACTTACTTCCTCCTTGAAGAATATTATATATCTTGGCCTCATACAGTAGCTGCGGATGTTGGGTTTTCCTGTTCTCCTATAAAGCAAGAATATAGCTGTCATAAATCACTACCAGATCATATTCTTAGTTCTTAAATATTAAAACACACTATTAATTGGGAGAAAGATAGAGAAAGAAAAAGTCTTCCTAAAGAGTATCCTAGAGATACTAGTTAAGAAGCATTAATACACACTATTAATTGCTTCTAACAAAAAAAATGATTAAATGAATTTTGTGTTTTCAATAAAATAAATGTTTTCCTTTTTATTTGTACTATTGTTTACTTAATCAGTGCCCCAAGAGGAAATTCATTAGCATTCCCCAATAATGAAAAAGGTGAAACCTCCAGGGAAATATAGTTAGTACGTTATACTTATCCATAACAAATTTAAAGCCAACTTTGTTTTGTTATATTTTTTGCATAATACTTTCGATCTAATTTCATGTAACCAACCACCGCATGCATCCAACCACAAAATGATACCAGGAAAGAAATGAAACTTGTACTTAAATATACACCAACGTAATTATGCGAAAGCCGAAAGATAAACATGATTAAAAAATGCATGTACTTAATTAATCTTGAGCTTTGATCATAGTGTGACTTCGCATGAATAAAAAGTTGCAACTCCAATATTTCATTTCCAGTTCGAATTAGTGTAACATCAATTCACACATTTTTGGACTCTTTACATTTCAGATGCAACAATGTGGTCGAAAAGATTACTTCCCAATCACCATTGTTACGACAAAGAGGGAGAAAAAACAGAAAATTTTTCAGGAACAGGCGAAAAGCCAAAAATTGAAGTAACAATTTCCAGTGACACGATAATAAAAGATTTATGACTCACCATCTTGATGGCCACAATCTCAGAGGTTTCTACATGCGCCCCTGGAAATGGCAATGAAAAAACATTGGATGACAAAAATAAATTAAAAAAATAAACAATAAATTAAAAAGAAATTAAACTGAAAGTTACCGACCAATATGAATTTCACCGAATGATCCACTCCCAATTTTCCGACCGATTTTATATTTTCCTCCGATGACCCTCTCCATAGAAACTGAAGCCATGAAATGGCAAAGGCAATGCAAAGCTTTTTCAGCTTCGCAGAGAGAGAAAGCAAAAAACAAGTTTTGCTGTCTGAGTTTGTTGCTGTGCGTTGGTTTGGAATATAAGAGGAAGAGAAGAGGAGGAGCTATAAGAGAATAGATAACGTGTTGGGGACAGTTTTGTAATTACGGATTTTGTTTTTAAAAGTATGTTGATGACGTGGACGTGACAATTTTCCAGGTTGCTTCCATTCGTTGCATTTCTTGTCCTTGCAAACAGCAAAGTTTGTCACTTTGTAAAGAATAAATTTTATGATTTTTTTCAGTCGGCTATTTTCGTGTAGAAAAGGTGAAGTTTCAATTATTTCCTCGCAAATTACTCAAATCCTCGGTTGCTACTCAGTGCTCAACGCTGGAAGCTTTTTCTTTCTTTTTTTTTATCGGTTTTATGCTCCATATATATATATAATCACGCACATTTGATTGTCGATCGTCGTCATAAATAGTTTTATATATTATTAAAATTTCGATTCATCAAGATCAATACAACATTAAATTAAGTTACAAGATTAAATTCAAGAAGATAAAACTTGTATATATTTAATTAATTAAAATTCAAATTAAATTAAATGAAAAATAAAAAAGAAAAGCTCGTAGATAACTACAATAAATAAATATAATCCACAACCGCATTATAACTGCAACTGTATTGTACTCACATAAACACATTTATCAGCATTTTTCCACAATATTAAAGATGGTATAACAATAATTGTAACCACAATTCATAATTTAAACTCTAATAATAATATAGATACGTTTATTTTTTGAGTCTTAATAGAATAATATTATGATATATTTTAAATTAAAACTAGGTATAATTTACGAATTTACTAAAATCATATATATATAACCCCCCACATACAAACAAATAAATATATATATATATATTTTAAACGTTACATTACGTTTATTAAAGAATTGTGACCTAGTTGATAATATATACTGAGATTATGGAAATAACTCTAGGATTCAACTCACACTAAATACATTCTTAAAAATGTGAAGAGCTCCTTTAATTGTGACTAAAACTGTTCCGGATTATAGGAGAATACATGTGGACAAAAAAAAAAACCGTTACATTTATTAAAAGCTATTTTTTTATTAAATGAATGAATAAGTAGTTTATCCGGCAAATACTATAATTCAAATAACGTGACGTAATGCCTCTCTATAATTCAATTCACTGTTTTTTTTTTTTTGTGCACATAATTCAATTCTCTTACTCGTTCGATTGGTGAAATTAGGAAGAAACTAGCATTTTATATATATAATAAATACATTTGATGTGAAATATGAAATATATTTTTATTTAAAATAAATAATTTAAATTTCATATTTAAATATCATTAGTATAATTGTTTTGAATTTGAATTAAAAATTCAGACATTTAAACCTTTCATATAATTTTAAAATTATTATATCTTTTTATATAATTTAAATTTTGAGATACAAAATATTTAACATATTCTTCATTTTTTCTTAAATCTCATCATTTATTGTTATAATTATTAATTGATAATTATGTGTTATCAATTGATAATGATAAAAATTTGGATTTGAATTAAATTAAAAAGGATTTAGAATGGAAAAATTAGGTTAAGTATTAGAATAATAATTATTTAGATTAGATTTTAAAATATTAGTTTTTAACATATTTGAAAGATATATATGGGGGAATGATCAAAGATCTTTGTAAAGAAGATATGTGAAAGACACGCTCAAAAAAAAAAATAATGAGTAAATACGACAACATCGTAACACACTTAAAATTAGGGGTGTTCATATCCAATTTAATTCAATGTAAATCGTATAAACGAATCGAAAAATCGAATCAAAAACCAAAATCCAAAAAATTGAAAATGGCAAAAACCGAATTTTTTTATTGATTAGTTTGATTTTCGGATTCTATGTTAAAAATCGATCCAATCATTACAGACCGAACTTATATATAAGTATATTATTTCTTATAAAATTATCATATATATATATATATATTCTTGTATACATATATATTTATGAGAAGGTTCGAACCCCCACTCGTCCCCTTGGGTGGGGTGAAATGTAAGTACCTCTGTAAGTGCTCTTTGAGCCCGAAGGCATTCTCTGTCTTGAACTGGGGCACCATCCCCTCACCCTAAATTTTAGTCATAAAAAAAATATTTATGAGATCACTTATACTAATATGCTTATTATGATTTTATTATTTAATATCATATTAATATTTCTATAAATATATTAATTTAAAACTAGTTTTCAATTAGTTTTTATGTCTTGTATCCTTCTTTTTAATACACTTTTATATTTATTTTAATAAGTATAAGTACCAATAAAAAATGTTTACTATTATTTCATAATTTTACATATCACTTTTATCTAATATTTGTTGTCTCTTTAAAAAACTGAAAACGATCCAATTCAATCCAATTTAAGTTGGATCGGATTGGAAAGGATATAAAATCAATCAGATGATAAAACAATAAAACCACAATGATTGGATTGGATGATTTTTACCTCAAAATTGATGCAAACCGAACTGCGAACACCCCAACATAAAATTAACATATAAAGAGTTTGATTTATTTCTCAACTTGTGTAATTTTTTTAATTTATTAAACTTAGTAAAACTTTATTCTAATTCCTCTCTTATCATCGGAAATTTCGAGTAAGTAGGAGAGAGTTTAAAGTCATAAAAATTAATATTATCTATATATTAAATAAAACTTGTGCATTCTTTTTTGGAAAAAATATCACAAGCTTTATTTAAAAAAAAGTTCACAAGCTTTTGAATCTCATACCATATAATTTTCATTTTTCTGTGAAAAAAAAACTATATTATTTTCAGTTTTTTCTAAATTGGTTTCTTTATACAAGTATCGACCTTAATTTGATGAAAATTTATCTAATTACGTCACTTCATTGCTGTGACTCCTTTAAAGACTAACTTGAAATATTATTAATTCTAACGTCCAATGTAACTAAGCTGTCGAATTACTTAGCCTTTTTATATTCACAATTATTCCATTTATATATAAAATCGTCTTAATTTTTTTTATAACAGTTTGTTTGATTTGTACTCTTTCTTTTTTCTCACGATGACTTCATTTTCTAATAACTTGGCTTCATATTCAAAGCTTCAACCAAATACTATAGAATTTTTTTAATATAAAATTTGCACTATACTTTATTTTATCAATTTATAAATTATTTTAACAACGACCTTATCAAGCGATTTTGAGCCAACGTCCATACAGGCATCTCCAGAGTTGTTTTTATATTATATCGATAGAGATTTTTTTTTTATTTCTACTTTTAAGGTTTGTATTTAAATGTGGACTTTATTATATTTCTCTTTCATAAATAGCCAATAGACCTATCCATTGCTTCTAGAATAACTAATGATCAAAAAGACATAATAACAAAATCTAAGGAGTTGATTCAGTTTGTTTATTTTATAATTGGGTATAATTGATTTGGATAAAATCATAAAATTAATGCTTAAAAATAAACTATGTATAATTTATAAAGTATGTTTGAAAAAGTAATTTAAAATCATTTTCAACAAAATTGATTATATTATTGTTACCAATAAAAAACCAAATGGGCTAAGTGTGAGATCGGGTTTCACACATTCTAAGAAATTAATCATAGGTTGATCCCCCACTCATCTCTCTTCTCTTTGGGTGAGCTTGAATTATTTGTATTATTAGAAATATTAGGTCATTAAAAGTGTATTGGTTGCTGAACTATGGGGTCAAAAGTGTGGTTGTGTAATACCCACACATTGTGCCAAAATTTGGTTTTTATCGCGTTTCAATTAACACGGTTATATTAAGCAACCGGGTTAAAATGCAGAAAGGATGACAATTACCGTGGTTCCGTAAAACAAATGCGGTAATAGAAGCGTAGGTCATTATTTAAAAAAAAATAAGACTCAATTACTGCGGTTCCGGAAAGTAACCGCGGTAAAAAATTGGGTGTTTAGCTTTAACCCGGGTGCCTTTAGCAACCGTGGTAATTGGTTTTAAAAAGTGGGAACCCTAAACCTCTTCTTCCCTGCGCGTCTTCTTCTTCTATTCTTCCAGCAATCGCGCACGTCTCCATCTTCTTCCCTTTTCTTCCCTCTTCTCTCCGTCGTCGTCGCCGTTGCGTCCTTGTACCTCCTTTCGCCGTTGCTGCTGCGTCTCATCCTTGTAGGTTCCGTCGCCGTCGCCGCTGGGTAGTTGTGTCGTCCGGTTCTGTGTGGCGCAGCTGCGTTCCTCCGCCCGTGTGCCTCACCTGCGCGTCCAGCCACCGTTCCGTCGCGGCTGCAGTCCACCGTGCCTCCCCTGCAGTTGATTGTGTCGCCCCTGCAGTGTGTTATTGTCATTGGAGAGAGCCACCTATTTCACTCGTTTGTGGTCAGTATTCCCCTTATGCTTTTGTGTATATTTGATCTATTTAGGGATTTCATTGTTTCTCATTTAATTATTTTCATTAATAATAATGTTTTGATTAAGTTTATTTTCCTGTTTTGGTATGGTTATGGGCTAGCTTTATATTTGTCTAGAAAGACTACATTGTTTGGACTAATTAGATTAGAGAGAAAGGCCAACTAATGAAGTATTAGGAATGGAAAAACCTTAGTTATGTTTTTAGGCACAAATGATGAGCTCCTTTTTGATTGGTTGTAGTGCATTATGTTCTGCTGAGTAATGGTAAGAAACAATGATTGGTACTTGATTGATGTTTATTATGATGTTTGTTCCAGAAAATGAGGATAGAATAGAGGCCAATGATGGGCCTGCATTTCGTAAATTTACGTTGGAGCAACTTAATAATGAAAAACCCCTACACATATTCCCTTTTCGCTGACCTCTTTTTCTCACGTGCATCTCACGTGCATCACTAGGACACTCAAACAACTTCAGAAAGGGTGCTAGCACATTTTATTATGATTATTATCACATGACTTAACCTTTTTATGATATTTCAAATTTGCATTTTTGTTTTTGTAATTATAGATCAATTTTACACTCTTAATCAGTTGACAAGTGTTATTTTTCTCTAACAGAAGGAGTAAACACATTAAAAGGTATCAACTTATAGCCTTTGTGTGTTCGGTGTAGATTTTGGAACCTCTCTCTTCTGAGATCCTATTTTCTTTGCTGCATTGTCATGATTGTTATGTGTGTCTAAATCAGGGGAAACACAACCAATGAAATGGGCAATGCGACTCAAAGTTGTTCTACATCTTGCATAAGCTCTAGAATACTACACAAGCAAAGGGCGTGCCCTCTATCATGACCTTAATACATTGGTAAGCTTGCTGCTGTTTTGCATGTTCAGTATGAGTGCCTTTTCAGATGCCTAAACCTGTTGATTGGAATATGACAGGGGCATTTGGCTTTGGCAAAAGCAAATCAGAGGTAATAACTTGCTAACTATATTATTTTTTGTGACACTATTCTTCTCATCTTCTTTTTATGGTCCTGATGACATAGCACAACAGCTTCCTATTGAAGCAGTCAAGGATATCACTGGACCAATGACTAGAGGAAGAGATAAGAAGATTAAAGAGGAAATGGGAAAGTTGGTGACCTACAATTTTTAGGACATTACCCTACAGAAAGACACCACTACCCTACAGAAGGACACCCTTGATCCTGGAATAGGACCCATGGTCCTATGTACTACCCTTAATTAGGACTCTCTCTTGTATTTTGTATGAGTAGGGCGCTAATTGTATAGGTTTATTGGTTAGTAGGTTGCCTTGCTAAAAGGCCTAGGAGTCTTGGGTTCAATTCCCACATAGGATAGAATTTTACTCATCTTTCATTTTCCTCCTAGTTTTAGGCGCTAATTGTGGGTTTAATGGCTTAAGTCTTAGCTTAGCCACATAGCCATGGGGACATGGGTTCAAGACCCACTAGGATAGCTTTCCTACCATATTTTATTTTTTTCCCATTTATTTCCCAAGTGACCGCCCCCCCTCTCCTATATATAGGAGTCTTCTCTTCTTGTATTACACACTTACATGAATATAGTAAAGGCATTATGCCCAATTTTCTCCTCCATTGGTGAGTTGAGTGAGGCTTGGTGGTTGTTGCTCAAACCATACTGAGACTTATCTAATTCTCCTGAATTAGAGGCGTCTGGCACTGGACTTATCTGTTGTGGGTGGATTCCTGCTTCAGTGGCGTCCCTACCATTTCTTCCTCTCCACTTTTTCTTTCATTTTCTCTCATTTTCTTGCATTTTCTTGCGCAATTATAGCTGCTTCCCTGATCCTATAATTCGCAATTTTAGTGCCTTTTATTGATTCTAATCGATTGGTTTTGCTTAATTCTAGATCCTACAACTATCCTGCTATCAATTGGTCATCAGAGCTTGTTGAATTTGAGCAATTTGTAGCATCTTGGGGCTGTTCTTGGCCGCGGCTACTGCACCTATTTTGTGCAGAATTTTCACTCATTTAGTGTAATTCCATCCCTCTTTTCAATTGTAATTTGGACTTGGACTGTTTCCCGGGCCCGAGGTGCCTTTCTGCTGTTGTTAGCATTGTTTTTTTGGTTGTTGATTGCTTGAATTCTTGCTAGTATAGGGCTGTTTTTGGGCCGCTAATCCCACCCCTTAGGTGTTTGATTAAATGCCTCTTAATTGTTCATACTTGTTCTTGAGTGATTTTTGCAATTAATTGCTATAAACTGCTTGTTTGTTGGTGAAGTGTGGTAAGAGGAGGCATTGTTGTCTTCATTTTCCAAAGATCGTTCACCTACATTTCTCCCCTTCACCATTAATTGTTCATCCCCCATATTCATCTCTTTACTTTCCGCTTTTAATTTTCCGCCATTTAATTTTCGCTTCTCCCCATCCTTTTAATTTTTGCTCTCCCCTTTACATTCTGCCATTTACATTTCTGCTCTTCCCATCCTTTTACTTTTCGCTTCCCCCTTTACTTTCAGTCATTTATTTTCAGTCCTCCTCATCCTTTTAATTTCCGCTTCCCCCTTTACATTTCTGCTCTCCCCATCCTTTTACTTTCTACCATCCCCTTCTACTTTCTGCCATTTACATTTTTGTCTTCCCCATCCTTTTAATTTCAGTTTCCCCCTTTTAGTTTCGTTCCATTTATTTTTGCACAATTTTTCCTTCTTTCTTTTGCCATTTTATGCGCATTTTTGGGCTCATGTGTTGTTCAATTTTCTACTCCTGTTTGTCTATTTGATTGGCATTCTGATTGCAAATTTGGATTGACTACTATCTCTACCTTGGACTTTCTCTGTTTGATTGTGCAAAACGCTCACCTATAGGCTCTTTATTTTGGTTCATAGTATTGGAAGAAGATCAACAAATTCCAATTGTTGATTTTCCTTCAAATTATAATTCCAATCTTAAAATTGAACCAAGCGCCTTTCTCTGACCGTACTGCTTTTGTATAATCAACAAGAAAGTGCTAAGCAATTTTTTTGGCCATTTTTGAAATCAAGTTGCCATTACGTTTTCAGAGTTTTTAGAAATCAGTTTATTCTTTATTTTTGCTTTTTCTGGTACATTTGGTCCAGTTTACTGTCAGAAAATTCCAAAAATATTACAGTAGTTATAGTTTATTTTCTTTTCATTGTGTACAAATTTCTGTAATTTTCTGTTGGGGAAAAAGATAAAAAAAGAAAGAAAAGGCAAGAAAAATACAAAAAGTACGTACATGCCAAAAATATAAAAAAAGGTGTAAAAAGCAAAAAAGGGTGCAAAGTCAACTATAAGGCAAAAAAAGTCAAAAAGACACCCAAAAGTAAAAAAAAATTCAAAAAAGTAAAAAAAAATCAAAAAAATAGAAAAAGAAAAACAAAAAGTTATCCCAACAATACAGTGACAATTTTACTGTAATTTTTCTTTTCATTTCTCTGTATACTGTAAATTGAGTTGTATTTGCTGTTTTTTCAAAAACGATAATTTTGGCAACTCTTTTCAAAAATCACCAAAAATAATTCTCTTTGCAATTTCTTCCATCTTGTCTTGTTTGCCTTCTACTCTTGTGTATAAGCGTTTTTGAGTGCTTGCTTTTCTTGTTTGTCATATGAATTCCTTTGTTTTGTCTTAGGATTTTCCAATCTTCCTTTAGAAGGTATTTTCTTTTGTTAGTGCCCTTCTATTTGGGTAAGGGTTAAGACTTAGTCTCACGTTGGTCTTTGCAAGATCTAACCAACCTCCAACCGAGTAGAAGAGGCAAGAGAGTCTCGTTATAGAAAAAGCCTAAAAAGAGTGACATACACGAGTGTTAACATTCCATTGAGTGTAAACACTTAGTTGAGTGGAAAGGTCCTTAAAAGCTTTAACATAAAACCAATCTAGGAGAATGGAAGGAAGGAGGCAAGGGGAAAGGGCAACCTTGTTGTTTAGAAAAGCCTTAGAAACACCCTTGGGTGGAGAAGAGAGCCAAAGAGAGAACCTATTCCATACTAGGTGCCACATTGAAGATAGGGTATGTTTAGTGATCATAGATGGAGGAAGTAGTAGCAACTTAGCTAGCCTTAGGTTAGTTAACAAGCTAAACTTACCTACTACCCCACATCCAGAATCATACACACTTCAATGGGTGAGTGATGAGGAAGAATTTATGGTGGATAGGCAAGTGAGCTTAAGGTTCAAAATTGGGGATTACCTAGATGAAATGACCTTTGATGTTATACCCTTAGAAGCATCACACATTCTTTTAGGGAGACCTTGGCAATATGAGAGAAGGGTAAAACATGATGGGTATTCCAACACCTATAGGTTCCACCACCAAAATGTTAAATTCACCTTAATGCCTATGACCTCTGGTGAAATTAGGGAAGATCAAATCCAACTTAAGGGGGTAATAGACAAAGAAAAGGAAGAAGAATCTAAGAAAATAGAAAAGGAATTAGAAAAAGAGATTAATAGGATTCACATGATAAAGGAAAATAAGATAAAAAGAGAAGTTACCAAAGAAGAACCTTGGTTCCTACTACTTAGTAAGGAAACCAATGGAGAAGAAGAAAAAGATCCCTTGATCGATCTTGATCTTCCTCCAAACATAAGAGATCTCTTAACAGAATTTTGGGACATTTTCCCAAAGGATATTCCAAGTGGGTTACCACCCCTTAGAGGAATTGAGCACCAAATAGACCTCATACCCGGTGCTGTTTTACCCAATAGGCCAGCTTATAGGACTAATCCAGTTGAAACCCAGGAAATACAAAGACAAGTAGGAGAATTAATTAGTAAGGGTTGGATTAAAGAATCTCTTAGTCCTTGTGCTGTTCCTGTTATCATTGTACCAAAGAAAGATGGTACATGGAGAATGTGTACTGACTGTCGTGCTGTTAATAACATAACAGTCAAATACTGGCATCCCATTCCAAGATTGGATTATTTACTTGATGAATTACATGGAGCCTGCATCTTTTCAAAAATGGATTTAAAAAGTGGCTACCATCAAATTCGAATCAAGGATGGGGATGAATGGAAGACGGCATTCAAGACAAAATATGGGCTGTATGAATGGCTAGTTATGCCTTTTGGCTTAACCAATGCACCAAGTACATTCATGAGATTAATGAATCATGTGCTTCGAGCTTTCTTAGGCAAGTTTGTAGTTGTTTATTTTGATGATATACTTGTCTATAGAAAAAGCTGTGAAGACCACATCATTCACCTTAGAAATGTACTTGAGGCACTAAGAAAGGAACACTTATTTACAAATCTTGGAAAATGTATTTTCTACAAAGAGAGTGTCACTTTCTTATGCTATGTCATTAGCTCCCAAGGGGTTCAAGTAGATGAAGAGAAAATCAAAGCCATCAAAGAATGGCCCACCCCAAAATCCGTGGGAGATGTGAGGAGCTTCCATGGTTTGGCAAGCTTCTATAGAAGGTTTGTCAAGAACTTTAGCACAATAGCTGCTCCCCTCAATGAAGTGGTTAAGAAAAATGTGGGTTTTAAATGGGAGAAAGCACAAGCGGATGCTTTCCAAGAACTTAAAGAAAAACTTATGCAAGCTCCCATTTTAGGACTTCCAGATTTTTCTAAGTCCTTTGAAATCGAATGTGATGCATCTAATGTAGGAATAGGGGCTGTCTTAATGCAAGATGGACATCCTATAGCCTATTTTAGTGAAAAACTCAAAGGTGCAATGTTGAATTACCCCACCTATGACAAAGAATTTTATGCCTTGGTGAGGGCACTTCAAACATGGCAACATTACCTCCTACCTAAAGAATTTGTGATACTGATAGCACTCTGCTAGAAGCTTGGACCTGCAAGACCTACACTGAAGGATATGCACCAACTTCAAGCCTGAGATTCAAGCAAGGAAGAGTTGGAGAAACTAGTGTCCTACAAATAAAGGGACACTACCCTACAAAATAAAGGTCACTACCCTACAGAAGGACACCTTGACCCTGGATAGGACCCTTGTCCTATGGACCACCCTTAATTAGGACTCTCTTGTATTTTCTTTTTATTTTTGTATTTTCCTTTTTATTACATTCCACTTGGGTGCTAATTGTATGGGTTTTATTGGCTAGTAGGTTGCCTTACTAAAAGGCTTAGGAGTCTTGGGTTCAATTCCCACATAGGATAGAAAATTTATTCATCTTTTAATTCCTATGTAAGAGTGGGCGCATTTTTATGGGTTTATTGGCTTAAGGCTTAGCTTAGCCATAAGCCATTAGGGACATGGGTTCAAATCCCACTTAGGATGGGATTTCACTCATCTTTTATTTTTCTCCCCCTTCCCTCATGTAAGTGGCCGCCCCCTCACTCCCCCTCTCCTATATAAAGGAGTCTCCTCTCTTGTATTGGACACATTGAATTTTGAAGTAAAGGCATTATGCCAAATTTTCTCCTCCCTTTGTGAGTTGAGTGAGGCTTGGTGGTTGTTGCTCAAACCATACTGAGACTTATCTAATTCTCCTGAATTAGTGGCGTCTGACATTGGACTTATCTGTTGCAAGTGGATTCTTGCTTCAGTGGCGTCCTTCCCATTTCTTCCTCTCCACTTTTTCTTTCATTTTCTCTCATTTTCTTGCGTGAATTAGCTGCTGCCCAGCCACTAATTTTCGCATTTTAATTGCTCTTTATTGATTCTAATCGGTTGGTTTTGCTCAATTCTAGATCCTACACCTATCTGGCTATCAATTGGTCATCAGAGCTTGTTGAATTTGAGCAAATTTGGGGCTGTTCTTGGCTGTTTTGGGCGCTGCATACTGCACCTATTTAGTGCAGAATTTTCATCATTTTACTGTAATTCCATCCCTCTTTTCAATTGTAATTTGGACTTGGACTGTTTCCCGGGCCCGAGGTGCCTTTCTGCTGCTATCAGCACTTGTCTGTCTTGATTGATTTGCTTGAATTCTTGCTAGTTTGGGGGCTGTTTTGGGCCGCTAATTCCCACCCCCTAGGTGTTTGTTTAAATGCCTCTTTAATTGCTCATACTTGTTCTTGAGTAATTCTTGCAAATTGCTTGAAATAACTGCTTGTTTGTGGTGAAGTGTGGTAAGAGGAAGCATTGTTGTCTTCATTTTTCCAAAGATCGTTTACCTACATTTCTCCCCTTCACCATTAATTGTTCATCCCCCATATTCATCTCTTTACTTTCCGCTTCTCCCCATCCTTTTAATTTCTGCTCTCCCCTTTACATTCTGCCATTTACATTTCTGCTCTCCCCATCCTTTTAATTTCCGCTTCCCCTTTTACTTTCAGTCATTTACTTTCAGTCCTCCCCATCCTTTTAATTTCCGCTTCCCCCTTTACATTTCTGCTCTCCCCATCCTTTTACTTTCTGCCATCCCCTTCTACTTTCTGCCATTTACATTTCTGTCCTCCCCATCCTTTTAATTTCAGTTTCCCCCTTTAATTTCTTGCCATTTAATTTTGCGCAATTTTTTCTTCTTATTTTTTCCATTTTATGCGCATTTTTGGGCTCTTGTGTTGTTCCATTTCCTACTCTTGTTATGTCTGTTTGATTGGCATTCTGATTGCAAATTTGGATTGACTGCTATCTCTACCTTGGACTTTCCCTATTTGATTGTGCAAAACGCTCACCTATAGGATCTTTTTTGGTTCATAGTATTGGAAGATGATCAACAAATTCTAATTGTTGATTTTCCTTCAAATTTTAATTCCAATCTTAAAATTGAACCAAGCGCGTTTCTGTGACCATACCGGTTTTGTATAATCAACAAGGAAGTGCTAAGCAATTTTTTTGGCCATTTTTGAAATCAAGTTGCCATTACGTTTTTACAGTTTTTAGAAATCAGTTTATTCATTATTTTTGCTTTTCTGGGCCACTTGGACCAGTTTATTGTCAGAAAATTCCAAAAATATTACAGTAGGTACAGTTAATTTTCTTTTCTTTGTGTACAAATTTCTGTAATTTTCTGTTGGCGAAAAAGACAAAAAAAGAAAGAAAAGGCAAGAAAATACAAAAGGTACGTACGTGCCAAAAATAGAAAAAGAGGTGTAAAAAGCAAAAAAAAGGGTGCAAAAGTCAACAACAAGGAAGAAAAAGTCAAAAGACACCCAAAAAGAGTCAAAAATTCAAAAAAATAGAAAAACAAAAACAAAGAAGTATCCCAACAATACAGTGACAGTTTTACTATAATTTTCTGTTTTCATTTCCCTGTATACCGTAATTGAGTTGTATTTGCTGTTTTTCTTAAAAACGACAATTTTGGCAACTCTTTTTCAAAAATCACCAAAAACAATTCTCTTTGCAATTTCTTCCGTCTTGTCTTGTTTGCTGTCTGCTCTTGTGTATAAGCTTGTTTGAGTGCCAGCTTTTATTGTTTGTCATATCAATTCTTTGTTTTGTCTTAGGATTTTCCAATCTTCTTCCAGTAGGTATTTTTCTTTGTTAGTGCGCTTCTATTTGGGTAAGGGTTAAGACTTAGACTCACGTTGGTCTTTGCAACTTCTAATCAACCTCCAACCGAGTAGTAGAAGAGGCAAAAGAGTATCATTATAGAAAAAGCCTAAAAAGAGTGACATACACGAGTGATTACATTCCATTGAGTGTAAACACTTAGTGAGTGGTGAGGTTCTTTAAAAAGCTTTCAAATAAAATCAATTTAAGATGTCATATAGAATGTGGAGAAAGGAGCTAGATGAAGATAGGAGAGAATTTAGAAGAGAAAAGGAAGTGAGAAGACACTCTTCTCATGATGAAAGGTATAAAAAAGAAAGGAAGGAAAGAGAAATAAGTAGATATCATTTTGAAGATAGTAAGAAGAAGGAAAGGAGTTATGTTAACTCTAACCATGATAGGAGGAGGTATGAGGAAGAAAGAAAGTTTAGAAAATATGATGAAGAAAGAAAGTATGAAGAAGAGAGAAACTTAGGAGAAATTATGAGAGTGAAATTAGAAGAAAAGATCATGAAAAGAGAAGAAAAGAAAATAGGAAAAGTACAAAAGATTCTTTTGAAGATAGAATTGGAAGAAAGTTAGAAAAATTTTGTAATGAAATCGAAGATAAGCTTTCAAAATTCTTTTCAAAGTCCTTAATTGAGATAGAAGAGAGAATAAAATTAGAAAATAAGGAACAATTAGAAAAAGAAGAAAAAGAAAGGCTTAAGAGAGAAAAGGAAAAGGAGGTAGAAAGAGTGCAAATAGAAGAAGTGAAAAACAAAAACTTGGGAAAGCAACTAATTTTATCTTGTGATCCTTTGTTAGCTAACCCTTTGTGTGAAGGCATGAATAAGTTGATGGCAAGTACTTCTATTGTTGCAAAGAGGACAACTCAAGCTATTGAGAGGGAGTTTCCTAGACTAACTTTCATGCATGAAATGCCCTCTTCTATGCACAATTATATGCCTCAAAGCATTACATGTTTGAATGAAATAAAAAATGTTGATGATGCTTTGGAAACTATTGCATGTTTAGAAAAGCCAACTAAGTTTAAGAGTACCATGAAACTTACTAGAGATGCATGTTTAATCAATTCCTTTGATCAATTTAGATTGCATGATAGGAATGATAATAAAGATGGATTGAATATGCATGTACCTTTGGTTTGTGTTTATAAATTGAATACACATTTTGGGCCTAAAATAATTATTTCATATAAAGATGTGTATTATGCTCTTGAACTAGTTAGTGAAAAGAATAAAAATTTTGATGAAGCTATCACATATGGGAAAACTTGTTTGACATCTAATTCATATAATGATATGCTTCTTGATATGCACCCTCAAAATAATTATTTTTATGTTTCACCTTACATGAACACATATGATAATATGCAAAAGGTGACATATTACTTGAGTGAGTGCATTAGAATAAACAGGCCTCTTGAAAAGACTTGCATAAATACCTCATGGCATGAACATATGCACTACACTTTTGACAATCATACTCAAGATGCATGTGTTATGTTCAATAAAAATGTTGGGATGTTAATGAAAAATATTAAAACATTCATGCCACATAGTTTCACTTGTGCATTTATTTGGGAACATAGTGTAGAATATTTTGATGAATATTGCACATTGAAACACATTTTGTACTTATGTGGAATTTATTTCCTAATCCTTCTCCATGACCACTTACTTCTCTTATTTGCAAGGGAGGGCTTCAAAAGATTAGTCTTTATCCAGGATCTAAATCCACAGAGTACGTAGACAAGAAGGCTCAATCTTCATTAAGGGAGTTTTCTAACCCTTATCTCAAATACCTCTTGTTTATCTCCTATGTTTTTCTTTTGCCAATCTTTATGATCCCCAAGTATTTTTGTTATGAGCCTTCACTTTGCTTGCTTTGGAATAATACTTATGGGTCTTCTTCTTGTTGTCTAGGCTCAAGGAAGATGTTCAACTTGTGGACCTCTAACTTTACTCTCCAAGGGCTAAGGGAAGTATCTTCTTACTTCCTAAATTTTGTCATCCATCCCCTTCTTCTACCCAGTTCATTACTCTTAAGGCTTCTTTATGAATTTTCAGATTTGAGGTCAAATCCTTTTCAAGGGGGAGGGAATGATAACACTCTGCTAGAAGCTTGGACCTGCAAGACCTACACTGAAGGATATGCACCAACTTCAAGCCTGAGATTCAAGCAAGGAAGAGTTGGAGAAACTAGTGTCCTACAAATAAAGGGACACTACCCTACAAAATAAAGGTCACTACCCTACAGAAGGACACCTTGACCCTGGATAGGACCCTTGTCCTATGGACCACCCTTTATTAGGACTCTCTTGTATTTTTTTTTTATTTTTGTATTTTCCTTTTTATTTCATTCCACTTGGGTGCTAATTGTATGGGTTTTATTGGCTAGTAGGTTGCCTTACTAAAAGGCTTAGGAGTCTTGGGTTCAATTCCCACATAGGATAGTAAATTTATTCATCTTTTAATTCCTATGTAAGAGTGGGCACATTTTTATGGGTTTATTGGCTTAAGGCTTAACTTAGCCATAAGCCATTAGGGACATGGGTTCAAATCCCACTTAGGATGGGATTTCACTCATCTTTTATTTTTCTCCCCCTTCCCTCATGTAAGTGGCCGCCCCCTCACTCCCCCTCTCCTATATAAAGGAGCCTCCTCTCTTGTATTGGACACATTGAATTTTGAAGTAAAGGCATTATGCCAAATTTTCTCCTCCCTTTGTGAGTTGAGTGAGGCTTGGTGGTTGTTGCTCAAACCATACTGAGGCTTATCTAATTCTCCTGAATTAGTGGCGTCTGGCATTGGACTTATCTGCTGCAAGTGGATTCTTGCTTCAGTGGCGTCCTTCCCATTTCTTCCTCTCCACTTTTTCTTTCATTTTCTCTCATTTTCTTTCATTTTCTTGCGTGAATTAGCTGCTGCCCAGCCACTAATTTTCGCATTTTAATTGCTCTTTATTGATTCTAATCGGTTGGTTTTGCTCAATTCTAGATCCTACACCTATCCGGCTATCAGATACATACTGATCATGAATCCTTAAGGTACATCAAAGGACAAGGGAAACTTAACAAAAGACATGCAAAATGGGTTGAATTCCTTGAACAATTTCCCTATGTCATCAAATATAAGAAGGGCAAAGCCAATATAGTGGCCGATGCTCTTTCAAGGAGGTATAGTTTGTTAGCTACCTTAGATGCAAAACTACTTGGTTTCGAAAATTTAAAGGGATTATATGTGCATGATTCCTTCTTTGCCGATAAATACAAGGCTTGTGAAACAATGGCAAAAGATGGATTCTATAGGCACGAAAGGTTTCTCTTCAAAGGGGACAAGTTGTGCATTCCCCATTTCTCCATTAGAGAGTTTCTGGTTAAGGAAGCCCATGAGGGAGGGCTTATGGGACACTTTGGTGTACCCAAAACCTTAGGGATTCTACAAGATAACTTTTATTGGCCACATATGAGCACACACGTTAAGGCACACTTTTATAGATGTATAAAATGTAAAAGTGCCAAATCAAAGGTAAATCCCTATGGCCTCTACACTCCTCTTCCTATTACTGAGGGCCCTTGGTTAGACCTAACTATGGATTTTATTGTAGGGTTACCTAAGACCCAAAGAGGAAAGGATTCAATCTTTGTGGTAGTGGATCGCTTTTCAAAGATGTCACATTTCATTCCATGCCAAAAGGTAAATGATGCACAAGAAATTGCAGATCTTTTTTTAGAGAAATAGTTCGTTTACATGGCATACCTAGAAGCATAGTGTCCGATAGAGATACTAAGTTCCTTAGTCATTTCTGGCGCACCCTATGGCACAAGCTAGGCACAAAATTACTGCTCTCTACCACATGCCACCCACAAACTGATGGACAAACAGAGGTTGTCAATAGGACAATAGGCACATTATTAAGGGTTATGGTTCAAAAGAGTTTAATATCATGGGACTTATATTTGCCTCATATAGAGTTTGCATATAATAGGAACAAGCATTCTACTACTTTGCATACTCCATTTGAGATTGTTTATGGTTTTAATCCTCTTACTCCTCTTGATATTTTGCCTATCCCTAACTCTTCTTTTGTGGAGCATAAAGATGGTAAAGCTAAGGCCGAGTTTATTAAGAAACTCCATGCTCAAGTAAAAGCTAATATTGAGCGCAGGTTGGCCTCCCAAACAAAGACCGCAAACAGAGGGCGTAGGCGGATGGTATTTGAACCTGGGGATTGGGTTTGGGTTCATTTCCGCAAGGAAAGATTCCCAAATGAAAGGAAATCCAAATTCTCTCCTAGGGGTGATGGGCCTTTCCAGGTTTTGGAGCGCTTAAATGACAACGCCTATAAAATTGATCTTCCTGGTGAGTATGGTGTAAGTGCTAATTTCAATGTTTCTGATCTCTCCCTCTTTGATGTAGGGGATGACTATCCAGATTTGAGGTCAAATCCTTCGCAAGGGGGAGGGGATGATGACATAGCACAGCAGCCTCCTATTGAAGCAGTCAAGGATATCACTGGACCAATGACTAGAGGAAGAGCTAAGAAGATTAAAGAGGAAATGGTAAAGTTGGTGACCTACATTTTTTAGGACATTACCCTACAGAAAGACACCACTACCCTACAAAAGGACACCCTTGATCCTGGAATAGGACCCATGGTCCTACGTACTACCCTTAATTAGGACTCTCTCTAGTATTTTGCATTAGTAGGGCGCTAATTGTATAGGTTTATTGGTTAGTAGGTTGCCTTGCTAAAAGGCCTAGGAGTCTTGGGTTCAATTCCCACATAGGATAGAATTTTACTCATCTTTCATTTTCCTCCTAGTTTTAGGCACTAATTGTGGGTTTAATGGCTTAAGTCTTAGCTTAGCCACATAGCCTTGGGGACATGGGTTCAAGACCCACTAGGATAGCTTTCCTACCATCTTTTATTTTTTTCCCATTTATTTCCCAAGTGACCGCCCCCCCCTCTCCTATATATAGGAGTCTTCTCTTCTTGTATTACACACTTACATGAATATAGTAAAGGCATTATGCCCAATTTTCTCCTCCATTGGTGAGTTGAGTGAGGCTTGGTGGTTGTTGCTCAAACCATACTGAGACTTATCTAATTCTCCTGAATTAGTGGCGTCTGGCATTGGACTTGTCTGCTGTGGGTGTATTCCTGCTTCAGTGGCGTCCCTACCATTTCTTCCTCTCCACTTTTTCTCTCATTTTCTCTCATTTTCTTGCTCAATTATAGCTGCTGCCCCGCACCTATAATTCGCAATTTAAATGCCTTTTATTGATTCTAATCGGTTGGTTTTGCTCAATTCTAGATCCTACAACTATCCTGCTACCAGGTCCTATTTGAGGATTGAAGTTCTTTGATTACTATTGTTGAATGCTAATGTAGTAAGGGAATTTCATTACTCATTAGGCAATATTGGTAAGGTATATATAGGTTTTTAGTCATTTAGGATTTCACTAAGGTGATCTGATAAATGGTAGCATTTTACAACCAGTGTCTTGCTCTTTACAACAGGCTTTGTATGTCAAATGCTTGGATGTTTGGTCTTTTGAGTTGTTCTATCTTCTATCTGTACTGTATATACATTGGGTTTAGTTCAGTAAGCTGCATATTTGAGGATGTCACCAAGGCCCATAACATTTCATATATGAATTTTCTCAAAAGCATCATTTCCTCCACTTTCATATTTATTTCTTTGTTTTGTATAAATTCTGTTCAAGACTGTTTCATGCTTGTACACACACAAAAAAAAGAGAGAGAGACAGAATTCTCACTAGTAATGATGTCTTCTTCCTATCAGGTTATTGGAGATTCAATTTCATTTTCCTTAGGTCTTGCGACCACTTTAGCACTATTGGGTATAGCTGCATCATTTGCAGGAAAGGCTTATGGTCAGATTGGCCAAGGGTTACCTTTTGCTGTGTTTTCTTTATATTGATTGCAGTTGTAATGCAAATCTATACCTATCAGCCCTTTGGAGTAATATATTCCATCTAAGAGAGTCATCATTTATGGGTAAGGTAGAAAAGAAGTATAAAATTTTTAAGCCGTCATTTAAGGCAAACAATTGCAATTAGCCTTTGTTTTCTTTATTCTTTGGTTTGGTAAAGCATTACTTGTGTTTTCATTAAAGAAATGTGTTGAATGAAAGACAGAGGGGTGGTGGTGTTGTCATTTAATATAAGTTTGTTAACTAGACTTTTCATCAAATTAAAATAAGTGAATCAAACAAGAACTACTCATACTTATTAATTAGTATATAAATCATTAGTCAAATCTGGATTGTTGATTTGTATTATATTAATTTATCTATGTGCCAAAGTTTTCTTTGGTGGAGGGAAGAAGTGTTTGCCTTTTTTGTTGGAGTTGCCAAGGGAAGGGGACATTGCCAAAGTTTCAGTACTATCTCCAAGGGTTGCATTTTTGAATCATCAGCAGTTACTTCTAAATGTTGATAACAATGCTCTCAAGCAAAGAATTTTCGCCCTGTCCCAAGACAAGATTTTCAAAGAAGGTACTTGCTTTACATACGTATTATCTGTTACTAACTTGAACTGGTCCTCAATCTTCGATCCAGGCCATCATTAGTGTCAACAGGTCCCTAATTCAGATTCATGGTGGTGGGGCCTTAATGGCCATCCCAAGAACCACAAATTTCATGTTTGTGTTTTTCTTCTAAAGAACTCTCTGCATTCTGCAATCTTGGAGTTATTTATTTTAGTTTTATGGTAATTTAAGTTGTTAATTTGGTTTGTCAATGTCGGTTAAATTGCTTTAATTAAATAATAACATTCATATGCATTAATTTTACACATCATATATACAAATGCAATGAACATTAAAAGATTCACATAGTGTAGTTGTCATGGTGTTAGTCTATAACACTTGAGCGCTATGTATAGAACTTTGAATTTCTTGTGGATCACAACTTGAAAACTCTGCAACCCTGATATAAAGATTTTGTCATTTTGAAGTCTCAATTTTGAAGTAGTTCTTATGCTTGTGGAGAGTGCAAAGGTGGCTGTTTTACAAGTTGACTTGAATAGCTCACTTTTACATTAGGTAAAAAATTGGGTTTTGATGTTGTAGATCATAACGATAAAACTTGAAAATACCTTGGAGAATTGGCTGGTCACTTGTCATCAACTTTTCAAGGGCTATATTGTAAATGCTTCTCTTGAATATGTGTATATAGTCTGCACACTCACATTTGGAGACTTGTATTCAGCTTTGTTTCTTGTTTCTGCACAATATGGATTTAGAATGGCTTGTATTCAATTTTTATTCTGTATTATCGTTTTTATTTTCCACTTGAGAAAAGAGGAAGAGAGGGGATTCTAATATATTTTGCTATTGCCTTGTATGATTGCTATTTGCTTAGATTTTTTTTTTCAAGATGAATGGCATGTATGAAACATCTTTACCAGCAGCATGGAATGATGTTTGTTCCTGTTGGGTACACATTTGGACCCGGAATGTTCAAGATGGATTCCATTAGAGGGGGTTCTCCATATAATGCATGGGTGTTTGTCGGTGATGGCACAAGAGAGCCAAGTGAAATAGAGTTGGAACTTGCAGAGGATCAGGGCAAGTATATGGCTCTTATAGCCAAGCGGCTCCCCCAGTCATGATGGTGTTTTCCTGATTTCATTATATTCTTGTTGGTAACTCGTGATTATGACATCAACCTGTTTGATTGTTGGTTAGATTGGAAAATAATTAATTTCAAAGTTGGAATTTGTTTTGATATCAGGTACTGTAAATTAAAATCACTATTAAGTTGTGGTTATTAAAGAAAAATATGAACAAATGACAAATGAAAAATATCCTCTACAAAGACAACATTATGAGAGGTTGTTTTACTTACTGAAACTTTTTTTAATTATTTTTTTTAAATTCTCTTTCTGTTCTCTATTATTGTGTTTTATTTTATGTTCTTTCTTACAGGGAGTGGGGAGTTAGCAAATCATGTTGTGAGCTCTTTTAACCATAAGGTAATATACTTTCTACGTCCTTTGTACATGATTTTACATTTTCTGAAATTTAATGCAATGATATGCTTCTGGAGTAGTGCTAGTATTTTCTTTGCTCTGATAAGTGATAATACTTAAGAAGGGGAAGAGAGGAAGAGAGTGTGATAGATACACACACACAGAGAGAAAGAGAGAGAGAGAGAGAAAGCAAACACATTAATGCAATGATATACAAGACTTTTATTTCTAAATTATGTCACTGTCACCCAGTACTCCTTTAATATCTAACTTTAGAAATTTATTTGATGAATCTTTTTGTGATCAGAGAGTCCTCCTTGCAATTCTGTCATTACTAAACCCAAAATATACTCACCTACCCACTAAACCTCTTTAGCAGTGATCTAAAAATTATTTAGTCAAAGTCAATTGTGGTCAAAGTTAACTTTACGCTTATGACAATGTTATTTTATTCATAAGACTTGCAACGATATTAATTAATACATGGTGTTGCTTGGGGGTAAAGAAAATTCCTTATGAAAAGGTCAGGAAAATGAAAAATGATGAAAGACATACATTTTTTTGAAAAATAACTAGACATTAACTACAGAATAGCTACGATACTCTGGCTTTTTACCGCGTTTCCTTAATCCAACCGCGGTAAAAAGCCTCAGATTTTTTAGCTGCTCACCTTTTCTACCGCGGTTCATTTTCGGAACCGCGTAAAAAGCGTTACTCAATTACCGCGGTTTCGAAAAGTAACCGCGGTAAATTCCTTTTATCTCACCGCGGTAGAACACGGTCAGAACCGCGGTAAAAAGCCTTTTTTGACATAGTGACAATTTCCCCTAATTGTATATATAAATAAGATAGATAAATTTTTAGAATTAAATTATAAGGTATTTAGAAATTATTGATAAACTATCCAAATTAGTATTTACGAACTATCCAATCATAATTTTAAATAATTTTCCTAAAGTGAAGTCTGAGAAAATGACCTAAATAATACCCTTAGCAATTATGCAATTAAAGAAAATATAAATTTAATTATGAAAATATCTAAAAGTTAAGGGAAGCTATATTTTTAGTTAAAATAGTGTTAGTATAATTAATAATGAATTTTAGAAATTAATTTAGAATTTTTCTAGCATTTTTGGATAAAATGACCAAAATGCCCCTAGTTAGTAGTGTAACCCTAACTAGTATATTAAAATTCGTGAAATAATATAAAAATATATTTTGGACCTTAAAATTAGATTAGTAATCATATTTATAATTTTTTAGAACTTTGTGGAATTTATTTAGTCAAAAGACCGTAATACCCTAAGTGGCCTACCAAATTACCAAAATACCATTTAACCTAATTCTCTACTTTTTCCCTAACATAATACCTTAATCCTTAATTAAGGTATCCTCGTACAATTAGATTGATTAACCCATTATTAAACACTATAAAGCATGTTTAATTGGTCAAAAAGTAAAAGAAAACATGCTTACCTCACTAATTGTACATTTGTCCCCTAAAAGCAACCTTGTTCACCAACCATATATATTCAACTTTTCCTCTCTCTCCTCACTCATAACCTAGCCGAATTTCTTCCATCTTCTTCCTCCTCCATTTTCATTCTTATTCCAAGGTTGAAAGCTCCATTTTTGAGCTTCCTCAATGTATTTCACCATAGTTCTTTGAGAAAAAGTGTAGAGGAGATCAAGATGAGTAGAAAGAGGGGTAGATTGTGAAGTTTGGTGGAGGTGCCCTAAAAACCCTTCACCATTGTTGAGAGCTTGAGAAGCTTAGGTAAAGGGGGAGAACCCATGAAACTCTAGCAGAATTGGTGACTAGAGTGAGGGTGATCCTTGACCCTCTTTCCTATTCTTTTTCCTCTGTTGAAAATTTGAAATACGAGTATGTGTATGTATGGTATGCATTCGGTATTTTTCTTGATGTACATGTGGGGTTGATTTTGAATTTGGTTTGATGTTGGAATGTGTTCTATGGTTGATTAGAAGCATGAATGTATGGTTGTTTTAAATTAAATAAATTGATTGTGAATTTAGGTCTTGAAAAAAGTGTTGATACCATTCATATTTAAAGGCATGAGCTTTGGTACGAATAAATATGTTTATTGATGATTTGACATGATAATATTGATGTTGGGTATGCATAGATCATCATATATGAGTTTTACAATTTTTGGGAATTTATTGATTTTCCATGAAATTCATGGTGTTCTTGATGTTCTTGAGTGCTCATATGAAACTCAAACCATGTTCATGATCGGTAGTGTGATTTATTCATGAAATGATGTTGAGGAAAGTGTTGGTGTGTTAGTGGGCTTGAATGTCCCATTGATTCATGAAATGATGTTGAGGAAAGTGTTAGGGAGGCATGAGTACTGAATCTGTTGTTACGCCACAATGTGTGACTATATCGAAAGATTCGGGGTGACTTTACCGGTAAGGAATGGATATGCTGTGAATGCATAAACTATGTGACATGCATCATTGTGCATTGGTGATGTCTAAGGTTGTGTACCTTATAACAAGGAAATAGAAGAGTCACCTTGGTACAGGTGTGAAACTGGTAGGGACTAATGCACTCAGTCTTGCAAAGGATGCTAGCCTTAAGGATAGTCGAGTTCTGGGCTTAACTTTGGTCACGTAGGCTAGCTACCTAATGTCGAGTTCTTGGAAAAAATTTGACTATGCTTGTCGCTTGTAACGTCCTAATTTTGAAAACTTAGGATTTATGCCCGTTGGAAGCACAAGTCCCAAATTTGGGGAATTATTTTTCACGATATTAACGATATCAATAAACAAATACAAGATTTTCTTAAACAGTTCAACATATACATAAGTATAATATGAATAACCAAAGACATAAACATAACTTGGATATTACGATACATGTGTTATCAACAAAATAGAAATGCCCCACCAAGGGTTGCACATGTACGATAATATCCTCAAAATAATTACAATCTATATGTGATACAAAAGGAAAAATATGACAAAATAACTTCACCAGCTCCAGCTCCCTCATCGGCCATCCTAAGGAAGATCTTGAGCATCTAAAATATATCCACAAATTTGTGGTGAGACTAATGTCTCAGTGAGCATAACTAATGCATGCAAGTGTAGGAAATAACACAAATGCAATGCAACAATACAATCATAGTAACTTAAACTCATGCAACATAATTGAATCTTGAAGCCATAATTAACATGAATTGCTATACCTAGCAGCAGGGGTCTTATCACTTGACATGAAGCTAAACCTAAGCTCAGATTACAAGGAATGTTTTCCTCGGGGACATATAGTCCCGCCATTACCTGAATCGACTATTATCGAACATAAAACATGATGTTGGTTTCTTGATTTAAACATGATGGTCCTAGACCCGTGAGGACGAAGCCGAACATGAACTTAGCCCCTTTTATACTTGAAACCATGAAACATGAGGGTTTTAATTGAGATTCATCACAATAACAATGATACATTATCATAGGATGAAGACAACATAATGTGAAATATCAAACCACACTCAAACGTCCCCATGCAATCAAACCCTAGGTCTAAACATAGTGTTGAGTCTCAAAATATTATTACGTGATTAATAATGTTTAAGTATCACAATCCTATGTTTTAATGAGAAAAAGATTTGGTTAAAGTATCCTGTTGAAAAGAACAGACTCTGCTTAAGGTATTCTCTGTGTTTCAGCAACTCTCTGAAGAAACTGAACCCGCTGAAGCAACCAACTCTCCGAAGAGATGATCTGTCTGAAGTATAACAACTTGCTGAAATAGAGGACTTTATGAAGGATAAACACCTTCTGAAATTATCTGACGTGGCTTTGTCTATGGTCTCAAAATCTTCATTGAAGAAAGTTTTAGACTCAAGCCTTTCAGAATACCTCTGCGACGCTGTCTGCAATATACGCTTCTCTTAACTAAGGATGCAGAAAGCTTTTTGGAAAAATTTCAAATATTTTACCTTAAAGTGGAAGTGACTGCTGCAGAAGTACAAAAGTTCTCAGAAAAAGCAAGTCAGAGCTGCAAGTCTACCTTGACCTGTGCACAAGCTATCAGACTATGTGTCTCAACGGGAGCATTTGGATTTAATGTTATTTCTCAACGGGAATCAAATGAAGTTCAACGGATTTTATTTCCAGCCCTATAAATACCAGTCTCCTTATAGAAAAGAAAATAGAGAACGAACAAACTTGCTGAACTGCTGCTCAAATTCTCTTAAAATCAAATTTTATATTGTAAACTTGTACTTCAATTTCATATCCTGAGTTCAACTTAGTAGAGTGTTTATCTTACCCTGTTTAGGCTTTAAACTTGTGTATTTCAAAGCTTAGCCAACCTTTCATAAACAGTTTTCTGTTTGAGCCTGAAGAGGCTTGTTGTTTAAAGAATACTTGGTTTAGTGCCTGGAGAGGCTTGACGGTAAAAGAATACTTGTTGTATAGAGCCTGAAGAGGGTTGACTGTAAAATAATACTTGTATCTGTTCACATGATTTAAATTTTAAACCTGCTGAAAAAGCTAAAAAGGACCCAGTGTGTCACAGTGCAAGCACAAGAAAAAGGGTAAACCTGCTGCTAACAAAAAAGGACCCAAACGGATGTGGGTACTTAAGTCTCTGATTATTCCTGTTGTAGATGTGTTTAATAGGACAAATGACACACCACAAATGGTAACTATGTGAAGTCTATAAATCAGTTTAAGTATTTAAACATGATTATAAGACTTATCATCCTTAAGTTTTAATGATTAACAAATAAGATTATAAGATTATATTAATGATTAACAAATAAGATTATATTATATTAACAGGTTCTACTGAGAAAGGTATTGGTTTGTTGATTATGTTTCAGGATGGAATATTCACTATCTGAAGAAGAAGAGTAGAAGAACACATCAAAAGAAGAATCTGAATCAGGGGATCAGAATCAAAAGAACAAAGTGCAGAATCCGAAGAAGAGTAATCCACAACCAAGTTGAAGACTCGAAGGCTATCTGAAAAGAGTTGAAGAATAGAAGACTACTTAAAGACTCGAAGAAGTGAAGACTCAAAGATACACCTATCTGAAGTGCAGCCATCATCTGAAGAAATGAAGACAACATGAAGCAGTCTGAAGATTGAACATATCAGAATCAAGAAATGACTTCTTGAAGACATTGCAAAGTGTAAAGCACATGAAGATCACTCACTCAGTAGATAAGGCTAGACATGCTTTTCTACCTCGATTAAAGTCTTGCATAAATAAGGAAATATTGCAAAGACTTTCCACAATGCCTGCAACAAAAGGATTTGTATAAGCAGACCTACTGCATCCACACCTGCTACCAATCAGAAAATGATAGAAGACCGAACAGAAGCAAGCAAGAAAGATGATTGAATAAAGCACATACAATTCAACATCTTTATCTACATGAAAGAAGAAGAAGATACAAGATACAAGAAGAAGAAAAAGATTAAGAAGAAAGAAAAAGAAGCTGTCTAAAGCAAAGAAGCTGTCTGAAGCAAAGAAGCTGTCTGAAGCAAAGAAGTTGTTTGAAGCAAAGAAGTTGTCTGAAGCAAAGAAACTGTCTGAAGCAAAGAAGCTGTCTGAAGCAAAGAAGCTGTCTGAAGCAACAGAGCTGTCTGAAATACTAGAAGCTATCTGAAGTGTCAATATTCGTCTGAAATATTGAAGCCGTCTGAGATCCGACGTGGCACACTCACTGAAGACAACGAAGACTTTTTCTCTCTGAAGTATGCTGAAGAAAAGTCGTTCTCTACAAACACGCAACACTTTCAAAGCTTAAATTGGAAAAGTCACAGAGACCTTTCTTGGTACCTTTGAAGTTCATACACCACTGAGGAAATCTCTGCAACGCAGAAATTGCAGCAACAACAGTGGCAGCTTTATAGCAGCACCAACGTTGTACTTTGTCAGAATTGTCAGAACACCCAGAAGCGTGTCTCACAATGGATTGAATAGCATTCAATGCTATCTCTAAACGGTGGTATCACAACGGAAATATCATCATCACCAATCCGAAAGAAATCAGAAGAAAAGCTCAGGAGACTAAGCAGAAGCAACAAAGAAAAATGTTTAAATGAAATATTTTAATTCAAACATATTTTATCATTTGCAAGCAACAACCATTGAACAAGACATCACACCCAAAGAAGATATGATGTCAGGAGCAAATGAAAAAGGAGTATATACAGAATCGGCAAAAGGACAAATTCAACGGATATCTCCTAAAGAGACACTCCTAAAAGAAAACAGAGGAAAGCAGAAGAAAATAGATGAAAGCAGAAAGAAGCAGATTCAAGAGAGAGTATTCACAGAATTATATCAAGAAACATCTCTCATGAAGAAGAAATATCAAGTGTCAGAACGGGATTGTCTGAACACTCATTCGCTTAAGGAGAAGCAACCGTTTGAGAAGCTATTACACAACGGCTATATGAGCCACACCATCAACATCTCAACGGTATTATGAATCATCTTCAAACGACTATATTTCATCAGAACATATAAATAGCCTCAAGATTGAATTTGAAGATGCTGCCGACCTATTGTTCAGTCAAACAAAATTGTTGATCAACAGAATCAAACTAGTTAATCAGGCTGAATGCCTTATGGTTAACAGGAGTTGACTTGAGCTTAAGTGGATCATGAAGATGTCAACGAAGTTTGATCAGAGAGTTGGTTCTCAATCAGGCTACTGACTAGTTGGTCAGTTAGTTAGGTTGTTCAGTTGGTCTGTTTGATCAAGTGAGTTGATTGTTCGAAAGGCAATCATGCTGAACAAATGACTATCAAACTGGGTACGGTTTAAAGCTTTGATATACCTTGGTGTTCCTATGATATGGGTGAGAATGTAGCCCATGGAAACTAATGGTTTGAGAACAAGGCTGGAGCATCATTTCACATCTTAGTTAGCCTACTCTCAGAGGATGCATTCCTCATAGAAAGACAGGGATTGTACTTAATTCAAACACTTGTATCATTGTCTATCCTTGTACTTAGTTTGTAATGTCTGTATCCTGAGTGTGTACTCAGTAATCTCTATGTACAGGTACAATCTAAGTTTAGAGGTTCTGGCGAACATCTAACTTGGATTGAGTAGTGAAACTACTCAACACTTTATGTGTCTGAGAGCCTGGAGAGGCTTGGTGGAAGAAAGAATACTTGAGCCTGAAGAGGCTTGACTGTAAAAGAATACTTGAGCCTGGAGAGGCTAGACTGAAAAAGAATACTGCATATGTTGCCTGGAGAGGCAGTTGAAAACAAAGGAATACTCGTGATGTCTGGAGAGACTGTACTCGTGATGTCTGGAGAGACTGTACTCGTGATGTCTGGAGAGACTATACTCGGTTGAGCCTAGAGAGGCTTGTCTGTAAAAGAATACTGCATGAGTTGCCTGGAGAGGCTGTTGAAAACAAAGGAATACTCATTGTTTAGCTTGAAGAGGATGTGGTAAAATAATACTTGTATCTGAGTTCAGATAGTGGAAAATCCAGTGGTTGTTTGCCTCTGGGACTGGATGTAGCTCACGGATTTGTGGGTGAACCAGGATAAACTTTGTGCCTAAGTCTTCTTTCCCTTAACTTCTCTATTTATAGTTTTCTTATTTAAGTTGGGGATTGAAAAGTTATTTTCATAACAAACTTAACACAACGATTTCAATAAAATGATCTTTCATAAGAACAAAACATGAGATGTTTCTCACATCACTTGAAGCATTACAAAGAATGTCTTTTGAATTACTTCTGAAACAATTATCTGAAGTGAGTCTGGAAAGACCTCAGTTCAGAAATCTGGAACAGACTTCAGACAACCTATAGTCATCTGAAGTATTTCAGAAACAGTTTTGAAAAACATTCAATGTAATAATCTTCAGAAGATATCTTGAGAAGTATCTGTTTAAAATAATCTTAAGACTTAAAAGAAACTTTATATTTCTTATCTTCCGCATGTTTTAATTATATCTGATCTTAAGATTAATTTTAAACATTATTCATCTTCATGATTTAAACAAAAGATTTTCAAGATTGACACGAAAAGCTTAAAACACTATTCAACCCCCTTCTAGTGTTTCCTGTGGTTCTAACAAACTGGACAGTGGGTGCTCATGACACATGACAGGAGAAAGGTATTTGTTCCAAAACCTTAGACCTAAGGATGGAGGGGTGGTCACCTTTGGAGGGAACCAGAAAGGAAAAATCACAGGTATTGGTTCAGTAGGTATATCCCCTCTCTCTATTATTTAGAATTTTCTTTTTGTTGAAGGTCTTCAACACAACCTGCTGAGCATAAGTCAATTATGTGATAGTGGATATGTTGTATCCTTCACCAGGGATGGATGTGTAGTCAAAGATGCTTCTGACCAAGTCATTTTTACTGCCAAGAGACACAGTAATGTGTACAAAATAGATCTTGAGGAACTTGCATATCAAAATGTGTCTTGTCTTCTTTCTGTTAAAAATGAAAAACAGATTTGGCATCAGAAACTTGGGCATGCCAGCTTGAGATTAATCTCAAAGTTAACAAAACACAACCTTGTAAAACGACTGCCCAAGCTCTCTTTCAAATATGATCTTTTATGTGAAAACTGTCTTAAAGGTAAACAAACAAGAAGCTCCTTTAAGAGCAAAAATGTTGTGTCTACCTCAAGACCTTTAGAACTGCCGCACATTGATCTGTTTTGTCCTACAAGAACTGAATGCTTGGCTGGTAAGAAGTATGGCTTAGTCATTATTGATGACTACTCTAGATTTACATGGGTTATATTCCTCAAATTCAAGGATGAGACTTTTGAAAATTTCACAAAATTCTGTAAGAAAGTGCAAAATGAAAAGGGATTTTGCATATCTGCAATCAGAAGTGACCATGGTGGTGAGTTTGAAAACTCAAGCTTCAACATGTTCTGTGATGAGAATGAGATCTCACACAATTTCTCTGTGGCTAGAACACCTTAGCAAAATGGGGTTGTTGAGAGAAAGAACGGAAGCTTGTAGGAGAAGGGTAGAACCATGCTCATTTCAAGCAATCTACCAAGATCATTCTGGGCAAAGGTTGTTCACACAGTTTGCTACATTCAAAACAGAATTTTGGTAAGACCAATTCTCAAAAGAACTCCCTATGAATTGTGGAGAGGAAGAAAACCCAACATTTCTTATTTTCACATTTTTGGCTGTGAGTGTTTCATACTTAACACCAAAGATGACCTTGGTAAATTTGATTCTAAATCTGGCAAGGGATTCTTCAATGTTTATTCAGAAACATCCAAGGCTTATAGAGTTTATAACTCTAGAACCTTGACAGTAGAAGAATCTATTCATGTTAGATTTAATGATGTTAAAGATATTGATAGGGAACTATCATATCTAGAAGATGATTTTGCAGGAATGGAGCTGAATCCTACTTCAGAGACTACAAAGGTCAAGAATGAAGTACCTGTTGAAGGACCCTCTGAAGTACCTGTTGAACAACTTCCTGGTCAACCTGCTGAAATTGTTCCTCTTCACAGAGTTAATGTTGAGTCTCAGAATGAGCATGTATTTCCTCACAGACAATGAGTGGAGATACATGACTCATCATCCTCGAGAGCAAATCATTGGTAATACTTCAGAAGGTGTAAGAACAAGATCAAGGCTTAGAGAAGTCAATAATCTTGCCTTCCTCTCTGAGATTATTGAGCCAAAGAACATTGATGAAGCTCTGCATGATGAAAGGTAGATCCTAGCCATGTAGGAAGAGCTAAATCAATTTTCCAGGAGTAATGTCTGGACTCTAGTTCCTAAACCCCATGGGAAGACAATTATTGGAACCAAATGGGTGTTCAGAAACAAACTCTCTGAAGATGGACATGTAATCAGAAACAAGGCCAGACTGGTTGCTCAAGGCTACAATCAATAAGAAGGTATTGACTTCATTGAAACCTTTGCACCAGTAGCAAGACTTGAAGCCATTGGGATTTTACTTCCTATGTAGCCAATAATGGAATCAAACTATATCTGATGGATGTAAAGAGTGCCTCCCTAAATGGATTCATTGAGGAAGAGGTGTTTGTTAGACAACCCCCTGGTTTTGAATACTTAACCTTTCCAAGTCATGTTTTGAAGATTTTAACATTTCTTTTAAATCTATTCTTGTATTTTGTGATAATACAAGTGCCATAAATCTGTCTAAGAATCCCATTCAGCATTCTAGAGCTAAGCATACAGAAATCAAACATCATTTCATTTGAAACTATGTTCAGAAATGTGTTTTTGATATAAGGTTCATTGACACATAGCATCAATGGGATGATATATTCACAAAACCCCTTCCTGAAGATAGGTTTAAGTTCATAAGAGATAATTTGCACATCCTTGCATTCTCTGATGTTTGACTTTGCCGATATACCTGTTTGTTTTAATGCTCTTTCATCTTGAATCTATTGCTCTGCTGCACATGTAGTACTTCAGCAAGATCTGGCAACCCTTTTGATTGATGACAAAAGGGGGAGTAATATAAACTAACAAAATCTGAAGTTTAAGTGTTTTTTAGAGAAGAATTATTTGATTCAGGGGGAACAAAACACTCTGCTTAAGTATCTGACAAAGGGGGAGAAGTCCTAAGACAAAGGGGGAGAATTTCTTTGAACTCAAATTTTAATTCCCTTCAGATATTTTGCATAGTTTAAAAAAAATTTCATCATTAAAAAGGGGGAGAATGTTGAGTCTCAAAATATTATTAAGTGATTAATAATGTTTAAGTCTCACAATCCTAAGTTTTAATGAGTAACAAATTTGGTTAAAGTATCCTGTTGAAAAGAACAGACTCTGCTTAAGGTATTCTCTGTGTTTCAGCAACTCTCTGAAGAAACTGAACCTTCTGAAGCAACCAACTCTCCGAAGAGATGAAATGTCTAAAGTATAACAACTTGCTGAAATAGAGGACTTTCTGAAGGATAAAGAACTTATGGAATTATCTGACATGGCTTTGTCTCTTGTCTAAAAATCTTCATTGAAGAAAGTTTTAGACTCAAGCCTTTCAGAATACCTCTGCGACGCTGTCTGCAATATATGCTTCTCTTAACTAAGGATGCAGAAAGCTTTTTGTAACAATTTCAAATACTTTACCTTAAAGTGGAAGTGATTGCTGCAGAAGTACAAAAGTGCTCAGAAAAAGCAAGTCAGAGATGCAAGTCTACCTTGACCTGTGCACAAGCTATCAGACTATGTGTCTCAACAGGAGCATTTGCATTTAATGTCTCAACGGGAATCAAATGAAGTTCAACGGATTTTATTTCCAACCCTATAAATACCAGTCTCCTTACATAAAAGAAAATAGAGAACGAACAAACTTGCTGAACTATTGCTCAAATTCTCTTAGAATTAGTTTTTATATTGTAAACTTGTACTCCAATTTCATATCCTAAGTTCAACTCAGTAGAGTGTTTATCTTACCCTTTTTATGCTTTAAAATTGTGTAGTTTCAAAGCTTAGGCAACCTTTCATAAACAATTTTTTTGTTTGAGCCTGTAGAGGCTTGTTGTTTAAAGAATACTTTGTTTAGAGCCTGGAGAGGCTTGACGGTAAAAGAATACTTTTGGATAGAGCCTAAAGAGGCTTGACTATAAAAGAATGCTTGTATCTGTTTAGATAGTGGAAAATCCATTGCTGGTTTGGCATTGGGACTGGACGTAGCTCACAGTGGAAGTGAGTGAACCGAGATAAATTTGTGTCTAAGTTTTCTCTTACCCTTATCTCTTTATATTTGGTTTAAACTAACTTGGAGGGTTCTGAGTAAACTGTTTTATAAGTTGAAATTGAAAAATCAATTAAAACGTATTAAAAAAAACAACAAGTTTCCAAAACTGTTTTATTGGACCTGCTGAAGTAACTTCAGCAAGTACTTCATTCCCAGTTTCAACAAGTTGCTCATATTTCCTTGTGAAAAGTTTTGCTTGTAAAAAGGTTTTCCTAAAATCAGTTTGAAATTATAAAACATTATTCAACCCCCCTTCTAGTGTTTCCTGTTGTTTCTACACATAACAATTCCAATCAAGAGGATAACTATAGGGCAAACAATAAGCATCACTCAAGAATAAAAAACACAAGCAAGAATAGAAAGGGAATTAGAGAAGAGGGAACATTGAAGAGTATGGCAACCAAGATGGAAGTTGGTGTGTGAGTTACACTCACCTAAAACAAGCCTAGGAGAAAGGGGTAGAGGTGGTGAGGTGTGGGGATGAGCTCTCTCCTCCTCCTCCTCCTCCTCCTTCTTCAACCCAGGGCTTGAGCACTCTTTCTCTCTCTAAAACCTCTCTCTAGAAACAAAGGGTGTGTGTATTATTGAGTTAGAAAGCCCTAGCTCAATGTTTTTGTTTGTTGTGAAAATTTTCATAAGTTTTCGAAATTTCTCTTGATTCTGAAAGTACAATTTGGGACTAGAATCTGAATCCTCTTAAAGTTCTTTTTAAGAAATAGGTTTACACAGAAGTGGTATTTAACAAATAACAGAAAATCGAATTACTTACTATTCTTAGAAGTGGATTCTAAAAAATAAAATGAAGAATAAATGTTTAAGAAAATAGATGAACATAAAGATTTAAAACTGAAAATTAAAGTTAAAATAAATGCAAAAAAATAAAAGAAAGAAAAGTGCAGAAGATAAACAAAAGAAGATACAGATTGTAGAAACATAAATTGAATTAATTGAAATGTGGATGGATACACATACCGGATAATCTCCTTAGTAACCACTTAGTCGATTTAGAGTTTGGACATTTGGTGTTTCAGAGAGTTTTCAATAAAATGAAATCCAACCCCTATTACATCAGAATTCTACCTATATATAGATTTCTATTCTAACGGCTACTTAACAGGATTTTGACACGTCTACAAGCTTATTTGAAGTGTCAAAATTCTAAGTATGACACGTATACCAAGAAAACAACGATCGTCTAATTCTAAATAACTGCCCACTCGAGATCTTAACATTTGTCTTCAGATGATATCTTCCAATAACTGCTTAATTTGAAATCTGATAGGTCTTCGAATAGTCTTTCAACATCTGATAGGTCTTCAAATTCATTTTCAGGCTTCTGACTTTATAAATTCTTCTAAGTTATCTGAATGTCTTTCTTTCCTTGAACTAGTCTTCGATCTCCATCTGAACTTTGAATCACTTCTAGGAACTTGAACAAACCTTGACTTATTTATTTCCTTTATTCCCACATGCTATATTTCTGATTGGTCAATTTAGAGGTGGACTTGACCACCGACCACACATGGGCTTGGCTTCCAAATTGATTGGGCAATTCTGCATGCAAATTAATTCCACTGTCCAAAATTTCACTATAAATACTACTTGGCTTTTACGTTCTTTCTCATTCCCTTTCTTTTTCACCATGAAGAAGTTTCTTCCTTTGGCTACTACGTTTGACCTAATCTTCAATGATTTCATTTTCGATAAGGTCGACGAGGTAGCCAAAGCTATAAGCTTTTTCAATCCTTTTTAAGGATTCCCTTTGGGTCGAATGTATTAGCCAATTTTTATTTCATTTTGTCTTCACCCCATCTTTCTTACTTTCAGATTGAATCGCAGGGCTGCTCAAATATGTCAACACAATGCCATTTCCCTGGTGGTTCAATCAAAGCTTGTGGAAGAGAAGGAGGAAGAAGAGGGCCAGGAAGGTAGGAGTCAAGTTTTTTTCTGATAATTTAGAATAGTCTTTTATTTCATATATTTTTGTATTTCCTTATGTATCTCATTCGAACCTCTTATGTAATTAAAAATATTCTCATATGAATTAAGACTATTGAGTATCTTATATTTTCCAATTTTATGTTCAATAAATGAACAAGTTTTCTTTTTATCACTTATATTCATTTTCCTCTTTTTCCTCGTTATCGAGAATATATTTCGAGTTCGATTGCGTGTTTAACTCAAATCACTCATGTATACTTCGATCCATACTCAGAGATCAATAACTTTACCTTCAAACTCGAAACATCATGAAATTCTTCAAATTTCACTAAGTTAATTTGGATCTTGATAAATAACAATCCCTTTCGAATTTCTCTCTGTATGTCTTCTTTATTCAAAAACATTGGTCTTTCATAACTTAGTAAAATTTTGAATTTCAACCCAACAGATGCCCCCTTAAAATATTAGTTTCGAGGAAATAAGTAAACTTTAGCAGAAACTAATATTTTAATAAAAACAAAGGAAGGTTATAAAATATTGCTTTTCTCAGCAAACCTTTCAACTTCCTTGCTTTTATTGGTCAAGGTTGTAATACAAACGTACTTATATCTGGCAGCAGTGTTTTTTATAATGACTTATCACTACGCGCCACTTTCAAATATTCAGTTACTACCTTTTAGGTAACTGACTGTACTATTCACCTCAGCCTATATATATGAACAATTACCAACCCCAAGTAACCTTTCATTTTCTTCTTCGCACAAAAACTACCAGCTCCTCTCTCACGTCGCAAACCTTTGCTTACAGCTTCTTCTTCGTTTCTCTCTTTGTGAATCAAAGCTCAATTTCCTCGAAAGTAATCTCTTGTAAACCTCCTTGTGACTATGAATTGTTTACCTTGATAATTCTCTTCGCTGTTTGAGTTCTTTTTGTAGAACCATAAACATTTTTTTTTTTGAAAAAACTCAAATTATCCCTAAGTGTTGAGTATTGCATCAAGAACTTCTCTTTTGTTCATACATTGTTCTGAGCTTTTAGAATGGACATTTTTCTCTGAAGTAGAACAATTTTCTTTCATATTTTCAGTTTCTTAGAGCTCTGTTCTTTCGCTCTTGCATGAACTTTCTCTTACTAACTTACCCAGATTCAATTTTTGATTGTAATACTGTTACAGGAATTTGAAATGGCTTCTCAAAATGCATCTGAACATTCCGAACCAATTCCCAAGGCTTTTACTAATGGAAAGTTGATTGGAGTCAATAATAGCACTTTTGTTCCAAAACCAGAGGAGGATCCTAAACGTCTTCGAGAGGCCTCTTTGATCCCTTTCTCTATCAAAAACAATGAATATTGTTTTCTGGGGCCTTACTTTAGACCTGCTAGGCTCGAAAGGTATGCTACTTTCTTCCAAGAACCTATTTGAATAGATTTCTTGAATAGCATGCCTTCTATTTTTTGAAATGCCCCTCCTGTCAAAAAACATGCTTATCTAAACTGGTTAGATAGAGTCGAACACAGTAAGAGTAAACATTGGAAGAAAATAGGAATTTTTTATTTGATTCAGTTGAGTAGATTCGATCTTTCTTATGACCCAGTTCTTCTTATGACTTCTTGTTTATTCTAGGATCGAACTACCCATACCTTTCATTTACCTTATGGCATGATCACCCCTACCCTCTTTGACTTAGCTGCAATCACAGGTGTCAAACCAGGTGGTGACATCTTCCTTCCCTCTGACTTCACCATTGATAAAACTTTGGAACCCAATTGGAAGAAATTTACCCATTCCCATTTCATTCAAAATAACAATAAGGTAACTGGTTCAGTGACTAAGATTGAACATATGGACTATCTTATGCTTTGGCTATCTGCTTTTGTCTTCTGTTCTCATTCCCTTCAAATCCCAAAATCTCTTCTTAGTTTGGCCATTGCTCTTGATCAAACCAGAGTTCGAATCAATTTCAGTCATTTCCTTCTAGCTAGCCTTTATGATTCTTTGAATGAGGCTGTAGTAGCTTTAAGGAAACTTGAGCCTGTGAAAGTTCTGTGTGGTCCTTTTTGGCTCCTTCAATCATGGCTTAATGCCATTTTCGAAGAACACTTTACAAGTGTTGAGCCAAAAAGCTCCAAACTTTCGGACTCTATAGAGTGATTTCAACTGTCCTTCTATACCCCAGTTTCTTAGAAAAGAAATCCTTTTGCTTCTTTCAAGCGTCATTTCTCTCTTTTTTTATGGTATTGATAGTCATAGACCTTCTCTTTCCCCCTTTGTTTCTCGAACTCGCGGGCCAACTTGGTTCACAAGAAACTTTCCTTGTGACACCCTAGGAGGCCAGGCTGAAAGCCTCGAAATCTGGGAAGAGTTTTTGACTTGGGGTGTTCTTTTCTTTGGCTTCTCAGTCAAAGACATGAAAGTTTATTCTTATCAGCCAAATTTAGTGGCTAGGCAGTTTGGTCTCTCCCAACTTCGTCCTACACCTATGTGTCGTCATTCTGAGGATATCTTTCATGGACGAGCAACCACTAGGATCGAGACCATGTGATGAGGACATGACCCAGGGAAAGGCACTTGAAGGTCTTGGGGGACCCATGACAAGGGCAAGGGCAAGGAAGGCAAAGGAAGCTTTTTAGTTGATAGTGGCATTGTAACACCAGCGTTTTACCGTTTTTGCCGTTTTGCCGTTTTAAGTGTTTTATTGGATTTTGATTAATTAAAATTATTTTTTTATCATCAAAATTAATATTTTTGGATTTGGAATTGAATTTCCTATTTTTAGAGAATTTCTGGGAATTTTTGAGATTTTTCTGAAAAATGACCTTTTTGCCCCTCCTGTCTCTTGAACCGGGCCCGAATACTCTTGATTCGGGAAAGAAAAATTGCACAAAGCTTCCCTTTTTCCTCCTAGAAGACCGTACATAATGCAGCCTTGGTGCATGAGAGACACTTGTCTCCTCCTTTCCTCCCATCAAAGCCATGTGTTAAAAAAAATGAGTTTTTATGGCATTTACTACACCATAACTCACCATTTCTTCTTTCATTCCTACATGCAAGCTTGGAAACTCTCTCATTTTCTCTCTTTTTCTTCCTCTTGGCCGTGAGACTCTCTCACACTTTCTCTCCAAATTTTTCATCTCCCCTTAAACACACCAAGCCAAGGTTCCATCTTTTGAACCAAAGCTTAAATTTCTAAGCCTTCTAGCCTTGAAAGATCCTTGTTGGTGACTAAAGGAGGCATCTTTGGAGCTATTTTGTGAGCTGTTGCTACACTTTATCCTTGAGAAAATTCCTTAGGTAAGGGTGGGAGAACTTGAACTCTAGTAGGATTGGTAACTAGAGTCAAGGATTACCCTTGATCCTTGTCTTGATCCTCTTTTTCTCTTGAAAAAAAAAATCACTTTTGGAACCTCCTTTTGAATGAAATGTCTTAGATTTCTTGAGCTGAGATGTGTGTGTGTTTTGAACTTTATTTTGATACTTGAAAAGTGCTTGGATTGTGGTTGTTGATGCATGAAATTGTGAAATTGATTGAAAAGAATTTTTTCCCGTTTTTACCTAGAGCAGCGACCATAAAATGGAGACTGCAGATTCGTTCACCGTTGGATCGGGCTGAAATTGTAATTAATAGTTCATAACATCTGAGTCTTCATTTTGAACAGTCGGATCATTGATAAGATGATTAGGCTGGGAGATACCTGATCTGCACAGTGGCTGTATATTTGAAGTTTTTTTTTTAAAAAAGAGACTTGCTTGTTAATGTGCTTGTGTGCATGTGGTTCGAAATTAATTTGGTGCTTGGAATGTGTTTTAATGATGATTTTAAGGACATGCATGGAGTTGTTTCAAGTTAAGACATTGTTTTGATGGTTGATGCTTGAGAAAGTGCTACTTTTGAGCTTAAAAAAGTGAGGTTTGAACTTGAATGTGTGCATTGGTGATTTTGATATGATTTGGTGTGATCTTTGTGGTTTTAAAATGATTGTATGGTTGCTGGAAATTCTGGAAAAATTGATGAACATTCAAGGTGTTCTTGATGTTCATGAGGTTGTTCTTGATGAAATTCATCAAGAATGCCTTTTGATCCAAGAGATCCAAGTAAAACTTGAAAAAGGTGTTTTTGGGCCTTAAAATTTTCATGGGCCAATAAATCTAATTAACTAAAAGAATTTACTTTCAAAAAGAAATATGTTTTAGAAACATTAAAAAAATTAAATTCGGATTACAACAAAAATCTAATTAGAAGTCAACATAAAAATCAACCTTTTGGCTTGTTGTGTACAAAAATGGGCTCCCATGAGTCATCAAACCTTTGGGCCTTTGGTTTGGGCCCAAAGCCTTCAAAAAGAGAGTCAAAGACTCATTTAAAAAGTCAACCAAAAATAACTTATGAATTTGGGCTTAGATTAGAATTGGACTTCAACTCTAATCCAAGTTATTAAAAATTAAAACTTAGAGTTAATTAGTGGGCGTAACTAATTCAATTACCTAAGTTAATTAACCTAATTCATTTAAGTTAATTAAGGAAAGGATGATTAAGTAAGTCTAAAGTTAATTAACCTTAATGAAAGTATTAATTAAGTAATTAGTCAATAATGTTGATTAAGAACTAATTAATCATGATTAACCTTAATCATGTATAATTAAAATCCTAATCCAAGATTAAGGAAAAGATTAAGGGATGATTAAGAGTAAATTAGGATCTTAAGTAAGGATTAAGACTTAATTAAATAGGATTAAAATTTATTGTAATCCAGTTAATGAAGACTAGTTATAATTAAAAGTTAAACCTAATCTTAATTAGTCATACAAGAAGAATTAGGATAAGTAATACCATTCATAAGACACAATCATAAATCTTAGTAAATTATAGGGCTTAAGTGAACATGATTATCAAGAACATTAGTACAAACTACCTTAAAAGGTTATAACCAACACACTCTTTCTACATAAGACTTGAGAAGCTTGGCGAGAGAGTGCGGTTTGGATTTCCTTGTGAAGGGAAGACTTTGAATCGGGCCGTACCACGGGGATGTGGTAACGTAGAATGATTCAAAGGGGCTTCGCCTGTAAGGATTGTGCCTGCTGAAGACGTTGTGTGGTTTCCCTTGATGGAAAGACATTGAATTCGGGCCGCGCCACGAGGATGTGGTGACGTTGAATGGTTCAATGGGATTTGCCTGTAGGGATGTGATTGTTGAAGGAATTGTTGTATGACATGCATCATAAAGCATTGTTGATGTTCGAGGTTGAAAATCTTACGACCTATATGGCAGTAACACTCGGTATAGTGTGAAACTGGTAGGGACTGGGCACTGGGTTTTGCAAAGAACGCCAGAGGGTCCTCGGGTGGGGATGCCAGCCCTGAGGGTAGTTAGGTCCCGAAATGGCTCAGGTGACGTAGGCTCGCTCCCTACTGTCGAGCAAACGGAGTACAGGCTTGACTATCCTGTCGCTCTCAAGTTTTCAGGGTCAGTTGAGATTGTCTGAAAGTCGGGAAAAATTGGCCAAAAGAAAATTATAAGTACCGCGCTAGTACAGACTCTAACTCCTGATACGTTGTACATATTTGGTCGGGCAATTGCTGTTGTGCTCTGCGGATGGTGATGTTTCCCTGGGCCCACATGCATTAGTTCATATGCATCATTAAGATATAAACTGTATTCTTGTGATTGAAAAGTGTGAATATCTTGTGTATGCTCTAGTTGATGTATTCTACTTGTTATGAGTTCATGCGATGTTCTCACCCTTCTTTCTGCTTCTGTCGTTTCCTGTCGTTGTATTTCTTCGCTACATCGACAGCCGGCATCGGGAATATTCAGTATGTCGACCATGAGGATCCAGCTACGGTGGATGCCACGAGGTCAGTGGCGGGTGACCGACATCCCTAGGCGATGCGTGTTCACAGGGGAGGTTCGCCTTATCATTTCTCACCCTAGCCTTCCCTTGATTCCGGAGTTGGACTTCACGGTGCCAGTGACCCTCGAGTTCGAGACGCCACCAGGACTCAGACGCTATACTACTTTTCGTAACCCTCGTCATCGCCCCGCTCCTTTGACGTCATCTCAGTCATCACGAATGGCGACTATGGATGAGCCAGACTCCCCCAGATACTCTCCCTCTCCCGAGGCATCACCTTCTCAGCATGTGCGTACTGATACGCATAGCCACCCTCTCCCGAGTGAGCCAGATTTGATCGTGATAGGTGACACCACGGATGAGGAGAAGGAGCCGGAGGAGGATCCTGAGGAGGAGGAGCCAGAGGACGACTCTTCGAGCGATGATCCCTCAGAGGATTTCGGGATGATCACTCTCGGAGGTGCTGGGAGGAGGAGTTGTGTATGGCTTCCTGCTGAGTCGGAGGATGATGAGTAGGACTAGAGTAGTTGTGAGTCTAGGTAGTAGCAGCTCTGATCTAGCGACCTCTTGTTTTGTATTGTGTTGAGGTCTTATTTATTTTTAGTCTACTACTAGAACTCTTGTTTTGTGTGGATATCTTGTTGGCTCGAGAAGTACACTGACACTGTGATGTATGTATATATTTATGATATTTCTTTCCTTTTAACTGATTTTATAACTGCGTGTATGTTGTGTATGTACGTGAGGCGATAATCGCCTAAATGTTTTCGGAAAACGAGTTTCAAACTTAAGGAAAGGATATTTCATAAATACTTAAAACAAAACTAGAAATGTAATGGGTTGATGAGGACTAAGCTCTAAAAAAAAAAACTTTCTGTATTTTGACGTTTTTAAAAACAGTAAGTTCGACGGTTACGTGATATAATGTGATATTCTTAGCGGTATAACTAAGGGTGTCGCAGGCATCCCTACAAACCAAGGGCGCAAACATTAAAGAGCAATCCCCTAAAATTGTTCTTTGTCTTAAGCAAGGAGAAGATGGTAGCATGGAATTTAATGAAGTCCAGTTGCCATCAATGCCAAACTGTAATTGAAGCAAGCTTTGGGAGAGAAGGGGGCGACCAAGGTGGGGGCGGCCAGGGGTGCATGGCTGATTGGTTTTATTTGTTTTTATTGCTTTCAATAAACATTGTAGCTGTTACAAATGTTTCATCATGTGGCTGGTGGTTACAAACAATGAATTGAAAGGAATTGAAGCTGGAGCGGTTATAAGAAGACAAGGCATTAATTGCAGGGAAGTTACAAATTGAAGCACTTGTTGGGAGATTCTTTTAGGCTATCAAATGCGGCCAACCAATGAATCAATTGGCCGATTCCTTAACCGAATTTGGGCGGCCAAACATGGGCAACAAAGGGCTGAATTGTGATCATAAAGGAGAGGCCAACATGTAATGAAATTGAAGAGTAAAGACCATTCATTGGGGGCGACCAACATATGTTAATGCTTGATCAATTTCATTTAATTTGTAACATATTTTTGGCTGAATTGTTTAGTCACATGGGGCAGCCATCATAGGGTTTATTAGCTGAATTATAATTCCTTAATTAAGAGAATGATGAATAGCCACAAAGGAGTAAAAGCGGCGGCTACATAGGAGAAGTTTTAGGATATAGTTTTAATTTGTTATTTCATGAATTTCTAGGAGTTACAAGCTGGTTGTAATAGGTCATTGCATGGTACGCATGAATCTATTTAAGGGACATGCAAGGCATGCAAGAGGGTTAGAATGTTTATGCTATTTTTATCAATCAAAGAGAGTGTTTCTCTTATTTTCTTACTTTGTCAAGAGTGAGGTTTATCAAGGGTTCTTCACCGTTGTGTGTGTAATCTCAAGGACTTATCTTTCATCCTTGAAAGTGTGACGTCCATCTATCTTATTCTTCTCCTATTTTCTTTCTTTCTAATTCATCAAAAGAACTCAATTTATGCTAAACAACTTGTTAGTATGCGTTTATTACTTATCAAGTTAGAGGCTGGATTTTCATTCTATTGCAATGTATATTTTATATTCCAAAGTTTGGAAGCTACATACGTTAATTCTATTCAAGAAAAATATATTGAAAAAGAAAAGAAAAAGAAAGAGAAAAAAAATCAAGTGTTAAAGGAAAGTACAAGTTTTTAGCCTATTATTTCTAAAGGTCCCTTAATTCGAACCATAGGGTTCATATCATTTGGTCATCAGAGCTCCGATTATTAGAAATTCAAGGCTATTTCTGTTCTTTCTAACATTTGTTTCTTATTGTTATTCTTAGCTTTTCTTGTTTTATTTTCTTGACTGCACACAGGTTGGTGAACTTCTTGATTTTTCTCCTTTTGATTTGGTTAGAATTCAAGAGGATTAGAGTGGAAAAAGGCAAGAGAGTTACATCATTAAAAAAAAAGCCAATTGTTGAGTGCAAACACTAGAGTGTGGTGAGATTATTAAACAGTTAACACATATTTCTTGTTACTTTGTTTACTTTCTTCTCATGGCAGAAAAGTTTGTTGAAAAATCATGATCTCTAGCTACAAATTGCAACATTTTCTACATGCTTGGAGAAAATGATAAAGGCACAGTATGATGAGTTACATAACAGGCTGGATGAATTGGAGACCAAACCAGTTGAGGAGGAGAGGGAAAGACCAAACAAGAATGAAGGGAGGATAGAAGGAGTGAAGCTGACTATACCACCTTTCAAAGGTCGTAGTGACCCAGAAACTTATTTGGAGTGGGAGCTCAAGATTGAGCACATCTTTGCTTGTAGCAACTATACAGAGGCGCAAAAGGTAAAACTTGCAGCTGTTGAATTTTCTGATTATGCTCTTATTTGGTGGAACAAGTTTCAGAAAGAGAGGCTCAGAAATGAAGAACCATTGGTGGAGACATGGACCGAAATGAAGAGAATCATGAGGAAACGATATGTTCCATCTAGTTTCCAAAGAGACTTGAAGCTGAAATCCCATTTTCTATTGGAAAATATCAAGACAAGGTGACTTGTGATGTGGTACCTATGGAGGCAAGCGATATTCTCCTTGGGAGGTCGTGGCAGTTTGACACTAAAGCTATCCATGAAGGCTTTACAAATAAAATTTCTTTCATGTACCATGATAAAAAAATTGTTTTGAAACCTTTGAGTCCAAAAGAGGTCAGTGAGGACCAAAATAAATTGAGAGAAAAGATTGCTTAAGAGAGAAGAGTGAAACACTTGAGAGGGAAGAGAGTCAAAAGAAAAGGAGTGAAACACTTGAGAGAAAACAGTTGTGTTTAGCAAAAGAAAGAGAAGTGAGGAGATTGTTATGCACAAGACAACCTCTTTACTTATTGCTTGAACAAAGTTATCTTTTAACTGCTAACCAATTTGATAAATTTGAGCTGCCTTCTGTTGTTAAAACTCTTTTGCAGGAATATGAGGATGTGTTTCCAGAAAGTGTTCCTGATGGCTTACCACCCTTGAGAGGAATTGAGCATCACATAGACCTCATTCCTGGAGCTTCTTTGCCAAATCGGCCAACTTATAGAAGCAACCCTCAAGAGACCAAAGAAATTGAGAGGCAAGTGAATGAGCTCATAAGCAAAGGGTGGGTGAGAGACAGCATAAGCCCATGCACAGTACCAGTCATTTTGGTACCCAAAAAGGATGGAACATGGAGGATGTGTTCTGACTGTAGAGCAATCAACAACATCACCATTAAGTACCGTCATCCTATTCCCAGGTTAGATGACTTACTTGATGAACTTCATGGTGCATGCATATTTTCTAAAATTGATCTTAAAAGTGGTTATAATCAAATTCGTATAAGGGAAGGAGATGAATGGAAAACAACCTTTAAAACTAAATATGGGTTGTATGAATGGATGGTTATGCCATTTGGGTTAACCAATGCTCCTAGTACCTTCATGAGACTAATGAACCATTTTTTAAGGGATTTTATTGGGAAATTTGTGGTGGTATATTTTGATGACATTCTTGTCTATAGAACTTGTTTGAACATGCATATTTAACACTTAAAATCTGTAGTGGATGTGCTTAGAAAAGAACGTTTGTATGCCAATCTTGAAAAATGCATTTTTTGTACCAACCATGTTGTGTTCTTGGGATTTGTTGTATGTTCTAAAGGGGTACAAGTAGATGAAGAAAAGGTTAAGGCTATTCAAGAATGGCCAACGCCTACAAACGTGAGTGAAGTGAGAAGTTTTCATGGATTAGCTAGTTTCTATAGGAGGTTTGTTAAGGACTTTAGTACTTTGGCTGCACCTCTTAATGAAATAGTTAAAAAGAATATGGGATTTAAATGGGGAGAGAAGCAAGAGGCGGCCTTTGTTGCCCTAAAAAATAGGCTCACTCATGCACCTATTCTAGCTTTGCCTAACTTTGCAAAATCTTTTGAATTGGAATGTGATGCAACAAATGTAGGCATAGGGGCTGTTTTGTTACAAGATGGACATCCAATTGCTTATTTTAATGAAAAATTAAGTGGAGCTGCACTTAATTATTCTACTTATGATAAGGAGTTGTATGCTTTAGTTAGAGCTTTAAAAACTTGGCAACATTATTTGCTACCCAAGGAGTTTGTTATACATAGTGACCATGAGTCTTTGAAATATTTGAAAAGACAAGGAAAACTAAATAAAAGGCATGCTAAATGGGTAGAGTATTTAGAGCAATTTCCATATGTGATTAAACATAAGACAGGTAAAGGAAACATAGTAGCTGATGCGCTTTCTAGGAGGCATGCATTATTATCTATGTTATAAACCAAGTTGTTTGGTCTTGAATCCTTGAAGAGCATGTATGAAAAAAATGATGATTTTGCTAAAATTTTTGCTGCATGTGAAAAATATTCTGAAAATGGTTACTTTATGCAAAATGGGTTTTTGTTTAAAACCAATAAATTATGTGTGCCTAGAAGTTCCATTAGGGAATTGCTTTTGTGTGAATCACATGAGGGGGGATTAATGGGTCATTTTGGAATTCAAAAGACCATGGAAATTTTACAAGAACATTTCTTTTGGCCCCACATGAAACGTGATGTGCAAAGATTTTGTGAAAATTTCATTATTTGTAAGAAAGCAAAATCTACAGTTAAGCCTCATGGATTGTATACTCCTTTGCCTGTACCAGAATCTTGTTGGACTGATATTTCCATGGATTTTGTTTTAGGACTGCCTAAAACAAAGAATGGAAAAGATTCTGTTTTTGTGGTTGTTGACAGGTTTTCAAAGATGGCGCATTTTATACCTTGCAAGAAGGTGGATGATGCTTGTCATGTGGCTGATTTATTTTTCAAAAAATAGTAAGGCTACATGGATTACCAAGAAGCATAGTAAGTGACAGGGATGCGAAATTTCTTAGCCATTTTTGGAGAACTTTGTGGGGAAAGCTTGGAACCAAGCTGCAGTTTTCTACTACCTGCCATCCACAAACTGATGGGCAAACAGAAGTGGTGAATAGGACATTGGGCGCTTTGCTTTGGACTATTTTGAATAAAAATATTATGTCTTGGGAGGAATGTTTGCCTCATGTTGAATTTGCTTACAATAGGGTTATCCATAATACTACAAATTGTTCTCCCTTTGAGATAGTTTATAGATTTAACCCTTTAACTCCTCTTGATTTATTACCTTTACCTAACATTTCTATGTTTAAGCATGATGAAGCACAGGCCAAGGCAGAATATGTCAAGAAGATGCATGAAAAGATGAAGGCACAAATTGAAAAGAAAAATGAAAGTTATGCCAAGCAAGCCAACAAGGGAAGAAAGAAGGTTATCTTCAACCCTGGTGATTGGGTTTGGGTGCATATGCACAAGGAAAGGTTCCATGAACAAAGGAAATCCAAGCTTCTACCTAGGGGAGATGGACCCTTTCAAGTTCTAGAAAGGATCAATGACAATGCCTACAAAATTGACCTTCCTGGTGAGTATCAGATTAGTGCCACTTTCAATGTTTCTGACTTATCCCTTTTTGATGCAGATGAAGGAACTAATGATTTGAGGACAAATCCTTTTCAAGAGGGGGGGAGTTGATGAGGACATGACCCAGGGAAAGGCACTTGAAGGACTTGGGGGACCCATGATAAGGGCAAGGGCAAGGAAGGCAAAGGAAGCTTTGCAGTTGATAGTGGCATCCCTACAAACCAAGGGCGCAAACATTAAAGAGCAATCCCCTAAAATTATTCTTTGTCTTAAGCAAGGGGAAGATGGTAGCATGGAATTCATTGAAGTCCAGTTGCCATCAATGCCAAACTGTAATTGAAGCAAGCTTTGGGAGATAAGGGGGCGGCCAAGGGGTGCATGGCTGATTGGTTTTATTTGTTTTTATTGCTTTCAATAAACATTGTAGATGTTACAAATGTTTCATCATGTGGCTGGTGGTTACAAACAAAGAATTGAAAGGAATTGAAGTTGCAACGCTTACAAGGAGACAAGGCATTAATTGCAGGGAAGTTAGAAATTGAAGCACTTGTTGGGAGATTCTTTTAGGCTATCAAATGCAGCCAACCAATGAATCAATTGGCTGATTCCTTAACCGAATTTGGGCGGCCAAACATATGCAACAAGGGCTGAATTGTGATCATAAAGGAGAGGCCAACATGGGATGAAATTGAAGAGTAAAGACCATTCATTGGGGGCGGCCAACATATGTTAATGCTTGATCAATTTCATTCAATTTGTAACATATTTTTGGCTGAATTGTTTAGTCACATGGGGTGGCCATCATAGGGGTTTATTAGCTAAATTATAATTCCTTAATTAAGAGAATGATGAATAGCCACAAAGGAGTAAAAGGGGCGGCTACATAGGATAAGTTTCAGGCTATAGTTTTAATTATTTTTATTTTGTTATTTCAAGAATTTCTAGGAGTTACAAGCTGGTTGTAATAGGTCATTGCATGGTACGCATGAATCTATTTAAGGGACATGCAAGGCATGCAAGAGGGTTAGAATGTTTATGCTATTTTTATCAATCAAAGAGAGTGTTTCTCTTATTTTCTTGCTTTGTCAAGAGTGAGGTTTATCAAGGGTTCTTCACCTTTGTGTGTGTAATCTCAAGGACTTATCTTTCATCCTTGAAAGTGTGACGGTCTTATTCTTCTCCTATTTTGTTTCTTTCTAATTCATCAAAAGAATTCAATTTATGCTAAACAACTTGTTAGTATGCGTTTATTAATTATCAAGTTAGAGGCTGGATTTTGATTCTATTGCAAAGTATATTTCATACTCCAAAGTTTGGAAGCTACATACGTTAATACTGTTCAAGAAAAATATATTGAAAAAGAAAAGAAAAAGAAAGAGAAAAAAAAAATCAAGTGTTAAAGGAAAGTACAAGTTTTCAGCCTATTGTTTCTAAAGGTCCCTTAATTCAAACCATAGGGTTCATATCGCCATGAATGAGTTGGTCAACTATTTTGCAGACAACAATCCTGTCCTTAACCCCTGTTCTTTTGAGCCATCTTTCTATAGCACAGTTTCCTTCAAGTATTGGTGGTCATCTTATTACTCTTCTATTCAAGTGTCTTTAGATACTTGTCTTAATAGGATGACACCTCCTCCTGAAAAAGAAGTTTCTATCAAAAAGAAAGACAAAGGAAAAGGTAAGTCTTGCTCTTCGTGATGTCTTAGATTTTTATTCAAATTGCATCTCAAACAGATTCATTGATTTTCTTCGAATGCTTAGTTAACTTCTTAGATCAAAAGATAACCACAACTCATGAAAGTGATTCTAGTGAAGAGCATTTGAGTATGAAAAGGAAATCGAAGGTCTTTCTCTTTCAAATCTTTTTATTTTGAAGACTTACATAGTTATTCTGACCTCTCTTAATTCCTATCAGACTCCTACTTCATCTGAGATTTCGAAGGTCAAGAAAACCAAAGTAGGTTCTTCTGCGAGTGGAGCTGTATTATCGAAACAAAAGAAGAAGGTTTCAAAGACTTCAGAGTCTAACACCCCCACTGATTCACAGGTGCTAATTATCAAATTATGTTAAAATGTTCTTAGATTTTCATTTCCACTAAACTTTCTCATCTTTCGAAGGTAAACAAAGCATCACAATCAGAAGAGAATAATTCTTCTAGCTCTCCTTCTCTTCAATCTGATCCACAAACTGAGAGGAGAACAGAAGCTCGTTCTGATTCGAAAACTTCAAAGGCAAAAGAAAGTTTGGATGAAAAAAGAACAAGAGAAAAGTGAAGAAGACCCTCTTCTTTCTTCGAAGTCTACACCATTTCCAGCTAGTGGATCTTCTAAAATTATGAAAAAGAAAAAGCTTGGCACCTATGAAGTAACCATCTTTCGAATTTTACTTCTTTGACTAATAATAACTCTTTAATTACTAACCTTTGTTACTTATGGTCGGGTGGCTCGAAAATACTATGCTCTTCGAGTGAAGCATGCTGCTCATAAAAGACCCGTTGAGTCTCAAAAATGTTATTAAGTAATTAATAATGTTTTAAGTCTCATAACCCTAAGTTTTAATGAATAAAAAGTTTGATTAAAGTTTATTGAAAGTTAGTGCAGACCATCTGTGAAACCTGTTTCAAAATTTTCTATCAACAAATCATCTTCGTTTTCGTTAAAACCCCCAATCACTTGGAAAGAAGTTTTCTTCTTTACAACTTGTGCATATGAAGGATGATTTGAGTTCGCCTAAACTTGAATAATTTGACCATTCTTTGCTTGAACAGGATTGGGTTGTGTATCACTTCTTTCAACCACCATGTTTCTTTTCTCTTGTTCCTCGAAAGCAGCCTTTCTCATTCTTTGTGCTCTCCTCCATTGAGTTTTCGTCATTTGTGGCCTATTTCCATAATAAGGCCTCTGTTGAAACCCTTGATAATTGTACTGAGGCTTTGAATATCCAGGACGAACCCATTTGTTTGGAGGAACTGACGATGATGGCACAAAAGTTCGAGGCTTTCCATTAACATGGAAATTTGGGTGCATAGGTTGCTTTCCTTTATTAAACTTATTCACCTTTTGAGGTATCTTTTCTTCCGAAATGGACTCTGATTTCGAGATCCATACACCATAAGAAGGTTTAACCTTTCTTTGCTTGTTTTCATTCTTTTGGATTTTTACAGCCACTTCCTGATAATGCTTCTTCATCCCAGAATCATGAAATGCCTTCACAGCAGATCTATCAAATACTGCATGACATCTTGGACATAAGTCAATTGAAGCATCTTCAGATTTCTTCCTATTCAGAAACTCAAGTAAAGATTCTCCCCCTTTCGGGAAAATATCTTGAAATTCCTAAACTTCCTATGGAACCATTTCACTGGCTTCCTCAACAAAATTTGAGTCTTCCACTTCAACCATGTTCACACTTGCAGGCTCTGCATAGTTAGCATTCACTTGAAGTGGGTCAGAATCAATCTTCATTGCCATTGGAGTTTTTTCTTCGAATTTCAATCTCCCTTGTTTAATGGCTTCTTGGATAATATCCCTGAAATGAATACAACTATTAGTCCAATGTCCAAGAGTATGATGATATTTACAATACTTTCGACCTCTTCTCTGTTCCTGAGAAGGAATCTTATGATCATCACTTAAAATTATTTGTTTGTCTTTTACTAATATATCGAAAATTTGGTCAGCTTTCGAAATATCGAAACCATAATTTTTCTTAGGAATTCTATCTTTTGTATCGTTATTAACATTTCCATTTGGTTTCAAAGCTTGACAAACATAAGGAGGTCCTGGCTTAAGTTCTGCCACGTGAACATTGTTATCTTCTAAGTCATATTTGAAATCACTGTCATCAAAGACTTCTAAATATGTTATTTTATCTTTTCTAAAAACCTTCTCAGGTTTCCTGAATCTTTCTTTTTCTTTCTTAAGATGTTCGATTTGCCTTACTTTATCAGCCAATTGGGCCATATCCCTAAGTTGTTGATTAATCAATTTCTTTCGAATCGAATAATCCAAACCTCCTGCAGCCATTTGGACTAAGTAATATTCGGGAATCTGAGTAAAGCATCTTGCTTTCATTTGTCTAAATCTATTCAAATAATCATCTATTGATTCATTTGATGATCTTTTAATATTAACTAAATCCATTAGAGTAACTTTAGTTTCTCCTCTAAAGAGTTGTTCATGAAAACTCCTTTCTAATTGATTCCATGAATGAATCGAATTTGGGGAAAGAGTTGTAAACCAAGTAAAGGCATTCTTGGTTAAGGAACTAGGAAAATACTTCATTTTCAATTCCTCATTATTGGCCAAATCACCTGCTTCGATTTGGTATCGAGCAATGTGTTCGACGGTAGATTCTCCTACTTCACCAGAAAACTTAGTAATTTTAGAGACTTTCCATCCCCTAGGTAACTCAGTTTGTAAAACCATCTGGGTACATGGAGATACTACATAGGGATGATTTGCAAATCCTACATTAAACCCACGTTTGTTTAGGACTTGTTCGACAATTCCAACAACATTTTGTTGCCCCCTAAGTTATTTGCTCTTATTCTTTCCAGAATTTCATCAGCATTCTGATTTCTGTTTAGAATAACTCTAGGAGCATTTTCTTCCCTATTTTTGACTGGAGCAATAGGATTTGTGATGACATAGCACAACAGCAGCCTTCTACTAAAGCAGTCAAGGATATCACTGGACCAATGACAAGAGGACGAGCTAAGAAGATTAAGGAAGAGATGGGAAAGTTGGTGACCTACATTTTTAAGGATACTACCCTACAGAACGACACCACTACCCTACAGAAGGACAACCTTGACCCTGGAATAGGACACATGGTCCTATGCACCACCCTAGACTAGGATACTCTTAATTGATTGTATTTTTCCTCCTACTTGGGCGCTCACATGCATGGGTTTATTGGCTAGTAGGTTGCCTTGCTACAAGGTTTAGGAGGTCATAGGTTCTAATCCCACCTAGGATAGGAAAATTACTCATCCTTTATTTTCCTATGAGTAGGGCGCTAGTTTTAAGGAATTATTGGCTTAAGGCTTAGCTTAGCCATAAACCTTTAGGGGGTTGGGTTCAAATCCCACTTAGGATGGGTTTGCCCCCATCTTTTTATTTTTCCCTTTTACTTCATGTATTGGCCGCCCCCTCTCCCCTTCAACTCCTATATAAAGGAGTCTTCTCCTCTTGTAAGGACACATTGAATTTTGAAGTAAAGCCATTATGCCAAATTTTCTCCTCCCTTTGTGAGTTGAGTGAGGCTTGGTGGTTGTTGCTCAAACCTTACTGAGACTTATCTAATTCTCCTGAATTAGTGGCGTCTGACATTGGACTTATCTGCTGCAAGTGGATTCTTGCTTCAGTGGCGTCCTTCCCATTTCTTCCTCTCCACTTTTTCTTTCATTCTCTCTCATTTTCTTGCATTTTCTTGTGCATTATAGCTGCTGTTCCAGCCACTATAATTCGCAATTTTCGTGCCTTTAATTGATTCTAATCGGTTGGTTTTGCTCAATTCTAGATCCTACACCCATCCGGCTATCAATTTGGTATTTGATTATTTTGATCCTCATGATTTACTGGGGGATTACAATTAGCCACTTGCCTTACGATAGGGTCTGTAGGTGCCCCAAATACATTCGCAATCCTTTCCATTTTCGTAGCCAACAAATTATAGTTAGTATTTGTTGTTTGTACTAGAGGATTAAATAATGTGGCCATTTGTTGAGTCAACATATTTATCATTTCATGATTACTTTCATCCATTTGTTGTCTCAAAGATTGTAAAGTAGAGTTTGTAATGGATGAAGACGAACTTCCCACGAAGGGATTAAAAACTGGCCCACGATTTGCAAAAGGAACGTTGTTGGACCAACTGTTGACATTGTTGGTTGGGCCATCCCAGAACTTGGGACGAAACCAAAAGGTAATCCATACATTGGAATGTAATTCAGAGAAGTAGAAATATTATTAGAAACAGGTGCAGTAGTCATAACTTGACTTACACCCAGATTTTCTGGCAAAGTCGTAGAGGCCATTTGGTCTCTATTAACACTACTATTTCCATTTACCCCATTATTATCATTGTTTTTCATAGATTCATTTGCTGGGGGGGGGGTGGACTTCCAGAATTGGTGGTTGTATCCCTATTATTGTTTCCACTTCCTACTTGTCTTGCATTACTAGCCATTTGACAAAAATTGTTCTACCACTTCTCAAACGCATGCAAGATTAATTCTCAGAAAATCATAACACACACTACTTTTGGCAATTTGGTCCCACCAGGCATGCCAATTTGTTTGTGGTGATAAAATCTAAATTCTAAAATTATCTTTTATCACTTTTGATTCTAAGAACAATCTGGGGATTAGAATCAGATCCTCTTACGAGACTCGTTTTAAAAAGTAGATTTATGGTGTTTCTGATTTGTAGAATTAGTAAGAAAAACTTGATTTTTCCAGAAACTTTCAAAGGACTTGACTTTTCCAGAAATTATAATGATTTTTCCAGAATTTGACTTCTAGAAATGAAAGAACTAGAGTTAATTGATTCAGAATTTTATCAAAGAACTTATCTTTCAAAAAGTTTAGAACTACTTGATTTAGAATTCTATCAAATAAAGTTCTAAATTGGATTCTTGAAAATAAAAGTTTCAAAGAAGTAGAAAACATAGAATTTGAAAGAAAGAAAGAAAAATGTTCAAAATATAAATTGCAGAATGTAAATTGCAGAAAGTAAACAAAGAGAATAAAATTGAATTGTAAGAATAATTTGCATAAATTGAAATGTGGATGGGTTCATCACATATTGTTGCTCCTTGTAACTTGTTTGTCGCTGTGAGCTTGGACGTAGAAGGTGTTTTAGAGTTTGAGTATAATGATTTGCCAACCTTTATTACATAGAAAGTTCACCTATTTATAGATTTCTGGCCCTAACGGCTAACTATTGTACAATTGACGCATCATTTATCCCTATGTGTTGGCAGCATGCATGCTTGCCACGTTTTCTACTAACCAGAAAACTACCTTTCTTCTTTGAACTTTTTCAAATGCTTTCACTGAAATGTTGCCATCTATCCTTGATCAACAAACTTATATAACTTCCACTAACTGCTTATCTGCTCTTCTCTATCTTCTCGAACAAATTCCTTCCTGATTCAAAAATCTGCTAAGTCTTCAAGAACTTTGTTTTCGATTTTCTGTCTTCTGTTTCCTCGAAAACTTACTTCCAGAATCTCGAAATATTCTTTTGAAATCCTGACTTCATGTACTTGAAAACTTGCTTCCAGAATCTCGAAATCTTCTTCTGAAATCCTGACTTCATGTACTCGAAAATTCCTTCATCTTTGACACTTAGCTTTTCTGTTGATACTTGGGCTCACTGAATGACTCCTGATTTCCCAAAATCCTGCTGACTTTGATTTTCCAGAATCCCTTATCACTTTGATTTTCCAGAAACCTTATGACTTCGATTTTCTAGAGTCTCTTTTGACTTCGGTTTTCCGAAGTTCCTTCTTCTGAAAATCGAACCATAAGAATCTTATTTAGAGAAATATTTCAATCTCAATTCTTCTTGTTAAAGGATTCTAAAAAATCGAAAAGTATTCTTGATAAGCATTAGATCTCTTTCGATTTTAAGGCATTTCCTTTGTATCAAGTCATTTTAGCTAAGGACTTTAAACCTTTCGAGTTCTTCATTCGATAAATTTGAATTTGGAACTTTTATGCTTTTCTGTGAACTCAAAAATTATGAAAGATTCACAACCTTGTGAAATTCGAAATACTTGAAATTTGAATCCCAACACCAAGGATCCCCCTAAAGATCAAGAAACAAATGATATCCCTTCTGCTCAACCTCAAGAGAAAGTAATTCCTGAAATTCATTCAGAAATTCAAAGTGAGTTGACCTCAACTCCTCAACCAACTCCTCTGAATACTTCAGAAGCTATTCCAAGTACTTCGAACAAGTCTCCAGTACCATCAAGTTTAAAGGAGTGCCTTGACGTATTAGATGAAAATCCTTTTGCCGTCTTAGACCTCCTCACAGGTGAAGGTTCCATGTCCTCTGCCCACTCAGATTCGAGATCTTATCAACCAACTACTGAGTCCGTGAAGGATCAACTTAAAGGTTTAAGGAACCTAATTTTCATTGATGATTTCTTCGAATCTATCGCAAGGGATGTTGAATATCAGTTTAGAGTCGAAAAGAGACTTGAGGCTATATATGCTCAAGAAGCCAGCTTAACTGCACAACAACTTGCTGGATTAAATTCTTGCAAAAATATCTATGTCAAAGCAACGATTATCTTGAAGGAGCATCAAACCAATGCTGAGAAGGCTTCTGATGTCAGAGTAGACAATGAAAATATGTTGGAGAAATTGAAAGACTCAAGAGATAAGGTATCGAAGTATACCGAGAGTCTTGGGAGTTTTTCAGCCCTGTTGACTACCATCGCAGAAAAATGAAAGATCATCGAAGAAAAGATCAAGAAGCTATAGGATGATGATGCACTTCTAGTGGTAGAAGAAAATACTTGCAAGACTTCAATGTCTAAGGTCGAATCCAAGAAGCTCGAACTACTCACCGCTGTCAAATATGTTTCAAGTGAATTGGAGAAATCGAATGAGTTACTGACCAACATTACCAAGAGAGATGAAGTCTTATTGCAACAATATAAAGATTTGAAGCAAGTATTTGTAGGAACACAGGGAAACACTAGAAGGGGGGTTGAATAGTGTTTCTGAATATTTTAGAAAGCTTTTCGCAAACAGGTGTTAAAAACACGATTTCAGACAGGCTCTTAAAGGACTGTCTGAAGTTTTCAAACGGCCTAAAAAAATACTGATTTTAAAAGATGTTTTTGTGCCTTTTTAAAATATCAGATTAATTACTCTAACCCCTTGATTAGTATAAAAAGAATTGACAAGAGATAAAGGTAAGAAAACTTAGCCAAGGAATTTATCCTGGTTCACTCACTACCACTGTGAGCTACGTCCAGTCCCAATGCCAACTAGCACTTGGATTTTCTTTTAATCTTTCAAGATTACAAGTATTCTTTTACAATCAAGCCTCTTCAGGCTCTACACCCAAGTATTCTTTTGCAGTCAAGCCTCTCCAGGCTCTACAACCAAGTATTCTTTTACAGTCAAGCCTCTCCAGGCTCTACAACCAAGTATTCTTTTATCAACCAAGCCTCTCCAGGCTCTAAACAAAGTTTACAGAGAAAGGAGTTTAAGCTTTTAAACTATACGAGTTTGAAGCTCAAACCAATACAATGTACAATAAAATCTGAGGTATGCTCAGGATATACAAATATGTACAGCGAATTTTATCAGAGAGTTTTTACAGAGTAAAAACTTGCAGCGTGATGTTTCTGTGGGCTTTCTTGTATACTTAATTTTTTTTTCTTTTTCTCTTCTCTATTCTTAATGGTCTTCATGGAGGGGTATTTATACCCAAACTTCAATCCGTTGAAATATCACCGTTTAGAGATAGCATTAAATGCTATTTAATCCGTTGTGAGACATGCTTCTGAGAGCTCTGATGTTTCTGACACGGTACAAGGTTTCTCTTGCCATAAGGCTACTACAAATGTTGCTGCAGAGGCTGCGTTGCAGAGATTTCCTCAGTGGTGTATGAAATTCAAAATCACCAGGAAAGGTCTCTGTGTTCCTTGCTATAAACATGTTTGAAAAGGTACGTGCAGCAGAGGTTCAGAAAAGTCTTCACAAACTTCAGCAGAGGGTGCCACGTCATAAGTGAGACTTCAGACGACTTCAATACTTCAGACTAGAGGTGCCACGTCATCAAAAGACTTCAGACGGCACTGATACTTCAGACGGGTTGAACTACTTCAGACAGCTTCAACTCTTCAGACGAGTTCTGCTTCTTTAGACAGCTTCAACACTTAGTCTTTTTATGTAGGCTCATAGTGACTCTTGCTGAAATCATTGATAAAACATTAAAGCATGTGTGTATCTATGATAAGTAATTTAAGTCAAATTTGTCAACCATTAAAACTTTGGGAATCTAGTTGTCTTAAAACATCATAAACAACCTTATGATATTTTTTAGACTCAACATTCTCCCCCTTTTTAATGATGACAAATTTGGTTAAAATATACAAATCTATAATCAGTTTTTAAGAATAAGAAAGCTCCCCCTGAGATAGAAATATCCTTTAACAGGTTCTGTTTGAGGTATATTTCACTCATTTGTTCAAATTTCTCAGAAAAACATATGTACTCCCCCTGAGTCCTGTAATCACTTCAGATTCAGATTTTGTTAGGTTTTAATACTCCCCCTTTTGTCATCAATCAAAGGGGAATATCAGAGCAAAACAATAACAGAGCAATAAATTCAGATAAAACATATATCATAGCATTAACAATCAACTCACAAAAATATGAGATAAGCCACTGATTGTATTTAGTGAATGTTCAGATAAAGGAACAGACAATCAGACACTTGTCATAAACATGAAAATAAGCAAAAGACAATGGCTAAAATTAACAGTTTAATCTTTCTTCTTCAGCAAGGCCTCAGTCAGAAAGGAAATCAAGTCGTCCTTGGCCTTGTTTATTGCTGCTGCCACTGAGGTTTTCAATTCTTGCTGACCAGATCTGATAAGCTGCTGTTCTTGAAGAATCTGCTCTTGTTGAGCAATTAGATGCTTAGTCTTCTGCTCTTGATCAGCATACGTCTTTTCAAGTTTCTTAACTTTGGACTTCAGCTTCAGATTTTCCTCAGTCAAGTCTTGCTCAGATTCATAGAAGATGAGCTGGATGTAGGGGCAAACAAATCTAAGCACTCCAAATCCTGGCTGCAATCTGTATTCAGATGGCCTGAACACAGGGCAAAAGAAGGTGCCAATAGGGTTCAGCAGAACCCAATCTTCATTGAAAGAGTCAGCAGGTGGGGGAAAGTGATCTCTCATATAGTGATATTTGACATTGGTTGACTTTCCAAGTCCAACATCAGAATCAACATCAGGACCAGTTGATCCCGAAGAAGATCCAACATCTTCTCTGATCTTCCAGTAAGAGGACCACATCCAATCTTGAAGTAGATGATCCAGGCCTCCTCCTTGGTTTCTGATGAACTCTGGTAAAGATTCCCACTCTGATGGACTCATCATTTCAGACAGAGGTGAAGATACAGAATAGACTTTAGCTCCTTTGAATTTCTCATCCTGACCTTCCTTTAAGGGATACCTAGGAACTATTCTATCAGGTTTCACCAAGATTTTAGTGGTTGGCCTGATTGAAAAAGTTCTAGGTGGCCTGTAGCCTCTCATCCCAACTCCCTTGTGCAGATCCCTCTGAAACAGCTCAGACTCAGTGTTCAGCTGCCTCACAAAACTCCATTCATCATTATTCAGCCTAAGGGAAACATTTGAGAATGGATTGATGGGAGCCCAAGTATGTGCAGGAGGGACAACACCCTTCCTGATCTTTTCTAATCCACCTGAAAGAGCACTGTATTGATTTCTAACTTCAGCAGCAGTTTTCCTGATTAAGCCATGATGCAAGGATACAACAGGTGCTGGTCTGAAATACTGTAGCTCTTCAGACAGGGTGCTGAACTTGGGCAGTGAGCAGGGATCCGAAGGAAGGAGAGATAACTGTAGAGCATCAGCAAGCACTTGCTCTTCTTCACCAGAGAGCTCTTCTTCCAGAGAAGGTGTAGGTGGTGGAGGTGATGAAGGTAAGAGTGGTATCAGAGCAAGGTCATGGGTTTGTGGGGAAGGTAATGTAGGCTCAGAGAGTTGATTCTCTGAAGGTTGTGGTAAGGTAGGTTCAGAGGGTTTGGAAGGTTCAGATGGTAGGTTTTCTGTTTGTGGAGGTGGTGATGGTTGTGATAGAGGTGAAGATGGTTGTTTTTCAGGTGATAGGGGTTTTGGTGAAGGTTGTGGTGAAGGTTGTGAGGGTTGATGAGGTGTTTGTTTTTCTGGTGAGGAGGGTGGTGAAGGAGTTACATTATCAAATCTCACCTTAATTCTCTTGTAGGGAGGCTTGGTTACCTCAGATTCTTTTGCCTTTGCTTCTTCCTTCTCCCTTTGTGCTTGTTTTTCTTCCCTTTTCCTTTTAAAATACTATTGAGCTTTAACAAAATTTTGATACTTCTCAAATTCATCTTCTGCTATCAGCTGAGAGGCAATACTTCTAGTCACCCTAGGTTCAGGTGCAGTCTGAAGTAGCTTGCTTTTGGTTCTCCTTCTCTGAGGGGCACTTGACCTCTTCCTTTTCTTTGCTCCCTCAGCTATGGTTGCTTGCCTATCATCTTCAGCATAGGCCAATTGTGAAGCAATAGCAATAGCTCTATCAGTATTCCCTTGTTCTGCTTTCTTCTCCAGCTCCTCCTGCTCCAAAGCAGTAGCCAATGCTGCCACCTGAATGAGTTCAGGATCAGATGGGCATGCAGCCAATGGCTCAGCTACAACTGCATCAGTTTCATCTGCCTCTTGAGCCTGTCCTTCCATTTCAGAAGTAGGCTGTGGAGTCTGTACAGGTTCAGACAACTGACCCACAATTTCAGATGGCTTTTGTGATGCCTTCTGAACAGGTTCAGACACCTGACTCTGCACAGATGCAGATGCTACCTTAGCAGCACTCTTTACAGGTAGCATCTTCAATTTTGCTTGAGGAGAGGGTTTTGATGGCTTGAACTCATGCCTCCTTATGTCTCCTCTGAGTTCATTCTCAAGAACCTCCATTATTGTCTTCCTTCTTGCAGCTTTCTCAAGAAGAAGGCTCTCCTTCATGGACGGAGAGGGAGGTCTTGGAGTCAGCTTCACTCCCATGCTCTTGAGGTTTGATTCACCAAACACAGGTTGTGAAAGGCGATCAAAAAGCCTCTCAATGGGGACTTTGAAATGCAGCAAGATCTTGGTGATGATGGTATTGTGAGGGAAGCTCCCAGCAGAGTCTCTGAGACGCTTCTGCATGTGACATTATGATGTTGGGGAGGTTCACCTTCTTCTTCTGCAGTAGGTGAATCAGACAAAATCTCTCCAACTCAGAAACATGGTTTCTGCTTCCACTCTTAGGGATTATAGAGCACCCTAAGATGGCATGCAAAACCCTAGCCTTGTCTGACATATGCTTTGCATCCAAGCTTACTGGTTCAGAGGTGCCATACAGAAACTCTGTGAACTGCTTCTGTCCTCCATTTCTTGCTTCCCAGCCAGGAGTGAATACAACTCCTTCAGTCCTGACCTCACAGATGTGAGCAAGGATATCTTCATCAACAAAGACAGGGACACCACGTACTGTGGCCTTGATGCTAGTGTAGATACCCTGAGGATTGGGTATTCCTCTGGCAGTAGCCCAGAAATCCAGCACACTCTGGTCATGCCACTGTGTCAAGTTGTGATTGAAATACGGAGTCCACCCAGCTGCATCGAACTCAGCAAATAAGTCCATTCCCAGAGATTGAAGATCCTCCAGAACTACACCCTTAGTCTTCACGATGTTGCTTCCAGCAGATTTCTTAGGAGCCATTGAAGAGTTTTCTGAAGAACTTGAGAGAGAAAAAAATTGCTTGTAGAAGAAGGATCTCAAGAGATGACTACAGAATAGTGAACGGTGAAATTCTGTGACCCACTAGCTTCTGTATTTATAGATCCATAAAGCAATGATGGCATGTACTGGCTGCGCAGACATAGGAAAACGTGCGAAGTGGAAGAGACAAAATAAATGGAATTAAACCGTCTCATAAATCCACGTCATTTGTTTACTTTAGACAAGTGACATATTTCAGACACCCATATAGATTTCAGACAACCCAAAATTTCAGACAAGTCACTTGTTTCAGACAAGCTGAAATTTCAGATACATCATTTTTGACAGATCAGATCACACACATTCAAAATGCATGTATGTTCAGATTATTTCTAATGAACTTAAATCTATCTTCAGTCAGAGGTTTTGTGAATATATCAGCCCATTGATGCTCTGTATCAATAAACTGAATATCAAAAACACCTTTCTGAACATAGTCTCTAATGAAATGATGTTTTATTTCTATATGTTTAGCCCTAGAATGTTGAATGGGATTTTTAGACAAATTAATAGCACTTGTATTATCACACAAAATAGGTATAGCAAATATAGTAATGTTAAAATCTTCTAACTGATACTTCACCCATAACAGTTGTGAGCAACAACTGGCTGCTGAGATGTATTCTGCTTCAGCTGTTGATAAGGCAATTGTGCCTTGCCTTTTGCTTGACCAGCTAATCATATTTTCTCCAAAGAAATGACATCCGCCACTAGTGCTTTTTCTTTCAATTCTGTCTCCAGCAAAATCAGCATCACAGTAACCTATTAACCTGCAATCCTTACTTTTCTTATAGCACAGACCAAGATTAGTAGTACCTTTAAGATATCTGAAAATTCTTTGTACAACTTTGTAGTGAGTACTCCTTGGATCAGATTGAAATCTAGCACACAGACATACACTGAACATTATGTCAGGTCTGCTTGCTGTTAGATATAGTAATGATCCAATCATTCCTCTATACAAAGTTTGATTCACTGGTTCTTCCTTCTCATCTTTATTTAAAGATGCAGAGGGATGCATTGGAGTTGACATGGGTTTGCAATCATGTAAGTTAAACTTCTTAAGAATTTCCTTTGTATATTTTTCTTGATGGATCCATATACAGTCAGAATCTTGCTTAATCTGAAGTCCTAAGAAAAATTTTAGTTCACCCATTAAACTCATTTCAAATTCTGATTGCATTAACTCTGAAAACTCCTTGCATACTGAAGAGTTAGTTGAACCAAAGATAATGTCATCAACATATATCTCAACAAGTATAAGATCTTTGTTAGACTGTTTTCTAAAAAGAGTTGTGTCCACTTTTCCTCTTTCAAAACCATTTGAGATTAGAAAACTGCTCAATCTGTCATACCAAGCTCTTGGGGCTTGTTTCAGACCATAGAGAGCCTTTTTGAGTTTGAAAACATGTTCAGGAAAGGCAATATCTTCAAAACCAGGGGGTTGTCTAACAAAGACTTCTTCTTCAATGAGACCACTGAGGAAGGCACTTTTAACATCCATTTGATATAACTTGATGCCATTATTTACAGCATAAGATAAAAGAATTCTAATTGCTTCTAACCTGGCCACTGGGGCAAAGGTTTCAGTGAAATCAATACCTTCTTGCTCGTTGTATCCTTGAGCAACTAACCTTGCCTTGTTTATGACTACCTCGCCTTCTTCAGACAGCTTGTTTCTGAACACCCATTTGGTTCCAATAATAGTTTTCCCATGGGGTTTAGGAACAAGGGTCCAGACATCACTCCTAGCAAACTGATTCAGCTCTTCTTGCATGGCTAGGATCCACCCTTCATCATGCAGAGCTTCATCAATGTTCCTTGGCTCTATTTCAGATAGGAGAGCAAGAGAATTCAGAATCTTGAATTTTGATCTTGTCTTAACTCCTTCTGAAGTGCTGCCAATGATTTGCTCTTTAGGATGATGTGATTTGTATTTCCAATCAGGTTTCTGAGGAGGTATCACATCTGTTTGTTCTGTCTGAGACTCAACATTTGTCTGAAGAGGTTTAGTAACAGTAGGTACTTCAGACAGCTGCTCATCCTTCGAGCTGCTGTGGTCATTCAACTCCATTCCTGCAAAATCATCCTCTAGATCTGATAGTTCCCTATCAGTCTCTTTGTTATCATTGAATTTAACATGAATAGTTTCTTCAATAGTTAAAGTTCTAGAGTTATACACTCTATAGGCTTTAGATGTTTCAGAATATCCAATAAAAAATCCTTTATCAGACTTTGCATCAAATTTTCCAAGATCATCCTTGGTGTTGAGTATAAAACATTCACATCCAAAGGTGTGGAAATATGATATGTTGGGTTTTCTTCCTTTCCACAGTTCATAGGCAGTCTTTTTCAGAATTGGTCTTACCAATATTCTGTTTTGAAGGTAACATGTTGTGCTAACAGCTTCTGCCCAGAAGGTTCTTGGTAAGCTGCATGAGTTGAGCATGGTCCTTGCCATCTCTTGCAAACTTCTGTTCTTTCTCTCAACAACCCCATTCTGTTGAGGTGTTCTAGCCACAGAGAAATTGTGTGAGATCCCATTCTCATCACAGAACATTTGAAAGTTTGCATTCTCAAACTCTCCACCATGATCACTTCTGATAACAGAAATACATAATCCTTTCTCATTCTGTACCTTCTTGCAGAATACTGTGAAATTCCTAAAAGTCTCATCCTTGCTTCTTAGGAATAACACCCAAGTAAATCTAGAATAGTCATCAACAATGACCAAACCATATTTCTTACCACTAAGACTTTCTGTTCTAATAGGACCAAACAAGTCAATGTGTAAAAGTTCTAGTGGTCTGCTAGTTGAAACAACATCTTTACTCTTAAAAGAGTGTCTTGTTTGTTTCCCTTTCAGACAACTTTCACATAAAATGTCAGATTTGTATGAAAGCTTGGGCAATCCTTTAACAAGATTGTGTTTTGCTAATCTTGAGATTAATCTCAAGCTGGCATGCCCAAGTCTTTGATGCCAAATCTGTTTTTCATCTTCAACAGAAATGAAACACTTTACATTTTGACTTGCTAGATCCTCTAGATCAATTTTGTACACATTGCTGTGTCTCTTAGCAGTAAAGAGGATTTGCTCAGAGGAGTCTTTGACTATGCATCCTTCCTTAGTAAAGGATACCACATAACCACTGTCACATAATTGACTTATGCTCAGTAAATTATGTTGTAGTCCCTCACTAGGAGTACATTTTTAATAAGGGATGAAGGAGATATACCTACAGTCCCTATTCCAATGATCTTCCCTTGCTGATTTCCACCAAAGGTGACCACTCCACCAGCTCTAGGTCTAAGGTTTTGGAACAAAGACCTTTCTCCTGTCATGTGTCGCGAGCACCCACTGTCCAGGTACCATTTGTGGGGTCTCCTTTGTCCTGTTAAACACATCTGCAACAGGAATAATTAAGTTTTTAGGTACCCATATTCTTTTGGGTCCTTTCTTGTTAGCTTTGGGCCTTGTCTTTCTCTTGTGTTTGCACTGAGCCACATTGTGTCCAGGCTTACCACAGTGAGAACACCCAGTAACCTTCTTTTTAGAAAAATTTAAGACAGTAGGAGGTTCAGACAAGTTATGATCACAAAAGCCTAGTCCAGTTTTGTCAAGGGAATGCCTTTGATTTCCAAGCATTATATTCAGATTTTTAGTTCCTTTGACAAATTTGGCCAGATCTTTTGTCATTTCCACAACCTGCTTCTGAAGTTTCTCATTTTCTTCAGACATAGCTTGTGAACTGCAGTTTCTAGTCTCAAGAACTTTTTCTTTGAGCATAATATGTTCTATCTCAAGTGCCTCATATTTGTTACACATTTCTGTGTGGGCTTTGGATAGATTCTTATACTCTTGGAAAAGTTCTTTAGAACTTTCCACCAGATCATCATACATCTCTTGTAGAGTAAGAGGAAATACCTCAGCTTCAGAGCTGTCTGAGGATGGTAGACTAGCCATGAGACACATATTTGCCTCTTCTGAAGTGTCTTCTTCTTCTTCTTCTGAGGTTGATTCATCAAGGTCTTCCCATGTTGCCATAAGACCTGTCTTCTTTTTGAAAAACTTCTTCTTCTTGAAGTTGTTTTTCTTCAGTCTTGGGCAATCAGCCTTCATATGTCCTGGTTGCTTACATTCAAAGCAAATAATTTTATCAGAGTTAGACTCTTTACCTGTCTTACCTGATTTGGATGATGAAGGTTGGTTCTTTCTGAACTTTCCTCTGTTCTGCAACATTCTCTTGATCTTTCTGCTTAAAAGAGCAAGATCATTTTCATCTTCTGAGCTGTCTTCAGAATCTTCATCTGCTTCTGAAGTTTCCTCAGCTTGCATAGCCTTCATGCTGCCATGCCTAGACTGTTTGGCCTTGGAGTTTAGAGCTAGAGACTTCTTCTTGTTGTCATCTTCTCCAAGCTCAAGTTCATGGACTTTGAGAGATCCCAACAGTTCTTCCATTCTTAGAGAGTTCAAATCTCTTGCCTCTTGAATGGCAGTGACTTTGGGTCTCCAGGACTTAGGTAGACTTCTTAGAATCTTCCTGTTGTTGTCTCCAGATTCATAGGTTCTTCCTAAGGACCTGAGTCCATTGGTTATGGTCTGAAACCTCCCAAACATTTGGTCAATAGTTTCAGTTTCTTCCATCTTAAACATCTCATACTGATGTATAAGCATGCTGATTTTGGATTGCTTGACAGTTTCAGTCCCTTCATGGGCTGCTGCAAGAGTATCCCAAATCTCCTTGGCAGAAGTGCATCCATGGACCTTCTCATATTCTGATTTATTCAAGGAACATATCAGATAGAGTTTGGCTTTAGAATTCATCTGGACTCTAGTCTTCTGCTCCAAGGTCCATTCAGTCTTAGGTATAGGCAGACCATTTTGCATAGGCACATAGTCTCCATCAGTGACCACATCCCAAACATCAATGTTGTTGCTCTCAATGAACAACTTCATACGATCTCTCCAGTAGTGGTAATCCACTCCATTGAATGCTGGGGGTCTTGTGATAGAGGCTCCTTCTGTGATGTATTGCCTGTTGCTGTTAGAAGCTTCCATTTGGATCTTTCAGTCCTCAAACACTTGTTAGGTGCTTCAACCCTGAGTAGAGCTCTGGTACCAACTGTAGGAACACAGGGAAACACTAGAAGGGGGTTGAATAGTGTTTATGAATATTTTAGAAAGCTTTTCGCAAACAGGTGTTAAAAACACGATTTCAGACAGGCTCTTAAAGGACTGTCTGAAGTTTTCAGACGGCCTAAAAAAATACTGATTTTAAAAGATGTTTTTGTGCCTTTTTAAAATATCAGATTAATTACTCTAACCCCTTGATTAGTATAAAAAGAATTGACAAGAGATAAGGGTAAGAAAACTTAGCCAAGGAATTTATCCTGGTTCACTCACTACCACTGTGAGCTACGTCCAGTCCCAATGCCAACTAGCACTTGGATTTTCTTTTAATCTTTCAAGATTACAAGTATTCTTTTACAGTCAAGCCTCTTCAGGCTCTACACCCAAGTATTCTTTTGCAGTCAAGCCTCTCCAGGCTCTACAACCAAGTATTCTTTTACAGTCAAGCCTCTCCAGGCTCTACAACCAAGTATTCTTTTATCAACCAAGCCTCTCCAGGCTCTAAACAAAGTTTACAGAGAAAGGAGTTTAAGCTTTTAAACTATACGAGTTTGAAGCTCAAACCAATACAATGTACAATAAAATCTGAGGTATGCTCAGGATATACATATGTGTACAGCGAATTTTATCAGAGAGTTTTTACAGAGTAAAAACTTGCAGCGTGATGTTTCTGTGGGATTTCTTGTATACTTAATTTTTTTTCTTTTTCTCTTCTCTATTCTTAATGGTCTTCATGGAGGGGTATTTATACCCAAACTTCAATCCGTTGAAATATCACCGTTTAGAGATAGCATTAAATGCTATTTAATCCGTTGTGAGACATGCTTCTGAGAGCTCTGATGTTTCTGACACGGTACAAGGTTTCTCTTGCCATAAGGCTGCTACAAATGTTGCTGCAGAGGCTGCATTGCAGAGATTTCCTCAGTGGTGTATGAAATTCAAAATCACCAGGAAAGGTCTCTGTGTTCCTTGCTATAAACGTGTTTGAAAAGGTGCATGCAGCAGAGGTTCAGAAAAGTCTTCACAAACTTCAGCAGAGGGTGCCACGTCATAAGTGAGACTTCAGACGACTTCAATACTTCAGACTAGAGGTGCCACGTCATCAAAAGACTTCAGACAGCACTGATACTTCAGACGGGTTGAACTACTTCAGACAGCTTCAACTCTTCAGACGAGTTCTGCTTCTTCAGACAACTTCAACACTTAGTCTTTTTATGTAGGCTCATAGTGACTCTTGCTGAAATCATAGATAAAACATTAAAGCATGTGTGTATCTATGATAAGTAATTTAAGTCAAATTTGTCAACCATTAAAACTTTGGGAATCTAGTTGTCTTAAAACATCATAAACAACCTTATGATATTTTTGAGACTCAACAGTATTTGGGCCAATGAAAGAGCATTCTCCCTTCCAAATTTCATCCTTTCTATTTCATTTCGATCAACTTTTGTTAAAACACTTTTCAATTGGTGCTTTGGAGTCACCATTTGAATGAATATCTTAAACAATTTTTATTTCATGCAAAGTTGGTTTATATTGCTTCAAGTATATTCCATTTATGCTTAGAATTTGATTATCACCTGTTAATTCTCGAATCAAATATGCATTATTCGAAAATACTTTTTCAACCTCAAACGGTCCTTCCCAATTCGGGGACTGATGGCACCTGTCAGTGGATTTATGAGCTGACAGCTGCGAGCTGGTGAGCTAGCAAGCTTGGACCTGTTTGAATGCTTGGAACTGAGTCAAGGCATGGGTCAACCTTATTTTTGGTCAACCCTCCCATGGTCAACCTTTGACCTTTGACCACTTGACCCAAGTCAACATGAAGATTTCCAATTAATTAGAAGATTAATTAGGATTTATGATGTAATTCGGACTTGCTTGTAATTTTCCTATTTCTACCTAGTTTGGGGCGCTAATTTGTGGTTTTATTGGCTTAAGTATTAGCTTAGCTAATTAGCCAAAGGATAGGGGTTCAACACCCACCTAGGATAGTTTTCCACTCATCTTTTATTTTCCTTCCCACCTAGCCACCTCCTTTTCCTATAAATAGGAGACCACCCCCCTTGTATTTCACAACTTTGATGAAATAGTAAAGGCAATATGCCCATTTTTCTCCTCTTAGTGAGTTGAGAGTAAGGCTTGGTGGTTGTTGCTCAAACCATACTGAGACTTAACTAATTCTCCTGAATTAGTGGCGTCTGGCATTGGACTTATCTGTTGTGGGTGGATTCCTGCTTTAGTGGCGTCCCTACCTGATGGCACACTGCTAGAAGCTTAGACCTGAAAGACCTACATTGGAGGATATGCACCAACTTCAAGCCTGAGCTTCAAGCAAGGAAGAGTTGGAGAAATTAGTGTCCTACAAATAAAGGGTCACTACCCTACAGAAGGACACCTTGACCCTGGATAGGACCCTTGTCCTATGGACCACCCTTAATTAGGACTCTCTTATATTTTCTTTTTATTAATTGTAATTTTCTTTTAATTCCTCCTACTTGGGCACTTTTTTTAGTGGGTTTATTGGTTAGTAGGTTGCCTTGCTATAAGGCTTAGGAGGTCATGGGTTCTATTCCCACATAGGATAGAAATTTGACTCATCTTGTATTTTCCTACATGAGTGGGCACCATTTTGAGAGGTATATTGGCTTAAGACTTAGCTTAGCCATAAACCTTGGGGGTCATGGGTTCAAAACCCACTTAGGAGTGTTTTCACTCACCTTTTATTTTCTTTCTTTTTTATGCCCCTAAAAATCCGCCCCTCTCCCCCTCTTTTCCTATAAATAGGAGTCCTCTCCTCTTGTAATGGACACATTGAATTTTGAAGTAAGGGCATTATGCCAAATTTTCTCCTCCCTTTGTGAGTTGAGTGAGGCTTGGTGGTTGTTGCTCAAACCATACTGAGACTTATCTAATTCTCCTGAATTAGTGGCGTCTGGCATTGGACTTATCTGCTGCAAGTGGATTCTTGCACAAAATGAGTTGCTTCCCTGTACCTTATTTTCGCAATTTATTCACTCTATTTTGATTCTAATCGGTTGGTTTTGCTCAATTCTATATCCTACACCAATCCGGCTATCAATTGGTCATCAGAGCTTGTTGAATTTGAGCAAATTTGGTGCAAAATTGGGGCTGTTTGGAGTGGGTTTGATGCACCTATTTAGTGCAGAATTTTCATCATTTTAGTGTAATTCCATCCCTCTTTTCAATTTTAATTTGGACTTGGACTGTTTCCCGGGCCCGAGTTGCCTTTCTGCTGCTACCAGAACTTGTCTGTCTTGATTGAATTGCTTGATTTCTTGCTAGTTGGGGGCTGTTTTGGGCTGCTAATTCCCACCCCCTAGGTGTTTGTTTAAATGCCTCTTTAATTGCTCATACTTGTTCTTGAGTAAATCTTGCAAATTGCTTGATATAACTGCTTGTTTGTGGTGAAGTGTGGTAAAAGGAGGCATTATTGTCTTCATTTTTCCAAAGATCGTTCACCTACATTTCTCCCCTTCACCATTAATTGTTCATCCCCCATATTCATCTCTTTACTTTCTGCCTTTAATTTTCCGCCATTTAATTTCCGCTTCTGCCCATCCTTTTAATTTCTGCTCTCCCCATCCTTTTAATTTCTGCCATCCCCCTTTACTTTCAGTCCTCCCCATCCTTTTAATTTCTGCTTCCCCCTTTACATTTCTGCTCTCCCCATCCTTTTACTTTCTGCCATTTACATTTCTGTCCTCCCCATCCTTTTAATTTCAGTTTCCCCCTTTAATTTCCTTCCATTTATTTTTGCACAATTTTCCTCTTTAATTTTTGCCATTTTATGCGCATTTTTGGGCTCTTGTGTTGTTCAATTTCTTACTCTTGTTATGTCTGTTTGATTGACATTCTGATTGCAAATTTGGATTGACTACTATCTCTACCTTGGACTTTCCCTGTTTGATTGTGCAAAACGCTCACCTATAGGATCTTTTTTGGTTCATAGTATTGGAAGAAGATCAACAAATTCTAATTGTTGATTTTCCTTCAAATTTTAATTCCAATCTTAAAATTGAACCAAGCGCGTTTCTGTGACCATACCGGTTTTGTATAATCAACACGGAAGTGCTAAGCAATTTTTTTGGCCATTTTTGAAATCAAGTTGTCATCACGTTTTTACAGTTTTTAAAAATCAGTTTATTCATTATTTTTGCTTTTCTGGGCCACTTGGACCAGTTTACTGTCAGAAAATTCCAAAAATATTACAGTAGGTACAATTAATTTTCTTTTCATTGTGTACAAATTTCTGTAATTTTCTGTTGGGGAAAAAGACAAAAAAAGAAAGAAAAGGCAAGAAAAATACAAAAAGTACGTACGTGCCAAAAATACAAAAAGAGGTGTAAAAAGCAAAAAGGGTGCAAAAGTCAACTACAAGGCAAAAAAAGTCAAAAGACACCCAAAAAGAGTCAAAAATTTAAAAAAATTCAAAAAAAATAGAAAAACAAAAACAAAGAAGTATCCCAACAATACGGTGACAGTTTTACTGTAATGTTCTGTTTCATTTCCCTATATACCGTAATTGAGTTGTATTTGCTGTTTTTTTCTTAAAAACGACAATTTTGGAAACTCTTTTTCAAAAATCACCAAAAACAATTCTCTTTGCAATTTCTTCCGTCTTGTCTAGTTTGCTGTCTGTTCTTGTGTATAAGCTTGTTTTAGTGCCAGCTTTTCTTGTTTGTCATAACAACTCTTGTTTTGTCTTAGGATTTTCCAATCTTCTTTCAGTAGGTATTTTCTTTGTTAGTGCGCTTCTATTTTGGGTAAGGGTTAAGACATAGACTCATGTTGGTCTTTGCAACTTCCAATCACCGAGTAGAAGAGGCAAGAGAGTATCATTATAGAAAAAGCCTAAAAAGAGTGACATACACGAGTGATTACATTCCATTGAGTGTAAACACTTAGCGAGTGGTGAGGTCCTTTAAAAGCTTTCAAATAAAATCAATATAAGATGTCCTATAGAATGTGGAGAAAGGAGCTAGATGAAGATAAGAGAGAATTTAGAAGAGAAAAAGAAGTGAGAAGACACTCTTCTCATGATAAAGTTGAAGAAAGGTATAGGCAATAAAGGAGAGAAATAAGTAGATATCATTTTGAAGATAGTAAGAAGAAAGAAAGGAGTTATGATAACTCTAACCATGAAAGGAGAAGGTATGAGGAAGAAAAGAAATTTAGAAGGTATGAAGAAGAAAGACAAAGATATAATAAAAGAGAGAATAGGAAAAGTACAAAAGATTCTTTTGAAGATAGAATTGGAAGAAAGTTAGAAAAAATTGCTAATGAAATCGAAGATAAATTTTCAAAATGTTTTTCAAAGTCCTTAATTGAGATAGAAGAGAAAAGAAAATTAGAAAAGAAGGAACAATTAGAAAGGGAAGAAGAAGAAGGGCTTAAGAGAGAAAAAGAAAAGGAGGTAGAAGGAGTGCAAATAGAAGAAAAGAAAAACAAAGATTTAGGAAAGCAACTAATTTTATCTTGTGATCATTTGATAGCTAACCCTTTGTGTGAAGACATGAATAAGTTGATGGCAAGTACTTCTAGTGTTGCAAAGAGGACAACTCAAGCTAATGAGAGGGAGTTCCCTAAACTAACTTTTTTATGCATGGAATGTCTCTCTCTATGCACAATTATATGCCTCAAAGCATTGCATGTGTGAAAGAAGTAAACAATATTGATAATGCTTTGAAACCTATTGCATGTCTAGAAAAACCAACTAAGTTTAAGAGTACCATGAAACTTACTAAAGATGCATGTTTAATCAATTCCTTTGATCAATTTAGATTGCATGATAGGAATGATAACAAAGTTGGATTGAATATGCATGTGCCTTTGGTTTGTATCTATAATGTGCATACACATTTTGGTCCTAAAATAATTGTGTCATATAAAGATGTGTATTATGCTCTTGAACTAGTTAGTGAAAAGAATAAAAATTCTGATAAAGCTATCACATATGGAAAAACTGGTTTGACATCTAATTCAAATGATGATATGCTTCTTGGTATGCATACTTAATGAACGCATATGATAATATGAAAAAGGTGTCATCTTACTTGAGTGAGTGCTTTAGCATGGATATGGCTCTTGAACAAACTTGCATGAATACTTCATGGCATGAACATATGCACTATTATTTTTACAATAATACTCAAGATGTGTGTCTTATGTTCAATGAGCATGATGTGATCCCACTTCCAAGAAATAGGACATTCATTCCACATAGTTTTAATTGTGCTTTCATTTGGCAATATATTGTGGATTATTTTGTTGGTTTGAAACATGCATATCACTTGTTTAAATCTCGTTTTAACCAACTATCCCCTTTGCTTGAAAAAAAGGACTTCAAGAGAATGGTCTTTGATCCAGGATCTCCTTCTACAGCGTACATGGACAAGATGGTTCATTCTTCATTTAGGGAGTTTTTTAACCCTTATCTCAAACACCTCTTGTTCATCTCCTATGATTTTCTTTTTCTAATCTTTATGATTCCCAAGTATTTCTATTATGAGCCTTCACTTTGCTTGCTTGGGAATAATACTTATCAGTCTTCTTCTTGTTGTCTAGGCTCAAGGAAGATGTTCAACCTGTGGATCTCTGACTCTACTCTCCAAATACTAAGGGAAGTACCTTCTTACTTCCTGAATTTTGTCATCCATCTCCTTCTTCTGCCCAGTTCATTATCCTTATGCCTTCTTTTTGAATTTTCAGATTTGAGGTCAAATCCTTTTCAAGGGGGAGGGAATGATGGCACACTGCTAGAAGCTTGGACCTGCAAGACCTACATTGGAGGATATGCACCAACTTCAAGCCTAAGCTTCAAGCAAGGAAGAGTTGGAGAAATTAGTGTCCTACAAATAAAGGGTCACTACCCTACAGAAGGACACCTTGACCCTGGATAGGACCCTTGTCCTATGGACCACCCTTAATTAGGACTCTCTTATATTTTCTTTTTATTAATTGTAATTTTCTTTTAATTCCTCCTACTTGGGCACTTTTTTTAGTGGGTTTATTGGTTAGTAGGTTGCCTTGCTATAAGGCTTAGGAGGTCATGGGTTCTATTCCCACATAGGATAGAAATTTGACTCATCTTGTATTTTCCTACATGAGTGGGCACCATTTTGAGAGGTTTATTGGCTTAAGACTTAGCTTAGCCATAAACCTTGGGGGTCATGGGTTCAAAACCCACTTAGGAGTGTTTTCACTCACCTTTTATTTTCTTTCTTTTTTATGCCCCTAAAAATCCGCCCCTCTCCCCCTCTTTTCCTATAAATAGGAGTCCTCTCCTCTTGTAATGGACACATTGAATTTTGAAGTAAAGGCATTATGCCAAATTTTCTCCTCCCTTTGTGAGTTGAGTGAGGCTTGGTGGTTGTTGCTCAAACCATACTGAGACTTATCTAATTCTCCTGAATTAGTGGCGTCTGGCATTGGACTTATCTGCTGCAAGTGGATTCTTGCTTCAGTGGCGTCCTTCCCATTTCTTCCTCTCCACTTTTTCTTTCATTTTCTCTCATTTTCTATCACTTTCTTGCACAAAATAAGTTGCTTCCCTGCACCTTATTCTCGCAATTTATTCACTATATTTTGATTCTAATCGGTTGATTTTGCTCAATTCTAGATCCTACACCTATCCGGCTATCACTACCATTTCTTCCTCTCCACTTTTTCTTTCATTTCCTCTCATTTTCTATCACTTTCTTGCGCAAAATAAGCTGCTGCCCTGCACCTTATTTTCGCATTTTAATTGCTAATTTTTTATTCTAATCGGTGGTTTTGCTCAATTCTAGATCCTACAACTATCCTGCTATCAATTGGTCATCAGAGCTTTGTTAAATTGAGCAAATTCGGAGCAAATTGGGGTTGTTTTGGCGTGGGTTTGCTGCAAATTTTGGTGCAGAATTTTCGGCCTTCTTAGTGTAATTCCATCCCTCTTTTCTATTGTAATTTGGACTTGGACTGTTTCCCGGGCCCGAGGTGCCTTTCTGCTGCTATCAGCTTGTTTGATTTGCTTGCAATTGCTTGAGTTAGAGGGGTTTTTGGGCCGCTAATTCCCACCCCATAGGTGTTTGATGAAATGCCTCTTTAATTGCTCATACTTGTTCTTGAGTAATTCTTGCAAATTGCTTGATATAACTGCTTGTTTGTGGTGAAGTGTGGTAAGAGGAGGCATTGTTGTCTTCATTTTTCCAAAGATCGTTCACCTACATTTCTTCCCTTCACCATTAATTGTTCATCCCCTATATTCATCTCTTTACTTTCCGCTTTTAATTTTCCTCCATTTAATTTCCGCTTCTCCCCATCCTTTTAATTTCTGCTCTCCCCTTTACATTCTGCCATTTACATTTCTATCCTCCCCATCCTTTTAATTTCTGCCATCCCCTTTACTTTCAGTCATTTAATTTCAGTCCTCCCCATCCTTTTATTTTCCGCTTCCCCCTCTACATTTCTGCTCTCCCCATCCTTTTACTTTCTGCCATTTACATTTCTGTCTTCCCCATCCTTTTAATTTTAGTTTCCCCCTTTTAATTTCGTGCCATTTATTTTGCGCAATTTTCCTCTTATTTTTTTTTGCCATTTTATGCGCATTGTTCTGGCATTGTGTTGTTAAATTTTCTACTCCTGTTATGTCTGTCTGTTTGGCATTCTGATTGCAAATTTGGATTGGCTGCTATCTCTACCTTGGACTTTCTCTGTTTGATTGTGCAAAACGCTCACCTATAGGCTTTTTTTTGGTTCATAGTATTGGAAGAAGATCAACAAATTCTAATTGTTGATTTTCCTTCAAATTTTAATTCCAATCTTAAAATTGAACCAAGCGCGTTTCTGTGACCGTACCGCTTTTGTATAATCAACAAGGAAGTGCTAAGAAATTTTTTTGGTCATTTTTGAAATCAGGTTGCCATTACGTTTTTACAGTTTTTAGATTTCTTTTTATTCATTATTTTGCTTTTCTGGTACCACTTGGACCAGTTTACTGTCAGAAAATTCTAAAAAAAATTACAGTAGTTACAGTTTATTTTATTTTCATTGTATACAAATTTCTGTAATTTTCTATTGGGGAGAAAGACAAAAAAAAGAAAGAAAAAGCAAGAAAAATATAAAAAGTACGTACGTGCCAAAAATTCAAAAAAAGGTGTAAAAAGCAAAAAAAGGGTGCAAAGTCAACTACAAGGCAAAAAAGTCAAAAATACACCCAAAAGTCAAAAAATTCAAAAAAAAAATTCAGAAAAATAGAAAAACAAAAACAAAGAAATATCCCAACAATACAGTAACAATTTTAATGTAATTTTCTTTTTCTTTTCCCTGTATACTGTAAATTGAGTTGTATTTGTTGTTTTTCAAAAACGACAATTTTGGCAACTCTTTTCAAAAATCACCAAAAACAATTCTCTTTGCAATTTCTTCCGTCTTGTCTTGTTTGCTTTCTACTCTTGTGTATAAGCGTTTTTGAGTGCTTGCTTTTCTTGTTTGTCATATCAATTCCTTGTTTTGTCTTAGGATTTTCCAATCTTCCTTTAGTAGGTATTTTCTTTGTTAGTGCGCTTCTATTTGGGTAAGGGTTAAGTCTTAGTCTCATGTTGGTCTTTGCAAGATCTAACCAACCTTCAACCGAGTAGAAGAGGCAAGAGAGTTTTCATTATAGAAAAAGCCAAAAAGAGTGACATACACGAGTGATTACGTTCCATTGAGTGTAAACACTTAGTGAGTGGAAAAGGCCTTAAAAGTTTTCACATAAAATTCAATTTAGGAGAATGGAAGGAAGGAGGCAAGGGGAAAGGGTAACCATGTTGTTTAGAAAAGCCTTAGAAACAACTTTGGGTGAAGAAGAGAGCCAAAGAGAGAACCTATTTCACACTAGGTGCCAAATTGAAGATAAGGTATGTTTAGTGATCATAGATGGAGGAAGTAGTAGCAACTTAGCTAGCCTTAGGTTAGTTAACAAGCTAAACTTACCTACTACCCCACATCCAGAACCTTATACACTTCAATGGGTGAGTGATGAGGAAGAATTTATGGTGGATAGGCAAGTGAGCTTAAGGTTCAAAATTGGGGATTACCAAAATGAAATGACCTTTGATGTTATACCCTTAGAAGCCTCACACATCCTATTAGGAAGACCTTGGCAATATGAGAGAAGGGTAAAATATGATGGGTTTGCCAATACCTATAGGTTCCACCACCAAAGAATTAAATTCACTCTAATGCCTATGACCTCTAGGGAAATTAGGGAAGATCAAATCCAACTTAAGAGGTTAATATAACAAGAGAAAAGAGAACAATTAGAAAAAGAGAAAAAAGAGAAACTTAAAAGGGAAAGCAAGGAAAATAAATTAAGAGTGAAAGAAGAGAAAGTATGTTTTTCTTGTGATCATTTGAATGCTAACTCTTCTAGTGAAAGCATGAATAGGTTGAGGGAAAATACTTCTAGTGTTGCAAAGAAGACAACTCAAGCTATTGAGAGGGAGTTTCCTAAACTAACTTTCTTTATGCATGAAATGCCTTTTTCTACACAATTATATGCCTCAAAGCATTACATGTTTGAAAGAAATAAACAATGTTGATGATGCTTTGAAATCTATTGCATGTTTAGAAAAGCCAACTAAGTTTTAAGAGTACCATGAAATTTACTGGAGATGCATGTTTAGTCAACTCCTTTGGTCAATTGAGATTGCATGATAGGAAAGATAAAATTGGATTGAATATACATGTACCTTTGGTTTGCATTTATAAATTGAATACACATTTTGGGCCTAAAATAATTGTTTCATATAAAGATGTGTATTATGCTCTTGAACTAGTTAGTGAAAAGAATAAAAATTCTGAGGAAGCTATCACATATGGGAAAACTTGTTTGGCATCTAATTCAAATGATGATATGCTTCTTGATATGCATACTCAATGTGATTCTTTTGGCATTTCACCTTACATGAACACATATGATAATATGCAAAAGGTGTCATCTTACTTGAGTGAGTGCTTTAGCATGAATATGGCTCTTGAGCAAACTTGCATGAATACTTCATGGCACAAACATATGCACTACGATTTTAACAATCATACTCAAGATGCGTGTCTTATGTTCAATGAGCATGATGGGATCTCACTTCCAAGAAATAAGACATTCATACAACATAGTTTTAATTGTGCATTCATTTGGCAATATATTGTGGATTATTTTGTTGGTTTGAAACATGCATATCACTTATTTAAATTTCGTTTTAACCAACTAACCCCTTTACTTGAAAAGAAGGACTTCAAAAGACTAGTCTTTGATCCGGGATCTAAAAGAACATGGACAAGATGGTTCAATCTTCATTGAGGGGGTTTTCTAACCCTTTTCTCAACTACCTCTTGTTCACATCCTATGTTTTTCATTTGCTAATCTTTATGATTCCCAAGTATTTTTGTTATGAGTCTTCACTTTGCTTGCTTTGGAATAATACTAATGGATCTTTCTTTGTAGACTAGGTCCAAGGAAGATGTTCATAGCTTGTGGAATCTAGGAAGGGCTCCCTATCCTCTAAGGGAAGTACCTACCTACCTCTCTCTACTCTTGTCATCCATCCTTTCTTCTCCTATTCTTTTCCTTATGGCTTCTTTCTGAATTTTCAGATTTGATGACATCCTGTCAGCTGACAGCTAATGGCTTACTTGGAGCTGCTTGAAGTGCTTGGGGCTGAGCCAAGCATGAGCCTTCCTTCATGAGGGTCAACTCTGGGTCAACTCTTGACCATTGATCAATGTCAAAGTCAACATACAAGACTCATGTAATTAGGATTATTGATGACATAATTAGGACCATAGGATTAGATGATGTAATTAGGACCATAGGATTTTATGATGTAATTGGGGCCATAGGATCTATTAGGGGCGCCCATGTCATGTAAGTGGGTTTAAGGGCTAATTAGTGACTTAGCTACATGGGTTAGAGGGTCATGGGATCAATTCCCATGTAGGATGAATTTTAAACTCATCTTTTCCATTTTATGGAGAGTGGGGGCGCATAAGTGAGTGGATTAGTGGCTAAAAGCTTAGCTTAGCTAATGCCTTTAGGTGAGTGGGTTCAAATCCCACCTTGGATGAGTATTCACTCATCTTTTTATTATTTTCCTTTTTTTTTCTTTTCCTTGAAGTCCCACATCGCCCAAGATGGCCGCCCCCTCCCCCTCCTTCTCCTATATAAAGGAGCCCTTCCCTCATGTAAAAAAAACATTGAATTTTGAAGTAAAGGCATTATGCCCATTTTCTCCTCTTTGTGAGTTGAGAATCTCCTCCCTTGTGATTTGAGTGTGCTTGGTGGTTGTTGCTTAAACCATGGATGAGTCTTATCTGATTCTCCTGAATTAGTGGCGACTGGCGATTGATCTTATCTGCTGCAAGAAAGGACTTGCATCAGTGGCGATCTTCCACTTCTTTCCTCTCCATTTTTCTTTCATTTTCCTTCACTTTCTTTCATTTTCCACGTGAATATAGCTGCTGTTCCAGCACCTATATTTGCATTTTAATTGCTTAATTTTGGTTCTAATTGGTTTGCTTTGCTCAATTCTAGGTCCTTGGCAATTCCTGTCATCAATTGGTATCAGAGCTTGATGGATTGAGCAACTTTGGGGCTGATTTTGTGGCTGTTTGGAGCGACCTTGCTGCACCTCTTTTGTGCAGAATTTTGCTTCAATTTAGTGTAATTCTATCCCTCTTTCAATTGTAATTTGGACTTGGACTGTTTCCCAGGCCCAAGGTGCCTTTCTGCTGCTATCAGCACTTGTTTGTCTTGTTTGATTTGGTGATTATCTTGCTAGTTGGGGGCTGTTTTGGGCCGCTAATCCCACCCCTCTAGGTGTTGATTAATTGCTTCTTAATTGCTCATACTTGTTCTTGAGTGATTACCTATCATAATTGCAATAAACTGCTTGTTTGTGGTGAAGTGTGGTAAGAGGAGGGATTGTTGTCTTCATTTTTCCAAAGATCGTTCACCTACATTTTCTCCCAATCACCTTTACATTGTCATCCCCATATTCATCTCTTTACTTTCCGCTTTTATTTTTCCGCCATTTAATTTCAGCTTCTCCCATCCCATTTAATTTCAGCTTCCCCCCTTTACATTCAGCTATTTACTTTCAGCTCTCCCCATCCTTTTAATTTCAGCTTCCCCCTTTTACTTTCAGTCATTTTAATTTCAGTACCTCCCCATCCTTTTACTTTCAGCTATTCCCCTCTACATTCTGCCATTTACATTTCTGTCCTCCCCGTCCTTTTAATTTCAGCTTTCCCCATTTATTTTCTGCCATTTATTTTGCGCAATTTATCTTGCTTTATTTTGCCATTTATGCGCATTTTTGGGCTTATGTTTCTTTCATATTCTACTCTTGTGTTGTCTGTTTTTGATTGGTATTCTGATTGCAAACTTGAATTGGCTGCTATCTCTACCTTGGACTTTCCCTGTTTGATTGTGCAAAACGCTCACCTATAGGATCTTTTTTTGGTTCATAGTATTGGAAGAAGATCAACAAATTCTAATTGTTGATTTTCCTTCAAAATTTAATTCCAATCTTAAAATTGAACCAAGCGCGTTTCTGTGACCATACCAGTTTTGTATAATCAACAAGGAAGTGCTAAGCAAATTTTTTGGCCATTTTTGAAATCAGTTGCCAATTACGTTTTTCAGTGTAGAAATCAGTTTATTCATTATTTTCTTAATTTTCTGGGCCACTTGGACCAATTTTAGTGTCAGAAAATTCCAAAAATATTTCAGTAGGTTCATTGTATTTTCTTTTCATTGTATACCAATTTCTGTAATTTTCTGTTGGGGAAAAAAGCCAAGAAAAGAGAAAAAAGGCAAAGAAAAATACAAAAGGTACGTACGTGCCAAAAATAGAAAAAGAGGTGTAAAAAGCAAAAAAGGGTGCAAAAGTCAACAACAAGGAAGAAAAAGTCAAAAGACACCCAAAAGTTCAAAAGAATAAAAAAAAAATTCAAAAAAATTCAAAAACAAAAACAAAGAAGTATCCCAACAATACAGTGACAGTTTTACTGTAATTTTCTGTTTCATTTCCCTGTATACTGTAATTGAGTTGTATTTGCTGTTTTTCTTTAAAACGACAATTTTGGCAACTCTTTTCAAAAAATCACCAAAAACAATTCTCTTTGCAATTTCTTCCGTCATGTCTTTGTTTGCTGTCTGCTCTTGTGTATAAGCTTGTTTGAGTGCCAGTTTTTCTTGTTTGTCATATCAATTCTCTGTTTTGTCTTAGGTATTCTTTCTTTCTTCCGGTAGTATTTTCTTTTGTTAGTGCGCTTCTATTTTGGGTAAGGGTTAAGACTTAGGCTAATTCTGGTCTTTGCAACTTCAACCAACACCAATCGAGTAGAAGAGGCAAGAGAGTATCATTATAGAAAAAGCCTAAAAAGAGTGACATACACGAGTGTTAACATTCCATCGAGTGTAAACACTTAGTGAGTGGAAAGGTCCAAATTCTTGAAAATCAAAAATTTTAACAATGGGTAGTAGGAACTCACCACCTCCTTCACCTAGAACTTTGAGGTATAGGGCCGAGTTGCAACATGCAATTCAAGACATGGCCAGAATGATGAGGCATGAGATGAGTGAACTTAGGAAAGAACTAAGTGGGAATAGGAGGGAGAGAAGGCATTCTTCTCGAGAAGGAGGAAGTGAGGATAGGTATAGTGTGGTTAGGAGTGAAGATAGGTACCATGCTGAGAGTAGTGAGGGAGAAAGACACTCTAGCCATACCTATAGGAGAAGGGAAAGAGAAAGAGAGCATAGAAGGCCTAGGAGGCGTGAGGAACCTAGAGGGTTTAGAGAAGACTACTATGAGGAAATCCCTAGGAGAGAAAGAGAGGAGTATTATGAAGAAAATCCTAGGAGGCATAGGAGAGAGCATAGGAGAGAAGAAGAGCCTAGAAGGGAACAAGGTTTTAGAGGGGTAAAAATAGAAGTCCCAACCTTTAATGGTAGAAATGATGTAGAACAATACCTAGAATGGGAACTAAAAATTGAACAAATTTTTAGTTGCCATAGGTATAGGGAAGAGGAAAAGGTTAAAATTGCCTCTCTAGAATTCAAGAACTACGCCTTAGTTTGGTGGCATCAGCTTCAGGCTGAAAGAAGAAGGTGCAATGCTCCTTTGGTTTCCTCTTGGGAGGAAATGAAGTCCATCATGAGAAAGAGGTTCATACCTCAACATTACACTAGGGAGTTGCACATCAAACTCCAAACTCTTAAGCAAGGATCTAAGAGTGTAGATGAGTACTTCAAGGAAATGGAACTTGCTTTGATTAGGGCCAACATAGTTGAGGATAGTGAAGCAACTATGGCTAGGTTTATCAAAGGACTTAATTTCGACATAAGGGACATAGTGGAATTGCATCCTTATGTAGAAATGGAGGACTTGGTACACCAAGCCATTAAAATTGAAACTCAACTAAAAAGAAAGGGTAGCTATAAAAGAGGAAACACTAGTTTTACAACTAGGAACAAGGAAACCCTAAAAGAAGATAAGGGAAAGAGCCAAGAGAAGGAGGAACCTAAGGTTCCTAGGGTTACTTCTAACCCCACTCCTTCTACTAAAAAGGAAGAGCCCTCTACCTCCACAAGAAACATCAAATGTTTCAAGTGTGATGGCAAGGGACACATAGCTTCCCAATGCCCAAATAGTTGGGCAATGTTGGTTAAAGAGAATGGAGAATACACTAGTGCAAGTGAGAATGAACAAAGTGAAGATGAGGAAAAAGAAACTAGTGAAGAAGAGAATGAAATTAAGAAAGAAGTATATAGGACCAAAGGTAAACTTTGCATGGTGAGAAGGTCCCTAGGAAATCAAATAATAAGAGAAGATGAACAAAGGCAAATTGTCTTCCACACTAGATGCATGATAGAGGGGCGAATTTGCTCCCTAATTGTGGATAGTGGAAGTTGCACCAACATAGCTAGTGAAAGAATGGTAGAAAAACTTGGATTATCTACCACACCCCACCCCAGACCATACAAGTTATCTTGGATATGTGATGATGGGGAAAGGGAAGTAAGTAGGCAAACTCTCATCTTTATTTCCATAGGTGATTATGATGATAATGTACTTTGTGATGTTGTACCTATGGATGCCACACATATTCTTCTGGGTCGACCTTGGCAATTTGATAAGAGGGCCATTCATGATGGTTACTCTAATCAAATCTCTTTTAAACAAGATGGAACTAAAATCACTTTGATGCCAATGTCCATCCAAGAAATATGTGAGGATCAAGCTCACATGAAGAGACAAATAGAGCTTGAAAGAATTAAAAAGCTTAAGATAGAGAGTGAGGATAAAAAGAAAAGGAAAAAAGAAGCTTCAAAAATAATGGTAGAAAAGGTGAAAACCAAGGAAAAACAAAAAAATAAAAGGGAAGCAATGCTCTTGCTTCATCAATTTAAAACTGCTGACTTTGATTGTTTTGCAGGAATACAAGAAAGGGAGTTGCTGGATAAAGATGGAGGGAGTAGCTACACTACAAGGGAGTTTCCTCCACCTTTTTCTCCTTTTTCTTCTTCATCTTCTTCTTCTACTACACCTCTTTCTTTTGCTAAAGCTCCCTACATGATTCCCAAGTATTATTGTTATGAGCATTAGAGATTATATGCTTGGGAATAATGAGCCTTGTTTCTTTGTTGACTAGGTTATGCAAGGATGTCCATATTGAGGCCTTAGCTTGGATTCACTAATCCAAAGGGAAGTCTCCACCTTCCTTCTATGTCATCCATCTCCTTCTATTCTTTTCTACACCTGATTTTTCTTCCTCCTTTTCAGATTTGAGGGCAAATGCTTTTCAAGGGGGAGGGGATGATGACATCCTGTCAGCTGACAGCTAATGGCTTACTTGGAGCTGCTTGAAGTGCTTGGGGCTGAGCCAAGCATGAGCCTTCCTTCATGAGGGTCAACTCTGGGTCAACTCTTGACCATTGACCAAAGTCAAAGTCAACATACAAGACTCATGTAATTAGGATTATTGATGACGTAATTAGGACCATAGGATTAGATGATGTAATTAGGACCATAGGATTTTATGATGTAATTGGGGCCATAGGATCTATTAGGGGCGCCCATGTCATGTAAGTGGGTTTAATGGCTAATTAGTGACTTAGCTACATGGGTTAGAGGGTCATGGGATCAATTCCCATGTAGGATGAATTTTAAATTCATCTTTTCCATTTTATGGAGAGTGGGGCGCATAAGTGAGTGGATTAGTGGCTAAAAGCTTAGCTTAGCTAATGCCTTTAGGTGAGTGGGTTCAAATCCCACCTTGGATGAGTATTCACTCATCTTTTTATTATTTTCCTTTTTTTTTTCTTTTCCTTGAAGTCCCACATCGCCCAAGATGGCCGCCCCCTCCCCCTCCTTCTCCTATATAAAGGAGCCCTTCCCTCATGTAAAAAAAAACATTGAATTTTGAAGTAAAGGCATTATGCCCATTTTTCTCCTCTTTGTGAGTTGAGAATCTCCTCCCTTGTGAGTTGAGTGTGCTTGGTGGTTGTTGCTTAAACCATGGATGAGTCTTATCTAATTCTCCTGAATTAGTGGCGACTGGCGATTGATCTTATCTGCTGCAAGAAAGGACTTGCATCAGTGGCGATCTTCCACTTCTTTCCTCTCCATTTTTCTTTCATTTTCCTTCACTTTCTTTCATTTTCCACGTGAATATAGCTGCTGTTCCAGCACCTATATTTGCATTTTAATTGCTTAATTTTGGTTCTAATTGGTTTGCTTTGCTCAATTCTAGGTCCTTGGCAATTCCTGTCATCAAGATTTGAGGTCAAATCCTTTCTAAGGGGGAGGGAATGATGGCACCTGTCAGTGGATTTCTGAGCTAACAGCTGGGAGCTGGTGAGCTAACAAGCTTGGACCTGTTGGAATGCTTGGAACTGAGTCAAGGCATGGGTCAACCTTATTTTTGGTCAACCCTCCCATGGTCAACCTTTGACCTTTGACCACTTGACCCAAGTCAACATGAAGATTTCCAATTAATTAGGATTTATGATGTAATTAGGACTTGCTTGTAATTTTCCTATTTCTTCCTAGTTTGGGGCGCTAATTTGTGGCTTATTGGCTTAAGCATTAGCTTAGCTAATTAGCCAAAGGATAGGGGTTCAACACCCACCTAGGATAGTTTTCCACTCATCTTTTATTTTCCTTCCCACCTAGCCACCTCATTTTCCTATAAATAGGAGACCACCCCCCTTGTATTTCACAACTTTGATGAAATAGTAAAGGCATTATGCCCATTTTTCTCCTCTTGGTGAGTTGAGAGTAAGGCTTGGTGGTTGTTTCTCAAACCATACTGAGACTTATCTAATTCTCCTGAATTAGTGGCGTCTGGCATTGGACTTATCTGCTGTGGGTGGATTCCTGCTTCAGTGGCGTCCCTACCATTTCTTCCTCTCCACTTTTTCTTTCATTTCCTCTCATTTTCTATAACTTTCTTGCGCAAAATAAGTTGCTGCCCTGCATCTTATTTTCGCATTTTAATTGCTAATTTTTTATTCTAATCGGTGGTTTTGCTCAATTCTAAATCCTATAACTATCCTGCTATCAGGGTCCATTTTCCAAATCATTTAGACTTCTTATCAACTGGTAAAATTACCTTCCAAACAAGATCTCCCTCGTTAAACAACTTAGATTTCAACCTTCGATTATAAACTCGAGATACCTGTTCTTTTTGCCTGATGATATTTTCTAAGGCTCTTAATCTAACCTCATGCAGTTCATTCAATTCGTCTAACATCAAGTTATAATAATCTTGAGTAGGTGAATCAAATTGTCTTTGTAATCTAAGTGATTGTAAATGAACTTTAATTGGCAAGACTGAATCATGTCCAACAACCAATTTATAAGGTGTGAATCTTGTTGCATCTCGAGGAGAATTTTGATATGCCACAAAATTTGACTCAAAGTCTCATGCCGATTTCGAGGTCCTTGGCCAATACGTTTCTTGATCAAGGAAATAACTGTTTTATTTACTGCCTCAACTTGCCCGTTTGCTTGAGCATAATAAGGAGTTGAATTGAGAAGCTTAATCCCATTTTCTTAGGGAAATCTCTTAACTTTTTGTCCTGTAAACACAGTTCCTTGATCAATTGAAATAGATCCAGGAATACCAAAACGAAAAATTATATTTTCCTGAATAAAATTAATCACATCTTCCTGAGCTACATCTTTCAATGGGATTGCCTCCACCCATTTTGTGAAATAATCTATAGCCACAATAATATATTTATGTCCTCTATATGACGAAGGATGAATTTGGCCAATCAAATCTATGGCCCATCCTCTAAAAGGCCATGACTTTATTATTGAATGTAACCCACTTGCAGGGGTTTGTTGTATGAAACCATGTTTTTGACATTCCTCACAGGCTTTCGAAAAATCATTACAATCTTTGGCCTTCGAAGGCCAATATAAACTTTGTCTTTTCAAAATCCATTCCATTTTTTGACCTGCTTGATGTGATCCACAATCCCCTTGATGAGTATCAACTAAAGCCTGATATGCTTCTGATTCTCCCAAACATCGAAGTAAACTACCATCTGGTGCTTTCTTATATAATTGATTTGCTAAAATTACATAACATAAAGCTCTGTACTTTAATTTTCGATCAACTGATGAGTTAGGATTTTGTAAGTATTCAATTAAAGATTTTCTGCAATCATTGACATCTAAATTTTGAATATCCAAAACTTCGAAACTCATCACAGGCATATGCCACTTTAATTGAATCAAACCTTCGAATTTAGAATTAGAAAACCTATAACCAGAAGCAATCTGTGGCAATTCATTAGCAATTTCATTATCAGTTAGAGAAACATGTTCGAATTCAACTTCATCAAAATACTTTAGCAATTGATAAGCTTTCAATAAGTATTTCGATAGTCTAGAATGCAAACATTTATACTGCTTAGTAACTTGTTTGATCACTAATTGTGAGTCTCCTCGATTCAAAACTTGTTTGACTTTGAATGATATTAAAACCTATAATCCTAATAATAAAGCTTCATATTCAACTTCATTATTTGAACGATCCATCCCTACTCAAACCATTATTTTTGTTGGTAATCCCTCAGGTGAAATTAAAAGAATTCCAATTTCAACTTATGCTTTATGTTTCGATCCATCAAAATAGAACTTCCAAGATTTTAAATCCACGAAGTCCAATTCATTAATTCGAATTCGAGGATGATCAACTAAGAAGTTAGCCATAACTTGGCCTTCCACAGCTTTTAATGGAAGATATGTTAGCGAAAATTCAGTTAAAGCTAACACCTATTTACCTACTCTACCGTGAAGAATAGGCTTCCACAACATGTGCTTTATTATATCATAATGAGAAATTGCATATACGTCAAAAGGTTTTACATAGTACTTTAACTTCGTACAAGAAAAATAAAGACATAAAAATAATTTCTCAATTGCACAATATCTAGTCTCAGTATCATTAAGAGTTCTACTAAGATAATACACTGCTCTTTCTACTCCATTTTGGTCTTCTTAAGCTAGCATACTTCCTAATGTCTCTTCTGATGTAGATATATATAACTTTAGAGGCTTCCCTTGAATTGGAGGTGTCATGATTGGAGGATTAGTAAGAATCCTCTTTATTTCTTCGAATGCAATTTGGTGTTCCTCTCTCCATTCGAATTTTTCTTCCTTCTTAAGCTTCAAAAGAGGAGAAAACACCTTGGTCTTAGCTGAGAGATTCGCTATAAACCTTCGAAGAAAATTAATTTTACCCAAAGGTAAACACTAGAAGGGGGGTTGAACTAAGAAGGTAAACACCATTGTCAATCTCTACTCCTTTTTGATGAACTAAGAAGCCTAGAAAACTACCTGCAGATACACCAAAGGCACATTTAATAGGATTCATTTTCAATATATGTAGCCTCATTCTTTCAAATGCTCCTTTCAAATTTGAAAGATGGTCATTTTTTATTTAGATTTTACTACTACATCATCAATATAAACTTGCATGAATCTGTAGAAAACACAGGTAAACACTAGAAGGGGGGTTGAATAGTGTTTATATATAACTTGACGTTTTCTAGAAACTTTTTTCTTAAAACTGAATCTTTCTGAAAAGTTCAAACAAATGAAGAGTTATCTGAGGATTAAATATCGTCTGAAGCAGCTTCAGACACTATGAAAACAGATTTTTTTAAACAAGATTTTACGTTAAATTTTTGTATGAACAAGTTCAATCCCCTTAAGGTTAGTATGAAAACAAAATTGAAGGAGATAACGGAAAGAGATACTCAGGCACAAAGTTTATTCTGGTTCACTCACAATCACAGTGAGCTACGTCCAGTCCCAAAGCAAAACACGCTATGTATTTTCCACTAATCTGATCAGATTACAAGTATTCTTTTCTCTCAAGCCTGTTCAGGCTCTACCACCAAGTATTGTTTACACAACAAGCCTCTCCAGGCTCAACAAACAAGTATTCTTTCTTCCACCAAGCCTCTTTAGGCTCTCAGACACCAAAAAAAGTGTTTACAAAGAATTTGTTTAAGTTGATGAACTACAAAAATAGTTCGTAACTTAAACAGGTAGATGTACAAGAAAACTGAGTTAAACTCAAGATATGAAAAATTGTGTACAAATGAAAATTATCAGAGTTTGTTTTTCTGTGAAAATACTTAGCAGTTTAAGAGCGTCTTGTTTCTTAAGAATTTTCAACATCTACATGGGTCTTCAATGCAGCTATTTATAGAGGAATGATGAAGTCCGTTGAGAAACATCCGTTGAGAGATAGCATTAAATGCTATTTAATCCGTTGTGAGATGATCTTTTGACATAGTGCAAAGGTTGCAGACTACGCTGACCTTCTGCAAAAACTACGTAGCAGACTTTCCTCTATTTTGCATGAGTTTCAAACGCCTGAAAAGTATTGTTCCGCATGCCTTGAAACAGAAAGAATGAATTGCGTGTAAGGGAAGGATTGCAGAGATGCTTTGACTCCAGGAGAAAACTTCAGAGGCTTTACTCTTCAGAAAACTTCTAGTAATCAACACCAGCAATCTTCCGAGAGTATCATTCTTTAGATGAACTAAGATTTCAGACAACTTGAGTCTTCAGACAGACAACACTTCAGACTGATTGACCTTCAGAATGACAAGGCTTCTTCAGAGAGTCTTGGTGCTTCAGCGAGCTTGACTCCTTCAGACAGATATGTCATAAATGCTTAAGTTCATATGGTCAACTTTAGCTGGAATCAAAGTAAATCCATTAAACGCATGTGCAACTTTTCAATAGTTAAAAACAAAATATGTATTCATTAAAACATAGAAGATAAGTTAGTTCTCTTAGAAATTTTTTTATAAATTTCTTGAGACTTAACATTCCCCCCTTTTTAATAATGATAAATTTTGTTTTAACAAGGAAATCATAGCATAAAAGTTAAATAGATATAAGTTTCGAAATGCTCTCCCTTAATCAGATAACTCAAGTATTTTAGGGTCCTACCCCTAAGTATAATAACTTAAGTTTCTTTTCTGAAGATTTCCTTTTTTGAAACATTGAAAATCAGATTTTCTTGTTAGTACTCCCCTATTTGTCATCAATCAAAACGAATAAGAGCAAACGGATCGTAGATAATTCTGCGCAATATATACTACATATAAAGTTCAGCGCAATGTAAACATATTAAAGACATGAGAACATGCATGAAAATAGAACACATTCAATTAATCAAAGGGAATTTGTTCAAACATCAAAACAAAACATTGTTTTTTAAAGAAAATGGCTAAGCATCACAGACTAAGTCTATCCAATTTTCTTTCCCAAAAGAGCTTCTTCAGTGAGAGCTTTAATCTCCAGCCTGTGCCTTTGAAGTTCAGATAGAACAACAGACTTGAAATCAGCTTGCCCTGCTTGAAGTTGTTGTTGGGTTGCCATGATCTGATCTATTTTCTGAACAAGTTCTGCATACTTCAGACTCAGCTACTGATTCTCTCTTCTCAAAGCAACATTCTCCTCTTCAATATCTTGTTCATAGAGGACAATAGAGAGATGCCTGCAGAAGAATCTAAACAACTGAAAACCCTTAGGAAGCCCAAAAATAGCATGCCTAGAAACAACACAGAGGTACTACATGTAGGGTCTCTTATGAATCACCCAATCTTCATGAAATTCTCTAGTAGACAGAGGGAATTGATCCGGAAAGAAATCTCTCTTCTCAAGAAAATACATGCTTCCAGCAGTAATAGAGTCTTCAACATTCCATGAGGTTCCAGAAGTAGAACCTACTTGTTCTCTGATGTGCCAGTAAGAATTCCAAACCCAATCTCTCTAAACATGATCAAGTCCTCCTTCATGTCTCCTGAGATATTCTGGTAACTTTCTCCATTCATCAGGAGTCATAGGCTTGAAAGGCGTGGGATAGAGAGGGTACACCTTCTTATCTTTATTCTTCTCAGTAACTCTTTCAACAAAAGGATACCTGGGGATGATTCTGTCAGGTTGCACAAGGATCCTGGTAGACAACTTCACTGAATTGGGAAAAGGAGGCTTGAAATCTCTACAACTTGAGGCTCTCATGATATGTTGATCAATCAGTTTAGCTTCCAGACACAGCATCCTGACCACTACCCAGTCTTCATAAGATAAGTAGTGTTGGTCTTAAATAAATGGATCAAGCAATTTCCAGGTATGATGAGGATATTGTACTCCTCTTCTGATATTTTCTAGTTGATCAGGTAGAAGGTACTCTTCTTCTCCTTTCTCTTTCTGAGATTGCAGCTTTCTGGTCCTTGCTGCTTCAGCTGATTCCAAAATCAATCCTCTAGGTGTAGCAAGAGGTGGTGCAGCTTTAAAGAACAATAGTTCTCCATACAGATTAGGGAACTTGGGAACTCTGGGCCTTTCCTTCAAAGGAACATTGTAGAATCTATGAGGCACTTCAGCCACAGCCATCATCTGAGCATCAGTTAGGGCTTGCAGTGCTAAGTCATAGGTTGGTTCCCTAAACAAATCCCTTTCCTTTTCCTTCAACATCATTTCTATTGGAAGATTACTCCCTTTCCATATATAAACAGCAGAATGGGAGTGCTGAGAATTCCCTTCAGAGCCTGCATCAAATGACTCAGAAGAAGATGATGAAGAGGATTTGGGAGAGGGGGAAGGATTTTTCTCCTCATCAGAAGGAGTTTCATTGCCAAAAATGGCCTTTATCCTTTTGGGTGCAGGTTGCACTTCCTTATTCTGACTAAAAGCTTCTGGTTGCTATACCACTTGTGATTACTTTTGACTTTCTTTCTCTTCCTTTTTCTTCTTCAATTCTTATAACTTTTTCTGTCTTTCCAGTTCAACAGCTTCTTGGAACTTGATGGCTTCCTGTTGTTGAACAGAATGGCTTCTGGTAACCCTTTGAGTAATCTCAGGAACTGAGGATAGAAGCCTTCTCCTTTTAATCTTCCTTGCTTTGGCACTTAATCTTTTTCTTTTCAGCCTTGAGCTAGCTTGCTCCAATCTCTCATCCTCAAGAATAGCTTGTTGTGCAGCAACAACTATTGCAATATCTTAAGCTTCTTGTTCCTTCACATTTGCTGCTTCCTCAGCTTCTAGAGCAGTTGCTATGGCAGCAACTTGATGTAATTCTGGATCTGGATGACTGGCAGCAAGTGGCATTGCATCAATAGTCCTTTCAGAGGAACCATGATCAGATTCCAAATGAATGGGTATTGTTGCAGCACTATTTTGATATGAACACTACCTTGCCCTCAGAGACTAAGATAGGCTCAGTGACTTGAGTAGATGGAACCTCATTGGTCTGACCCACCATTTCAGATTGTCCTTTAGGGACTTTCTGAATAGGTTCAGAAGTTCTGAGTTGTGCCTGCACACCTTTAGATGATCTGACAACTGGTCTTTTTATAACAAGCTTGGATCTGAGCTTCTTCTAAACAACTTTGGTTGGAGTTTTCTGTGGAACAAAATCTTCCTTTCTGGCATCACCCTTCATCTCTTCTTCAAGAATCTCAATGGTTCTTCTCTCAGTAACTTGAGTCTTTTGTAGAATCACAGATTCCTTCAAAGTAGGTTCTGGAGGAGGTGGCACCACATCAATGTGCATCTTCTTTACATTCGCAACAGAGAAATAGGCAGGTGCCTTTTGATCAGTTCTCCTCTCAACTGGAACCTTGAAGTGCAACAATATTTTGTGAATCAAGGTGTTGTGAGGGAAATTGCTTGTTGAGTCATTCACACTCTTCTTCATGTGAGTGAACAGCAGCCTTGGAAGATCAACTTTCTGTTTCTTCAGAAGATGAATCAAACAGAATCTCTCCAACTTACATAGGTGATCCTTGCTACCCATTTTGGGAATGATGGTACTCCCCAGAATGGCATGCAGAATTCTGGCTTTAGGAATCATGTAAACAGCTTCCTTGTCTTCAGGACTTTCATCACCATACAAAAGTTTGTTGTAAGCCCTAGAGCCTTCATGCTTCCCTTCCCAGCCCTTATAGAAGATACTTCCTGCTAACTGTACTCTAGTCACAAGACCTAGGATTTCAGCATCTACAAACACTGAGACACCAAGAACCTTGGACACAATGGATCATTGCCCAGGAGTGCACTCCGCATTCATCTAGAAGTCTTTGACACTTTGCTCGTGCCACTCACAATTGACAGCTTCAAAGAACAAACTCCACCCAGCACCATCAAACTCTGCTATAAGATCAACATCTTCATCCCTAATATTTTCAAGGTCCACTACATTGCTTTTGACGATCTTCCCTCCTGCTGATTTCTTAGAGGCCATTGCAGAAACAGAAAAAGTGCATAGAGAAAAGCTTGGAGATGAAGCAACTTTGGTGACAAGAGAGTTTTGAGCACAAAAGAGAACTTTGAGAGACATAACCATTCAAGTGCCTTCACAACTCTCTATATATAGTCTCCTAGAGCAGTAATGATGACATTTGTAGAGACTGCGCAGACTTTAGTAACTATGCATCGTGCTAGGGGTTTTTTGAAAATTGGATAACCAAACGTCTCAGATAGCCACGTCACTCGGAGAAACAAAGTTTTAGACAGTGACTAAATTCAGACAATGCATGTTTCAGACAAAACATATATTTCAGATAAATATGCATTTTAGATAAAAGTCATTTTTCAGAGAATGCATGTATATTCAGATTATCCCTTATGAACCTAAACCTATCATCAGCTAAGGGTTTTGTGAATATGTCTGCCCATTGATGCTCTGTGTCAATGAACTTAATATCAAAAATACATTTCTGAACATAGTCTCTAATGAAATGATGTTTGATTTCAATATGTTTTGCTCTAGCGTGTTGAATAGGATTTTTAGAAAGATTAATTGCACTTGTATTATCACACATCACAGGTATGCAATTCAGAGAGATATTAAAATCTTCTAACTGATATTTTATCCAAAGAAGTTGTGAACAACAACTTGCTACTGCAATGTATTCAGCTTCTGCTGTTTATAATGCAATTGTGCTTTGTCTCTTGCTTGACCAGCTGATCATGTTATTTCTAAAGAAATGACATCCACCACTGGTACTCTTTCTTTCCACTCTATCTCCAGCAAAATCAGCATCACAATATCCTGTTAACCTGCATTCCTTACTCTTCTTATAGCACATACCAAGATTAGTAGTACCATTTAGGTATCTAAAAATTCTCTTTATAGCCTTGTAATGAGTTATTCTTGGATCTGATTGAAATCTTGCACACAAGCATACACTGAACATAATGTCAGTTCTACTTGTTGTAAGATACAATAGTGAACCAATCATACCTCTATACGAAGTTTGGTCAACTGGTTCTTCTCCTTCATCTTTGCTTAAGATGGCAGAGGGGTGCATGGGAGTTGTCATGGGCTTGAAGTCATTCATTTTAAACTTCTTTTCTTTTGTATATTTTTCCTGATGGATCCATATACAGTCAGATTCTTGCTTAATCTCAAGTCCCAAAAAGAATTTTAATTCTCCCATCATACTCAATTCAAATTCAGACTGCATGAGCTCATAAAACTCCTTGCATAAAGAAGAATTAGTTGAACCAAAGATGATGTCATCACCATATATCTGGACAAGTATGAAATCTTTGTTAGACAATTTTCTGAAAAGAGTTGTGACTACTTTTCCTCTTTCAAAACCATTTTTGATGAGAAAATTGCTCAGTCTTTCATACCAAGCTCTTGGATCTTGTTTAAGACCATACAAAGCCTTTTTCAGTTTAAAAACATGTTCTGGAAAAGTAGTATCTTCAAAACCAGGGGTTTGTCTAACAAATACTTCTTTCTCAATGATCCCATTAAGAGAAGCACTCTTAACATTCATTTGATATAGTTTGATGCCATTATTTGCTGCATAAGAAAGTAGAATTCTAATAGCTTATAGTCTAGCTACAGGAGCAAAGGTTTTAGTGAAATCAATACCTTCTTGCTGATTGTAGCCTTGAACAACCAATCTAGCTTTGTTTCTGATAACTTTCCCTTCTTCAGATAGCTTGTTTCTAAACACCCATTTGGTTCCGATAATAGTTTTCCCATGGGGTTTAGGGACAAGTGTACAGAGATCACTCCTAGCAAATTGATTGAGCTCTTCTTGCATGGCTAAAATCCACCCTTCATCAAGCAGAGCTTCATCAATGTTCTTTGGCTCAATTTCAGAAAGCAGAGCAAGAGTATTTACTTCTCTAAGTGTTGATCTTGTTCTTACACCTTCTGAAGTATCACCAATGATTTGCTCCTTAGGATGATAAGATCTATATCTCCATTCATTTCTCTGAAGAGGTACGGTCACTGTCTGAGACTCAACATTTCCTGTTGTCTAAAGAGGTACAGTTTCAGACGTTTCAGCATCAGATGGTCCTTCAGAGGATTCTTCATCTTTCATTTTTGACTTTTTAGACGATGGGTTCAACTCAATTACTACAAAGTCATCTTCAAGATCTGATAGTTCCCTATCAGTCTCTTTCTTATCATTGAATTTTACATGAATTGATTCTTCAACAGCTAAGGTTCTAGAGTTGTAAACTCTGTATGACTTTGATGTTTCAAGGTATCTAATGAAAAATCCTTTATCTGACTTAGCATCAAATTTTCCAAGATCATCTTTAGTGTTAAGTATAAAACACTCACATCCAAAGATGTGGAAATATGAAATGTTGGGTTTTCTTCCTTTCCACAATTCATAAGGAGTCCTTTTCAGAATTGGTCTTACCAATATTATGTTTTGAAGGTAACATGTTGTGCCAACAGCTTCTGCCCAGAAAGATCTTGGTAGATTGCTTGAAATGAACATGGTCCTTCCCATCTCTTGCAAACTTCTGTTCTTTCTCTCAACTACCCCATTTTTCTGAGGAGTTCTTGCCACAGAGAAATTGTGAGAGATCCCATTCTCTTCACAGAACAGTATGAAGTTCGTATTTTCAAACTCACAACCATGATCACTTCTTATGGCTGAAATACAGAACCCTTTTTCGTTATGTACCTTCTTGCAGAATATTGTGAAATTCCTGAAGGTCCCATCCTTGTTTCTGAGGAATATCACCCATGTAAATCTAGAATAGTCATCAACAATGGCCAACCCATATTTCTTACCACTAAGAAATATGTTAAATCCAAAGAATGAATATGACTCTAGCCAATGCTTCTCAAATGCTTGGTGTGAAATCTCAAAGGTTCATGACTTATAAAAAGAAGCAATGGGTAAGAAAAGTAGTGTTCAATTCACCAAGAACACGGTATTAAAGATTTTTATCCTCAATGCATATTCATTTCATAGAGTCAATGAATTTGAAGCACATTCCTAATAGGTTCATGCTAAGGTATTGTATGCTTGGTAAATGAATTATTAGAATTGATTGAGATTTATGTGGACATTCTATTCTAATCACCTTATTAGTATTAAACATAAAAAGAAAATGATTAGAAGATCAAAAGAAATGTTCTAGTACTGCTAGTTTAAAATTCTGACATAGCTACCTTTAAATTAGAAGTCTGTTTTAGGTGAAACCAATTTTGTTTGAAAGATTATTTATGGTAGTATCAAACTGGAAAATTTGAGAATTTTACCTTAATCACAAAAGTCCCAGTAAATTTTTGAATACAGCAGTCCTGTTATAAGTTCTGATATAGACCAGTCCACTTCAACAGATCATAACTTGAGCTACAGAAATGCTTTTTGAATGAAACCAGTTTTATTTGAAAGCTTATTCATGGTATTATTAAACTGGAAAGTTTGGGAATTTTATCTTAACCACAAAAGTCCCAGTAAATTCATGAATATAGTTGTTCTGTTATAAATTCTGATATAAAGCAGTCCACTTCATCAGATCATAACTTGAGCTACAAGAATGATATTTGAGTGAAACCAATTTCATTGGAAAACTGATTCATATTAATTTTAGACTGGAAATTAAAGTTTCAGAATTTTTGAACATCTAAATAATTCCCAGTAAGTCATTAAAGTAGGTTGTTCTGTTATATGATCATATTTGAGCCTACTATTTTTGGATGTTTATAACTAGAGCTAGGAAAATATTTTTCAAGTGAAACCAATTGGATTTAAAAGATAATACATAATAGTTTAATCCCATTAAGTATCAAAATTTTTGGTTTTATGGATTTGTATTAGTGCATAAAAACCAGAACTGTCCCATTCTGCACTTTGTGATAAATCAGTCAACTTAAATGCATCATATCTTGGGATAGGAAAATCCAAATTGCATGATCTTTGTCTTGTTAGAAAGATTAAGATATCTAGTTTATTATGGTAAAATCTCATACTTATGTGAGTTGAAAATAATTCACAGATGCAGTTTGAAGTACATGAGTCAGTGAGATTTTTGTGATTCAGATCAGGAACTTGCTGATTAGAACATCTCTGAATTATGAAAAACATAATGAGGAATATTCAACAAGCTTCCAATGATCCATACATACCCAGGAGCTGGAAATTTGAAAATGCTCACCCTTATAATTAAATTGTTGGTGATACACTAGAAGAAGAACTTGAACATTTTGAAAAGAACAAAGTGTGGACACTAGTTTCCCCTTCTCTAAATCACTCCATCATCGGAACTAGTTGAGTTTTCAAAAACAAGATTGATGAGAAAGGTAAAGTGATCAAAAGCCAAGAAAGCAAGAAGATGATAAAATATCCATTCATCAAGAGAAGTGCATAAAGAATATTCTCATAAAATTCAAAATGTGTGGAGCCAAACCAATGGACACTCCAATGCATTGATCCAATTTGCATGATAAAGATGAATATGGTAAGTTTGTTTCTGACAAAGAATACAGAGGTATGATTCCTTCCTTATTATATTCAATATCAAGTAGGCAAGCTGTTGTATTTTCTATTGGTTTATGTACAAGGTTTCTATCTTCTCCTAAAGAATTTCATGTCATATCTGTGAAGTGAATATTTAGATTCCTTGCTTCAGCTACTAATCTTGGCCTTTGGTGCAAGAAAGGAACAAGTTTTGATCTTGTAGGATATATGAAGTTGATTTTGCTGGAGTTAGGGTTGAGAGAAAGAGCACAAATGGTGAATGCCAATTTCTTGGTTAATCTCTCATATCATGGATGTGCAGGAAGCAAAATACTATTGCCCTATCCACTGTAGAAGCAAAATATTATCATTAGTAAGTTATTCACAAATGTTGTTTAAGCATTAAATGAAAGATTACTCCCGGAGGTACTCTGAAATCCCAATCTTATGTGATGATGAAAGTTCTATGAACCTATCTATCAATCCCATGCATCACTTTGTTAAGACAAACTCACTCCTAATGTTTTTAATGAAGTCAAACCATCAAGGAAAGAGGTTGCAAAAGCAAAGCATGACATGCATCTTGTTATTACTAACTATTTGCTCAAAGTGTTGGCAGAATTCTGGACCTTAAATATACAGGATAATTCTCTTACGCTAAGATGTTGCCAAGGATATGAATTAGCTCAAAATCATTCTTTGAAGCATGAAATGTATAAATCTAGAATAAAGATTTACCAAGATATAAACAAAAACAAGAGCTGCTGAGCAAATAAGATTGTAGGTCAGACTTAGATTGAGAGTTAGACTCAGATGCATAACTCAGATGCAGGACTCAGACTCAGACGCAAGCCTACATAGAAGAACTGAGACTCAGATGAGAGCCCAAGACTGAGACCATAACTCAGATACAAGAGCGGCCATTAGACAAAGCCTGAGACTCAGACTCAGCCTAAGGACACAAGGCACAAGGAGTCAACAGAAGTCGAGACAAGGACACTGCACACGCTAACACAAGGCAGTGCGCACGGTACCTTTTGGAAGGACACCCTTCTCTCTCTGCAATGGTCACCAATGGCCATATAACGCCTAGTTTCATTTGAATTAAATGCTAGAATCAACAGTGAAGAAGAGAGAGAGACTACGCTGAATATTGAAGAAATTTTTGCATCTCAACTACATCTCAAGTCAGTCTCAAGCCATTCTCATCTCAGATACAGTCTCAACTTGAGAACACCTCTGTAGTCTCGTCTATTCTCTTTCAAGATCTTAAATTCCTATCCTTTTAAAAGAGAATACTCCTAGTTGATTTCACTGTTTATCCATACCTTGTATGTTGTAAGCTAAATCTTTATCATTCTATCAATCTCTGTAAGCTGTCTCAGCTGAGATAAGAAAGAGCCCAGTCTCGGTGTGAGTTGTAAAAAGCCTGAAGAGGCCCAGTGAAGAATACTTGTTTCACAGCCAAGGTAGGAGAGCCTAAGCTTTGTGTGAGGGTGAGCCTGAAGAGGCAGCAGGAATACTTGTATTTGACAAGGTTGTCAATAGTGGAAATCTCACAAGTTGTGAGGACTGGATGTAGCCCAAGGAGTGGGTGAACCGGGATAAATCAATGTGCATGTCTTTCCCTTATCTCTTTACTTATATTGCATATTTAATACCTGAGACGTACCTGCTTTAAAACAAGTTAAAATTTGATTAAACTACTGAGTCTTAACTGCTGAGATTCACACTTACACACTTAATAATTATAATGAGTTAAGACAACATCTTATCTAACCTTCTGATCCTCCGAGTTATTAAACTTGAGAATAAGTCTCAACTTGAGCTTAAGATTTTCTGGAACAAAATTTTAAAAGTCTCTATTCAACCCCCCTTCTAGAGACAACCAACCAACTTCACAATTTAGATCAAAACATATTGACATCAAGTATTATTTTATTAGAGATCATGGTCATGAGCATGACATTGAACTGAAATATGTTGAGACAAAGTCTTAACTTGCTGATATCTTTTCTAAACATCTTCTAGAAGAAAGATTAAACTTCATTAAAGATCAAATGCATATGTGTGTGATTAATTGATTGATATATTATGTGTTCTAAGTTCAACATGAGCCTTCTTTACCTAATCTAGAACACTTAGAAGGTGAATTTCCCCATCAAGAAGAAAAAATCATGCTTCCGAAGAGTTAGAAAAGAGATGGAATTCTTTTTATTGGTGTTTGAGTTTCTTGATTTTATAATCTTCCTTTTTAGTGAAAGAGTTGAGCTATGTGTTTTTTCCTTAAAAAAGGCAAACCTAGGATATTAAGGTGAAACCATTTTACCTTTGTTATCAACAGTAGCTTTTGTTACCAATCTCCTAGGATCCAACACTCTCATTGTCTCTTTCCCTCTCATTCTTACATTCTTCAATGCCTAAGAGGGTGTTGTTTCTTTCATTTTTATTCACAATAAATTTAGGAGCATTTATATCCAAGATTAGTTAATGCATTTTTACTGCAACTTCTATGTTTAGATGTGATGGTGGAAATCAAGGGAAATTCAATGTTACTCACACTTTAGTTCTTTGATGAATCTATACATGCCTTCCATATGACATGTTTCTCACCAAGCTTTTTAGGATTCATTAGAAAAAGGTAGAGCCTCCATGAAAACCTTTGGGACTAATATGGTAAATCAGCTCCATGCCTCTCCTATATTTGATTCTTATGTCCCATCATCTTATGATAAAGTACAAGCCCTTATTCTTGATGATTCAAATCAGTTTGGATAAAGGGATCCTGTCTTCAACATATTAGAAATGAGAAAGTGTCTTAAGATTGTGTAATATGCAAGAGAAAGAAGTAAGGATTGTGTAGTATCAATTCTGGTTTAACACATTTGTGTTACTAGTAAGTGCTTCTTAAGTTTTACCAATGCCTTTAGCTCACTTCCAACCAACTTAAGACATATAGATGACTGCTACTTGATCTTATTTAGATCATCCCTCACATTCTAAGTAGCCTAGGCTAGGCAATGATAAGAACTTATTCTTTCCTATCATTTTCATGCTCATTTTGATGGATGACAAAAGGGGGAGAAGAATAAAAAGATTCAGACATAACAAATTTCTATCTGAATGTTATAAATTAAGGGGGAGAAATAATTCTTTTTTGTTAAATCCCATTTTTGTTATCTGAATGTTATAAATGGCACAAATTCAGGGGGAGATTTAATTTTGTATTGCTAAATCACTTGATTATTATTTCCCTCATTCAAAATACTTAAGATTTGTTCATAAAAGTTTGTCATCATCAAAAAGGGGGAGATTGTAAGGTCCAAGACCCTTTTGAGAAAAGGTTTTAATGACAACAAACTTTCACAACAATATTCTAAGTATTCTGAATACTTTGGTACTAATCTTTTCACTTGAGAATGCTTGAAAGAATACATGAAAAGTTACATAAGGAAGGTTCAAAGATAAAAAACATCATTTAACATCAGAACATGTGTCCAGAAGAATGTTACATAGAGCTTTCATGTCAAAAGTGATGAAACAAGTTTAAGAAGTAGCTTCTTAGCTTCGAGAAGGTCAAGATAGTTCATCTAAGATCCCATGAGTATTAAACTGAGTTGTATCAAGACTCAGAAGCAAAGTTGAAGCTTTGGAAGGATCATTCAAGACCATTAGAAGCATGAGAAGGAGCTTTTCATAAAACCTGACACCTTCTGAATGTGAAAGATCACTTAATCAATTCAAGCATATTCATTCTAAATGTTGCTGATGCAAAAAAAGCAATTGGAGAAGGTCCAATCACTAGAAATACATTTTTATCCTTAGAAGCAGAACTTACAATTTCTGCAGAAGCATCAAATTCTTATTTCAAGTTGTAAACAAGTTCAAAGTATCTTTAGAACCATTGAACAAGTTCCCACACTCATCAAGCTATTATCCTTGAATATTTCAAGATTGAATAACACTCAAAGAAGCTTCCAGAAGCATAATTACTTCTCTCACAATGCAAATAAAGCAAGGATAAAAGATTGGAAGCTTTACTAGCATGTTTGAAACTTCAGAAGTAGAAAACAGAATTTCTGCACACTTGAAGAAGAAGAAACAAATTTCTGCATACTTCCAGAAGAAGAAACAGAATTTTTGTACACTTATAGAAGAAACAGTTTGCTCCAGAAGAAGAAACAGAATTATGCACACTTCCAGAAGAAGAAACAGAATTTCTGCACACTTCCAGAAGAAGAAAAAAAAAATTCTGCACATTTCCAGAAGAAACAGTTTTCTACAGAAGAAGAAACAGAATTTCCGCATACTTCCAAAAAAATTTACAGAACCTGCTACAATTTCAATTTAAAGGAGTTTAAGACATCTTTTGCTAAAAACGAGAAAATGCCCAGTATTTATGCATGTCTTACTAACTACTCCAAAAGAAGAAAGCTCAAACAGAATGCAATTACTGGCTTCAGAAGATACGCTCCCGAAGATATGACCAGTCAAAGCTGAAGAAAGAGAAAAGCTGTCACATGAAAGTGACAGCCCTTAGATGACCAGCTGGGGACTTGTCTTCCTCTTCAAGCATTTCCAACGGCTAGTTTGACCACCATAACTCTATAAATACAGCCCCATTCAGCTGGGCAAAATCAAGGAGAACAAAGGGAAGAAATCCAAAGAGCCATAATGTAGAAATTCCCTTCTAGAGTGAGGTTCTCCTTCAACCACTCCAAAATGCAGAGCTACTGTTCATAATTCTTAGAGAGTGTGTTTAGGTTCAGTTTTTTAAAGATTAATCCACTCCATAAGTTTTTTGTGAGCCATAAGTAAAAAAAAAAACCCATCTCTTGTTGAAGAGTGTTTGTGACCTCCCAAGCTAACTAGAGAGAGTTAGTGTTGGTTTGAGGGTCTGTAGAGCATGCAAACGCTGAGCAAAAAATACATGTGTTAGAGCCTTAAGAGGCTGCAGAATAATACTTTTAAGGAGCCTGAAGAGGCTGCAAAAGAATACTTGAAAAGAGCATGAGGAGGCTGTGGGAGCAAAGAATACCTTGTAATCAAGATTGATTAGTGGAAAATCCTATTGAGGTAGGTACTGGACGTAGCCCAAGGATTGTGAGGGTGAACCAGTATAAAAATCATCTGTGCAATGTCTCTTACTCTTACTCTCTTTAATTTTCTGCACTTACATTTATTGATTTGCTAGTTATTGTTCATACTTTGAATATTTAGCAAGTTGTAAACCAGATTTTGATAAACCTATTTTTGAACTGATATTTTCATATAAATCGCATCCATATCAGTTCAAATACTGATCTGGAAAGTTTCATTAAATTATGAAACTTTTGGGTGCTTCAAAAGCACATGTCTTGAAATCTATTCATGTTCAACATTGAAACTTGGGGTTCAAACTACCAGATTTTGATAAACCTATTTTTGAATTGAAATTTTCACATAAATAACATCCATATCGGTTCAAATACTGATCTGGAAAGTTTCATCAAATTATGAAACTGTTTGGTGCTTCAGAAGCATATTTCTTGAAATCTGTCCATTGTTCAACATTGAACTTGGGGTTCAAACTACCAGATCTTTACAAACTTGATTTTATTCAGATTTAACTTTATTTTCTGATTGTTTACTATTTAAATATCTGATCTGGAAAGTTTCATCAAGTTTCAAGTTCATTTGATACTTCAGAAGAAACATTTATCAGATTTCATTGTGTAACTTGATTTAAAAATATCAGATTGATATAAACTTTCTTCTAAACAAATTTTCTTGTATAATCTTATTAGTTATTGGTTAAATAACTATTCTGGAAAGTTTTATTAAAATATAAAATCATTTGACCCTTCAGAAGAATGGTTTAAAGTGACAGATTCACTGTTTTGCTTCTGCATAACTGCAGAAACATTATATTATTCTTCTGAACCTTATTTGAAGTTGTTTCTACATTAAATACACTATATGGAAGAATAAAATTTAATGATATTAGTCCTTATGATATTGCTTGCCTTTGATAAGATAGTTTCAATCAACTTAGTTGGCATTATACACTAACCACCATCTTCTAGACGTAACTTCTGATAGCCAAGGTATTCCTTGAGCAAAGATCTGCAAGTTTCTAAAAATATTTGTAGGTTGGACCAAAAGTTTTCAAGGGTCACAATTCAACCCCCCTTCTTGTGACTCTCTGATTTACTTCAGATGTATCCTTCTTTGGTAAAGGAAACAACATATCCACTGTCACATAATTGACTTATGCTCAGAAGATTATGTTGAAGTCCTTCAACCAGAAGAACATTTTTTATAAGAGATTGAGGAGTCATACCTACTGTCCCTATGCCAGTGATCCTCCCTTGCTGGTTTCCACCAAAGGTGACAACTCCACCTTCCTTAGGTCTAAGGTTTTGGAACAAAGACCTTTCGCCCGTCATGTGTCGCGAGCATCCACTGTCTAGGTACCATTTGTGGAGTTTTCTTTGTCCTGTTAAACACTTCTGCAACAGGAACAGTTAAAGATTTAGGTACCCATATTTTCTTGGGTCCTTTCTTGTTAGCTTTGGGTTTCTTCTTCCCCTTGTCCTTACATCTAGACACATGGTGTCCAGGTTTCCATAATGAGAACACCCTTTACCTTTCTTATCAACCTTTTTAGAAGGACTAAGAATAGAGGGTGTAAGGTCCAAGACCCTTTGAGCAAAGGTTTTAATGACAACAAACTTTCACAACAATACTCTAAGTTTCTGAATACTTTGGTACTCATATTTTCACTTGAGAATGCTTGAAAGAATACAGGAAAAGTTACATAAGGAAGGTTCAAATATCAAAAACATCATTTAAACATCAGAACATGTGTCCAGAAGCATGTTACATAGACTTTCATGTCAAAAGTGATGAAACAAGTTCAAGAAGTAGCTTCTTAGCTTTAAGAAGGTCAAGACAATTCATCTAAAGATCTTATGAGTATTAAACTGAGTTGTATCAAGCTTCAGAAGCAAAGTTGAAGCTTTGGAAGGCTCATTCAAGACCACTAGAAGCATGAGAAGGAGCTTTTCATGAAACCAGACACCTTCTGAATGTGAAAGATCACTTAAGGAATTCAAGCATATTCATTCCAAGTGTTGCTGATGCAAACAAAGCAATTGGAGAATATCAATATCACTAGAAACACAGTTCTGTCCTTAGAAACAAAACTTATAGTTTCCGCGGAAGCATCAAATTCTTATTTCAAGTTGTAAACATGTTCAAAGTATATCTAGAAGCATTGAACAAGTTCCCACACTCCTCAAGATATTATCCTTGAATATTTCAAGTTGAAGAACACTTCCAGAAGAAGCAGTTTGCTCCAGAAGAAGAAACAGAATTTCTGCACACTTCAGAAGAAGAAACAGAGTTTCTACATACTGCAAAAGAAGAAACAGAATTTCTACACACTTGCAGAAGAAACAGCTGCAGCAAGACTGAATAAGAAACAGATGCGGCAAGAGTGAAGAAGAAACTAAGGAATTTGGATTTTCAACTAAATTAATTCCTCTAAAAATAGAAAGTGCATCAATATTGCTTAGACATTATTTGCATAAATAATGATGTCATAAGAAAGTCATATCTTTGATCAAAGAAGTTGTTGCAGAAGAACTCCACTGTCAGGATGTCTACAAAAGAAGTTGTTTCCTGAAAATCCATATTTCTCAGTTTTCTCTGTCTGCAAGGGTTCAAAATATTTTTAAATTAATTCCTTAATTTTAATATGTCTAAAATAATCTTCTCCATAAGTTTGAAGGTTAAGTTTCAGAAGGAATTAATCTCTATAGAAGAAATGCTCTCCAGAAGAAATAATCCATCAAATGACAGTTGTCTTTGACTATGACAGCCTGCACCTGCAGAAATACAGTCTGCTCTTGAAAGGGACAACTCCTTTCTCAAAGTCGGAGCTGCATCAACCACTCCAAAGGTTTCCAACGGCTAGAATTCTCAAAATGCCTATAAAAGGAACTCACCTCTTCATGAGAAAAGACACACCTCTCTCCAGAAGAAGTATCCGAGCATAGATTTACAAATCCATCTTCTGGAGACTTTCTCTTGTAGGAACCACAGGAAACACTAGAAGGGGGGTTGAATAGTGTTTCAAAACATTTAACTAATTTTAGGAAACCCTTTATTAAACATCAAATAAATTATTGCAGATTTTAATGAAAAACTCATTTAGTAGATAATAAAGATTATTAGAGTTAGGCGGAAGCTATGAAAATGAGTTTTTCTGAGACTTGCTGACTTTAATGAAACAGATAAGCTTTCTACAATTACTTTCAGAAGGTTTAATGAAAACATTTTTCTGAACTCTGTTAAAGCTTGACTTTATTAAATATTTACTTCAAAATATAAAATCAATTGTTCAAAAATGTTTTATACTATTATACAATAGATTCAGTTACTTGTTGAAAACTGAGTTATTAGAGAACTTGCTGAACCACTTTAGAGAGTTCAGTAAATACTCTTTTTCAAAAGATTTGCTTAATGATATTTAGCAGTGATAAATGTAAATTCACTTTTCAAACCCTTCCTTGGTTAGAAATAAATAGATAACAACAGAATGTAAAGAGTTAAGGGTAAAGAGAAATTTACACAAAGAATTTATCCTGGTTCACCCACTAACCCAGTGAGCTACATCCAGTCCCATGGCAAACCACCACTGGATTTTCCACTAATCCCGCAAGATTACAAGTATTCTTTATACCAGCCTCTCCAGGCTTAACACCTAGTATTCTTTGTTTTCAACTGCCTCTCCAGGAAACTCATGCAGTATTCTTTTACAGACAAGCCTCTCCAGGCTCAACACCGAGTATTCTTTGTTTTCAACTGCCTCTCGAGGCAACTCATGCAGTATTCTTTTATAGACAAGCCTCTCCAGGCTCTACACAAGTATTCTTTTCTATCAAGCCTCTCCAGGCTCTATCCGAGTATTCTTTCTTCCTCCAAGCCTCTCCAGGCTCTCCAAGTATTCTTTCTTCCACCAAGCCTCTCCAAGCTCTCAGACACATATTGTGTTTACAATGATGAATGGGTTTAAGTTTCAAGGAAACTTAAACTTTAGTTTTCTTGTACAAAGAGATTACTGAGTACAACTCAGAATACAAAGAATAAATTCTAAGTACAAGGAATAACAAAGATATAAGTGTATAATTCTAAGCTCTAATTCATCTCTGTAGGATCAGAAGGTTGGTTGGATATGATCTGTGTTGAGCATGGCCATTCGCTTCTGTGGGCTTAATATTTGCCATGGTTCAAAGATAGATGGTTGGGTATTCATGGCTGCCCATTTTTTATTGGCTTCTTGTCAATGATATTTTGGGAATTTTGGTCAACAGACCAACTGACCCGATCAAACAACTGTAAATCAAATTCTCATTCTGCCGACTTCTTCCTACATCTTCAAAGACTTTCTTGAGGCTATTTATATGTTCTGGAAATATAGCCGTTGAAGAGTGTAGAGTATACCGTTGAGAAGAGATAATTAAGCTCATAGAGCCGTTGTGAAATAACTTCTCACTTGGTAGCTTCTTTCTTAAGCAGATTAGGTGTGCAAATGACTTGGTTCTGACACACTGTAGATATGCTCTTATTCTTAAGAGATTTTCTTCGTCTTCAACATGTTGATATTTGTCTCTCTTGTCTCATTAATATTTCTTGAGAGTGTAATTGATACTTCAGTGAGTTAGCTTTCTTCTCTCTTTCTTCTTCATTGAACGAAGTCTGTTGTCTGGATAGAGATGATAATTTTATCTGTTGTACTTCTCTTTTATCCTTTGAGAATTTTTCTTTTCTTCTTGTAAGGATTCAGACTTCTGATAGCATATTGCAGAGTCGGTACAAAAGTAGGTGTTCAGCAGCGCTGACCTATCTTTGACCTCTATTTGCTTTTCTGCAATAGGTTTCCTCTTTTATGTACTATATTCCTTAGAACGAGGAAAATAGCTTTCGTTGCTACTCCCTTTGTAGGTGATGGCATAAGACATTTAAAAACCTTTAGGTCTTTGTGCAGAGAGTCTTTGCCTTTGTTGAAGCTTCTCGTCGTAAAAGTTTTAAACACGTCATCAGAGAGTTGAGCGAGTCTTTAGTGAGTTCACATTTTTCAGCATGTTGTATGTCTTCAGAAGGTTGATCACTTCAGCATGTTGATCATTTCATCATATTTTGGTCACTTCAGCGTGTTAAATGTTGTTCGTTCTTGATGTTTTCAGATAGCTTAATTCTTCAGATGGCTTAACTTCTTCAGATAGCTTGACTTCTTCAGATGACTTAACTTCTTCAGATAGCTTGACTTCTTCAGATAGTTGTCATTGGAAGAAGGTTGCTTTTCTTTTAACCTGATTTCTTTCTTTAGTGTTGCAGCTTTGAAAGTAATTAGGTTCGACTCTTGTGTGCTTTCTGATTGGCGATCTTCTTGATGACTTTCTTCATTTCAGCTTGCAGATTTTCCTCTTTTCTTCAGACCATTCTATTTCAGTAGTAAGATCAATTCTCCAGATAGTTTGCTGTAATGTTCTTCGTAGTTCTTTGTAATCTTCCATGAGTATTAAGTTTATCTTCATTACAGCTTTGCCCGGTTGTTCTTCTTGTTCGGTAGCTTGCTCCAACAGAAATTAATTCTTCATTTGCTCCGAGTTCTTCTTTTAAGCCTGTTGCTTCTTCCTTCTCCTCTTCCATTTCTTTTAGTCTTTTTCTTTGGTTCAGTAGGTTGGTTATCTTCAGAAAGTTTCTCCAATGCTTTTCTCTTTTTCTTGGAATGTTGTTCTTCTTCAGCAGGATTCTTCTTTCAGTAGGTTGCTTTTACAAGGTTCCTGAAATACACAAAAAAATACCTTTCTCAGTAGCACCCGTTTTCTTATAGTCTAGTCTAATTTGTTAATCATTAAAACCAAGGATAATGAGTCTTGAATCTAATTTGAATACTTAAATTAATTCTGAGACTCAACATCTCTCTCTTCACATTTTTTGAGATTCTGCTCTAAAAAGTTTAGAAAGAGAGAGATGGCTCAACCTTTCGCTGTTGTGCTTAATTTGTAGTAGTTTTTAGCCTGTTTTTATATTCTCAGCAAATACATCTTCTGTAGACTCTCAAGAGTGCTTTAAGAGTGTTAGTGTCTCTTGAGAGAGTGTATAATTTTTGCTGTGAGTTTCTGCACTAGGTCCAGTGAGCTAAACAGAGGTGTAACTCCTGCAAAAGGAAATCTGCAAGATATTTTTGAGTCTGTACTTCCTGCAGAAGAAGCTGAAGTAGGTGTGAAGCCTTGAGAGGCTGCAGAAGAAACCTATAAGAGCCTGCAGAGGCTTAGCAAAGAATACTAGTGATTAGAGCCTGAAGAGGCTGCAGAATAATACTTGGCAAAGAGCCTGAGGAGGCTGTGGGAGCAAAGAATACCTTGTAATCATGATTGATTAGTGGAAAATCCTACTGAGTTAGGTACTAGATCTACTGATGAGGACATGACCCATGACAAGGAACTAGAAGGACTTGGGGGACCAATGACAAGGGCAAGGGCAAGGAAGGCAAAAGAGGCACTGCAGCTGATTGTGGCATCCTTACAGTTCAAGGGCGCAAACAATGAAGAACAATTCCCTAAAATTATTCTTTGTATTAAACATAAAGAGGAGGGTGGCGTGGACTTAAATGAAGTCCAGATACCATCAATGCCACACATCAATTGAAGTCAAGATAAGGAAGAGTAGGGGGCGGCCAAGAAGGAGGGGCGGCCAAGGGGATTGAGTGGCTGAATTATTTCTTAGTTTTGTTTGCTTTCAATAAGAATTATGTGGCTGTTATAATACTTAATTAGGTGGCTGGTTGGTTACAAAAGAGAATTGAAAGGAATTGAAGCTGCAACGGTTACAAGGAGACAAAGCATTAATGGCACGGGCGTTACAAATTGAAGCACTTGTTGGAGGTTTCTTTTAGGCTATCAAATGCGGCCAACCAATGCATCATTTGGCTGATTCCTTAGCTGAATGTGGGCGGCCAAACATGTGCAATAAAGGGCTGAATTATGATCATAAAAAGGGAGGCCAACATGTGATGAAATTGAAGAATCAAGACCATTCATTGGGGGCGGCCAACATGTGTTAAAGCTTGATCAATTTCATTCAATTTGTAACATATTTTGGTTGAATTATTTAGTCACATGGGGCGGCCATCATAGAGATTTAATAGCTGAATTATTATTCCTTAATTGAAAGAAACATGACTAGCCACATAGGAGAAAAGAGGCGGCTACATAGTCTAGTTCTTAGGCTATAGTTTTAATTATTTTTATTTTGTTATTTCATGAATTTCTAGTAACTACAAGTTGATTGTAATAGGTTATTGCATGGTGTGCATGAGTCTATTTAAGGGACATGCAAGACATGCAAGAGGTTAAGAATGTTTATGCAAAAAAATTTATCTTACTTTGAGAGTGTTTCTCTAAGTTTCTTGCTAGTCAAGAGTTGAGATTTATCAAAGGTTCCTTACCTTTGTGTGTGTAATCTCAAGGACTTATCTTTCAAGTCTTGAAAGTGTGACGTCCACCTATCTTTGTTTTACGTTTTTCTTCTTTTTTCTTAAACAAGAATTCTATTCTCTTGCGTGGAAACTTGGTTGTATGAGATTTACAATTCAAAGTTTAAAAGGCTGAGTCAAAAGTTCTTGCTTAGAAAAGTTGTTATCTTCTTTTTATATTAACAATTTCAAAAGAAAGAAAATCAAGGAAAATAGAAAAAGAAAAGAAAAGTATTAAAGAAAAAAGAAGAATATTTGTTATGAAGAAAAAGTGTTATTTCAGTCAGAAATTTCTAAAGTCCAGAAAATTCGAACCCATAAGGTTCACATCATTTGGTCATCAGAGCTCCGGTTATTAGAAGTTTTCTGAATTCTTCTTTCTAACAAATACTATTTCTTCTTAGCTTTTCTTGTTTTAATTTTTTTTCTTGACTGCACGCAAGTTGGTGAACTATTTGATTTTTCTCATCGTTGGTTGGGTAAGAAATCCAAGAGAAATAGAGTGGAAAAAGGCAAGAGAGTTACGTCATAGAAACAACCAAGTGTAGTGTGCAAACACGAGTATGGTTAGGTTTCTAAACAGTTAACATTGTTATTACTCTGTTACGTTTGTTTTTCTTGTTCTTTATCATGGCAGAAAGGGAGGGAGAATTCTACATGATTAGAAGACTTCTTGGTAGCCAAACCATTGACAAAGAGGAAAGCCAAAGGGAGAACATCTTTCACACTAGATGTTCAGTCAATGGTAAAATCTGTTTGGTGATTGTTGATGGTGGTAGTTGCACTAATGTGGTTAGTTCCAGATTGGTAGACAAGATGAAATTGGACACAAAACCACACCCTAGGCCATACAAGCTTCAATGGCTTAGTGAGAGAGATGAAGTGCATGTGAAAAGGCAAGCTGAAATTCCTTTTTCAATAAGGAAGTATCAAGACAACATGACTTGTGATGTGGTACCAATGGAGGCCAGCCATATTCTCCTTGGGAGGCCGTGGCAGTATGATACTAGAGCTATCCATGATGGCTTTACAAATAAAATTTCTTTCATGTACCATGATAAAAAAATTGTTTTGAGGCCTTTGAGTCCAAGAGAGGTTAGTGAGGACCAAAATAAATTGAGAGAAAAGATTCAAAAAGAAAGAGAAGAAAAGAGGAGAGAAGAATTAGAAAAAGAAAGAGAGAAAATGAGTAAGGAAAATTTAAATTCTAATGATTATTCTTCTCTTGTTTGTGATGTTATCTTACAGGAGCAAGAGGATGTGACTGTGAATGACACACACCACAAGTTGCCAAGTTTGAAAATGAATTGAGTTGATATCATCCCTAGTGCTCCATTGTACGTTCAACCCACTTTTGGAAGCCAAACTCATGACAAAATTGAGAACAAACACATGGAGTCTTATGGTTTGTCATATAAAGATACATGTTATAGTAATTGTGCGGTTAAAATTGTAAAGGAAAATCATAAGCATATTGGGGCTAACTTGTTATGTGATGAAAATGCTTTTTGGAATATTCATTTGAATACTCTTGATTTGTTGCTAATTGAAAATATTCATGGTTATCTCCATTTGGTTTTATTTGATTTGTTGATTATGACTAACATGCAAAAGGATAAAGCAAAAGAGGAATACAAGAGAATTGTCTACGACCCTGGTGATTGGGCTTGGAGACTCAAAAAGAAGGCTTCCTTAATGCATGAGGAAGAAAAGACAAGATCTGAATTTGTACAAGTTGTGTTTGATCGGGGAGGATGGATTGGTTTCAATCATGTAATAGGGGGAAACATCAATATAAGTGTTAATTTCAATATGATTGATTTAACCTTTTTTGATACAGGTGAGGAACCTTCAGATTTGAGGACAAATCCTTTTCAAGAATGGGGGTATGATGAGGACATGACCCATGAAAAGGCACTTGAAGGACTTGGGGGACCAATGACAAGGGCAAGGGCAAGGAAGGCAAAAGAGGCACTGCAGCTGATTGTGGCATCCTTACAGTTCAAGGGTGCAAACAATGAAGAACAATTCCCTAAAATTGTTCTTTGTATTAAACATAAAGAGGAGGGTGGCGTGGACTTAAATGAAGTCCAGATACCTTCAATGCCACATATCAATTGAAGTCATGATAAGGAAGAGTAGGGGGCGGCCAAGAAGGAGGGGCGGCCAAGGGGATTGAGTGGCTGAATTATTTCTTAGTTTTATTTGCTTTCAGTAAGAATTATGTGGTTGTTATAATACTTAATTAGGTGGGTGGTTGGTTACAAAAGAGAATTGAAAGGAATTGAAGTTGCAACGGTTACAAGGAGACAAAGCATTAATGGCACGGGGGTTACAAGTTGAAGCACTTGTTGGAGGTTTCTTTTAGGCCATCAAATGCGGCCAACCAATGCATCATTTGGCTGATTCCTTAGCTGAATGTGGGCGGCCAAACATGTGCAATAAAGGGCTGAATTATGATCATAAAAAGGGAGGCCAACATGTGATGAAATTGAGGAATCAAGACCATTCATTGGGGGCGGCCAACATGTGTTAAAGCTTGATCAATTTCATTCAATTTGTAACATATTTTGGCTGAATTATTTAGTCACATGGGGCGGCCATCATAGAGATTCAATAGCTGAATTATAATCCTTAATTGAAAGAAAGATGACTAGCCACATAGGAGAAAAGGGGCGGCTACATAGTCTAGTTCTTAGACTATAGTTTTAGTTATTTTTATTTTGTTATTTCATGAATTTCTAGTAACTACAAGTTGATTGTAATAGGTCATTGCATGGTGTGCATAAGTCTATTTAAGGGACATGCAAGACATGCAAGAGGTTAAGAATGTTTATGCAGAAAAATTTATCTTACTTTGAGAGTGTTTCTCTAAGTTTCTTGCTAGTCAAGAGTTGAGATTTATCAAAGGTTCCTTGCCTTTGTGTGTGTAATCTCAAGGACTTATCTTTCAAGTCTTGAAAGTGTGACGTCCACATATCTTTGTTTTATGTTTTTCTTCTTCTTTCTTAAACAAGAATTCTATTCTTTTGCGTGGAAACTTGGTTGTATGAGATTTACAATTCAAAGTTTAAAAGGCTGAGTCAAAAGTTCTTTCTTAGAAAAGTTGTTATCTTCTTTTTATATTAACAATTTCAAAAGAAAGAAAATCAAAGAAAATAGAAAAAGAAAAGAAAAGTATTGAAAAAAAAAAGAAGAATATTTGTTATCAAGAAAAAGTGCTATTTCAGTCAGAAATTTCTAGGGTCCAGAAAATTCGAACCCTTAAGGTTCACATCATTTGGTCATCAGAGCTCCGGTTATTAGAAGTTTTCTGAATTCTTCTTTCTAACAAATACTATTTCTTCTTAGCTTTTCTTGTTTTATTTTTTTTCTTGATTGCACGCAGGTTGGTGAACTATTTGATTTTTCTCCTCATTGGTTGGGTAAGAAATCCAAGAGAAATAGAGTGGAAAAAGGCAAGAGAGTTACGTCATAGAAAAAACCAAGTGTAGTGTGCAAACCCGAGTGTGGTTAGGTTTCTAAACAGTTAACGTTGTTATTACTCTGTTACGTTTGTTTTTCTTGTTCTTTATCATGGCAGAAAGGGTGGGAGAATTCTACATTATTAGAAGACTTCTTGGTAGCCAAACCGTGGACAAAGAGGAAAGCCAAAGGGAGAACATCTTTCACACTAGATGTTCAATCAATGGTAAAATCTGTTTGGTGATTATTGATGGTGGTAGTTGCACTAATGTGGTTAGTTCCAGATTGGTAGACAAGATGAAATTGGACACAAAACCACACCCTAGGCCATACAAGCTTCAATGGCTTAGTGAGGGAGATGAAGTGCACGTGAAAAGGCAAGCTGAAATTCCTTATTCAATAGGGAAGTATCAAGACAAGGTGACTTGTGATGTGGCATTAATGGCACGGGGGTTACAAATTGAAGCACTTGTTGGAGGTTTCTTTTAGGCTATCAAATGCGGCCAACAATGCATCATTTGGCTGATTCCTTAGCTGAATTTGGACGGCCAAACATGTGCAATAAAGGGTTTTGGCTGAATTATTTAGTCACGTGGGGCGGCCATCATAGAGATTCAGTAGCTGAATTATTATTCCTTAATTGAAAGAAAGATGACTAGCCACATAGGAGAAAAGGGGCGGCTACATAGTCTAGTTCTTAGACTATAGTTTTAATTATTTTTATTTTGTTATTTCATGAATTTCTAGTAACTACAAGTTGATTGTTGCGACACCCTAAGTTCTACCACTAAGAATATCACATGTATTACACGTGACCAACGAACTTACAGTTTTAGAAACGTTAAAATGCGAAATTATTAATTTTTTTTTGTATAAAAAGGATTTAGTTGTCATCAACCTATTACATCTCTAATTTCATTTTAAGTATTTATGAAATATCCTTTTCTTATTCTGAAACTTGTTTTCCGAAAACATCTAGACGGTTACTTCCTCGCACACATACACAACATACACGCAGTTATAATATCAATATAAGAAAAGGGAAACGACATGAAGTATATACAGATACTAACATAACATCAGTGTATCTCTCGAGCCACCCAAATATCTACATTAAAATACGAGTTCCGGTAGTAAACCAAAATGAACAAGACCTCAAACAAAATACAAAGGAAGAGGTCGCTAGCTCAGAGCTGCTACTACCTAGACTCAAACCATACTAATCCTACTCGTCATCACTCGACTCAGTAGTAAACACCTTACTGCTCCTCCTCCCAGCGTCCCCGATAGTGATCATTCCAAAATCCTCTGAGGGATCGTCGCTAGAAGATTCCTCCTCCGGCTCCTCCTCAGGGTCCTCCACAGGGGCCTCCTCCTCCGAGGTGTCGTCAATCACAATCAGATCTAGCTTACTTGTGAGAGAGCGGCCTTGCGCATTAGGACGCATAGGTTGGGAATCAGATGCCTCGGAAGAAGGTGAGTACCTAGGGGAGTCTGGTCCGACCATATCAGCCATCCGAGAAGATCGCGACGACGACGAAGAAGCGGGGCAACGACGTGAAGGACGAAAAGTAGTATAGCGCACCAAGTTAGGTGGCGTCGGAAACTCGAGAGTCACAGGTTCAATGAAATCCAACTCTGGTACAAGCGGGAGTCCGGGATGAGTAATGATGACGCGGACTTCCCCAGTGAACTCGCATCTACGAGGGATATCTATACCGGCTATCGACGTAACGAGAAGAATATAACAACAAAAGATAGAAAGGAAGGGTGAGAACATCGCATGAACTCACAGCACGTAGGATATAATGAACTAGAGCACACACACAGGGATGATCCACACAGATCAATCAACAAGCAATCACAAACATGTCATCATAGTACACTCATTTGAATGCAACCTTGCAACTATAATGCAATGACTAATGCATGAGGGCCCAGGGAAACATCACCACCACCGTGCACACAGCAACTGCCCGACCATATATGTACAACGTATTAGGAGTTAGAGTCTGTACTAGCAATTAGTACAAGGAGCATTGCTCAATCATTTTCTTTTGGCCAAATCTTTTATGCATCCTTCGAGACAATCTCAACTGACCCCGAAACCATGAGAGCGATAGGATAGTCAAGCCTGCCCCCTTCGGACTCGACAGTAGGGAGCTAGTCTACGTCTCATGATGTCCTTTCTGGAACTTGACTATCCTCAGGGCTGGTGTCCTTTACCGAACCCGCTGGCGTTATTTGCAAAACCCAGATTTTTCTGGCCCGGATCAAGAGTATTCGGGCCCGGTTCAAGGGACTAGAGGGGCAAAAAGGTCATTTTTCACAGAAAAATCCCAAAAATTCCCAAAAATTCTAGAAAAATAGGAAATTCATTCCTAAACTTAAAAATATAAATTTTGATGGTTAAAAATAATTTTAATCACTCAAAATTCAATAAAACACACAATACGGCAAAACGATAAAAACGCGGGTGTTACATCTCTCCCCTCCTAAAAAGAAATTTCGTCCTCGAAATTTGTGCGTACCTTCTTAAAATAAATGAGGATGGGACTTCTTCATGTGCTCTTCCAACTCCCAGGTTGCATTCCCTTCATCAGTTGTACTCCAAATAACCTTTTCCAACGGAATCTCTTTTCCCCTCAGTTGCTTAATCCTTCGGTCTCCGATTCGCACAGGTAATGCTTCATAAGTTAAATTTTCTTTTAATTGTATTACATCGGGTTTTATGACGTGCGAAGGGTTCGAAATATATTTTCGGAGTTGTGACACATGAAATACATTATGAAGATTAAAAGAAAAGGCGGTAAAGCGATTTACTAAGCAACAAGAACGATTCTTTTCAAAATTTGGTAGGGACCAACAATTTTTTTAGGCATGAGCTTTTGAGATCGCATCGCCCTACCAACCCCAGTCATAGGTGTAACTCTCAAAAGACATGGTCTCTTTCTTTGTATTCGAGGGGTTTCCTCCTCCAATCATAGTAACTTTTCTACCTGTTCTGCGATATTCTCATCCTTTCCTGAATCATCTAAATCTTAGTTCCTAATACTTGCTGCAGACTACCCTAAAGTCTGAATGTAAATCTAGGGTCTCTATCTGACATTATGCTAGACGGGATCGCATAGAACCTTATTACTTCCTTAATGTACAACCAAGTTAACTTTTCTAAGGAAAACTTAATGTTGATGGGTAGGAAATGAGCAGATTTTATTAGTCTACAACGATTATCCATATAACCAAACAAGGAGCTATATACTCAGGTACTTTCTTTTTCATTCCAGACCACCAAAACATCTTCTTTAGTTCCTGATTCATCTTAGTTTCCCCAGGGTGATTACTCAATCCACTCTTATGAGCCTCCTCTAATATCAGTTTCCTCATTTCCTTATCACTAGGTACACATATCCTACCCTTGAATCTAATAATTCCATCAATTCCCTTACAAAACTCAGATTCTCCTTTCTTAGGGACTAGATCCATCAAAACTTGTAAAGATTGATCCACTTCCTGTGCTACACGAACTTGTTCCAAGAAATCATTCGAAATCTTCAAAATTCCCAATCTTACACTCTTAGGACCAAATCCAACATCTAGGTTCAGGTCTCTAAACTTTTCTATCTATTTCTTCAACTCAGCTAATTCTAATGGGGACATCTTAAACGGAGCTATAGAAATAGGTCCGGTTCTAGGTACCAAGTCTATGTTAAATTCTATCTCTTGCTCTGGTGGCATACCAGGATTATCTTCCGAAAATACCTCAACAAATCCTCACACTACAGACAGTTTACTGATGTCAGATTCCTGCTCTTCCTCCAAAGAAGAAAGTATCATGTAGATTTGAGCTCCTTCTCTCGAAGAAGCATTTACTTGGTTGGCGGACAAGAATCTCGTACTTACGGAATCAGAAGTAGAGGGAAAAGAATTAAACACACCAGATTGTTATGACAGTCAAGTTGGACTCGATTAGAAGATAACCAGTCCATTCCCAAAACAATATCAAGTTGATAAAAGGGCAAACAAATCAAATCAGCAGAGAAGGTTTTATCACAATTGGCGATTGAACAGCTCAAACAGGCTAATGAAGTGATCACGGGTTTAGCAGTAGGAGTAGAAACAACAAGATCATAGGGTAATTGAACAACAAGCACTCTCAATTGTTTCACACAATCCATAGAAATGAAAGAATGTGTCACACTCGGATCATACAATACAATTAAAAGGATTTCCCCTTATGACATTCTTACCTTGGATCAGATCCTCGGATTCAGCAGCTTCAGCACCGCTCATGGTGAACACTCTGCCTCTGGTTCTAGGCTTTCCAGCTTGTGCATTCAGGCTTGACACAGGTGCACTTGCAACACCACTACCACTTCCCTTCCAAGCAGGGCAATTGTAACACCCGTATTTTTCCGATTTACCCGTTTTTCCCGTTTTTGCTGTTTTAAGCGTTTTAATGGATTTTAAATGATTAAAATTATTTTTAATTGTCAAAATTTATATTTTTGGATTCAGTATTAAATTTCCTATTTTTAGGAATTTTCAGGGAATTTTTGGGATTTTTCTGCAAAAATTGACCTTTTTGCCCTCCGGTACCCCGACCCGGGCCCGAATACTCTTGATCCGGGCCAGAAAAATTGCACAAACCTTATTTTCTCCTCTGAAAATTTCGCTGCACAGCATGGTGCATGTGTGCCACTTGTCCATGTCTTCCTTCACACCATTAAGCCTATATAAAGGAGAAAGCTCCACTTTTTGGCCATTTTTCACTTAAACCATTTCCTTCACCTAACCATTTCTCTCTTCTTCTTCTTCTTTCTCCCTTGCTGGCCGCGCACCACCACCCTCTTCCTCCCCAAAATTTCTTCATCTCCACCCAAATCACCAACCAAGCTTAAGTCCCATTCTTGGATTTAAGCTAAAGAAAAAAAAATACATACTTTCTACCAAAATCCACTTGTTGGAGGCTTGAAGGAGGAGCTTGAAGGGGCTGTTAGAGGAGGAAAAATCTGCACTCATTCCCTTGAAGATCTAAGGTAAAGGGGGGGAGAACTTGAACTCTAGTAGGCCATGTAACTAGAGTCAAGGATTTGCCCTTGAATCCTTGCTTTTTCTCTTGTTTTTCTCTTGAAAAATCAAACCTTTGAGCTTGTTTTTGAGAACTATTTTCGGTCTTGATGAGCTGCTTGGTTGTATGAGATTTACAATTCAAAGTTTAAAAGGCTGAGTCAAAAGTTCTTGCTTAGAAAAGTTGTTATCTTCTTTTTATATTCACAATTTCAAAAGAAAGAAAATCAAAGAAAATAGAAAAAGAAAAGAAAAGTATTGAAAAAAAAGAAGAATATTTGTTATCATGAAAAAGTGCTATTTCAGTCAGAAATTTCTAAGGTCCAGAAAATTCGAACCCTCAAGGTTCACATCATTTGGTCATCAGAGCTCCGGTTATTAGAAGTTTTCTGAATTCTTCTTTCTAACAAATACTATTCCTTCTTAGCTTTTCTTGTTTTAATTTTTTTTTCTTGACTGCACGCAGGTTGGTGAACTATTTGATTTTTCTTCTCGTTGGTTGGGTAAGAAATCCAAGAGAAATAGAGTGGAAAAAGGCAAGAGAGTTACGTCATAGAAAAAGCCATGTGTAATGTGCAAACATGAGTGTGGTTAGGTTTCTAAATAGTTAATGTTGTTATTACTCTGTTACGTTTGTTTTTCTTGTTCTTTATCATGGCAGAAGGGGTGGGAGAATTCTACATGATTAGAAGACTTCTTGGTAGCCAAACCGTTGACAAAGAGGAAAGCTAAAGGGAGAACATCTTTCACACTAGATGTTCAATCAATGGTAAAATGTGTTTGGTGATTATTGATGGTGGTAGTTGCACTAATGTGGTTAGTTCCAGATTGGTAGACAAGATGAAATTGGACACAAAACCACAGCCTAGGCCTTCAATGGCTTAGTGAGGGAGATGAAGTGCACGTGAAAAGGAAAGCTGAAATTCCTTTTTCAATAAGGAAGTATCAAGACAAGGGGACTTGTGATGTGGTACCAATGGAGGCCAGCCATATTCTCCTTGGGAGGCCGTGGCAGTATGATACTAGAGCTATCCATGATGGCTTTACAAATAAAATTTCTTTCATGTACCATGATAAAAAAATTGTTTTGAGGCCTTTGAGTCCAAGAGAGGTTAGTGAGGACCAAAATAAATTGAGAGAAAAGATTCAAAAAGAAAGAGGAGAAAAGAGGAGAGAAGAATTAGAAAAAGAAAGAGAGAAAATGAGTAAGGAAAATTTAAATTCTAATGATTATTCTTCTCTTGTTTGTGATGTTATCTTACAGGAGCAAGAGGATGTGACCGTGAATGACACACACCACAAGTTGCCAAGTTAGAAAATGAATTGTGTTGATATCATTCCTAGTGCTCCATTGTACGTTCAACCCACTTTTGGAAGCCAAACTCATGACAAAATTGAGAACAAACACATGGAGTCTTATGGTTTGTCACACAAAGATACAGGTTATAGTAATTGTGTGGTTAAAATCATAAAGGAAAACCATAAGCATATTGGGGCTAACTTGTTATGTGATGAAAATGATTTTCGGAATAATCATTTGAATACTCTTGATTTGTTGCTAATTGAAAATATTCATGGTTATCTCCATTTGGTTTTATTTGATTTGTTTATTATGACTAACATGCAAAAGGATAAAGCAAAAGAGGAATACAAGAGAATTGTCTACGACGCTGGTGATTGGGCTTGGAGACTCAAAAGGAAGGCTTCCTTAATGCATGAGGAAGAAAAGACAAGATCTGAATTTGTACAAGTTGTGTTTGATCAGGGAGGATGGATTGGTTTCAATCATGTAATAGGGGGAAACATCAATATAAGTGTTAATTTCAATATGATTGATTTAACCTTTTTTTATACAGGTGAGGAACCTTCAGATTTGAGGACAAATCCTTTTCAAGAAGGGGGGTATGATGAGGAGATGGCCCATGACAAAGCACTTGAAGGACTTGGGGGACCAATGACAAGGGCAAGGGCAAGGAAGGCAAAAGAGGCACTGCAGCTGATTGTGGCATCCTTACAGTTCAAGGGCGCAAACAATGAAGAACAATTCCCTAAAATTGTTCTTTGTATTAAACATAAAGAGGAGGGTGGCGTGGACTTATATGAAGTCCAGATACCATCAATGCCACACATCAATTGAAGTCAAGATAAGGAAGAGTAGGGGGCGGCCAAGAAGGAGGGGCGGCCAAGGGGATTGCGTGGCTGAATTTTTTCTTAGTTTTATTTGCTTTCAATAAGAATTATGTGGTTGTTATAATACTTAATTAGGTGGGTGGTTGGTTACAAAAGAGAATTTAAAGGAATTGAAGCTGCAATGGTTACAAGGAGACAAAGCATTAATGGCACGGGGGTTACAAATTGAAGCACTTGTTGGAGGTTTCTTCTAGGCTATCAAATGCAGCCAACAATGCATCATTTGGCTGATTCCTTAGCTGAATGTGGGCGGCCAAACATGTGCAATAAAGGGCGGAATTATGATCATAAAAAGGGAGGCCAACATGTGATGAAATTGAAGAATCAAGACCATTAATTGGGGGCGGCCAACATGTGTTAAAGCTTGATCAATTTCATTCAATTTGTAACATATTTTGGCTGAATTATTTAGTCACGTGGGGCGGCCATCATAGAGATTCAATAGCTGAATTATTATTCCTTAATTGAAAGAAGGATGACTAGCCACATAGGAGAAAAGGGGCGGCTACATAGTCTAGTTCTTAGACTATAGTTTTAATTATTTTTATTTTGTTATTTCATGAATTTCTATTAACTACAAGTTGATTGTAATAGGTCATTTCATGGTGTGCATGAGTCTATTTAAGGGACATGCAAGACATGCATGAGGTTAAGAATGTTTATGCAGAAAAATTTATCTTACTTTGAGAGTGTTTCTCTAAGTTTCTTGCTAGTCAAGAGTTGAGATTTATCAAAGGTTCCTTGCCTTTGTGTGTGTAATCTCAAGGACTTATCTTTCAAGTCTTGAAAGTGTGACGTCCACCTATCTTTGTTTTACGTTTTTCTTCTTCTTTCTTAAACAAGAATTCTATTCTCTTGCGTGGAAACTTGGTTGTATGAGATTTACAATTCAAAGTTTAAAAGGCTGAGTCAAAAGTTCTTGCTTAGAAAAGTTGTTATCTTCTTTTATATTAACAATTTCGAAAGAAAGAAAATCAAAGAAAATAGAAAAAGAAAAGAAAAGTATTGAAAAAAAAAAGAAGAATATTTGTTATCAAGAAAAAGTGCTATTTCAGTCAGAATTTCTAAGGTCCAGAAAATTCGAACCCTTAAGGTTCACATCATGTAGCCCAAGGATTGTGAGGGTGAACCAGTATAAAAATCATTTGTGCAAATGTCTCTTACCCTTACTCTCTTTAGTTTTCTGCACATACATCTATTGCTTGGTTAGTTATTATTCATACTTTAAACATTTAGCAAGCTATAAACCATATTTTAATAAACTTGTTTTTAAACTAATATTTTCACATAAATCACATCCATATCAGTTAAAATACTGATCTGGAAAGTTTCATTACATTATGAAACTGTTTGGTGCTCCAAAAGCACATTTCATGAAAGATGTTCATTGTTCAACATTGGAACTTGGGGTTCAAACTACCAGATTTTGATAAACCTATTTTTGAACTAATATTTTCACATAAATCACATCCATATCAATTTAAATACTGATTTTGGAAAGTTTCATCAAATTATGAAACTGTTTGGTGCTTCAGAAGCACATTTCTTGAAATTTGTCCATTGTTCAATATTGAAACTTAGGGTTTAAACTACCAGATCTTTATAAACTTGATTTTAATCAGATCTAACTTGATATTCTAATTGTTTACTTCCTAAATATCTGATCTGGAAAGTTTCATCAAGTTTCCAGTTTATTTGATGCTTCAGAAGAAACATATATCAGATTTCATTGTGTAACTTGATTTTAAAATATCAAATTGATATAAACCTTCTTCTGAATAGACTTTCTCATATAATCTTATTAGTTATTGGATAAATAACTATTCTGGAAAGTTTTATTAAATTACAAAATCATTTGACCATCCAGAAGAAAGGTTTAAAGTGATAGATTCATTGTTTTGCTTCTACATAACTGCATAAACATTATATTATTCTTCTGAACCTTATTCCGAGTTGTAACTACATTAAATACATTATATGGAAGAATAAAATTTGATGATATCAGTCCCTATGATTTTGCTTTCCTTTAAGAAGATAGTTTGAATCTACTTAGTTGACATTATACACTAACCACTATCTTCTAGAAGCAACTTCTGATAGCCAAGGCATTCCTTGAGCAAAAATCAGTAAGTTTTTCAAAGTACTTGCAGGTTGGACCAAAAGTTTTCAAGGGTCACAATTCAACCCCCCTTCTTGTGACTCTATGATTTACTTCAGAAGGTTCAGATGATTCACTTTCAAAGAATCCTAAGCCACATTTGTCATTTGAGCTTTTCTGACTTCCCAACAATTTGTTGAGATTTTCTGTTCCCTTGACAAAGTTGGCTAGATCTCTGGTGAGTTCTTTAACCTGTCTCTGAAGTTTCTTATTTTCTTCAGATAGGTCCTTAGAACTACCAGCCTCAAATTCCAAAATATTTTCCTTGAGCATAAGACTCTCTACTTTAAGGGCCTCACTCTTATTACACACTTCTGTGTATGCTCTAGAGAGATCCTTATATTCTTGGAAAAGCTCCTTGGAACTTTCCGGTAAATCATCATACATCTCTTACAGGAATTGAGGCATTACCTCAGATTCAGAACTGTTTGAAGATGGTAGACTAGCCATCAAACAGATATGGGCTTCTTTAGCAGATTCTTCTTCTTCCTCTGAAGTAGAATCATCCAAATCTTCTCATATTGCCATAAGACCTTTCTTCTTCTTAAAGAACTTCTTCTTGAAAGAGGTATTCTCAAGCTTGGGGCAATCAACCTTCATATGACCTGGTTGTTTGCACTCAAAACAAAATTATCTTGTCAGTAGAAGATGAGTCCTTACCTGACTTACCTGTCTTAGAACTTGAGGGTTGGTGTTTTTTGAACCTCCCTTTGTTCTGCAGCATCTTCTTGATCTTTTTGCTGAGCAGAGAAAGATCCTCTTCTTCTTCAGAACTAACTTCAGATTCTTCATCACCATCTGAAGCTTCTTCAGCTTGCATGGCCTTCAAGGTTCCATGCCTAAGCTGTCTGGTTCTTGTGTTTAGTGCCAGTGATTTCTTCTTGGATTCGTCTTCGCCAAGCTCTAACTCATGGACCTTGAGAGATCCCAACAGTTCTTCCATTCTTAAGGAGTTGAGGTCTTTGGCCTCTTAAATGGCAGTGACTTTGAGTCTCCAGGTTTTAGGTAGACTTCTTAGAATCTTTTGATTATTATCTCCAGATTCATTGATTCTTCCTAAAGACCCCAGTCCATTAGTTATCATCTGAAACCTACCATACATCTGATCAATGGTTTTAGAGTCATGCATTTTGAACATCTCATACTGATGTACAAGCATGCTGATCTTAGACTGCTTAACATTTTCAGTCCCTTCACGGACTGATGCTAGCGTGTCCCAAATCTCCTTGGTTGTGACACATCCATGAACTTTCTCATATTCTGATTTGTTCAAAAAACATACCAAATAGAGTTTAGGCTTGGCATTTAACTGAACACGAGCCTTCTACTCCATAGTCCATTCAGACTTAGGAATAGCCACCCCACCATGCATAGGAATGTAATCACCTTCAGTGACAACATCCCAAAGATCAATGTTGTTGCTTTCAATGAACAACTTCATACGATCTCTCCAGTAGTGATAATCTACTCCATTAAAGGCTGGAGGCCTGGTGACAGAGGCTCCCTCTGTGATGTACTACCTGTTACTTGTTGAGGTTTCCATCTGGATCTTTTCCTCAACACGATCAAGTGCTCAACCCGAGATTGAGCTTTGATACCAACTATAGAAAACATAGGTAAACACTAGAAGGGGGGTGAATATTGTTTATATGAAACTTGACATTTTCTAGAAACTCTTTTCTTATAACTAAGTCTTTCTGAAAAGTTCAGACAACTGAAGAGTTATCTGTGGTTTAAATATTGTTTGAAGCAGCTTCAAATAGTATGAAAACAAATTATTTTTAAATCAAGATTTTATGTTTAGTTTTTGTATGAACAAGTTCAATCCCTTTAAGGTTAGTATGAAAACTAAATTAAAGGAGATAAGGGAAAGAGATACTCAGGCACAGAGTTTATCCTGGTTCACTCACAACCACAGTGAGCTACGTCCAGTCCCAAAGCAAACACGCTATGGATTTTCCACTAATCTGATCAGATTACAAGTATTCTTTTCTCTCAAGCCTCTTCAGGCTCTACCACCAAGTATTGTTTACACAACAAGCCTCTCCAGGCTCAACAAACAAGTATTCTTTCTTCCACCAAGCCTCTTCAGGCTCTCATACACCAAAAAAAGTTGATGAACTACAAAAACAGTTCATAACTTAAACAGGTAGATGTACAAGAAAACTGAGTTAAACTTAGGATATGAAAATTTGTGTACAAATGACAATTATCAGAGTTTGTTTTTCTGTGAAAAAGCTTAGCAACGTAAGAGAGTCTTGTTTCTTAAGATTTTTCAACATCTGCGTGGGTCTTCAATGCATCTATTTATGGAGGAATGATGAAGTCCGTTGAGAAAACATCCGTTGAGAGATAGCATTAAATGCTATTTAATCCGTTGTGAGATAATCTTCTAACACAATGCAAAGGTTGCAGACTGCGCTGACCTTCTACAAAAACTGCGTAGCAGACTTTCCTCTATTGTGCATGAGTTTCAAACACTTGAAAAGTATTGTTCTGCATGCCTTGAAACAGAAAGAATGAATTGCGTGTAAGGGAAGGATTGCAGAGACGCTTTGACTCCTGGAGAAAACTTCAGAGGCTTTACTCTTCAGAAAACTTCTAGTAATCCACGTCAGCAATCTTCAGAGAGTATCACTCTTTAGATGAACTAAGATTTCACACATCTTGAGTCTTCAGACAGACAACACTTCAGACTGATTGACCTTCAGAATGTCAAGGCTTCTTCATAGAGTCTTGGTGCTTCAAAGAGCTTGACTCCTTCAGATAGATATGTCATAAACGCTTAAGTTCAGATGGTCAACTTTAGCTGGAATTAAAGTAAATTCATTAAACACATGTGCAACATTTCAATAGTTAAAAACAAAATATGTATTAATTAAAACATAGAAGATAAGTTATTTCACTTAGAAATTCTTTTATAAATTTCTTAAGACTCAATAGAATCTTCCTATTAAATCATGAAAAATAGAATTCATAGCCCTTTGGTAAGTAGAACCAGCATATTTGAGGCCAAAAGGCATCATTACCCATTTGTAAGTGCCTATTGCGCCAGGACATCGAAAAACAGTTTTCGGAATATCCTCATCAGCAATAAAAATTTGGTTATACCCTGAATAACCATCTAACATACTTAATATTTCATTACCTGTTGCTGAATCTATTAACATATCAGCCATGGGCATTGGATATTCATCTTTAGGAGTTGCTTTATTTAAATCTCTAAAATCTATGCAAACTCTTAAAGAACCATTTTTCTTAATAACTGGTACTATATTAGAAATCCAATCAGCATACCTGCCAATTCGTATGAACTTGGCCTTCAATAACCTCTCGATTTCACATTTAATTTTCAATATGGTTTCAAGTGCAAATCTTCGAGGTGCATGCTTCACCGGTTTTCTATCAGGAAACGTAGGTAACTTATGCTCTACAAGCTCTTTACTTAGACCGGGCATCTCTTGATAATCCCATGCAAAGCAGTCTTTATACTCTTTGAGTAGTTTGACCAACCTACCTTTGAAATCACTTGACAGATTCTTACTAACAAAGGTTGGTCTTGGGTATTTAACATCTCCCAAATTTACTTCTTCAAGAGGGTCTTGTGCCTTCATCTTTTCAATTCCATAAGACAATGAACCTTCGAATCCAAGAGGGGCATCATAATAAATACAATCAAACTTTCCCATTAGTGCCTCTCTTTCATCAGACATCATGTCTGAATTTCCCTTTAAAACTTCTTATTCTACTTCTGTGGTTATTGGAACCACTTCAAAATGTTAGGACCACAGGAAACACTAGAAGGGGGGTTGAATAGTGTTTTATAATCTTTACAGATTTTTGGAAAACCTTTCGAACAAGCAACACTGATTTGAAAATATTTGATCAACCTTCCGAAACTGGGAAGTTCAGCAACTTGCTGATGCAACTCAGAAGGTTGAACAAAAGCCATTTTGAAACTATTTTCTCTTAAAGAAAAGATTGTTTTCTGCTCGGATTATTAAAACAACTTTTCTTAAACCCTCCTTGGTTAGTAATAAATAGATAACAGCGGAAAGTAAAGAGTTAAGGGTAGAGAGAACTTGACCACAAAAATTTATACTGGTTCACCCACTAACCAAGTGAGCTACATCCAGTACCAGGGCAAAACTCCACTGGATTTTCCACTAATCCCGCAAGATTACAACGAGTATTATTTGCACACCTATCCTCTCCAAGCCCAACAAGTATTCTTTGTCTTTGAATGCCTCTCCAGGCAACTCATGCAGTATTCTTTGCACACCTGGCCTCTCCAGGCCCAACGAGTATTGTTTGCACACCTAGCCTCTCCAGGCTCAACGAGTATTCTTTGTCTTTGACTGCCTCTCCAAGCAACTCATGCAGTATCCTTTGTACATCTGGCCTCTCCAGGCCCAATGAGTATTCTTTGTCTTCGACTGCCTCTCCTGGCAACTCATGCAGTATTCTTTACACACCTGGCCTCTCCAGGCCCAATGAGTATTCTTTGTCTTCGACTGCCTCTCCTGGCAACTCATGCAGTACTGTTTGCACACCTGGCCTCTCCAGGCCCAACAAGTATTTTGTAAGAAAAACAGGGAAACACTAGAAGGGGTTGAATAGTGTTTCAATGGAAACCTTTTGATTTTAAAAAATACTTTAGAAAGTTTCTGTAAAAAACTTCAGATGATAAAAGATCGTCTGAAGTTAGTTACTACCTTCTGAACCTTGGTTCAGACACAAAGACAGTTTTGATAAATAGTTTTGTTTGATGTTAAGATTTTTGGCTCTTGAAAACTTTTCAAAGCCCCTTTGTTAGTTTAAAAACTGAATTGAAAGAGTTTGAGGGAAAGAAAACTCAGCCAAGAATTTATCCTGGTTCACTCACTACCACTTGTGAGCTACGTCCAGTCCCAGGGCAAACCACCACTGGATTTCCACTAATCTTGCAAGATTACAAGTATTCTTTTCTATAAAGCCTCTTCAGGCTCTACCACAAGTATTGTTTCTTCCACCAAGCCTCTTCAGGCTCTCAGACACTTATCCAAGTGTAACCCAAGTATTCTTTCAGACAATAAGCCTCTCCAGGCTTGTAACCCAAACTGTTTTAAGATAAAAACAGATAAAGTTCAATCAACTATCTTCAGATGATAGATTGAACTTATCAGAAGTGTACAAGTAATTGAGATTTACTCAGGATAAGCAAATAAGCAAATGTAAAGAAAATATCAGAGTATTTGTGCAGCGTTTACGCAGAGTAAGATTTCTTTGATAACTTTGCTTCACCCTTTTCTTCAATCTGCATGGGCATATTTATAGTCTTTGAGAAAAATGTTGCCCGTTGTCAAATAACATTAAATGCTTCAGGAGACGTTGAGACACACTCTGTCCAACACATTCTGAGCAGTCTTACGTTCAGCAGGTCTGTGCACACAATGCTTTTGAGCAGGTACAGCAGCTTTGCAGACTTTCCTTAAAAATGCTAAACATTTGAACGAGAAGAGAAAGTAGCTCCGATTCTTATGCTGAAAAGGGTTAGACCATTGGGATGAACGTTCTTCTTACATAGTAACGTCTTCACGGGTCAAACCTTAAACTTGATACCTTCAGCCTTCAGATGCAAGGAGTGCTTCAGATAATCTTCAAGTCTTCAGATGATAAACACTCTTCAGATGAAGTTGATCTTTCAGATGATCTTTTACACAGACAATATGATCTGAAACAGTGCAACATCCTGTGAGAGCATAGTATCATATAAATGCCATTCATATTTTATATTTGTTGTTCATTAAAAATTAAGAGAGTGATGTTGAGTCTCAAAAATATCATAAGGAAAATTATGATGTTTTAGATAGCTCACTTCTCAAGTTTTAATGCTTAACAAATTTGGGTTAAAATACTTATCATAGATACATAAATGTTAAATGACTTATCTATGATTTCAGCAACCCATTCTGAACTTATAAAGATTGTCTAAAGTGCTTTCAAACTGTCTATAATGGAAAAGCCTTTTGAAGGTTCAACCTGTCTGAAGTGTTGAAGCCGTCTGAAGTGCACAACCCGTCTGAAGTGTTGAAGCCGTCTGAAGTCTCATTAATGACGTGGCACTCTTTGCTGAAGTATGTGAAGACATCTCTGAAATTCTGCTGAGTCAAGCGTTCTCTGCTGCACGTACCATTTCAAACATATTTATGGCAAGGAACACGGAGACCTTTATTGGTATATTTGAATTTCATACACCACTGAGGAAATCCCTGCAACGCAACCTTTGCAGCAACAACAGTGGCAGCAGCAACCTGGTACTGTGTGTCAGAAAAAATCAGAACTCTCATAAGCATGTCTCACAACGGATTAAATAGCATTTAATGCTATCTCTAAATGGTGGTATTTCAACGGATTGAAGATTGGTTATAAATAGCCCTTCATGAATACCATCAAGAGAGACTTGAGATACAAGAAAATCTAAGAGACATCACGCTGCAAGTTTTTCTCTATAAAAACACTCTGATTTCATATTCATTGTACATCATTTGCATATCCTGAGTATACCTCAGTTTTTATTGTACATCGTCTCTGTTTAAGCTTCAAACTTGTGTAGTTTAAAAGCTTAGACATATCTCTTTGTAAAAATTGTCTTTGAGCCTGGAGAGGCTTGTCTGTAAAAGAATACTTGGTTGTAGAGCCTGAAGAGGCTTGACTGTAAAAGAATACTTGTAATCTTGGTGAAGATTAAGAGAAAATCCAAGTGCTAGTTGGCATTGGGACTAGACGTAGCTCACAGTGGTAGTAAGTGAACCAGGATAAATTCCTTGGCTAAGTTTTCTATCCCTTATCTCTTGTCAATTTATTTATATTAACCAAAGGGTGTTGAAAATTGTTTTGATAATTTTGAAAAGCAAGAAACCTTTTTAAAGATCTTTTCAGAAGCCTTCTTAAGAAACTTCAGACAGCCTCCTAAACCTGTCTGAAACTGTTGTAAACTTAACCGTTTGCGAAAAGCTTCCATAAATTATTAAGAAACACTATTCAACCCCCCTTCTAGTGTTTCCCTGTGTTTCTACAGTTGGTATCAGAGCTCAACTCAGGGTTGAGCACCTTACAAGTGTTTGAGGATTAAAGATCCAGATGGAAGCTGCCAACAACAGACAGTACATCACTGAAGGAGCCTCTATCACAAGACCCCCAGCATTCAATGGAGTGGACTACCACTATTGGAGGGATCGTATGAAGTTGTTCATTGAGAGCAACAACATTGATGTTTGGGATGTGGTCACTGATGGAGACTATGTGCCTATACATAACGGAGTGCCAATACCTAAGGCTGAATGGACCTTAGAGTAGAAGGCTAGAGTTCAGTTAAATGCTAAAGCCAAACTCTATTTGATATGTTCTCTGAACAAATCAGAGTATGAGAAGGTTCATGGATGTTCATCTGCCAAGGAGATTTGGGATACACTTGCAGCCGCCCATGAAGGGACTGAGACTGTCAAGCAATCCAAAATCAGCATGCTTATACATCAATATGAGATCTTCAAGATGGAAGAATCTGAAACCATAGATCAAATGTTTGGGAGGTTTCAGACTATAACTAATGGACTCAGGTCTTTAGGTAGAACTTTTGAATCTGGAGACAATAATAGAAAGATTCTGAGAAGTTTGCCAAAGTCCTGGAGACCCAAAGTTACAGCCATTCAAGAGGCCAGAGACTTAAACTCTCTTAGAATTGAAGAACTGTTGGGGTCTCTTCAAAGTTCATGAGCTTGAACTTGGGGAAGATGACATCAAGAAGAAATCTCTGGCATTAAACTCCAAAGCCAAACACCCTAGGCATGGCAGCATTAAAGCCATACAAGCTGAGGAAACTTCATAAGAAGATGAAGATTCTGGAGATAGCTCAGAAGATGATGATCTTGCTCTTCTCAGCAGGAAAATCAAGAGGATGCTGCAGAATAGAGGAAAGTTTAGAAAGAACCAACCCTCAACCTCTAAATCAGGTAAGTCAGGTAAGGATTCTCAAAATGACAAAATTATATGCTATGAGTGTAAACAGCCAGGTCATATGAAGGCTGAATGTCCAAGACTGAAGAAGAAGAACTTCAAAAAGAAGAAATTCTTCAAGAAGAAGAAGTGTCTGATGGCAACATGGGAGGATCTTGATGAGTCTACCTCAGAAGAAGAGGAAGACACTTCAGAAGAGGCCAACCTGTGTCTCATGGCCAGCCTGCCCTCATCAGATAGCTCAGAATCTGAGGTATTTCCCTTAACTCTTCAAGAGATGTATGATGACCTGATGGAAAGTTCCAAGGAACTCTTCCAAGAGTATAAGAATCTGTCCAAGGCCCACACAGAAATGTGCAGTAAATATGAGGCTCTTGAGATAGAAAATATTATGCTCAAGGAGAGAATTCTTGTGACTGAAAGCAGCAGTTCACAAACTGTCTCTGAAGCAAAACAAAAAACTTCAGAAACAAGTTGAGGAACTGACAAAAGACTTAGCTAAATTTGTCAAAGGAACAGAAAACCTTAACAGATTGCTTGGCAATCAAAGGGATCCCCTTGACAAAAGTGGATTAGGCTTTTGTGATCATGATACCTCTGAACCTCATATTTTCAAAAATTTTACTAAAGGCAAAGAGAAAGCTATTGGGTGTTCTCACTATGGTAAGCCTGGACACAATGTGGCTCAGTGTAAACACAAGGGAAAAGCAAAACCCAAATCTAACAAGAAAGGACCCAAAAGAATATGGGTACCTAAGAACTTGATCATTCCTGTTGCAGATGTGTTTAACAGGACAAAGGAGACCCCACAAATGGTACCTGGACAGTGGGTGCTCGCGACACATGACAGGAGAAAGGTCTTTGTTCCAAAACCTTAGGCCCAGGAGCAGGAGGTGTGGTCACCTTTGGTGGAAATCAGCAAGGGAAGATCACAGGAATAGGGACTGTAGGTATCTCTCCTCTATCCCTTATTAAGAATGTTCTTCTAGTAGAGGGACTTCAGCACAATTTACTGAGCATAAGTCAATTGTGTGACAGTGGATATGTGGTTTCCTTTACTAAAGAAGGATGTATAGTCAAAGACTCTCGTGATCAAATTCTCTTTACTGCTAAGAGACACAGCAATGTGTACAAAATTGATCTAGAGGATTTGGCAAGTCAAAATGTAAAATGTTTTCTCTCTGTTGAAGATGAAAAACAGATTTGGCACCAAAGACTTGGGCATGCCAGCTTGAGATTGATCTCAAAGTTAGCAAAACACAACCTTGTTAAAGGACTGCCCAAGCTTTCTTACAAATCTGACATTTTATGTGAAAGTTGTCTGAAAGGAAAACAAACAAGACACTCTTTTCAGAGTAAGGATGTTGTTTCCACTAGCAGACCTTTAGAATTGTTACATATTGACTTGTTTGGTCCTATTAGAACAGAAAGCATTAGTGGTAAGAAATATGGTTTGGTCATTGTTGATGACTATTCTAGATTCACATGGGTGTTATTCCTAAGAAGCAAGGATGAGACTTTCAGGAATTTCACAATATTCTGCAAGAAGGTACAGAATGAAAAAGGATTTGTATAGCTGTTATCAGAAGTGATCATGGTGGAGAGTTTGAGAATGCAAACTTTCAACTGTTCTGTGATGAGAATGGGATCTCACATAATTTCTCTGTGGCAAGAACACCTAAGCAAAATGGGGTTGTTGAGAGAAAGAACAGAAGCATTGCAAGAAATGGGAAGAACCATGCTCAACTCATGCAATCTACCAAGATCTTTCTGGGCAGAAGCTATTAACACAGCTTGCTACCTTCAAAACAGAATATTGGTAAGACCAATTCTGAAAAAGAATCCTTATGAATTATGGAAGGGAAGAAAACCCAACATATCATATTTCCACACCTTTGGTTGTGAGTGTTTTATACTCAACACCAAGGATGATCTTGGAAAATTTGATGCAAAATCTGACAATGGAATTTTCATAGGATATTCTGAAACATCTAAAGCCTATAGAGTATATAACTCTAGAACTTTAACTATAGAGGAATCAATCCATGTTAAATTTAATGACAAGAAAGAGACTGATAGGGAATTATCAGATCTAGAAGATGACTTTGCAGGAATGGAGCTGAATAATCATTGACAGCATCAAGGATGAACAGGTGTCTGAAGCACCATCTGTCACTGAACCTCTTCAGACCAATGTTGAGTCTCAGACTGATTTGATATCACCTCAGAAACCTGACTGGAGATACAAATCACATCATCCAAAAGAGCAAATCATTGGCAGCACTTCAGAAGGAGTTAAGACAAGATCAAAATTCAAGAATCTGAATTCTCTTGCTCTCCTGTCTGAAATTGAGCCAAAGAACATTGATGAAGCTCTGCATGATGAAGGGTAGGATTCTAGCCATGCAAGAGGAGCTAAACCAATTTGCTAGGAGTGATGTCTGGACACTTGTTCCTAAACCCCATGGGAAAACAATTATTGGAACCAAATGGGTGTTCAGAAACAAGCTGTCTGAAGAAGGAAAAGTGGTCAGAAACAAAGCAAGATTGGTGGCTCAAGGGTACAATCAACAAGAAGGTATTGACTTCACTGAAACCTTTGCCCCTGTTGCTAGATTAGAAGCAATTAGGATTCTTCTCTCTTATGTTGTAAATAATGGCATCAAACTATATCAAATGGATGTCAAAAGTGTCCTTCCTCAATGGTTTCATTGAAGAAGTTTTTGTTAGACAACCCCCTGGTTTTGAAGACACTGCTTTTCCTGATCATGTTTTCAAATTGAAAAAGGCTCTTTATGGTCTGAAACAAGCTCCAAGAGCATGGTATGACAGACTGAGCAGTTTTCTTATCAAAAATGGTTTTGAAAGAGGAAAAGTAGATACCACCCTTTTCAGAAAACAGTCTAACAAAGATTTTATACTTGTCCAGATATATGTTGATGACATTATATTTGGTTCAACTGATTCTTCTCTGTGCAAGGAGTTTTCTGAGTTGATGCAATCAGAATTTGAAATGAGTTTAATGGGAGAACTAAAATTTTTCTTGGGACTTCAAATTAAGCAAGATTCTGATTGTATATGGATCCATCAAGAAAAATATACAAAAGAAATGCTTAAGAAGTTCAACATGAGTGATTGCAAACCCATGTCAACTCCTATGCATCCCTCTGCATCTTTGAGCAAAGATGACAAAGAAGAACCTAGTGAATCAAACTTTGTACAGAGGAATGATTGGCTCTTTGTTGTATCTAACAGCAAGCAGACCTGACATAATGTTCAGTGTTTGTCTCTGTGCTAGATTTCAATCAGATCCAAGAATTACTCATTACAAAGTTGTTAAAAGAATTTTTAGATATCTGAAAGATACTACTAATCTTGGTCTATGCTATAAGAGGAGCAAAGATTGCAGGTTAATAGGATACTGTGATGCTGACTTTGCTGGAGATAGAATGGAAAGAAAGAGCACCAGTGGAGGATGTCATTTCTTTGGAAATAACATGATCAGTTGGTCAAGCAAAAGGCAAAGCACCATTGCTTTATCAACAGCAGAAGCAGAGTATATATCAGCAGCCAGTTGTTGTTCACAACTGCTATGGGTTAAGTATCAGCTTGAGGATTTTAATATTCCTATCTCTGCTATACCTGTTCTTTGTGATAATACCAGTGCAATTAATTTATCCAAAATACCCATTCAACATTCTAGGGCAAAGCATATAGAAATCAAACATCATTTCATTAGAGACTATGTTCAGAAAGGTGTTTTTGATATTCAGTTCATTGACACAGAGCATCAATGGGCAGATATATTCACAAAACCCCTGGCTGAAGATAGATTTAAGTTCATACGCAACAACTTGAATATACAATGCATTCTCTAAAAATAATTGTGTCTGATATTATTATGTTATCTGAAATTTTTAGTGCGTCTAAAATTTCAGTGTGTCTGAAACAACATGTCTGAAAATTTAGGTTATCTGAAACTTTTTTTGTGTGTCTGAAATTTAGACCTATCTGAAGTAACTGGCTGACGTGGCTATTTGAGACGGTTGAATTCCTTCTTTTAAAGTTTTTGTCTCTTCCACTTCGCACGTTACCCGAAGTCTGCGCAGCCGGTACAGGGCATTATTGCATCATGGGTCTATAAATGCAGGAGTAAGTGTGTCGAGGAAGCCTTACACTCTCTTTCCTCAATACTCAGTTTGATCTTCTTCACTACTCAGGCAACCTTTTTCTCTCAAAGTTTCCCTGCAACTCAACAATGGTACCCAAGAAAACCGCTGGTTCTGGTGGAAATGTGGTTAGATCAAAGGGAGTGAATCTTGACGAGCTTCGCAACATTGGCATGGATTTGGTTGAGGAATTTGATGCACCTAGGTGGACTTCTTTCTTCGACCACATTAACTGTCAATGGCATGAACAAAGTGTGGTGGATTTCTGGTCCTTCTGCTCGAGGAATACCTAATTCTAAGGGAGTGTATGAAAGCATCAAAGCCTCTGTTCTAGGGGTTTCAGTTTTTGTTGATCAAGGCATTCTCTCCACAATCACTGATGTTAAGGCTGAAGGTGCAACCTTCATTCCTGGGTGGGAGATGAAGAATGGTGGGCACAAGCTGTTTACAAAGATGATGTATGGAACAGAAGAACCCGAAAGCCTGGATTCCAAGTTCTTGCTAGAGAAGGTCAGAGTTCTTCATGCTATCTTAGGGTGTGCAATAATCCCTAAGAGTGGAAGCAGAAACCATGTCTCAGAATTGGAAAGGTTCTGTCTGATTCACCTGCTTCAGAAGAAGAAAGTCAATCTCCCAAGCATTATCATGTTCCATATGCAGAAGAAGATTCGAGACTCTGCTGGAAATCTTCCCCACAACACTCTCATCATGAAGGTACTTATGCATTTTAAGGTACCTGTTGAAAGATTATGTGACCATAAATCTCCTATGTTCTTTGGTGAGTCAAACTTGAAAAGCATGGGAATCAAGCTCACTCCACTGACCTCCATCTCCTACTCTGAAGGAGAGTGTTCTTTTGGAGAAGGCCTCAAGAAGAGGAACCACTCTTAAGATTCTTGAGAAAGAGCTTCAGGGGGATATCAGAAAAGATGAGTTCAAGCCTTCCAAGCCATCCCCTCATCTGAAAAGGAAGAAGCTCCCTGTCAGGAGTTCAGCAAAGGTGTCTCTAGAAGCTATGGACTTGCACACTCAGACATCTGAACCTGTTCAGAAGGCTTTGCAAAAGCCATCTGAAATTGTGGGTCAGGGTTCTGAAGGTGTAAGAACTCTTACTCCTAAGCCTACTTTTGAAACAGAAGGAAAGGCTCATGAGGAAGAGGTAGCTGAGATTGCTGATCCTGAAGCTTCGGCAGCAGCACCTCTGGCTGCATGTCCTTCTGATCCTGAGCTTATTCAGGTAGCAGCCCTTGCTACAGCCTTGGAGAATGAAGAAATGGAGAAGAGGTTGAGCAAGAAAAGACTGATTATGCTCTTATAGTAGCCTCTCAGCTAGCTCTTGCTGAAGATGAAAGGCTAGCTTCCATTGCTCAAGAGACCAAGAAGAGAAAAAGATCCAGTGCACAGTAAAGAAGGAGAACAAAAACAAAGTTATTTCAGCCAGCTCCTGAACTCTCTGTTAGGATTACAAGGAGCATTGCAAGTCAGCTGGAGGAAATGGATGAGGCTGGCAAGTATCAAAACTTTGTCAAAGCAAACTTGTATTTCAAGAGAAGAAGAGAAGAGAAGCAAGCTGAAAAGGAAAAGGAGAGGAAACCTGAGAAAGCTAAACCTCCTCAGAAAAGGCTCAGGGTAAGGTTTGATAATGTGACCTCATCACCACCTTCATCACCTGAGAAGAAAACAGTAGAGGAGAAAGAAGAAGAAGCACTTCCATCACCTCCCTCATCACCACCTTCTTCACCTTCATCATCTTCAGAATCCACTCAGTCTGAAGACCCCACAGATAAACATCAGCAAGGTGACAGCTCTGAAGTATGGAAAGGAAGCATGCTGCCTGTGCATATAAGGCTAGGACCCAAAAGTAGGGACTTCTTCACAGAGCCTACGTTTGATCCTTATGTTTTTCCTCTCACTCAGCACCAATTTGATGCAGCTGCTGAAATACCCCACAAAAAGTATGAGGAACCTTTCACTGAGAGGGTCAAAGTCCCTAAGTTCCCCAACTTATTTGAAGAGCTGCAGTTTTTTAGAAATGAACCCTCCATCTCTCTTCACCATGGCCTTATGAAGCACACCGCTGATGAAGAAAGGGCAAAGTATCAAGGCAGTTCAGATCAGTATTACTCAGGCCAGATTGAAAAGATCAAAAAGGGTGCAGTTCCACCTGCTCATAAGTGGGCTCCACTTAACCCCTTCTCTGGTGACTCCCTCAAGTTGTCTAATGATGAATGGTGTTTTGTCAGGCAACTGTCTACTAAAGCTGAACTTTTTTAGGGGGACTACTTGAAGTCAGTACGCGTGAGAGGCTATAGGCCACCTAGAACAATCTCCATCAGGCCAACCACAGAGATTCTGGTGCAACCTGACAGGATTGTTCCTAGGTACCCCTTGGAAGAAGGCCCTGCTGACAAGTTCAAGGAACCTAAAGCTTATCCAGCTCCCCAGAAACCTTTAACCTCAACAGAATGGAAGGAGCTACCTGCTCGGATCAAAACACAAGGTGGAGGTTTAGATCACTGCTACAGGGATAGGGTATGGTTATCCTACTGGAAGATCAGAGAAGATGCTGGATCCTTTTCTGGATCTGCAGGACCAGATGATGACTCCATCATAGATTATGGTGTCTCCACCAATGTGCAGTATCAGTATATCAGAGGCAGATTCCCCATGTCTGAACCCTTTAATGAGGATTGGAAGCTAATCTGCCCTATCAAAACTTTCTTCTTTCCTGTGAGTCATCCCGAAGATTATGGGTTGCATCCAGGATTCGATCAGCTCAGATTCGTTTGCAGGCACATTCAGATCATTCTATATTAAGTAGAACTGAATCTTAAGGAAGAGAATAGGAAGCTGAGGCATCAAGTGAAGAGCTTGGAGAAAAGGAATGCCACTCTTGTTGCTAAGCAAGATCAAATCCTTCAAGAGCAATAGCACATCAGAACTAGGCAAGAAGAATTGAAGACTGCTGTCATTTCTCAAATTGACAAGGCAAAGGAAGAATTGCTCGCCTTTATGAAAGAGGCCTTGCTGAAGAAAGATGGATAGTCTATGATGTTTAGTCATGTTCAGTGTTAACTTCATTTTGAGTGCTTAATTTCTGTTTTGTGAACTCTTTTGTTTGATAATATATTCTGTTTGTTCTCATGAATGCTGGTATCTCAATGTTGTGATTATATTACTGTTATTATTTTGAAGTAATGCTCTGAAATTCCCTTTTGATTGATGACAAAAGGGGGAGTATTAAAACTAACAAAATCTGAAGTAATTACAGGTCTCGGGGGGATTATTTGATAAGAGTTTGTCCTGAGGGATCTTTATCCGAGGGGGAGTTATTTTTTTAAGTTTATTTTATTTTAAAAACTCCTTTCAGATTTCTTTATTTTAAACAAATTTGTCATCATTAAAAAGGGGGAGAATGTTGAGTCTCAAAAAATATCATAAGGAAAATTATGATGTTTTAGATAGCTCACATCTCAAGTTTTAATGCTTAACAAATTTGGGTTAAAATACTTATCATAGATACATAAATGTTAAATGACTTATCTATGATTTCAGCAAGCCATTCTGAACTTATAAAGACTGTCTAAAGTGCTTTCAACCTGTCTATAATGGAAAAGCCTTCTGAAGGTTCAACTTGTCTGAAGTGTTGAAGCTTTCTGAAGTGCACAACTCATCTGAAGTGTTGAAGCCATCTGAAGTGCGCAACCCGTCTGAAGTGTTGAAGCCGTCTGAACTCTCATTAATGACGTGGAACTCTTTGCTGAAGTATGTGAAAACATCTCTGAAATTCTGTTGAGTCAAGCGTTCTCTGCTGCACGTACCTTTTCAAACATATTTATGGCAAGGAACACAGAGACCTTTCCTGGTATATATTTGAATTTCATACACCACTGAGGAAATCCCTGCAACGCAACCTTTGCAGCAACAACAGTGGCAGCTTTATGGCAGCAACAACCTGGTACTGTGTGTAAAAAAAATCAGAACTCTCAGAAGCATGTCTCACAACGGATTAAATAGTATTTAATGTTATCTCTAAACAATGGTATTTCAACTGATTGAAGATTTGTTATAAATAGCCCTTCATGAAGACCATCAAGAGAGACTGGAGATATAAGAAAATCTAAGAGACATCACGCTGCAAGTTTTTCTCTGTAAAAACACTCTGATTTCATATTCATTGTACATCATTTGCATATCCTGAGTATACCTCAGTTTTTATTGTACATCGTCTCTGTTTAAGCTTCAAACTTGTGTAGTTTAAAATCTTAGACATATCTCTTTGTAAAAATTGTCTTTGAGCCTAGAGAGGCTTGTCTGTAAAAGAATACTTGGTTGTAGAGCCTGAAGAGGCTTGACTGTAAAAGAATACTTGTAATCTTGGTGAAGATTGAGAGAAAATCCAAGTGCTAGTTGCCATTGGGACTGGACGTAGCTCACAGTGGTAGTGAGTGAACCACGATAAATTCCTTGGTTAAGTTTTCTATCCCTTATCTCTTGTCACTTTATTTATATTAACCAAAGGGTGTTGAAAACTGTTCTGATAATTTTAAAAAGCAAGAAACCTTTTTAAAGATCTTTTCAGAAGCCTTCTTAAGAAACTTCAGACAGCCTCCTAAACCTGTCTGAAACTGTTGTAAACTTAACCGTTTGCGAAAAGCTTCCATAAATTATTAAGAAACACTATTCAACCTCCCTTCTAGTGTTTCCCTGTGTTTCTACAAGTGAGACTCAAAATATTTTTAATTTCATATATTTAATCCTTTGAGACTCAACATATTCTTTCTTCCACCAAGCCTCTCCAGGATCTCAAACACTTTATAGTGTTTACAATGAATGTTTGTTTAAGTTTCTGAGAAACATAAACCTTAGGAAACTAGTACAAAGAGATAATTGAGTATGATACTCAGGATACAAAGATAAAGCTTTTAAGTACAAGGAAAAACAGAGATATGAGAGTATGGATATTTAAATGAAGTTCTTCTCTGTATCTTTGATCAGCAGGTTCAGAAGGTTGACATAATGGATTTTTAATTGAGCTTTTTGCCAACCCTGGGTGTTGGCTTGATAATCTCTTTATTGAGCTTGGACAACCCTTTCTTGGGCTTCACCAAATCTTGCTTCACCAACTCTTCAAAGTCTTACTTGAGACTATTTATAGAGGCTTCAAATGTAACTGTTGAAGGTCGCTTGGTTACCGTTGAGAGATAGCTTGTAGCTCTTGATAGCCTTTGACTTGAACAGAGTAGGTGTGCAGAAACTGTACAGTTCTGACACACAGTAGGCATAAAAAGTTCTTTTTCATGTATTATGATTCAGAGAGCGCAGAAAGAACTTTTGTAGATAGCCTCCATCCAGTTGCTTGTAGAAGATGTTTAGAGACCTTTAAGTCTTTGTGCAAAAAGTCTTCTGACTTTGGCAGATTTTACGTTGAACGTCTTCAGTAATTCTTCTTCTCATAGATGATGCAACACTTCAGCAGGCTGGATAATTCTTCAGTTAAGTCCAAACGCTTCAGAGAGTTCTTCATTTTATCAACTCATGTTGCCATGTCATCAAATGATAATTCAGAGAGTATGTGTTCAGCAAGTACACAGATTTCGGTAAGTGTGGATTCAGTACACACACATACTTCTGGAAGTTTATGCGTTTTAGCAGGTTGATCAGTCCTTTAGATAGTTGTTTTAACTTGAAGATATGTTCTTTTCAGAGTTCCTAAAACATCAAAAGCAAACTACCTTTCTCAGTAGAATCTGTTTATATAATCAAATTTGTTAATCATTAAAACCCAGGGTAAAGAGTCTTGAATTAAATTGAATACTTAATTTATATTGAGACTCAACACAAAACACTCTTTAAATTCTTGTTTAAAATTTACTTCAGTCTCGAGGACCGTTCTACTATTTACGGCCTCTAAGGCCGCTTCAAACTTCTTCTCAGCAGTGTATGCTGAGGTTCGAGCTAAGAAGCTCGACCAAAAGTTTATGTGGTCCCAGATGGACTAGTAGAACTTTGAATTATTATTCCATGTTCAATATTGAAGAAAGCTTTATGTGGAACCTTACTAGGTGCATAACCACGCTTCTCAATCATACAGGGGGTTTGCTTCATTATCCATTTTTCACAATTCTTTGCATTCACAATGTCTACTTCTACCCTGTAATAAGTTTGATCAGCTTCCACATATTCTAGAATACCATGTTCATTCCAAAGACATAATTTCTGATGGACAGTCGAAGGTACTGCCCCCACTGCATGTATCCACTCTCTGCCTAGAAGCACATTATAATTTGCTTTGGATGGCACCACCACAAAAATAGTTGGTCTTTTTATTGATCCAACAGTCACATCGAAACACAACAAACCTTCTGATTTCGATGTCTTTCCACTAAAATCTGTAATAATCATGTTATGTGGCATCAAGTCACATTTGTTCTTATTGAACTTCATCAATATTGAACTTGGCAACAAATTTATTGTTGCACCCCCATCAGCAAAAAAACCTTGCCTACAATTATCCCTTCAACTTGAGCTTGGATAAATAGGCTTTATATGAGTCATCATTCCAGTAGAGGGTTTCTCAAATACTGCAGAATTTTGTTTAATGGCCTGTGTAGACAAACAAGTATAGTATGTTGGAGGTTCTAAGACTTCCTCATCAATGAAGTCATCCTCCAAGCCTTCTTCATACTCCTTCTCAAATTCTGCTGGCAGAATCGAAACCACCCCACATATATCTTCCAATCTATCTGGAAATCCAGTCTCGAAATTATCAGTAAGCAAATCCTCTTCAGCCAACATTTTCTCTTTTGGTATTGCCCCTGACTTACTCTTTTGCAAGATTTGAGAATATGTAGGTTGACTAGAAGTGCCTTGTACCTGTATGAGTTGAGCATTCTTAGCATTCACATTCTTTGGAAAATTCGAAGAACTGCCCGCTTGTTCAATTGCTACCTTCCTATAGCGTTGGTTTCTCCTCCACTGAGTCTTAGTCATGAAAGGCTTGTTGTTGAAGAAATTATTGTACTGTCTTAGCACTTGAGGATTCTGACGATACTTTTGACTATCAGTCACACAAATCCATTTATTAGGAGGAACATTCAAAGGAGGCACATATGTTTTTGGCTTTTGAAACATGGGAGCTTGCCCCCTAGTCATTTCATAATTCTTTTGAAAAGGAGGTCTTCGAACTTCTATATTCGAGACAGGTCTTACTACCTTCTGAATCCTTTGATTGACAACCTGTTGATATTGCTTTTTCATTTCTGATTACTCAAAAGTCTTAGTCACCAGTCTGTCGAAAATAGCTCTGGATCGAGGACAGAGAGAAACATCATCATTCTCCTCTTTCTTACGAAGTAAGAAATCCACCAAAGTCTCATTGTTCTTTGGAAAAATATCCTTAACTTCTTTTTCGAATTCCTCAATTGCAATATCAATTGTTGTCTTTGATTCTATGGAAGGTTCAGCTCCCACCGTGTTTATTTCCACAGTATCAACATAATTAGCATTGACACTCAATGGATTAGAATCGACCTTCATCTCCATTTTCTGTTTTTCTTCGAACTTCAGCCTGCCTTATTTGATGGCTTCTTGAATGAGATCCCTGAAACAAATGCAATTGTTAGTCCAATGACCAAACGCATTATGAAACTTACAATATTTCTTTCCTTTTCGCTGCTCGAAAGTAGGAATTTTATGATCATCACTAAGGATAATTTGTTTATCCTTTAACAAAATATCAAAGATCTGTTCAGCTTTCGAGATATCAAAACCATAGGTCTTTTTGGGATACTTACTCTATGAAGTTTGATTCCCAATATTACTATTATATGGTCTTAAGAAAGAACATGCATATGGAGGTCCTGGTTTTAATTTAGCAACATCACTTTCATTTTCATCAAAATCTGAGTTCTCATCACTAAAATTTTCATTAACATCTACATAGGAAATTTTATCTCTTCTTCGTATCTTTTTTTATTTTCCTATGCTTTTCTTTTTCTATCTTTAATTGCTCAATTTTCCTAACTCTCTCAGCCAATTGGGTCATATCTCTCAACTGCTGATTAATTAATTTCTTTTGAATTGAGTAATCAAAACCTCCTGCTGCAATTTTAACTAATTCGTTTTCAGGAATTGGTACAAGACATCTAGCTCTCATTTGCCTAAATCTGTTCAAATAATCTTCGACAAATTGTTCAGAAGTTCATCTAACAGTAACCAAATCCATAAGGCTAACATTTTTCTCGCCTCTAAAGAATTGTTCATGGAACTGTCTTTCTAACTGATTCCAAGTATGAGTCGAACTAGGAGACAAGGTTGTGAAACCATGTAAAAACATTTTTTGTCAGGGAACTTGGAAAATACTTCATTTTTAATTCTCATTATTAGCTATGTCCCCATATTCTACATGATACCTTGCAATATGTTTGACTATTGATTCATTAACTTCTCCTGCAAACTTAGTAAATTTTGGGACTTTCCATGTCTATAAAACACTAATTCAACTATGTTTGCTATATTCTGTTGTCCCCCTATATTATTTTGCCTTATTCTTTCCAGAACATCATTAACATTTTGATTCTGATTCAAAATTAATGATTGAGCATTCACATTTTGAATATGCTCTAGAAGAATTGGTTGTTCATTATTCTCCCTTGCACCATTATCATTTCCTAAATTCTGATTCTGGTTCTGATTAAGGCCAATATTGGCTTGTTGCTGATTTTCATGTTCTGGGGGAGCCCCAAAAACATCAGCAATCCTGGCCATTTGCCTATCCAATGTATTATAATTCTGATTAGTAGAATCCTGGCCATTTCATGGCAACTCTCATCCACCTGTTGTCTAATCAAATTCAAAGCAGTATTTGTCAAATAATTCAAGGTCTGGCCCGATATTCCCTGCAAAATTTGTGTTAAACCCAGAAACACCATTTCCAATCACACCTAGATTCGAAGAACTTGCATGATTGAATGCGGGTGCCATCGTACTTGCGTACGTGACTGGGGCTGTTCCTGAAACAGGAGAAACAAAACCAAAAGGAAGTCCATACGAGGGAGGTCTAACGCCTATGTTTGTGGCCTGTATGCCCCCAGTTGGTAGTGGATTCGTGACCATGATTTGAGACCTTACAAGATCTTCAGCCTGAGTAGTGTTAACTACTTGATCACGTTGATCATGGTTTACATTATTGTTATTCTCCACTCCATTAGTCTCATTATTATTTACAGACTCATTATTTCTTTGATTTGTAGGACTTCCTTGATTCACAAAAACATTTCCAGCACCATTGTCAGAAGTATTTCTGGTCTGGTTATTGTTCACCAATGAATTAGAAATGGTTCTACCACTTCTCAAGATCATGCACTTTCTGAAACTACTTTAGTAATTAGTCCCACCGGGCGTGCCAATTTGTTTTTTGTGAAAATTTTCAATAAGTTTTCGAAAATTCTCTTGATTCTGAAAGTACAATTTGGGACTAGAATCTGAATCCTCTTAAAGTTCTTTTTAAGAAATAGGTTTACACAGAAGTGGTGTTTAACAAATAACAGAAAATCGAATTACTTACTATTCTTAGAAGTGGATTCTAAAAAATAAAATGAAGAATGGATGTTTAAGAAAATAGATGAACATAAAGATTAAAAACTGAAAATCAAAGTTAAAATAAATGCAGAAAAATAAAAGAAAGAAAAGTGCAGAAGATAAACAAAAGAAGATAAAGATTGCAGAAACATAAATTGCATTAATTGAAATGTGGATGGATACACATACTGGATAATCTCCTTAGTAACCACTTAGTCGCTTTAAAGTTTGGACGTTTGGTGTTTCAGAGAGTTTTCAGTAAAATGAAATCCAACTCCTATTACATCAGAATTCGACCTATATATAGATTTCTATTCTAACGGCTACTTAACAAGATTTTGAGTCGTCTATAAGCTTATTTGAAGTGCCAAAATTCTAAGTATAAAACGTATACAAAAACAACAACGGTCGTCTAATTCTAAATAACTGCCCACTCGAGATCTTGACATTTGTCTTCAGATGATAACTTCCAATAACTGCTTAATTTGAAATCTGATAGGTCTTCGAATAGTCTTTCAACATCTGACAGGTCTTCGAATTCCTTTTCAGGCTTCTAACTTCATAAATTCTTCTAAGTTATCTGAACGTCTTTTCTTTCCTTGAACTAGTCTTTGATCTCCATCTGAACTTTGAATCACTTCTAGGAACTTGACCAAACCTTGACTTATTTATTTCCTTTATTCCCACATACTATATTTCTGATTGGTCAATTTAGAGGTGGACTTGACCATCGACCACATGTGGGCTTAACTTCCAAATTGATTGGGCAATTCTGCATGCACATTAATTCAACCGTCCAAATATTTCACTATAAATACGCCTTGGCTTTTACGTTCTTTCTCATTCCCTTTCTATTTCACCATGAAGAAGTTTCTTCCTTTGGCTACTACGTTCGACCTAATCTTCAATGATTTCATTTTCGATAAGGTCGACGACGTAGCCAAAGCTAGAAGCTTTTCAATCCTTTTTAAGGATTCCCTTTGGATCGAACGTATTAGCCAATTTTTATTTCATTTTGTCTTCACCCCATCTTTCTCACTTTCAGATTGAATCGCAGGGCTGCTCAAATATGTCAACACAATGTCATTTCCCTGGTGGTTCAATCAAAGCTTGTGGAAGAAGAGGGTCAGGAAGGAAGGAGTCAAGTTTTTTCTGAAGATTTAGAATAGTCTTTTATTTCATATATTTTTGTATTTCCTTACGTATCTCATTTGAACCTCTTATGTAATTTGAAATATTCTCATATGAATTAAGACTATTGTGTATCTCATATTTTCCAATTTTATGTTCAATAAACGAACAAGTTTTCTCTTTATCACTTATACTCCTTTTCCTCTTTTTCCTCGTTATCGAGAATATATTTCAAGTTCGATTGCGTGCTTAACTCAAATCACTCATGTATACTTCGATCCGTACTCAGAGATCAATATCTTTACCTTCGAACTCGAAACATCATGAAATTCTTCAAATTTCACTAAGTTAATTTGGATCTTGATAAATAACAATCCCTTTCAAATTTCTCTCTATATGTCTTCTTTATTCGAAAACATTGGTCTTTCATAACTTAGTAAAATTTTGAATTTCAACCCAATAGTTTTAAAAACTGATGTCGCGCATTTTCACTAAAGCGAGAATCTCTCACTTGAGCGAAAATCATCCAGAAATCGCCCTCTCTGTCTTTTTTTTCGCTTGAGCAAGAAGACCCTCCCTCAAGCGAAAATATCAGCAGAAAATTTACCCCTTTTGACTGATATTTTTGCCCAAGCAAGAATGGCCTCGCTTGAGCGAAAATCACACAGAATGGAAACTCCAAATTTCCATTCCCTCTCGCACAAGCGATCCAGTTCTCACTTGAGCGAGAAATGGGCAATGTTATGCTCTGAAATACAGTTTTAAACCCCTTTTTACCTAGTTCCTTTTATAAAACCATTTTCTATTCCTAACTCCACTTATAAAAATTGATTTATGAAAATCCGGATGCTACATTTCTACCCCTTTTCATTAATTTTGTCCTCAAAATTTGGTTATTCTACAACATTTTCAGCTTTAGACCATGGCCAAAAACCATAGCCGAAGACACTAAAACCGTGGCCTAAAGTTTTAGACCACGGTTTTTCAGCCGTCCTATATTAGGCCATGGCCTATTCCAATAAGCCACAGTTTTTCACCTTTGGCCACACTTCTATGAAAACGTGGCCTAAACTAACAGAATAGACCACGGTTTTCATGGACACTTTCAAACCACGGTTTTTATTTTTCAGGTTTAGACGACGGTTTTATGCATCTAGCTATATGTTTAAACCACGGTTTTTCAGGTGTAGTTATATAGTTTATACCACACTTTTATAACCGTGGACAAAATTATAGACATCTTAAGTTTAGGCAATGACTATATAACCGTAGCCTATACATTTTAAGCCACATTTTAGTAAAACATAGACACACACATTCAAGAAGGGAACACATCCACTAACATAGTTACACTGCCAAAGGCTCAAGACAACACAAGAGATAATGATACTTTTCACCTCACATGCAAACTTCCTACTAGAGAAATGAAAGAAATTCTACTCATTCTTAAATAAATTGTCTACCATTCCCAAATAATAATTTTAAATTACCATGACCATAACAGATAATCACTAATATAACCAAACTCGAAAAATACTTATAAAATACAAACAAGATATTTATTTTGTATTTTTCCTTTTTTAATGAAATTTAATTAAATAATTACTAGAGAATAATAATTCACCATGATTTTTTTTTATTTTGATTTAATAGATTTAAAATTCACACATAATTTCAAAACATGTAATAAAATAAATTTGGCCTCATAATCATCATTGACCCTAAACAAACATAGAAATGCACCCATAAAATAGACTTGAAATACAATCACATAAAAAAGCATTGAGCCTCAATTTAACATCATGGGCCCGAAAAAACAGAGAGGAACATAATAAAAATAAGCTAAACAAAATACACATGGGTTTGAAAAAACAAAGAGGAACATAATAAAAATAAGCTAAACAGAATACAACAAGACTTACCAAAAAAAACGTATTGGGCCTCAGAATCAGCCCATTATCTATCAATTACATTGTTTCCCATTCAAAGTAACTATCTGTTACTTAGACCAAAAAAAAAGTAACTATCTGTTGCGACAAAAAAAAATAACTATCTGTTCACGATAGCTATGTGGTTATTTTTTAGGTTTAGATGTAATATGCAAGAGATTTAAGATTTTATTAGTTCTATTTTTTTTGTTATGTTTATTATTGTATTTAGCTCTTAATCTGATTTTTTGTATTGAAGTGAGCATGTCTGTGTTTTATAAATTTTATTTGTTAAAGCATTGCAGTATCACTTCAGATTTGGATGTAAGTGTCGTTTGACTTCTATTAATCTAATCACCTTTGACGGAAAAAAATTAGTAACTAGTTGGCTTGACCAAAAAAAATACAAATTGTAACTAGCTGGCCTTGTTGTTGTGCACACATATGTTTTCTCCTTTCTTCAGAATTGAACCCTACGACCAAAATAAACAAAACTGAGAGAGAGAAAAGGAAATAGAAGACGAAGAGAGGGGAAGCCATGGTTGGTTGCAACACTCGTCTTCCTCCGGTGATCTGCGAATGGCGTGGAGGGTACGCGGTGGTCAAGGCACTACTGGATCTGTGCGGCGGTTATGCGAGGTAAGCAGTTGTTGATGAGAGAACGGAGGCACATGGCTGCAGGGTGGAAGACGGTGGTGGCTGGATGGTGGACGGCTTGGTGGTGCGCAGATCTGAGGCAGTGAGGACGGTGACTCTCGCGGTGGTCTGTTGGTTGCAGCAGGGTGGAGCTGACTGTGCAGGGGCTGCTGGCTGGAGGTTGCAGACTGTAGGTGGGTGAAGCTCGCGGTGGTGGCTGGTCGTAGGATGCGCGACTGTTGATGGTGGCGCGAGGGTGGCTGAGCTCCGATGAAGCAATTACTGGACAGCGAGAGCGCGGCGGCTGGAGATTGTTCACGGCTGTGGCTGTTCACAGGTGGTTGTCTACTGTTGCAGGAAGCTTAGAGGGCTGTCGCGCGAGGAGAGGGCTAGTGACAAGCGGGGACTGGCGGTTGCTCAGCGGATCTGAAACTGTACAAAATGGGAGCGTGGTGGTTGTTCAAAATGAGATTTTTTTTTAACGACAGGTATCTTTCACATCACATCATGGTGGGGCTAGCTCTCCCAGCCGAGATTTTTTCCATCCACAACATTTTTCCATCCACGACACTCACCTGAGAGCTTTCTTAAGGGAAAAAAAGCATTTAACACTTAACCAACCCCGTTGGTTCTTTTTTTCTTTTTTTATTGGTCTTGTAAATTAAATGGACAACTGTATGCAAATGAATTTGCACCTATGACTGCATTTTTTTTTGTTTTCCTTTTCTTTCTTGATATCTTGTTTTTAATATCTAAACTCTCTTACTGTATTCTCTTTTTTGTTTGAGAACCCTCAGAATGTGCTTTCCTTTTCCTTGCTTCTATGTATCCTATGTCGTTTCTGATTCAATCCCCCAATTCATATATGGAAAAAATACTGTTAGGAGGGATCCCCACTTTACGTCTAACAGTGCCTAGAGAGACTCGAGATTAGTCTCTCGGGTGGAAGAATACAATGGGAAAAAAAATAATATGTATCTGTAAGCCCCTTTTTGTTGTCTCTGTCTTTTTTCTCTCTATTGAATTTGTGTTCCCCTTTAAATGCTCTACCCCTCTCCGCGTCTCCCTCTTTTTATTCTTCTTCAGTCTCCCCTCTGTTTATTTTTCACTCCGTCCTTCTCCGAATGCGCCCATCAATTTTGTTCTTCTCCTTTTTAAGAACTTGAAAGCATAAGATCCTTCTCTTTTGAGTGGATCAGGTTGATGATAAAGTGATAATGTTTTTTTTTATGATTTGATTGAATCCTCCATGAGCTTCCCGCTCCCCCATTATTTTTTTTTATTTTGCATTATTCAAGGCCAAGTACCCGACACAAGCCAGAATTGCTTTATTATTTTTTACTACTTTCTATTTTTTTTTCTTTATCAACATTTTATATATTTTTTTATATTTTATTAATGTAAAAAAGTAGTTAAAAAATATAGATTGACTGAGACTAATTGGATTTTCTTTCAAGAAATGCTATATCCTTCTCATTGATCGTAAAATAAAGAAAAAACATTTAATAATTACTTTATATAGTATTAAGAGATTTGTATGAGGTTAAAGTAAAAGAATATAGAGCCTGTTTGATAACTGTTTTTAAAAACAGTTTTTAGTTTTTTAATTTTTTTTTAAAAATAGTTTTTAGTTTTTTAATTTTTAAAAATTAAAAAATTTGTTTGGTAACAGTTTTTGAAAACTAATTTTAAAAACAGTTTTAAAAAATATGTTTTTAGAAACTAAAAAATGAAAACAGCGGTGAGTAGTTTTGCTTTTCAGTATCTGTTTTCAGTAATGACATTTCTGTAATTTTGGTGAACATTTTATTAGGGATTTTAGAGCAAACGGTGTGGGACATGCGAGTCTTCTACAACCTTCCATTCTACCACGTGCGAGCCTTCTTCAACCTTCACTTCTTCTCTGGGAGCATGCCTCACCGTTCAGCTCCACCGCATCGGAATCTTGTGCGACGACACCGGAAACACTCTCCCTCAGCTTCTCGTTCTCAATCTCAGGTTTGTTTTCATTTTAGCATTTCAACCATGGACTCACTGGGTTGCTTTCTTTTTCTGATAAAATGTCGCTCGTATTTGAGTAGAAGCTTAAGCTTGTTTCAATATTTGTCATGACTTGAATTTTTTTGGAAATGAAATTGGGGGTATGTCATTCCCATGAATGAATGATGCAATAGGTACTGCTTGTTTCTGGCTTAAAAATCGTATCTTAGCTTGTCTACAAAATGAGGGCTCTCAAGTTCCTGTTCAGATTGAGCTTGTAAGTTTCTATTCTCTAAAACTCTACATTACTTGCATCATCTTTAGTTTTTAAGAAACCCCTAACTTAATTGATGTGACTGTTGTAATATTTTGGAAACCAGATCACTGTAGGATGAGATGACATGGTTTTTTCCATGAGGGTGTGTGTCTAATTTCTGGGTGGCAGAGATGGTGAAATCTGGCACAAAAACCTGGTACAACATAGCAGCACTAAAGAAGAGAAATGGGTAGGAGGCAAAGAGGGAGGGGTTTGAGGATCTGATGAGGTAAGGGTTAATCTCGGATAAGCTTATTCATTATTTTATTAGTGAGATAATCTTACTTGATAGGCACCTTTTGATAAAGAGCAGCGTACTGAGAATTGGTTGTATTATAGGATAACCAAAGATGAACTATGAACTAAGAATTTGTTGGTTAATAATTTAATATACTGTGTGTAATGTTTTGCATGTATTAATTATTTCATTTTGATTAGGGATATATAGAGCTTATGTATTCTATTCTATCTGTTACATTGATCGTCTCTTCTGTATCAGGAGAGTAGCTTGTGTATTATATTCTACCAGGAGTGTAGTTGTTTTAGCTGATATACCATTCCACTTACACTTGCAGTGATGGAGCCCTTTGTTTTGCCTCTTCTATTCTTCTCATTCTTAGTGGCGAATTCTAAAGGACAGCTCCAAGTGGGTTTCTATTCCAACATATGTCCTCAAGCAGAGCCCACTGTTTGTGTTGTTGTTAGAGATGTTGTTCTCTCTAACCCCAACATGGCTGCTGTCTTGCTCAGGCTTCAGTTTCATGGCTACTTTGCTGAGGTCTTTGTATATAATAATATAATATAGCTTGTGTTTCTATGTCTGTTAATACATTTTAGTTCTTATTTGTGACATGGATATTGGATCCTAATTTCTTTTCAGGGATGTGATGGTTCAATTCTGATCGACAATGTTCCACAATCAGAGAAACTAGCTTTTGCACATCAAGGGGTTAGGGGGTTTGGAGTGATAGAAAGAGCCAAGGCACAATTGGAAGCATCTTGCCCAGGAGTGGTTTCTTGTGCAGACATAGCGGCATTGGCAGCCAGAGATGCCATAGTCATGGTCTTAACTCTTAACTGACTTGATTAGTTTATGCTCTTTCTTTTATTGCTGACATTTCTATCTGAAATAGTTGAATGTTTATCATTGAAATTTTTAACTAGAGACTTGTTTTTGTGTGCTAGCTAGTAAGTTGTTAATTAAATGTTGGATGATATTTAATGCAGGAAAATGGACCAGGATACCAAGTTCCAACAGGGATGAGAGAAGGGTTGGTTTCTAATCTTTCACTTGCAGCTGATATGCCAGATGTTGATGATTCAATTCAGCTAGTCAAGGACATGTTTCTGAAGAAGGGTCTCACAGAGAAAGACCTTGTCCTTCTCAGTGGTACACTCAAGGACAAGATTCATCAAGGGAACTCCACTGCTTAAACATAGATAGATATCGGATCAAGGAAAAAGTGGCGAAGTTGAGTGTGAGTGTGGCGAAGATGAGTATGACTGTGGCCGAGGAAGAATCAGGTCAAGAGGTTCATGTCCCGGCTGAATTTGATTGGCAGATGCTTGATAAATCCAAGTTTTTCTTCCTTGGCGCTGTTCTTTTCTCTGGGGTTTCTGCAACCCTGTACCCTATTGTTGTGTTGAAAACCAGGTAGCAAGTGTCTCAGCCACAAGTTTCTTGTATGAAGACTTCATTGTCATTGATTAGGGGTGAGGGTTTTAGCGCATTGTACCATGGGTTTGGGACTTCTTTGATGGTAGAGTGAGACCTTGCATGTTGTGATTTTTGGTGAGCATTTAAAGGGTTCCAAGTATGTTGTTTTGATTGAAACATCAAGGGAAATCACACTTGGCATCAATGAAGCTGCCAGTAGAGGGAGGAGAAGAGAAAGAAGTTGAGAAAGTGATATGAATCCTTTTAGTTACTAGGATTCGAAAATAGGACCTTTAGAAATTAGAAGGCTGAAAACATGAACATCTCTTTAAACACTTGATTTTCATACATCTTTTTATTTTCTTTTTCTATTTCCCTTTCAATGTTCTTTTCTTGAATGTATCAAACTTTTGGATTTTTAAACTTTGGATGATAACCAAATTTCAATTGAATAAAATTCAACCTCAAAACTTGGTAAGTTTCTTGCGCAAACTTAGACAAATTCTCAAGCAAAAAGAAGATATAGTTTAGGAGGAGAAAAAAAAAAGAAGATAAAAGAAGATAGTTTGGACGTCACACTTTTAAGGATGAAAGATAAGTCCTTGAGATTATACACACAAAGGTGATAAACCTTTGATAAACCTCAACTCTTGACTAAGCAAAAAAATTAGAGAAACACTCTCCAATATGAATTAAAATTCTGATTCCAACTTAACTTTGATTGCATGCATGAAACACAATATTTATAGTCCATACAAAACAAGCATAATTTCCCATGCAATCAGCCATGTAGCCACGCCCTAACAACTACCAAAACCGTCCTCAATAAATCTGCCATGCAGATTTATTAAACCCTACTAAAAGATATTAAACTTAGGAAATAAAACTAATAAAATTCAGCCTACAATCCTCCACATGTGGCCACACATTTAACATGGATTTTGTAACAACCAACAAAAGAATAATAGGCTCTTGATTCAGCCATGAAGTGGTCGCTCCAATTGCTAGACATAACAGCCCCAAAATTAAGTGTTGGTTGCTCCATCAATTTGTAACCCCCATATTGAATGCTAGCTGCCCCTCTTCAAGTGTTGTAACACTCTTAAATGCTAAATTATTTTGTAACCTCCCTTGTCTCTTGAACCATAATTCACCCTTCATAATCCTTTAATTGGTCGCCCCATGTGATGAATTTGATTAAGCCATTTATTTAAAATAAGAAATAAATAAATAAAAACTCAGCAAACTTATTAAGTGCTTGTTGGCCGCCCATCAAGTCCTCTTCCTTTTATTTTGAAAATTGAATTTAAGATAACTAGGTTTCGTTAAGAACTAAGCCATCCCCTTCTTCGATCTTGATGCAAAGGACAAATTTGTGAGGCTCTTCTCTAGGACTTGCGCCCTTTTTATTTAAGGATGCCACCATAAGTTGTAGAGCTTCCTTGGCTTTTCTTGCTTGTGCCCTTGTCATAGGTCTTCCAAGTCCTTCAAGTGCCTTGCTCTGGGTCATGTCCTCATCACTCCCCCCCCTCTTGAAAAGGATTTATCCTCAAATCAACAGCTTATTTATCTGCATCAAAAAAAGATAAATCAGAAACATTGAAAGTTGCGCTTACCTTATACTCACTAGGAAGATCAATTTTATAGGCATTATCATTGATCCTTTCTAACACTTGAAAAGGTTCATCTCCTCTAGGTAGAAGTTTAGATTTCCTTTGTTCAGGAAACCTTTCTTTCCTCATGTGCACCCAAACCCAATCACCAGGATTGAACACCACTTTCTTCCTCCCTTTGTTGGCTTGTTTGGCATAACTTTCATTTTTCTTCTCAATTTGTGCCTTCAATTTTTCATGCATTTTTCTGACATACTCAGCCTTAGCCTGCGCCTCCTTATGCTTAAACATGGAAATGTTAGGCAAAGGTAGTAAATGAAGATGAGTTAAAGGGTTAAATCTATAAACAATCTCAAAAGGTGAACAATTTGTAGTGCTATGGACAGCCTTATTGTAAGCAAATTCAACATGAGGCAAACATTCCTCCCAAGACTTAATATTTTTATTTAAAATAGTCCTAAGCAATGTGCCTAATGTCCTATTCACCACCAGTTTGTGGATGGCAAGTAGTAGAAAACAGCAATTTGGTTCCAAGCTTCCCCCCACAAAGTCCTCCAAAAATGACCAAGAAATTTCGCATCTCTATCACTTACTATGCTTCTTGGTAATCCATGTAGCCTCACTATTTCCTTGGAAAATAAATCAGCAACATGACAAGCATCATCCACCTTTTTGCAAGGTATAAAATGCGCCAATTTTTAGAACCTGTCAACAACAACAAAAACAGAATCTTTTCCATTCTTTGTTCTAGGCAGTCCTAAAACAAAATCCATGGAAATATCAATCCAAGGAAATTCTGGTACAGGCAAAGGAGTATACAACCCATGAGGCTTAACCTTAGATTTTGCTTTCTTACAAACAATGCAATTATCACAAAATTTTTGTACATCACGCTTCATGTGGGGCCAAAAGAACTGTTCTTGTAAAATTTCCAAGGTCTTTTGAATACCAAAATGACCCATCAAACCCCCTTCATGTGATTCACACAAAATCAATTCTCTAATGGAACTTCTAGGCACACATAATTTATTTATTTTAAACAAAATCCATTTTACATAAAGTAACCATTTCAAAATATTTTTCACATGGAGCAAAAATTTTAGCAAAATCCTCATCATTTTCATACATGCTCTTCAAGGACTCAAGGCCAAACAATTTGGTTTCTAACATAGATAGTAATGCATGCCTCCTAGAAAGCGCATCAGCTACTATGTTTCCCTTACCTTTCTTGTGCTTGATTACATATGGAAATTACTCTAAATATTCTACCCATTTAGCATGTCTCTTGTTTAACTTCCCTTGTCCTTTCAAATATTTCAAGGACTCATGATCACTGTGTATGACAAACTATTTGGGTAGCAAATAATGTTGCCAAGTCTTTAGAACTCTAACCAAAGCATACAACTCCTTATCATAAGTTGAATAATTAAGTACAGCTCCACTTAATTTTTCACTAAAATAAGCAATTGGATGCCCATCTTGCAGCAAAACAGCCCCTATGCCTACATTTGATGCATCACATTCTAATTCAAAAGATTTTTCAAAGTTAGGCAAGGCAAGAATAGGCTCATGAGTCAGCCTATGTTTGAGGGCAGCAAAGGCCGCCTCTTGTTTCTCTTCTCACTTAAATCCCACATTCTTTTTAACAATTTCATTAAGGGGTGCAGCCAAGGTACTAAAGTCCTTAACAAACCTCCTATAGAAACTAGCTAGCCCATGAAAACTCCTTACTTCACTCACATTTTTATGCGTTGGCCATTCTTGAATGGCCTTAACCTTTTCTTCATCTACTTGGATCCCTTAGAACACACAACAAATCCCAAGAACACAACATGGTCGGTACAAAAGATGCATTTTTCAAGGTTGGCATACAAACGTTCTTTTCTAAGCACATCTAAGACAGATTTTAAGTGTTCAACATGCATGTCCAAACAAGTGTTATAGATAAGAATATCATCAAAATATACCACCACAAATTTTCCAATAAAATCCCTTAAAACATGGTTCATTAGTCTCATGAAGGTACTAGGAGCATTGGTCAAACCAAATGGCATAACCAACCATTCATACAAACCATATTTAGTTTTAAAGGCAGTTTTCCATTCATCCCCCTCTCTTATGTGTATCTGATTATAGCCACTCTTAAGATCAATTTTTGAGAACACACATGCACCATGAAGTTCATCAAGTAAATCATCTAACCTGGGAATAAGATGACGGTACTTAATGGTGATGTTGTTGATGGCTCTACAGTTAGAACACATTCTCCATGATCCATCCTTTTTGGGTACCAAGATGACAGGTACAGCGCATTGACTCATGTTGTTTCTCACCCATCCTTTGCTTATTAGCTCAGCCACTTGTCTTTCAGTTTCCTTTGTTTCTTGTGGATTGCTTCTATAAGTTGGACGGTTGGGTAATGATGCTCCTGGAATGAGATCAATATGATGCTCAATCCCCCTCAAAGGTGGTAATCCATTAGGAACATTAGCTGGAAACACATCTTCAAATTCCTGCAAAAGAGACTTAATAGAAGAAGGAAAATCATGGTTATCAAATTGGTTGGCATGCAACAATTGATTTTGACAAATCAATAGGTAGAGAGGTTGTCTTACGCAAAGTACTCTCTTCACTTCCTTTTCTTTTGCTAAACACAACTGTTTGCCGTCAATTATTTCTCTCTTTTTCTTTTTACTCTCCTCACTCTCAAGTGTTTCGCTCTCTCTCTGGCTATCTTTTCTCTCAATTTCATTTGATCCTCACTCACATCCTTTGGTGATAAGGTTTAAGAACCACTTTTTTATCCTGAAAAATGAAAGAAATTTTGTTAGTGAAACCATCATGGATGGCTTTTGTATCATACTGCCACAATCTTCCCAAGAGAATATGGCTAGCCTCCATTGGAACTACGTCACACATCACTTTATCTTGATATTTTCCAATGGAAAATGGCACTTCAGCTTGCCTTTCCACGTGCACCTCATCTCGTTCACTAAGCCATTGAAGCTTGTATGGCCTAGGATGTGGCTTTGTGTCCATGTTCATTTTTTACACCAATCTAGCACTGTCCACGTTAGTACAACTTCCAACATCAATTATTACCAAACAAATCTTACCATTGACAGAACACCTGGTATGAAAATGTTTTCTCTTTGGTTTGCTTCCATGGCCATGGTTTAGCTTCCAAGGAGTCTCCTAATCATGTAGACCTCTCCAACTTCAGCTTTGGTATCATCATCACTATCCTCCCTTTCATCTTCAGATTCGCTAGTATACTCTCCATTGTCCTTAAGAAGAATAGTCTTCTTAGTAGGACACTCAAAAGCATAATGTCCCAAACCTTGGCATTTGAAACATTTCACTTCTCTTCCCTTTTTAGGAACCGGTTCAGTAGCTTTTGGAGGTGTTTTTCCTTGAGAAGATGATGCTCCCTGGTTGGATGATTCAACTCCTTCCTTCTTTACTTTGTCCTTCCAATTCGTGGGAAAATTGGTAGAACTTTTCCTTGTCGCTCCTTTCCTTTTCAGCTATTTCTCTACTTGAATAGCTTTGTGCAACAAGTCATCCAACTCCACATATTCCTGCAGTTCTACAATATCTCTAATATTATCATTCAAACCATTAAGGAAACGTGCCATGGTTACCTCGGGGTCTTCCTTAATTTTGGCTTGCATCATAAGTACTTCCATTTCCTTGTAGAACTCCTCAACTCCTTTGCTTCCTTGGGTCAACTTTTGTAACTTCAGCTGCAAGTCTCTTTGGAAACTAGATGGAACATACCGCTTTCTCATAATCCTCTTCATTTCTGTCCAAGCCTCCACTATTGGCTCTTCATTTCCGAGCCCCTCTTTCTGAAACTTATTCCACCAAATAAGAGCATAATCAGAAAATTCAGCAGCTGCAAGTTTACCTTTTGTGCCTCTGTGTAGTTGTTACAAGCAAAGATGATAGCCGGATAGTTGTAGGATCTAGAATTGAGCAAAACCAACCGATTAGAATCAATAAAATGCACTTGAATTGCGAATTATAGTGGCTGGAATAGCAGCTATAATGCGCAAGAAAATGATAGAAAATGAGAGAAAATAAAAGAAAAAGTGGAGAGGAAGAAATGGGAAGGACGCCACTGAAGCAAGAATCCACTTGCAGCAGATAAGTCCAATGCCAGACGCCACTAATTCAGGAGAATTAGATAAGTCTCAGCATGGTTTGAGCAACAACCACCAAGCCTCACTCAACTCACAAAGGGAGGAGAAAATTTGGCATAATGCCATTACTTCAAAATTCAATGTGTGGAATACATGTGTGAAGGCTCCTTTATATAGGAGAGGAGGGGGAGTGGGGCGGCTTCATGAAGGAAATAAAAGGGGAAAAATAAAATGATGGGTGTAATCCCGTCCTAAGAGGGGTTTGAACCCAAGCCCCTAAAGGTGTATGGCTAAGCTAAGCCTTAAGCCAATGAACCTCCCAATTATGCGCCCATTTACATAGGAAAATAGAAGATGAGTGAATTTCCTATCCTAGGTGGGATTAGAACTTATGACCCTCTACACCTCCTAGTAAGGCAACCTACTAACCACTAAACCCATAGGTAAGTGGCGCCTCTAATTAATAAAATGACAAGGATGTCCTAATTACATCATAAATCCTAATTACAATGAAAATTAACTAAAATTAATTCTAATTATGATGAAGTCTTCTTGTTGACTTGGTCAAGGTTGGTCAAAGGTCAAAGGTTGACCATGGAAGGGTTGACCAAAATATGGTTGACCAAGGCTTGGTCCAGCTCCATGCGCCCAGGCTCCTCTTCAGCTCTGCTGCCAGCTCAGAGTTCCACTGGTAGTTGCCATCATTCCGTCCCCCTTAGAAAGGATTTGACCTCAAATCTGAAAGATTAGAAAGAAGCCATAAGCAGAAAAGGAATAGGGGTAGAAAGAAGGAGATGGATGACTAAAGTAGCAAGTAAGAAGATACTTCCCTTAGCCTTTGGGGAGTACAGTTGGATGTCCATAAGTTGAACATCTTCCTTGAGCCTAGACAACAAAAAGAAGACCCATAAGTATTATTCCAAAGCAAGCAAAGTGAAGGCTCATAACAAAAATACTTGGGAATCATAAATATTAGCAAAAGAAAAACATAGGAGATGAACAAGAGGTATTTGAGATAAGGGTTAGAAAACTCCCTCAATGAAGATTGAACCATCTTGTCCATGTACTTTGTGGATTTAGATCTTGGATCAAATACTAATCTTTTGAAGCCCTCCCTTGCAAATAAGACAAGTAAATGATCATGGAGAAGGCTTAGTAAATAATTTCCACACAAGTACAAAATGTGTTGGATTTTCTAAGCATGCAATAGGTTTCAAAGCATCATCAAAATTGTTAAATTCTTTTGGACAAGTATTGCTTTGTGGCATATAATTGTGCATAGAAAGAGGCATGTCATGCATAAAGAAAGTTAGTCTAGGAAACTCCCTCTCATTAGCTTGAGTTGTCCTCTTTGAAACACTAGAAGTACTTGCCATCAACTTATTCATGTCTTCACACAAAGGGTTAGCTATCAAATTATCACAAGATAAAATTAGTTGCTTTCCTAAATCTTTGTTTTCTTTCTTCTATTTGCACTCCTTCTACCTCCTTTTCTTTTTCTCTCTTAAGCCCATCTTCTTCTTCCCTTTCTAATTGTTCCTTCTTTTCTAATTTTCTTTCTCTTCTATCTCAATTAAGGACTTTGAAAAGCATTTTGAAAATTTATCTTCGATTTCATTAGCAAATTTTTCTAACTTTCTTCCAATTCTATCTTCAAAAGAATCTTTTGTACTTTTCCTATTCTCTCTTTTATTATACCTTTGTCTTTCTTCTTCATACCTTCTAAATTTCTTTTCTTCCTCATACCTTCTCATTTCATGGTTAGAGTTATCATAACTCCTTTCTTTCTTCTTACTATCTTCAAAATGATATCTACTTATTTCTCTCCTTTCTTGCCTATACCTTTCTTCAAATTTATCATGAGAAGAGTGTAATCTCACTTCTTTTTCTCTTCTAAATTCTCTCTTATCTTCATCTAGCTCCTTTCTCCACATTCTATAGGACATTTTAAATTGATTTTATTTGAAAACTTTTAAAGGACCTCACCACTCACTAAGTGTTTACACTCAATGGAATGTAATCACTCGTGTATGTCACTCTTTTTAGGCTTTTTCTATAATGATACTCTCTTGCCTCTTCTACTTGGTTGGAGGTTGATTAGAAGTTGCAAAGACCAACGTGAGTCTAAGTCTTAACCCTTACCCAAATAGAAGCGCACTAACAAAGAAAAATATCTACTGGAAGAAGATTGGAAAATCCTAAGACAAAACAAAGAATTGATATGACAAACAAGAAAAGCTGGCACTCAAACAAGCTTATACAAGAGCAGACAGCAAACAAGACAAGACGGAAGAAATTGCAAAGAGAATTGTTTTTGTGATTTTTGAAAAAGAGTGGCCAAAATTGTCGTTTTTAAGAAAAACAGCAAATACAACTCAATTACGGTATACAGGGAAATGAAACAGAAAATTACAGTAAAACTGTTACTGTATTGTTGGAATACTTCTTTGTTTTTGTTTTTTTTATTTTTTTGATTTTTTTTTGAATTTTTGACTCTTTTTGGGTGTCTTTTGACTTTTTCTTCCTTGTTGTTGACTTTTGCACCCTTTTTTTCTTTTTACACCTCTTTTTGTATTTTTGGCACGTACGTACTTTTTGTATTTTTCTTGGCCTTTTCTTTCTTTTTTTGTCTTTTTCCCCAACATAAAATTACAGAAATTTGTACACAATGAAAAGAAAATTAACTGTACCTACTGTAATATTTTGGAATTTTCTGACAGTAAACTGGTCCAAGTGGCCCAGAAAAGCAAAAATAATGAATAAACTGATTTCTAAAAACTGCAAAAACGTGATGGCAACTTGATTTAAAAAATGGCCAAAATAATTGCTTAGCACTTCCTTGTTGATTAAACAAAACCGGTATGGTCACAGAAACGCGCTTGGTTCAATTTTAAGATTGGAATTAAAATTTGAAGGAAAATCAACAATTAGAATTTGTTGATCTTCTTCCAATACTATGAACCAAAAATAAAGATCCTATAGGTGAGGCGTTTTGCACAATCAAATAGGGAAAGTCCAAGGTAGAGATAGCAGTCAATCCAAATTTGCAATCAGAATTCCAATCAAACAGACATAACAAGAGTAGGAAATTGAACAACACAAGAGCCCAAAAATGCGCAAAAATGGCAAAAAAATAAGAAGGAAAAAATTGCGCAAAATAAATGGCAAGAAATTAAAGGGGAAAACTGAAATTAAAAGGATGGGGAGGACAAAAATGTAAATGGCAGAAAGTAGAAGGGGATGGCAGAAAGTAAAAGGATGGGGAGAGCAGAAATGTAAAGGGGAAAGCGGAAATTAAAAGGATGGGGAGGACTGAAAGTAAATGACTGAAAGTAAAGGGGGAAGCGGAAATTAAAAGGATGGGGAGAGCAAGAATGTAAATGGCAGAATGTAAAGGGGAGAGCAGAAATTAAAAGGATGGGGAGAAGCGGAAATTAAATGGCGAAAATTAAATGGCGAAAAATTAAAGTGGAAAGTAAAGAGATGAATATGGGGGATGAACAATTAATGGTGAAGGGGAGAAATGTAGGTGAACGATCTTTGGAAAAATGAAGACAACAATGCCTCCTCTTACCACACTTCACCATAAACAAGCAATTATATCAAGCAATTTGCAAGAATTACTCAAGAACAAGTATGAGCAATTAAGAGGCATTTAAACAAACACCTAGGGGGTGGGAATTAGCGGCCCAAACAGGCCCCAACTAGCAAGAAATCAAGCAATTCAATCAAGACAGACAAGTGCTGATAGCAGCAGAAAGGCACCTCGGGCCCGGGAAACAGTCCAAGTCCAAATTACAATTGAAAACAGGGATGGAATTACACTAATTGAATGAAAATTCTGCACTAAATAGGTGCAGTACCCGTGGCCTTGTAGCTCCAATTTTGCTCAAATTCAACAAGCTCTGATACCAATTGATAGCCGGATAGTTGTAGGATCTAGAATTGAGCAAAACCAACCGATTAGAATCAATAAAATGCACTTGAATTGCGAATTATAGTGGCTGGAACAGCAGCTATAATGCGCAAGAAAATGATAGAAAATGAGAGAAAATAAAAGAAAAAGTGGAGAGGAAGAAATGGGAAGGACGCCACTGAAGCAAGAATCCACTTGCAGCAGATAAGTCCAATGCCAGACGCCACTAATTCAGGAGAATTAGATAAGTCTCAGTATGGTTTGAGCAACAACCACCAATCCTCACTCAACTCACAAAGGGAGGAGAAAATTTGGCATAATGCCTTTACTTCAAAATTCAATGTGTGGAATACATGTGTGAAGGCTCCTTTATATAGGAGAGGAGGGGGAGTGGGGCGGCTTCATGAAGGAAATAAAAGGGGAAAAATAAAATGATGGGTGTAATCCCATCCTAAGAGGGATTTGAACCCAAGCCCCTAAAGGTGTATGGCTAAGCTAAGCCTTAAGCCAATGAACCTCCCAATTATGCGCCCATTTACATAGGAAAATAGAAGATGGGTGAATTTCGTATCCTAGGTGGGATTTGAACCCATGACCCTCTACACCTCCTAGTAAGGCAACCTACTAACCACTAAACCCATAGGTAAGTGGCGCCCCTAATTAATAAAATGACAAGGATGTCCTAATTACATCATAAATCCTAATTACAATGAAAATTAACTAAAATTAATTCTAATTATGATGAAGTCTTCTTGTTGACTTGGTCAAGGTTGGTCAAAGGTCAAATGTTGACCATGGAAGGGTTGACCAAAATATGGTTGACCAAGGCTTGGTCCAACTCCATGCGCCCAGGCTCCTCTTCAGCTCTGCTGCCAGCTCAGAGTTCCACTGGTAGTTGCCATCAAAAGATATCCACAATTTTTAGTTCCCACTCCAAGTAAGCTTCTGGATCACTTCGACCTTTGAAAGGTGGCACACTCAGCTTAACTCCTTCTATCCTTCCTTCATTTCTATTTGGCCTTTCTCCTTCTACTTCAGGTGGTTTGGTCTCCAATTGATCAAGTCTAGCATGCAGCTCATCATATTGTTGCCTCATCATTCTCTCCAAATGTTGAGATAACGCAACAATTTGTTGTTGGAGATCACGATTTTCAACAACCCTTTCTGCCATGATAATGAAATAAGAAAACAAAGTAACAAGAAATTATGTTAACTGTTTAAAAATTCTCACCACACTCTAGTGTTTACACTCAACAAATTGGCTTTTACTGTAATGTAACCCTCTTGCCTTTTTCCTCTCTATTCCTCTTGAATTCTTACTAAATCAAAAGGAGGAAATATCAAGAAATCTACCACCCTGTGTGCAGTCAAGAAAACAAAAACAAGAAAGCTAAGAATAACAAGAAGAAATAGCAAATGTCAGAAAGAAGAATTCAGAAATATCCTTGAAATTTCTAATAACCGGAGCTCTGATGACCAAATGATATGAATCCTTTTAGTTACTAGGATTCGAAAATAGGACCTTTAGAAATTAGAAGGTTGAAAACATGAACATCTCTTTAAACACTTGGATTTTCATACATCTTTTTCTTTTCTTTTTTTATTTCCCTTTCAATGTTCTTTTCTTGAATGTATCAAACTTTTGGATTTATAAACTTTGAATGATAACCAAATTTCAATTGAATAAAATTCAACCTCAAAACTTGGTAAGTTTCTTGCGCAAACTTAGACAAATTCTCAAGCAAAAAGAAGATATAGTTTAGAAGGAGAATAAAAAAGAAGATAGTTTGGACGTCACACTTTCAAGGATGAAAGATAAGTCCTTGAGATTATACACACAAAGGTGATAAACCTTTGATAAACCTCAACTCTTGACTATGCAAGAAAATTAGAGAAACACTCTCCAATATGAATTAAAATTCTGATTCCAACTTAACTTTGATTGCATGCATGAAGCATAATATTTATAGTCCATACAAAACAAGCATAATTGCCCATGCAATCAGCCATGTAGCCACGCCCTAACAACTACCAAAACCGTCCTCAATAAATCTGCCATGCAGATCTATTAAACCCTACTAAAAGATATTAAACTTAGGAAATAAAACTAATAAAATTCAGCCTACAATCCCCCACATGTGGCCGCACATTTAACATGGATTTTGTAACAACCAACAAAAGAATAATAGGCTCTTGATTCAGCCATGAAGTGGCCACTCCAATTGCTAGACATAACAGCCCCAAAATTAAGTGTTGGTTGCTCCATCATTTGTAACCCCCATATTGAATGCTAGCCGCCCCTCTTCAAGTGTTGTAACAACTCTTGAATGCTAAATTATTTTGTAACCTCCCTTGTCTCTTGAACCATAATTCAGCCTTCATAATCCTTTAATTGGCTGCCCCATGTGAAGAATTTGATTCAGCCATTTATTTAAAATAAGAAATAAATAAAAAAACTCAGCAAACTTATTAAGTGCTTGTTGGCCGCCCATCAGTCATCTTCCTTTTCTTTTGAAAATTGAATTTAAGATAACTAGGCTTCATTAAGTGTAACATCCTGAATTTTACTAGGATAAATATTAATTAAATCAAATAAATAAGGAAAAGAAATAATTAATTAAATAGGAAATAAATAATAGGACTACTATTATTATTAGTTTATTTCGTAAATATAATTTTAATTTAAAAGAGGATAAGGGTGGAGAGTGGGCCCAAGCCCAATTAGACATTCTAGTAAGGAGGGGTTAACAGATCACCCTAATCCTTATTCGTATGATCTTCAGAGAGCGAAACGCTAAGGAGGGGAGAAACTGTGTCTCAAGGGAGAGTGGTTGTGGAGTAAGCTTCAAGAATTGAAGAAAGACTTCCTTGCTGTAATCAAGCTTCGTTTAAGGTACGGTGGGGGAGAGGGTACTGCTTGTTATGCATGTAGGGGGTGCTTGGGTAGTAGCCTAAGAGTATAATTGTATTGATGTGTGTATATCTGTGAATGAATTATATAAACTGTTGATTTATGATTTATTGGATGTATATTAATGATTATTGGATGAGATTAAAGATGATATTGAGAATGATGAAAAAGGGATGATTAGGGATTTGAGGATTGGGGGTTTGATGAATTGGTTGTATAATCTGTAAAAGATTGTTATTTTGTTGAGTTTCGGATGATATTAATGATTATGAATGATGTTTAATCGAAAGGAATTGATTAGAGATTGATTGGAAGGGTTTAGACAAGTTAGAAATCGTGAAATCTGCGATCTGTGTCGCGGGTAATCGATTACCAGGGTGTTCTGGGCAACCCATGAGTGCTGTTTGTTACTGGTAATCGATTACAGGTTTGTGGTAATGGATTACCAGAGAGTTTGTTTGCAGGTAATCGATTACAGGTGTGCTGTAATCGATTACTAGAGTGTTTGGTCACAGGTAATCGATTACAAGGTGGTTGTAATCGATTACCAGAGACGTTTGCAGGTAATCGATTACTAGAGGTTGATAATCGATTACCAGAGTGGAATTTGAGAGCCTAAGTGCTTAATGATGCTTGATATGCTTGATGATTATTTGGAATGCATATGGTTGGTTGATATTATATGTAATTGATGTTATTTGGAATGCATATGGTTGGTTATATGCTATGTAATTGATGTTTATTGGAATGCATATGGTTGGTTAATATGCTATGTAATTGATGTTATTTGGAATGCATGTGGTTGGTGAACATGCTATGTAATTGATGTTATTTGGAATGCATGTGGTTTGTGAACATGCTATGTAATTGATGTTATTTGGAATGCATGTGGTTGGTGAACATGCGATATAATAAATAATGATGTTACTTGAGTTGTGCGGGCCCATAGAGGGGGTACAACTTAAGAGAGATGCCTTGAGCATGTGTGATGAGACTTGAATTGTGCGGGCCCATAGAGGGGGTACATTTCAGAAGGTGAACTACGTTGTGCGGGCCCATAGAAGGGGTACAACTCAGAGGATCAAGATGCGGCGTTCGATGCATGGGCTCATAGAGGGGGTGCAACCTAGGAGTGATTGTAACTGGCCCATAGAGGGGGTGCAACCTAGGGTCGAATGTCGTTGTGCGGGCCCAACGAGGGGGTACAACCTATCAGTTTGTGTGGTGATGCCGGTAGACTATCTTGGTAATAACTAGAGTGATTGACGAGGTACGCCCATTGTGTGGAGTTCCAAGTCATGATCTTTGGGTAGGTGATGAGATGACTTTTGGAGCATATGATAAGTGGAATACTCAACGATGGAATTGAGTTATATAATAACGAATTTTGGTGCATAGATAATTTGGAATACTCAACGATGGAATTGAGTCATATAATAATGAGTTTTGGTGTATACATGTTGGATGTATATGTGTGATACCTGATGTGATATTGAATTATAAATGATGTTAAGAGTATTAATGATGAATGAATATTATGTGAGTATGTGAGTCCTTTGGTGAATGATGGTATGAACTTTATATGTTGATATAGATGAATGACTATATGCTGAATTTTAGATGAATATTATTTGATGGATTATGTGATGTTTTGGTATGAGGTATGATGAATGATGATGTTTTGGGTGAGGATAGGGTAGTCTCCTATGTGTATGTATGAGTAGCATTCTTTTCCTCACCGTATACTGTGGATATTATTTTTACAGGTGTTGATGATGACACGATTGGTGTCGAGTTTGATTAAAGGGAATGTGCTCTGATAGATGTGACATCAGGGTATGACTTGGGATCCTTATTATGTTACTAGTTAGGCAGATTCTGTGAACTATTTTGGATGCCTTCACGGCAAGTAGGATAATTAGTATTTTTATTTCTTTGGAGATTCCACTGCATGAGTATTGGATTACATTTGAAGTTTTATTTCATTTTAATTTAATTGTCTTTCGAACTAAAGAGATTTTTATAAGAGAATTTGTGAACCTTTTACCCATCGTGGGATATTATCTTTTCTACTTTCAATTTATTAAACATATAAGAGTATGGGGTAGAAGGGTGTCACATTAAGAACCAAGTCATCCCCTTCTTCAATCTTGATGCAAAGGACAATTTGTGAGGCTCTTCTCTAGATTTTGCGCCCTTTTTATTTAAGGATGCCACCCATAAGTTGCAGAGCTTCCTTGGCTTTTCTTGCTTGTGCCCTTGTCATAGGTCTTTCAAGTCCTTCAAGTGCCTTGCTCTAGGTCATGTCCTCATCAGAAAGAGAGGCCATAGTTTGTGATAATGAAACTTCTTTACTTGAGAAGGAAAAGAGAGAAATAGCAATGCAAAGAGTGAAGTTTCAAAGTACATCCTTTGCACTTGTCATTGTTTGGTTTGTAGCTTCTTTCAAGGAACAGAAACATTCCATCTTTTGCTTTTTTTATTAATGAAACTTGAATAGAGCAAGTAGTGCATTGGTTTGTGGCATTTCTCTGTTACCCATCTCAGGTTAGATGAAGTTAAGAATGAATGAGAATGGCTATTTAATGAACCTCACTGGGTAGCCTGAGGCCTTTTATTATTTACACAGCAGGTTGAACTGAGGATGTATTTGAAGTCAGAAGATGTAGGAAAATATGCAGGCTCATCCCATTGAACCTGAGAATAGATGACAAGAATGGATGAATCTTCTCTTTTATTCTTCTTGTTCTTTGTCCTTTTTCACTATAGATGTTTTGTCAATCTTCAATTCATGCATGGTTATGAATCTTTCACCTTATTTTTTTTATGCAATTTTGAGTTTCTTAGTTGGTCCTAATGTTTTTGTAATCCTAGCTAATTGGTTAGATTGGAAGTTTCTAACATATATGTTATATATCTGAGATTAGGTCTATAATACATCTCTATGTATGCCTTGGAGAATGATTAATAAAATTTTTGTTATCGTAGCAATTTTGAGTTTCTTAGTTAGTCCTAATAATTATTAAAAATTTGAATTATTAATTATTAATTATAATTTTAATTCTATACATTATATCTTGAATTATATCTCTGTTTAGAAGAGTAGTCTATCAGAAAAAGCTGTGAGAAGTGATGAGAGAATATTTGGAGAATGAACCAAATAAACTGGAGTCCTGCAGTAGTTATCAGGTTGTGGTTATATTAATAGCTAGGGATTTCGCTACGAAAATGTCATAGCTACTGACTTCAGAAAATTAAAAAATTACAATATAAATTTTATCCCTAAAAGCATGTAATTTTTAATTCTTTTAAAAAAAATTAATTACTAAAAATGATATAAGTTTTTTAATGAATTAAAAATGCATAAAAAGTTCTTTAATCAATATTTTTAGCCATAAAAAACAATTTTTAAAAAATACTATTCAAACAAGTTTTCTGTTTTTTAATTTTTCAAAATAGTTTTTAAAAACAAATATAGCAAGCAGTTTTTTGTTTTCTCATTTAAAAAACAGCTTTCAAAACAGATGTATCAAGGATTTTTTTTTTACTTCTTTTCTCAAAAACAGTTTTTAAAATATATTATAAAAGCGTTTTTAAAAATTAAAAACAAAACTAAATCAAACAAGCTTTATAATTATTTTTTTCTTTCACAACTTCTTTTAAACTATTTTTTTATTTTTTAATGATTAAATAAAACCCTATCAGAATAGGGTGTTCACACGTGGTTAATAACATAAATACATTTTCATGAAAAAAAGCATTTGCTAGGCATGTAATTTTCATCTCATGAAAATACTTCATTTCTGTTTAGGTAGCTCTCACGGCTCACGCGTACCACGAGTCCTCGTTGCCCAGTAGCGAATATAAATAAAGTACTTGTAGTGCTCTCAGGTTCTCAGTACGTACCACTCCACTGCAGCTCCGTTTTCCATCCATCTGGATTAATTCCTTTGTTTTTATTCAAAAATGGTGGAAGGAAAAAGAGCCTCTAGTAAGCCTTACTAACCCCCAAGGGTGGATTCAGAACCTTGCCATTCATCATAGGTAAGGCAACTGATTTGTGGTCAAATCCTCCATCAAGATCATCAATTAATGGATCATTAATTAATTAATTTCTTCCTTTGCTTTGGCAGCAATGGGGCATTTGAGAAAATGGCAAGTTTTGGGATACTGCCAAGCATGGTTCTGTACTTGACAAGGCATTATGGTATGGAGGCTGCGGTAGCCACCAACGTGATCCTCCTCTGGTCATCGGCAACTAATTTCACGCCAATTCTTGGTGCTTTCCTTGCTGCTACGTATGTGGGTCGATACAATACCATTGCTTTTGGATCTGTTGTCAGTTTACTAGTAAGTGCTATCCAAGTACCGAATTTATTTATTTTGTTTTTGATTAAATATGTTTTTGTTTTTTTAATCCTTAAAAATAAAAAAAAAAATCATGTATTTTAGACTTTGAGAAAGGATTAAAAATATATTATTTTAACTAAATTTAAAAGTGAAAATAATGAATAAAAATTAAATAGATATTCGAATAAGAGAATTATTATACTTTTGATTAAAAATATATTTAACCATTTTATTTTTTATTTTTCTCCCCTTGAATTACCAGTTAATCAGTTTCATTTTTTAAAAAAATAAACATTTTTTATTATGTACGGGGCAAAAGCCCAAAATGTAATTTTTTTCTTTGGTTAATAAATAGCAAACTATCTAATTAAGGATTGGCTAATATATCAGTGTACACCCTCCTCATATAATATACGTGTGGGGAATGTACTCCCACTTGCTTTTAAGAAGATATAACTATCTCGTCAAAAAAAAAAAAAAAAGATATAACTACCTTATCAAGTAACACACCTTTTCATTTAATTTGGATAAAAAATCCAATTTTTTATAGATAAAAACATAAATTACAGGTATCAAAGAAATAAAAATTTTGATTAATTTTTTAATCTAAATTGCGTCTCTCCTTTCATTAGTTATTTCCTAGTATTAGTTTTCTTTATAATTTGAAGATAAATCCCCAACAAATAAAATGTCAAGAAATTTTTTAGAAAAATTGCTTGTAGAATATTGTTTTACTGATATAAAAATTAACATACTTTCGTGTAAATTTTCCCATAGATATTTCTTAAGATATTTCTTAAGGATAATATTTGTAGGTAAATTTACAAGAAAAATCAATATTTTCATATACAAATTTCATTCCGTAGAAAAGATCACAATAAATAATCTAAATTAAAGTTATGTTTAGCAAAATTAACTTATAAGATATAGCTGAAAGTTGAAAAGTTAATTAAGGACTGAAAAACTAATATATAATTAAAATTGTTAATTAAAAGCTGATAAATTAGTTTATTGAATTAAGTTCACAGAAAAAATTGTTGGGAATTCTTGAAAAAAAAATAGGGACCAGTAGTTGGAAGGTGTGGAAGGTTTTCCTTAGAATTTAAAGCTAGACTGACAAACATGAACAATAATAGAAAGAGAAGTTTTGAGCAATATAAGAAAATAATTTAATTTTAATACTTGTTTGAGTAATAAATGTGAGGAATATTATGAAAGGGAAATATCAAGAAGCTTAGCAATATTATAAAACAATAGGAGGAGAGAGAAATTTAGATTTTATAAAAATAAATTTTAAATTATATTAAGGTAGTGTTTGATTAATATTTTTGGACTTCTCTTCTCCTTTTAGGCTAACACATTTAAAAGCTCTTTAACAAAGTAGTAGTATTTCACTCAATTCTATTTGAACTTCTCTTCTTAAAAATAGAAATTGGAAACATCATTAAAAGAAATCTCATTAATAAAATTAACTTATTTTGTATGAAGAAAATTTAAAAAAAGGTAGCTTATTTAAAAGCTACTCTCATCTGTTTTTGACTTAAAAATAGCTTTTAAATTAAAATAAATCTCAAACTACCAATTTTTTCAAATAACTTTAACTACATTTAATTTACAAGCTCTTGTTTTTTAGTTTTAAAATAGCTTTTAAGATAAAAAAGAAATTGCGCAAACACTACCTTTACATCTTTAACCTAAAAGTAATTTTTAAATTGAAAAATATCTCAAACTATCAATTTATCCAATAAATTTAACTATTTTTTTGTTTTAGCTTTGAAGTATTTTCTGAGCTAAAAAATGCCACCAATAAAAAAAGTTAAAAAAACCCAGGTCAAACACTAGGTTACAACTATGAGATACGATAGAGAAATATGAGTTGTTGAGACTAATTAAGAGAGGAAAGATAAATTTTAAATGGAATGTCCATTAATTGTAGCTGTTTAAAGAAAAAGAAAAAAAATTAAGCTTTTAGTCTAATAAAAATGTGTAACTTTTCTTTTAAAAAGTAAATTGGAGTTAATTAGGGGTGGAAGTAGGTCGAGTTGGGTTAGGCTTTTAAGGCCCAAACTTGACCTGCATTATATTTTCGTGGCCCAAGTTCGGCCTGTTACTTGTCATAGGCCATTTATTTCAAGTCTGATCTGACCTGTTTGAAAGTCTGGTTTGCCCTATTAGCATGTTTAAAGCCTATTTCAAAGTATGACCTTTAAATAGGTCAATAGGTCAATCCCTAAATAACCTAGTATGCTTACGGACTAACAAAATTACTTTTTAATAATGTAAATATGTCATTTACATATGCCTTTAAATAGACCAACAGGAAAAATAAAAAATTTATATATTTATTATTAGAGTTTAATTACTATACACTGTCAGTGTAAAAAAGTTTTACACAATCATCAAATGATATTTTGCCACTTCAATTAATGAATATGACACCTCATGTGTCATTAAAATCATTAAATGATGTGTCAACACATCATTGGATGACTGTGTAAAATTATTTTACACTAACACTGTATAGTTATTAAATCCTTATTATTATATTATTTATTATATATAATATATTTATAATTTTATTAATAATATTATTATTTATAAGTAAGCTAGCCTGTCAAGCCTAATATAGGCTTGTTAAAAAACCTAAGTCTGACCTATTTAATTAAAAAGTCATTTTTTAAAAGTCTAGGCTTGACCTTTTATTAAAGGAGCCAAGTCAAGGTAGAACTTAAATAGGTTGGGTTGTAAGCCCCTAACGAGTGACATGACCTTTTTCCACCCTTAATGGGAGTATATAGATGTGTGAGTCAAACTTCTTTAGATTTATATTACTTAATAACATTTGTAAATTAAAAAATTAACCAATATAATTGTTGCACCATATGATATTATCTACATTATAATGTATATCAACTTTATATAATTAATTTCAACTTCATATATATATGTATCTTAATATAATAATAAATATTTACTTATATTTTAAGAATTTAAGTACTATATATACACCACTAACATTTAATGAAGTGTTATTATTTCATTTAATGAATTTAATAATAATAAAATGTTATATTCATTAAGGATATGAAAACACATATAGCAATATAAAACATTTGTACACTTATTATGTATAATTATTAGATTTATATTTTAAAATATATAACACATTAAAATAAAATAATGTGATTAATTATCAATCAATATTTTTTATTTATATGGAATTTATTAAACCTGAATGTTGAATCTAACTAACGGTTAGATTGTCCAATATATCATTTTAAAATAAAAAAGTTATGAAGTTGGAGTATTGAATATATGTGACTAAACTGTCAATTTGGTCCCTGAAAGATTGTAGGAACTTCATTTTAGTCCCTGAAAGAAGAAAACTGTCAATTTAGTCCCTGAGTGTACGTTTCGTCTTTCAATTTAGTCCATCCATTACAATCTGTCAGTTAACCTTAACGGAGATGTGACACATTAAGTGTCATATGTACATAATGGCGTGCCAATAAAACTATTCATTTTAGTCTCTCATTAATAAAGTAGTTCATTTTAGTCCCTCATTAATGTTAATGATTTCATTTTTATCCCTCCTGCTACATTTGTCTTTAACAACATATTTCTCCCAAATTCAAACAGAAGAAACACTAACCCCCAAATTGACAATAGATTTTTTAGACCATAACGAAGAATTTAAAATGCAATTTTTGGACGAACCTCGCATTTTGGTACCCTGAAAAATTTGGAGTCAGTCATATTAGTCCCTGAAAAAAGGAAATTGCATTTTTCGTCTCTAAATAAAAAGTTAATAAATTTAGTCCTTGAAAATGAAAATTCGTACACTTTAGTTCTTGAAAGATTTTTTAAATGCAATTTAATCCCTAAAAATAACTAAATTGAATGAATTTTTCATCTTTCAAGAACGGAAATGCAATTACATCTTTTAGGACTAATGACGTTGTAATGTTTGTTTTGTTTTTGTATTTTGTAAATGCCAGATTGGATGATATTTATTGTATTTCTTAATCTAAATGTTATTTAATGAGACAAATAAATAAAAATGAAGATATAATAAAAATGAAACAATAAATAAAAAAAGTAAAAATGAGTTACTATCATAAAAGAGAGAGAAAAAAGAGTCAGCGACAAGTCCTTCAAACTGATGGATCAAGTGAGATTATATATCACAAATAGAACAATATACATCTATATATCTTGTAATAAAATAAAGAGATAAAATGGTATAAAAATACAATAAAGTAAATATAAATCAACATATTTATTGTATTTCTTAATCTATATTTTCATTTATAAGACAATGAATATAATAATAAAATAAAAAATAAATAAAAACTTTAAAAAAATCAAAAAGAAAAATTAAAAAAAAAAAAAAGAACGAAAAATATAGTGTACAAAGTGGTACCCGAATCATTATTGTATATTTATTGTCATCTATATTTTGCTATCAATTATAAAATAATTTACCTAATTACCACAGGATTAAACCCACTTAAGATGTGAAAAGGTATCAGACCAGAGAGGAATAGAAAGTTTTGCAGAATTTTTACAATCTCAGAATTCATTGTATGTATTTTCTGCTAACTAAAGCATACAACCCTTTGCCTTATATACACGATTGTAGCTTACACACACAGGAAACGTGGAAGGAAAAAAGAATGAAAAACAGAAAAAAGGAATCGGATATTGGAGGGGAATAACTAACAGAAAAGATTTACACAGATTCCCCTCTCATAACAAAAATGGGACTTGTGTAGCAACCACCAGATGTGGGACTTGGGCCCTGGGTCTCCTTAGCTAGCTGACTTCTCGGTGTGGGACTTATGTAACTTTGCTGAGGGTTTATTTCATCTTCATGGCTTGATACCCCCCGCAAGTTGGAGGGCTAAAGATGTTAAGCACTCCAAGCTTGGAGAGGAATGAATGGAAGTACTTAGGAAGTAAGGCTTTGGTAAAGAAATCGCCCAGTTGATCAACAGAAGGTATAGGCAGCAGGTGCATCAATCCAGAAATGGAGCTTCTCCCTGACTAGGTGACAGTCAATCTCCAGGTGCTTAGTTCTCTCATGAACGACGGGGTTTTGAGCAATGTGAATTGCACTTTGATTATCACAGAAAAGGACATCGGACTTGGTAGGTTGAACATGTAAGTCTTGGAGCAATAGTGAATCCATTGGAGCTCGCAGGTAGGCAATGGCAAGAGCTCGATATTCCTGCATGTGCAGAAGAACGGGCAACTGTGGATTTTTTCTTAGTTTCCAGCTATAAGGGAGGCTCCAATGAAGAAGCAGTACCGACCCAGAAGTGGATCTCCGTGTGTCTAAGCAATTCTCCCCAATCTGCATCAGTGAATCCTTGCACTTGAAGATCACTATCTCTGGGAAGAAGAGACCAAGCCCAGGGGCATTCTGAGGTACCTGAGTATCCTCATGGTTGCTTTGATGATGAAGTATGGTTGGTAATTGAGTATTGGCTGACTTGTTGGTAGCATATGTGATGTCTAGCCGAGTTGTGGTAATGATAGATCAGTTTGCCAACCAATCTTCTATAGGCAGTGACATCTGCGAACAAGATCACCCTTGTCCTGCTGTAAAATTGGGTTGCAGGATTCAATGGTGTTGAAGCTGGTTTGCAATTCAGTAGGAAGGTATCTTGTAGCAACTCAAGACAGTATTTTCTTTGTGACAAATAGATTCCTTTGGAGGAATGGGCTACTTCAAGGCCTAAGAAATACTTCAAGACCCCTAGGTCCTTGATCTAAAGGCACTGTGTAAGTTTTGCTTCACTGTGGTGAACTCAGCCAGAGAATTCCCAAAGAGGATCACATCATCAACATAGACAAGCAAGCCAGTCAGGTTGCTCCCAGAGAACTTTAAGAAAAGGGTATGGTCAGCTGAAGCTTGGTGATATCCTAGGCCCAAGAGGAATGAAGATAGCTTTGCAAAACATTGTCTACCAGCCTGTTTTAAACCATAAATAGACTTTGTTTAGGTTGTGTGGATGGCATACCTTGGGGAAGAGTCATGTAGATTTCCTCATTTAATTCACCATGTAGAAATGCATTATCCACATCCAATTGGTGCAAGTGCCATCTGTGTATGGAGCAAGGGCCAAGATTATTCTGACAGTGGTAAGCTTTGCCACTGGTGAGAAGGTGTCGAGGTAGTCAAGCCCCTCAACCTGGCTATATCCCTTGGCAACAAGTCTTGCCTTGTACCTCTCAATGGTCCCATCTGAATTTCTTTTCACTTTATACACCCACTTGTTCCCAATTGGGATGGCACCAGGGGGTAGGTCCACAATTGTCCAAGTGTTGTTGAGCTCAAGAGCATGGATTTCAGCCTCCATGGCTTTCCTCCAACATTCTTGCTTGCTGGCCTCAGGGAAACAACTAGGTTCTTTCATGTTAGTGAGACTCACACAGTATGCAGCATGTTGTGAGGATAAATTAGAAAGGGAATGATAGAAAGAAAGAGAGTAAGGTGTACCTTGATTGCTCAACTTTGATGACAAAATGGAATTGCACTGAAAGTTTTGAAGATATGTTGGTGGCTGTTTGATCCTGTTGGATCTTCTTATTGCTGGTGTAGGGACAACAACATTGGATGGTGGTAATGAGGCCATTTTTGTTAATGATTCTGAGGGAATGTTGGTAGGTGACAATGAATTACTTGAAACAGTAGGTGTAGGTGAAGGTGAGGTATGTAAGACATCCTTTGTGGCATTTTGATAAGGGAATGTAAATTCTTCAAAACAACATGCCTAGAAACAAAGAATTGTTTTGCATATAATCATATACCAAAAAACCTTTGTCTCTGGTTTATACCCAACAAAAATGCATTTCCTTGCCCTTGAATCAAATTTGGTTCTGTGTGAGTGAAGAGATGAAGAGTAGAAAAGGCACCCAAGACTCTCAAGTGATCAAGGTCAGGTTTGTTCCAAAAAGAATTTCATGAGGGTGAATTGGATTCAGTGATTGGTGAAGGGATTCTATTAAGTGTACTGCATGTGCAACAGCAAGACCCCAAAATTGTTTGGGTAAGTTTGCTTGAACAAGAGTGCCCTAGCAATGTTAAGAAGGATTTGATGTCTCCTCTCTACCTCCCATTTTGCTGAGGGGTTTCCACACAACTAGTTTGGTGAATTATCCCAAATTCTTGGTAAAAAGAATGCATTAAAAATTTGTTCCATTATCTGACCTTATGACCTTTATTATTTTTATGGAAAATTGTGTTTCAATCAGTTTCAAAAAATTCCTTATGTGCTTTTCAGTTTTTGATTTGTGTTGCATAAAAATGACCCATGTGTATCTGCTTTTATCATCAACAATTGTTAGGAAATATTTGTGTTTGTGAATTGTATCAACACTGTAGGGTTCCCACACATCAAGATGAATTAAGTCAAAAGGTTCATCAGCTTTGCTTGAACTATCATGAAATGGTAATCTATTTTGTTTTGCAAAGTGGCAAGTGTCACAAATCAACTCTTTGTTATATGATTGTAAAAAAGGGTACAAATCAGTAAGCAAATCATTCTTGAATTAGAAACATGCCCTAATTTAAAATGCCACAAGGCTGTTTTAGGGAAGGAAAAAGACTTTGTAAGTGTAACATTGATGGCAGCAGAATGCATCTTGTGTTTGGTGAGTGAGTTGTTGGGTGCGTGTAGGTAGTACAATCCATTTTGTCATCTTAGTTGAAACCAATCATCCTCGAATTGGTCAGATCCTGTATGAAACATGAGTTCAGAAAGAATGACAAAACCACAATGAAGTTGGGAGCACATCTTTTGAAAGAGAAATCAGATTTAAAGTGAAACCAGGGTAGGTACAGAACATCTTCAAGGATAATAGCTTTGTCAATTTGAATTGTACCTTTATGAGTTGGCTGTAGAGGTGTGACCATTTGGAGGCTAACACAAATAGGGTTTGCAATTATTGGTTTTAAGGAATTGAAAATTTTTTTGTTGGAGCAAATATGATATGTGGCTCCTAAGTCTAAGATCCAAAAATTGGTTAAAGAAGTATGAATGATGCAACAAGTGAATACCTGGATGGATTGTGCTGTTTGGTAGTTACAGCTGCCACCTGGTTGTTCTTTGAGGTACCAGCTGCGTGTGAGGGCTGGAGAAGAGCCAATGATGGGCTTTAAACTGCTCATCACTCAATGAGACTTGGGAAGGTGCTTGTGAAATGATGTCTATTTCAGATTTAGTTTCTGCTTCACCAATCACTGCAGAATTTGAGGAATCACCTGCTACATTGTTCACACTGCCAGAGGACTTGAATTTAAAGTTAGATGGGTAACCGTGTTTCTTATAACAAACATCAACTGTATGACCATTTTTACCACAATAGCTGCACACTTTGAAGTTTCCTTTGCTATTGAAGGTACCTCATCCTCCTTTCCCTCTGCCAAATGGCTTCCTCCACTCAGCTGCATTGACAAAGGCTTGCCGCATCTGCATTTGAGCTATTTTCAAGCTTTCTTTCTTGTTGAACAATTAGAGAAAAAACTTTACTCAAGTCTGGGAATGGCTCCATCATTAAAATCTGGGATCTCACAACATCAAAATCATCATTCAAACCACTTAAAAAATTTCATTATACAGTTCTCATCCCTGTAAATTTTTCCATTTCTACTGGCATCACACTCACATTTAACAGCACAAGAGCAATGTGGTAGGGGTATGATGTTTTCAATTTCATCCCATAAGGTTGTCATTTCAGTGAAATAGCAAGTTACAGAGTTGGTACCTTGTCTAAGAGAGTTTAATTCCTACTGTAGTTCAAACACACGAATTCGATTACCTTGCCCGAATCTGTCCTTCAACAATCTCCATGCTATTGTAGCTACTTCCACGTAAATGATACTCTGAGCTATAGTTGGCTCTACCGAGTTAAGAATCCATGATAAGACCAGATTGTTGCATCTCTCCCAAGCTTCAAAACTTGGATCGAATGAATGTGGCATTGGCATCATGCCGTTGACAAATTTGTATTTGTTTTTTTTGAAATAAGGGATCTCTTCATGGCTCTCGCCCAGCTATGGTAGTTTCTCTCCGAAAGTAGGGGAGTTGCGAGAACTAGAGATGGGTTCTCACCAGGATGAATGTAATACTCACTCAAGGGGTTTAGTGCTAGGTCTGTAGGAGGAGGAGAGGGATTGTTGTTCCCCGCATTGTTTGAGTTGTTGCCCTTTGCCATGGACGCAGAAAACCAGAGCTCTTGAGATCAAGAGTTGTGATACCATAAAGGTATCGGACCAGAGAGGAATAGAAAGCTTTACAGAATTTTCACTATCTCAGAATTTCATTGTATGTATTTTCTGCTAACTAAAGCATACAACCCTTTGCCTTATATACACGATTGTAGCTTACACACACAGGAAACGTGGAAGGAAAAAAAAGAATGAAAAACAGAAAAAAGGAATCGGATATTGGAGGGAATAACTACAGAAAAGATTTACACAAATTCCCCTTTCATAATAGAAAATGGGACTTGTGTAGCAACCACCCGATGTGGGACTTGGGCCTGGGTCTCCTTAGCTAGCTGACTTCTCGGTGTTGGACTTGTGTAACTTTGTTGAGGCTTTATTTCATCTTCATGGCTTGATAAGATGTAACGCAAAAAACTCACTTAAAGACAATATTTTCAGGGATAAAGTATATGGACCTCTCGAAAGACCTCTCCTAACATAAATACCACAAATAAAAAGTGAATTAATAACCTATAATGTATTGAGAAAATAAATTAATACAACAAAATTATACAACAACACTTACACCACACTTTTTCTCTCAATTTTTTTCCATCATATTATCTATCACATCCCACATTTCTTTCTCTCTTTTTTTTTTTTCTTTTTGTAGTTTTATCTTTTTACGTTGTATGATTGTATTGTTGTATTGTATTGTTGTATGAATAACAATTCTCTAATTTATTTTGGCCATAACATATGTCATTTCTAGAAATTTATTCACGTACTGTGGGTTACAGGGAACGCTACTTTTGTGGCTATCAGCTATGATACCAGAATTAAGTCCTTCTTGTGACCAAATTACTGTGAGCTGCAGCTCTGCCACAAGAGCACAACTTGCATTCTTATATTGTTCTCTTGGCCTAATGTCCATTGGGGCTGGAGGTGTAAGGGCCTCTTCCTTAGCCTTTGGCATGGACCAATTAGACAGGAAGGATGCACGAACCGTAGAGAGCTACTTCAACTGGAGCTATGCTTCAACTGCAGTGGCAGTCCTTGTTGGAATGACCATTTTGGTGTATATTCAAGAAATATAGGGTGGGGATTGGGACTTGCAGTCCCTGTTGTCCTCATGTTCATATCTATGGTACTGTTCTTTTAGCTTCTTCATTATATGTCAGCTGGAAGCTAAAGGCAACGTGATCAGCGAGTGTGCTCGAGTTGTTGTTGCCTCTTACAAGAACAGACACCTCACCTTACCACTACATGTCTCAAATGATATGTACTATTGTGAAAAAGGATTATTCTGCAATGCTTGTGCCAAGTGATCAATTAAGGTATGCATGCATGAAATTAAATTAATTATGAAAATTAACCATTCAAATCTTATTTTACTAGCTAGCCTTTCATATACTTGATTTTATTTTATAATATCTAGAAGGGTATAATAAGATTTTGATCTATGTAAATTAAAATGAGTTTTTTTACTTTAGTCCTTATAAATTTTTTCTTTAACATTTTGTTCTGAATTTTACAATTTGGAAAACAACCTTTCTGGTGATGTGACATGCTAGGAAATTGTCACATAACATGTACTACTCATGACTAGGTGACAATATATTTTTTAAAATTTTAGATTTATAAGTATCAAAATAGGAACAGAGAGATATTTAACTCTATCTAGGATAAGAGGTTTTATAATCAATCCAGTATTGATTTGAGCCTATTTATTGTTGTCTATTTAATTGGAAGGTTTCTAAACAAAGCCTGCCTTATTAACAATCCCCTACAAGATCTTACCCAAGATGGAAGAGCTAAAAATCCATGGAGTCTTTGCACAATAGACCAAGTGGAAGCACTCAAGACACTTATCAAGATTGTCCCAATTTGGATAACAGGAATGATAATGTCTGTGAATTTGAGCCAGAGTTCTTTCTCTGTACTACAAGCATCCTCTATGGACCGCCACATCACTTCACACTTGAAATTCCTGCAGCTTCATTAGGGGACATTCCTTATTCTCTCTGCAATAGTTTGGATTGTCCTCTATGATCGTGTTATGGTCCCCATTGCATCCAAAGTAAAAGGTCTACCTAGTCGTCTCAGAGTAAAACAGAAAATGGGAGCTGGACTTTTTGCAACTTGTTTATCAACAGCCTCACTAGCAGTTGCAGAAGGTATTAGGAGGAAAATGGCAATAGAGGAAGGGTTCTCAGAGGATCCAAATGGGGTTGTGAACATGTCAGTGTTGTGGCTATTACCACGACAAATCCTTGATGGTTTTGCTGAAGCTTTAAATGCAGTTGGACAAAATGAGTTCTTTATATGTGAGCTTCCTCGATCCATGTCTAGCATATCATCCAATCTTTCTCAGTTAGGGATGTCAGGTGCAAATTTGATGGCTAGTTTATTATTGAGCATTGTTGACAGTGTTACCAAAGGAGAGGGAAAGGTAAGCTGGGTTCCAACCAACATAAACAAGGGTCATTTGGATTACTATTACTGGCTAGTTTTTGGATTGATGTTGGCTAACCTACTGTTTTTCTTTCATAGTAGTAGGTTTATGGACCTTGCAAGGGAGAACAGGAATGAAATTGAAGATGGACAAAATAGGATACTATAGGCATATTTGGTTGAGAAAATATATTTTTTATTTGTATTGAGAATTTAAATATTTTATTTCTTTTTACTTTATTTCCCATTTCATCAAAAGTTCCTGTAAAAATCATTAAAAATAGTCCTCTAATTTCAACTATTTTAATAATATATTTAAAATGGAGAAAATGTAAGAAGCTACATTAAACTTTATTTTTTTTTAAATAGATATCTTTAACTTTAATTTTGTTTCAATTACTCCTTTAATTTGAACTATTTTAATAGGTCTTTTTGTTGAGAAAGTTAACATATTAATGGTAAATGAATTCTTATTTTCATCTTTATCAAATCTGAACTTTTGATAAACATTCTCTATTGTATAAATCATATTATTTTAATTTTGAAATTTTCAAATTGGAAAAAGAAAATAAAAAACATAAATATTGAGATTGGATCATGTTTTTAAATTCATTAAAAGATAAAATTTTAAGATTATTCACTATTATATTGGCATAGTCCAAGTTAACATAGACCTACTGTAATAATAATTGATGTTTAAGCACTAATTAGGATGAAGTTAAAGTTAAATGTATTTATTTAAAAAAGATATCATGTTTAAGGTGACTTTATGCAATTTTTCTTATTAAAATTATTAATTAAAATAAAAAATATTTTCTTAAACAAAATAGTTTTAAGAAGTTTATATAAGTTTGAAAATATGATATTCAACTTTTTTTTTTTGTGTCAATGATCATTCATTGATTAAAAGATACTCAAACAACACTTACAAAGGAAAATGGGAATAACGTCCCAAGAGCGATTCTACACTACTTCATCAAATGTACATTCCATAACATAACATGCTGACTCAAAATACATAAAGCGAAACAATACAAACAGACCAATTTGTTTTTTAAAAAAACATATCCTTCACTGCGCCCCAACTTTGTCATCGAAACTCTTGACAACTAAGTGAAAATTAAGGATTTGTTTACTTTGCGAAAGATTTTCTATTTTCATTTCTTTCTTTTAGTTTTAATTACAAAAAGTGTCAACTTCTTTTTACCATTTCTTTTCATGTTTAAGATTTTTGTACAAGAAATAGAGAAACAAATTTCACTATTTCCTGTACAAAATTTGAATTCCACCTCCTAACCTTTTCAATTCCATCTCCTGACTCGCCTATAAAGGAACAGATTCCACCTTCTGCTCAAGCTTCCCCCTCATCCAAGATGTCATGTCTAGAGATTGTGACTAGAAAGAAGAAGAAAGATAAGAAGAAGAGGCCACGAGAGGACAAGGGAGAAGGTTCTCATCAGGTGGCAACTGAGGCTAAGAAAAGGAAGGAAAAGAAGAAGAAAAAGAAGAAAGGAAAAGCTTTTGTTTCCCTGGTTACACGTGAACCAGAACTTGTTGAGACTGAGCTCAACTCAGCTGATCAAGCTCAACTCACCAAGAAGAGCCTCTGATCTCAACTCCACTTGTCTCAACTCATCCATCTCCTTCTCTTGAGCCCTCACCAATCACCAAAATAGTGGTTGAAACTTTAACTTGTCTAGAAAGGGAAATATCCAGAGAAGCTACTCCTGCAGAGACTAAGATTGAGCTAGAAGAGCAAGTCTCACCTAGACAAGGGAATCAGGAACCCGAGGACCCAAGGGAAGTGTAAGACTCCAAACTTCTCTCCTACTCATCAAACCTTTATGCCTACCCCTGTGAAGTTCTTTGTTGATTCACTCTTCTAATCCCCTCCAAGGTTTGATCAGCCTGCACCACTACCACAAGCTGCACAGTCCATGCCAACCCATATCTCTGATCAATCAACCATTTTCTCAACAATGCACAATGAACAACAACAGCAGCAAACTGAACTTGGCACAAGTCAGCAAGTATTTCAAAGCAAGATCATTATGGAGCTAAAGAGGCATAAGCGTAGGCAAAGACTCAATTTTGAAGGAATGGATATGATCCTTCCAGCAATTAGGGCCTCAAATGATTACCATAATCAGATTCATCAACATCTGTCCAACTTGCCTCCTCCTCCTGTTGTTTCTGTGCCTTGGCCACTGAGTCTCCCGCTAGCTCTACTTCATCCCCTACTATATAATTCTATATTTGATGTTGGCAAAAGGGGGAGTAGTTTAGAGATTTTAGGGATCTTAGAAATGTTTAGGAGCTTAAGTTTGCTTGCATTGTTTGTTTGAATCTTAACTATTTTTTGTTTAATGGATGTAATCTCAGCTTCATATTGATTAATGGATTTGATGATCTTCTGTTTTGCACAAAATTATTAATCTTCTACTTTGCACAAATTGTCATAGTTCACTTATGGTCAAGTCTGAAACATTGAAATTTAAGCACAAGCAAATCCAAAAATATTAACTTATGAACCTTAATGTTAGAAAGGAAAAGTCTTAAATCCCTTGATAGAGCTAAGACTCAGGGGGAGTTAAGACTCAGGGGGAGTTAAGATTCATATTTCGAACTTAGATAACTTTTAGCTTACAAACTTTTGTGGCTTGCCATCATCGAAAAGGGGGAGATTGTTAAGACAAACTCACTCCTTAAGAGTTTTAATGAAATCAAATTAACAAAAAGTATGAAGGCTTAGAAGCGTATCTAAGAAAGGAAGTTTTACTGACCGTATGCTCAAGTTCTTGTAGACTTTAGACTTATATGTTGCAGGATAAGTTTCAAATGAAATAAAGCAAGTTGAGATGTTGAACTAAGCTGCATCAAAATAATCAATACTTGAGATTCAAGAAAAACAAAGTCATAATATATATGAACAAGAAGGGTAAGAATGAGAACGGAAAAAGGGCACACATTGAGACAAGGTCAAAGATAAGGACAACTTGGCTGTAAAGGTATAAAAGATTAAAAATATATGAAGACTTAAGACTGAGACTGAGACTTAGATGCATAAGAAAGACAGAGACTCAGAAGATCAAGTGAGACTGAGCCCAGCAAGTAAGACTCAGACTGAGATCCAGACTCAGACATGAGACCCAGCAACTAAGGCAAGTCAACGCAAGTACACTGCCATTGCTGAGCCCATACCAGAAAGTTTGTACCTGTGTCAGTAAAGTATCAAGCAGTCTCTCTCCTCTCCAACGACTAGTTCTCTTGATATAAAAGATGGATCTCAAGTCCGTAGAAAGTAGGAGACAACACTGAATATTCCTGACCAATAAGTCTCAAGCCAAGCTCAAGTAAATCTCAAGTCAATCTCATCTACTTGAGTCAATCTTAAGTTTGTATCATTAATCATCTCTCACATAGTTCTTTGTTTGTAACTCTTAGAGAGTGATACCTAGCTGAGCTCACTGTGTATCAGTACTGTGTACGTAATCTAAGCTAGATCAATCTCATCTCAATCCTATCCTATTATTGTAACAGTCTCAACTTAGTTAGGGTGTTCCTAGACTGAGTGTGAGTAAGAGTAGAGCCTAAAGAGGCAAGGTAAATAATATTTGTATCTCACCTAGTCAAGAGGTACCTGAGCTTATGGTGAAGCCTGAAGAGGCACATAAAGAATACTTGCAGCTCAACCAGGTTAGGAGGTGCCTAAGCTTGGTGTGAGTGTGAGACTGAAGAGGCAGGAAAGAATACTTGTAATTGAAAAGGTTGTCATAGTGGAAATCTCACAAAGTTGTGGGGACTGTACGTAGCCCAAGGAGTGGGTGAACCAGAATAAATCTTTGTGCATCTCTTCTTTCTATCTTGCTCACTTACAATTGCACTTACAAACATTAGAAGCTCAGGTTGAGTCGCTTAACACACATAACAGATCTTAAGAGTAATCACAACTAAATTGTCAATCTTATCTTTACGTCTTTTATTTAAATATAACCTGAGCTTTCCTAATATGTGTTCTCTAAGTTAATCTGAGATTCCAACTACTAAGCTTGAGAGCCAAGCTCAACTTGACCTTAAGTTTTTCAGGAATAAATTTTTGAAAGTCTTTATTCAACCCCACTTCTAGAGACATCCAACCAACTTCAGCATATTCCTCAAGGGTTCTATCAAGTGGGTAAGAGTAATAAACATGGGCATAACAATTTATATTCTTTTTCCCTCAAACCCTAACTTTTACAATACCCTAACATCCAATCCATTCAAACATTTCAATAATAACAACAATAATAAAAAATAACATAAGCAAGATAGAATAAGGAGATAGAGAAGGGAGCATTCAAAGGAAGCATATGAAATGGAGTGAATGGGTGAACCACACTCACCTCAAGAGTAGCACAAAGGTAGGAGAAAGGATAAGGATGGTGTCTTGAGCCTCCTTCACTAGGTGGAATCTCCAACAACTTCTTCTTCTTCTTCTTCTTCTTCTCACAAGGGTTGCTAGGGCAAGAAAGAGGTAAGAGAGGGATTTAGAAGTTATGAGTCAAATGACTCATTAAATGCTTTTAAAAACCAATTCTGCAATCTCTCGCTCAGCGAGCGTTTTCTCGCTTGAGCGAGAGGTTTTAATTGATTCTTGTTGTGAGTTTTATCTATGGGCAAGTGTACCCATCGATTAGAGTAAAATGGAGTATTTAAAACGCCAAGTATCGTCCTACAGAGATTAATTAACAATATTAAATTAAATTAAATCCTTAAGAATGAGATAAGAGAGAGAGAGATATTAAGATTTGAATTGTTGATTGAGAAAAATAATAATTAAATGAGAAAACAAATAAAGAAAGTTAAACAAGACAGCAAGCAATTACGATTAGGATTCAGTTATGGAAGTGCCAAGGGAATTTGGTTTCACTTAAGTGCTTACTAAATTTTCCCCCAATTTCCCTTATAATTATGTAAAGCTAATTGCCAATCACTTATTCTAATACTATCAATACCCAATGATCATTCAATATTGATAATCATTCCCTTAAAACACTATCCCCAATGATTATACAAGATAATGAATTAAGAAAAGCATAAAGAACCAATAAGTTTGTTAATCTAACAACTGATTGGAAACTTAGGATTGAGATTGATCATACAAAACCCTAGATCTAATTTACCTTATAGATCCATTAATTGAGAATGACACGATCTCCTATTACCCAACTAACTAAGATTTACCAAGGGTGATCAAGTCTTGATAAAATATATAAAACAATAAGGAAAACACAATTATAAAAAGAAAACAATAACTTATAAAGGCAAAATGGGTCCAAATCAAGTTCACAACTTAAGGTCCACCATAGCCCTTTGGCTAGGTAATTAGTTTACTCATAATAAAATATAAATAAACCAAAACTAAAATTCCTAAGAAATCCATAACTACTAGGAAAAACTAAAAGAGAAAAACTCCTTTGATAGAATTGCTTCACTCCAAGAGTTTCCTAAATCCTTATTATGAAAAACCACCGCTCTTGAAGAACCTTGAAAAGATGAGAGTATGAGGACGAATAGTTAGATGAGATGATTGATGATTTAGATGATCTAGATTGAGATAGTTCTTGGTGTCCTATTTTGATTCTCACTTGATTTCCTTCCAAAAATTATCATCAAATCTATTCTTGGCTAAAATCTTGTTAAAGATTCTCTTTTATTTCATCAAATCTTCTTTTCTTCACCAAAATCTCACAAAGATTCTTCTTTTAATTCTGTGATAAAATAAGAGAAAATAAGTGAGATATCAAATAAAAATAATGATCATAAATTCCAGATAACCAACTTAAATACCCAAAATAAATCTATAAAATATTGGTTTATCAACCTCTCCATACTTAAGCATTGTTTGTCCTCGAGCAATAATCCAGGCTAAAACTTAAGTAATAGGCAATAAAAAACACATAGTCAAGGAACCCATGATGAAATAACTTGTAACAAATGCACAATTTTCAATGCTAAAGAAACAATTAAATGTTAGCCCAATCAGAGGCTTTTGAATCCCTGAAATTGAAATCTGCATCAAATAAGGGCGCTCTTCTTACCACTCTCAAAAGTGTTTAAGGGTGTAGGAAAAATTCACTCAGCTTCTCTAAAGAAAGTGTACTATCATAGGCTTGATTATTAACCACATCAAAACCAACATTTAGTGCATGCAAGAATCAAAAGGTCTTTATGGGTTGTAACGTGGCCATGGGGAAAATAAAAAAGGATGGGTAACCAAGAAAAAGATAAACAAGGGCTAACTAAATAAAACAATAACTCTTCAAATATTAAAAGGAGCCCAAACACATTTATTCATATTAATTACCCTTCCAAGAACGTATTCTTCCCTTCACATTTTCTTTTCGTTCACCCTTTTTTCTCTCTTCTTCCTTTTTTTTTTTTTGAAGAGAGGAAGGTCCTTTTTTTCTTCTTGCTCTTCTTCTTTCTTTTCTTTTCTAGTGTTCTTTCAAAGAGAGGAAGACCCTTTCTTTTCTTCTTACTCTTTTTTTTTAATTTCCCAAAGTAGTTCCCTTTTCTAAAGTGCCCCATTCACATTCTGAAGAGTATCACATAGAATGAAAATAATTCTTTTTATAAGGGTACCAAAAAATGCATATAGCAAATAAGCTTAAAATAGGAAACTAAGGGATATAGAAGGACAAATCTATGAAGGTCAGAAGAATAATTTCCTAAGGTGCCTTAATCATTTTCAAGCATACAATTAAATGCATAGGTTTCAAAATGGTTTCAAGTCAAGTTCTGTAGTACACAATCTAAGAGAAGAATCACTCATACAAGAATAGAGGGGATAATATTAAGATTATTTCAAACCCCATTTTTGGTGCAAATCTCACATTTAGAAGCTAATCCAATGCATAATAAAATGATAGGGAATTTTATGTTGATTTTTAGCTTTTCAATTATTTATTCCCTCTTTTTTTAATAATGCATTTGTTAACCATAAAGATTGGGTTGACTTACAATTTTCAATTCAACATTCAATAAGCACAAATTAGGTACCCAATGGGGTACCACCCTCCCCATACTTGAGCTCAACATTGTCCCCAATGCAACCAAATAAAGGAAGGAAAAATAGTAAATAAAATGTTGAATTCAAATTAGGATATACTCCCCTGATTAGAAGGCATGGTGGGTAACTCCTGGCTATGACTATTGGAATCCAAAGTGCAAGCAGCTCTGTCAAAGCTCCTCAAAAAGAAAAAAAAAGTCAAAAATAAATGAATAAGTAAGGATACAGGTTGCCTCCTGTCAGCGCTTGTTTAACGCCTCGAGCTTGACATGCCATCTCCCAATGGCTAAGTGGATCCATGAAAGGAAGTACTTGGGTCTTGTAACAATATAACATTGTACTCATGTTGAACCCCTTCCTCATAGTGTTTTACCCTTTGACCATTGATCTTGAAGGTTTCTCCATCTTCTTTATTGAGTTCTAATACTCCGTAGGGGAAAACCTTCACAACCTCATATGGGTCAACCCATCTAGACTTTAGTTTCCCTGGAAACAAATGAAGACGTGAGTTATAAACCAAAACTTTCTCACCAATTGAGAATTCACGCTTCAAGATGTGTTTATCATGCCATATTTTTGTGCGCTCTTTATAAAGTTTGGAATTCTCATATGCCTCTAGATGAAGTTCATCTAGCTCATTTAACTGCAAAAGGCGCCTCTCACCTGCATGTTGCAAATCAAAGTTAAGAAACTGTAAGGCCCAATAGGCCTTGTGCTTAAGTTCAACAGGTAGATGACATGATTTACCAAAAACTAACCTATAAGTGGACATACCAGTGGGAGTTTTGTATGCAGTCTTATATGCCCAAAAAGCATCATCCAACTTTAAAGACCAATCCTTCCTAGAGCTATTTACAGTTCTTTCTAAAATTCTTTTTAACTCCCGTTAGAAATTTCAACTTAGCCATTAGTTCAAGGGTGGTAAGGGGTAGAGATCTTGTGGCTAACACCATACTTGGCTACGAGGTGATCAAATTGTCTATTATTAAAGTGAGTGCCCCCATCACTAATAATTGCTCTAGGAGTGCCAAACCTAGTGAAAATATTTTTTTTATAAACTTAATGACTCCTCTAGCATCATTAGTAGGCAAGGCTACCGCTTCTACCCATTTAGAATCATAATCCACAACAACCAATATGTATTGATTATTATATGATTGGGAAAAGGTCCCATGAAATCTATTCCCCATACATCAAATAATTCACATACCATGTCATGCTTTCTTGATATATTGCAACTCCTTTGACATCTATAACAAGATTTAACAAAAGTAAAAGCATCTTTAAAGAGAGTAGGCCAATAAAAACCACTTTGCAAAACTTTTTGAGCGGTTCTATTAGAACCAAAATGGCCACCGACCTCTCGAGAGTGATGATGGGTTTCTCGCAAGCGAACTAAAAATCCAGTAGTATAATAGTAAGAAGAGTTATCGTATCCATAGGGAACAGTCAATTCGCGTATAGTCATGATCTATTTATCAAGGGAAAACAACAGATTTATGAGATTATTGTTGCGTAAACTGTAAATAGCAAATAAATAATCAATTAAATTAGAAAGGAAGAGTTAGAGACACTTTACTTGGATTAGAATTGAACTTCATATCATCACACCCTTTGTGCAGGTAAAAACTATTTATTATTTTAGGTTTACTCTATAATACTGTAGACAAACTATATTGCTTATGAACCCGAGTTACCAGGCGCCACTCACACTCAAAGATAATCCATGCGGGCTCTCCCAAGCGACAGACTTACCCTCGGCTTATTTTATTTTCTTTATTCCTTTGTAAAAGAACTAATTGATAAACGAGGCCTAATCCTATACACGTACCTTCATTAGAGTACTCACACTACCTATCACTCATCAGGATACATCCATGTGTCGGTCCTGGATTGACAATCAACTAATTCTTTGCTATCGATACTAAGGCCTAATCCTGTAAACGCCTTTCGCTAGAGTACTGTCACTAGCCATCGCTCATTAGTAACGCTCATGTGTCGGTCACAGCGTACCGAATCCTCTTATTCAATCAGAGTTTGGGCTTCCTATGTCTAGGCTCCCCCATCCTCAATCCTAGTTGAAACTAGCCTATAACTCCGGCGCAAGCGCGGAAGTCAGGGATTAAGCACATAATAAGATTACCAATATTATAGACAGAGAGCTCAGAAATAATAAAATAGAATTTACATACACTTGGGGATAGAATCAATTACATTCAATCCTAATGGAGAGTTAACTACACAGGGTAGCCATACAAACCACCGAAGATGCTGTCACCATCTTCAATCCTTGTGAAGCGCTCCTCCTCTCCTGCTCTAAAATTAGAACTGGTGCATTATCACTGAAATAAGACTGAATTACAATAATCTTGCAGACCTTGATCTGGTGCAATGAGGTCCTATTTATAGGCTAAGGAAAGACAAAGGAAATTGGGGAGAAATCTATCTAAAAATGGCAATAGGGTAAAAATCAGCGTGACTTGCGCTTCAAGCTGCGCTACAACGCAGGCTGCAGCGCAGGTTCCAGAGAGCTGCGCTACAGCGCAGGTTGAAGTGCAGAATGCGTTCTGCAACTTCAATCTTTCTCTTTTTAACTTGATCTCTCCCCAAGACTGGTTTTGGTTGATTTGTCTTTCCTTGTTTCCCTTTTCTTGATGAAATCTTGCATTTATTGAGCATCTTAGATTTAATTGGGAAGGTTGTCCGCAGAATCCTTGTTTGATTGGCATTGATCTCCTCATTGATTGCCTCAATTCTTCTTCAAATCTTTAATTAAATGTCTTCAATCAAACTCAAATCTTGCAGGTATCTCCCTCATTTAATGCTATCTTTCCTTCAAATCAAATCTTTGCAATATCCTGCAAAAATCAACAATATTTCTATTAAAATAGCATCAAATTCAAATCCAAGATTAATAAATACAATTTATCTAATATTTAATAAAAAGGGATTAAACTGGGGAAAAATACCACTTTATCCTTGATAAGTGAACTAAAAAGTGCTCTAATTTATCATATAATTTTCACTTATCAAAATACCCCCCAACTTGAATTCTTGCTTGTTCTCAAACAAGAGACCTCTTTGCAATCAAAAAAATCAATTCTATCCCATGAATAACTAAAATCAAAAACAAATTCAAGGAACTTTTCATCATCTCCTTGTTAAGAAGCAGTCACTTTCCAAACATAAGAAAAAATCAGGATTAAGAGATGTTACCAATCCTCAATCAGAATAGAACACAAACATCAGTCAAACTTCTCAAAAATAGCAATTAAAGCAGTAAGTGATAAACCAAGGAAATATCTCATTCTCACAGGTAAGTGTTTCCCTCAATCTTTTTCACCACCGTTGAACAACTAGAATTGATAGTCGTTTCCAATATCTGAACCTGTAAGCAGTTAACATGGATCAAAAGATCTTTTCTTTGGTTGTAATGAGGCTGGGCTATCAAGAAATCATGGTTTTTCTGGATATGCAAAGAACACTTTGAATAGAGAACATCTTGTTGTTGTGCTTGGGACTTCTCTCCATCTGCCATGTCATTCTTGAATTGTCACCTTTTTTCAGCTGGCCTCTTTGTTTGAAGAAGTACTCCCCCCAACTTATTCAATTTCCACACTTTGTGCAGATTTTTATTTTTTTACATAAACAATAACATAGAGAATTTATTTATGAGGGAGTAATCTTCCTTGTGATTTCTTGTCCCTGCTCTTTGAATCTCTTTGACCTTTCAATTTACCAACCTGTTGTCCCATCTTGTTGTGTTGCACCTTGCTCTTTATCCCAAGTGTGAAGGGACATGGTATGATCATTAATCATGGCTGGGGTGCATTCAAAAGAAATATTAAGGCTCAAATGGGCAATAAAAATTGGAAAAATTTAATCAATGTTGGCTATTTGGCACTGAGAAAAATATTATAATCACAAAATATGCCTTTGTCACTTCCATATCTTCCCCTAGCAAGACAAAATTCAGAAACTCAAGCAATAACAATTGACAAGTAGCGGTGAAAAACTCTCAATTTCAGTGTTTGGGCTCTCAGCTCACCGGTTATTGGCTAAAATTCCTTGATAAAACACTTACTAGTTTAAATTAACTATCCTGATAGGTTTTCTTAAGAAGCATCCTGATCCTAACTGATTATGGAATTAATCACAAAACCATATCATCTTTCCTAGTCTGGTTAGTTAAACTACTTAATTATAGAGAATTTGAAAAAGTTGCCTTGATTCCTAATTTCCTAAGGTCCTAAAAAGTCCTAAAAATTTAAAAATTTAAAAATTTAACAGAAAAATAGGAAATAACAAAATAAGTACTACCTGATATAGATAATGTAACAGTGGTATACAGTACATATCCAAAGAAAATAAGAAAATAAGAAAATAAAAGCAAAATAAGAAAATAAAATGAAACAGAAAAAGAAAAAGAAGGAAAAGCACCAAATAGGAAAGAAAACAATCAGTCCTCATCCTGGTCCTGATCCATGTAAGCTGCTCTATCCCCCTGGGAAAATAGGCCTGTCCCCAGGCCACTGTAAGTAATCATGAAACTGGGCAGGGGTCATGCGGTCCACACGAGCCTGATAATGTTTACTCTGAAAATGAACAGCTACTCGGTGAATAGTGGACATCTGAGCCATCAGATGAGTGTTCTGTGCCTCAAGTCGTTGGGCCCAGACTGGAGCGTCCATGTCTGCTGGTGGTGGTGGTGGTGGTGGTGCCTGCTGCTGCTGCTCCTCAACCTGTAACTCCTCAGTCGGGATACATTTGGCTTCAATGTATGCTCTGGTCATGGGAAGTGCGATGCGAACCCTAGGGTTCACCTCACTAAAGATGCAAAGTGAAGTGATGAGAGAAGGGAAGCCAAGCCTGATCTTGGAGTTAGGAGTCTGGCGCCCCACTAAAGATGCAAAGTTTGATGACCCGTGAGACATCGATAACGGCGACGGTGAGGATAGTGTAGATGAGGTGAGCCATGGGCATAACTACATCAGAAACGTGCCCGGTAGGATGAATGTTGGCCAATATCAGTACTGTCCACATCTGAGCTATGCTCCTCATATCTTTCCTGTAGATCCTAGCAGCCTCCTGATATGCATTCCTTTCAAAGGAACGCCCTGGTAAGCATAGCAGCTGAGCAGTCTCAATGTCAAGGGGATCATTGCCATGAAGTGCCACAACCTGCATCCGCTCGTGGTATTGGCACACCACGAGGTTTCTGTCCTCCTCTATGGGATGTCCTAAAAGTGCATTGATTGCATCACAATCAAATCTGATAACCTGTCCTCGAACATAGGACTACCTCCTGTAGTTAACGTCGTGGTCTCCAATAGTGTTAGCATAAAATTCCCTGACAATGTATGGATCAAAGTAGTTGTCAGGGCGGCTGAGGCGGTTCCAACACCTCCTGTGAATCTCAGTAGAAAAATCCTCATATTCCCCCCTGGAGGATGACTGGTCGCTCCAGGATGAATTTACAATCAGCAATGTCAGTGTATACTTCAAAGGACTTGAGGTCCTTGAAGCGATGAGGGTCAAACTCAGGTTCCCTCTGGGGGCCCTTCCTCTTGGAACCCCCTGTGCCCCTCCCAGAGGAACTAGCACCACTGACATTCTTTGTGCGAACCATCTGCAAAGCAAAAGCAACTCAAAATTATTTATGCATCATAATATTTAATTGCTCATGGTTATGAAATAAATGGCCAATAAATTTCAATACTTAGAGCAATCAATTAACCAAAAAAATGTGCATAAAAATTTTGATTTTAAATATTACCCAATAAATGCCAATTAATTAATTAAGACATGCTAAAGTGATCAGTTAATGCAAGTCCTAAACAATTCTAAACAGGCAAAGCGAGAATCAAACTCATGCTAAAAAATCATGTCATCAGTAACATGCAATATTGCACAATTATTTATGTAAGGGCATGCAAAAATATTAGAGCAATTAATTAAGCATACATGCACCAACAAAATAATTTGCAGAAATCACTGAGCACCCAAAAACTACCACCTAAGCAAACATAAATAACTCACAAAGAATTCTAACCACATGCAATCTAATTTAAAGCACTATGAACAATTATTTCTTTCCTAAAGGTTCCTAGAGTCCTAAGATTCCTATCCTAAGGTTATGCTCAAATAACATAAAAATCAAAATTTCAATCGGTTAAAAAGAAAGAAAACTATAAAAACATACATGGTATAAGCTCAGAAACTGAAAATGAAGGCTATATGAGTGAGAAAAGGCAAAGCAAAGGTTAGGAATATCAGAGAAAATGCAAAGGAATGGAACGAAAGGAGGTTCAAAATGAGCTCCTTCATTCAAAATTCAGAATTTAAAGTCCCGCTTCCTGCGCTACAGCGCAGAGTGGAGCGCGTATTGCTTCAAAATTTGAAGCGCAAAAGTCAGAGAGTCAGGTTTTTAATTTTAATTTTGCGCTTCACCTGCGCTACAGCGCGAGTTGAAGCGTAGATCTACAGTATTCTCTCTGCTTCTGCTACTCCTAGTTGATTCCATGCAATCCTTTTGAATTTAGATGTTCATATTAACAATTTCCTAGTTACACAGGTAAATCCTAAAACTAACAATTACCAAATTGAAAATTAAAAGAAAATTAAAAACTTACAAAGACTGGGTTGCCTCCCAGGAAGCGCTTGTTTAACGTCTTTTAGCTCGACGCCTGGTTACTCAACCCTTTTATGGTGGCCTCAAGTGGAGGATGATGTTTGACTCCATACCAGTTCTTCCTTTGAGCTCCCATCCTCCATGCCAATTTTTTATTCTATCATCACTGTCACTGTCTTCCTCAGTATCAGATGTTGATCTCCTTTTCCTCTTAAATTTGAACTCCCATATTGACTCTAGATGCTTTATCCTCATTCTAGGCTTCCTTAGAAATTCGGGGCCTGGCAGCTTTGTTTGATTTTTAGAAATAGCATCAGTTTGTTGTAACTTAGGCGTACCTCTAAGAAACATAATACTTTCATCTTTTGAGCTCAATTCATATTTTCCCCGATCAACATCAATGATCATCTTAGCAGCTTCATGAAGGGTCTTCCTAAAATTAGGGGGACATCAGTATCCTCCTCTTCTGTCTCTGGGTCAAGTGACTTACTTGTGATATAGACCTTTTCTTCATGATGTTCCTTTTGTGCTGCTTCTTCATCTTGTTGAACAACTTCCTCTTGAAGCAATTGTTCTTCAAAGATGATTTCTTCTTCCTCATCAAGTTCCTCCTCCTCTGACTTGTTGCCACCAGTAGCAATCAAGCTGCATTGTTCCTTTGGATTGGTGTGGGTTACAACTGAGAAGTGTTGTCGCCTGTGTTCTGCCATCTCAGTTGCTAACTGACCCACTTGACTCTCTAGAGTTTTGATTGATGCCTCAGTAGTTGTCTTGAATCCACTAAATTTTTGCACAAGGTCATCAATTTTTCCTTCCAAATTGTTCAGTTTATCATATGTTGACGGCTATTGTTGGTAAGGTGGTTGTCTTGGTCCTCCATTCTGACTCCAACCAGAGTTGGTTTGGTTATTTCGCCAACCTTGTGAATATTGATTGTTGTTATTGTTGGAGTAATTCCCTTGCCTTCCCTGGTTACCCATGAAGTTGACTTGTTCTGGTTGTGTTTCTTGGCTAGCAAATTGACCATTTAGATGGTCACCTCCACAGAAATCACAAATCAATGGTTGGGCTTGGATGGGTTGTGAGTGGACAACTTTGAGTTGTTGAGGGAGTGTCTTCAACGTCTTAGTGAGTGCTTCTAGTTGACATTTAATGAGCTTGTTCTCAGCTAACAGAGCATCACTTTGATTAAGTTCCAGCACCCCTTTCTTTGGTAATTGCACAAGTTGTCTTCCACTTTGAGCTTGTTGATCGTTTTGTGCAAAATGGTTAATGATTTCTAGTGCTCGATCAACTTCTGCGGATAATATAGTTCCACCTACTGCCGCATCTATGAATGACCTTGAATCTGAACGAAGTCCCGTACAGAATATGTTGAGTTGGGCTATATCCTCATAGCCATAGTGGGGACATTTGCGCAGCATAGACTTGAATCTTTCCCAAGCTTCACATAGTGGCTCATCAATCCCTTTTCTGAAGGTAGAAATATCTGCCTTGGCTTCAATCTGCTTCCCTGGTGGGAAGAATCTTGTCAAGAATTTCTCTTCAACCACACCCCAATTGGTTAGGCTTTGATTTGGGTGTGATTGCAGCCATTCTTTAGCTTTACCTATCAAAGAGAAAGGAAACAAGCGTAAGTAAACAGATTCCAAATTACCTTCCTCGAATCCCATAGTACCAATCAATTCATAAAAATTAGAGAGATGAGCATTTGGATTTTCATGATCCAATCCAACGAATTAATGTGCACTGATAAGGTTGAGGTGTGCAGTTTTCAACTCCAAAGCTCTTGCGTTTGGTGGTAACACAATGCTTGAGAAGTGACGTGGTCCTTGATGGGAGATATAATCTCCTAGTGTCCTTGGATGTTCCACTGCCATATTTTTGGGTTCCTCAACAACTATCCTTCTTCTCCTTCTCGAGTTTCTACCTCTGTTCCTTTGCGACGTCCTTTCTATTTTCGGGTCGAACTGTAATTGATTGGGAGACGCCTGACCTCTCAGAAGCATAAACAAGAAACTTTGAAAAAGGTAAGTGTTGAAGAGAATTAGAGAAAACAATAAATTTCCTAAGATAATAATAGATCCTAAAAATAATACAAATAATAAACAAATAAAAAAAATCCTAAAATAAAAACTTGATAACTAGACCGCCAAGGTCTACACGAATTGGAAAACGTTCCTCGGCAACGGCGCCAAAAATACTTGATGGGTTTCTGGCAAGCGAACCAAAAATCCAGTAGTATAATAGTAAGAAGAGTTATCGTATCCACAGGGAACAGTCAATTCGCGTATAGTCATGATCTATTTATCAAGGGAAAACAACAGATTTATGAGAGTATTGTTGCGTAAATTGTAAATAGCAAATAAATAATTAATTAAATTAGAAAGGAAGAGTTAGAGACACTTTACTTAGATTAGGATTGAACTTCATATCATCACACCCTTTGTGCATGTAAAAACTATTTATTATTTTAGGTTTACTTTATAATACTGTAGACAAACTACATTGCTTATGACCCCGAGTTACCAGGTGCCACTCACACTCAAAGATAATCCATGCGGGCTCTCCCAAGCGACAGACTTACCCTCGGCTTATTTTATTTTCTTTATTCCGTTTGTAAAAGAACTAATTGATAAACGAGGCCTAATCCTGTAGACATACCTTCATTAGAGTACTCACACTACCCATCACTCATCAAGATACATCCATGTGTCGGTCCTGGATTGACAATCAACTAATTCTTTGCTATCGATACTAAGGCCTAATCCTGTAAATGCCCTTCGCTAGAGTACTGTCACTACCCATCGCTCATTAGTAACGCTCATGTGTCGGTCAGAGAGTACCGAGTCCTCTTATTCAATCAGAGTTTGGGCTTCCTATGTCTAGGCTCCCCCATCCTCAATCCTAGTCGAAACTAGCCTATAACTCCGGCGCAAGCGCGGAAGTCAGTGATTAAGCACAGAATAAGATTACCAATATTATAGACAGAGAGCTCAGAAATAATAAAATAGAATTTACATACACTTGGGGATAGAATCAATTACATTCAATCCTAATGGAGAGTTAACTACACAGGGTAGCCATACCAACCACCGAAGATGCTGTCACCATCTTCAATCCTTGTGAAGCGCTCCTCCTCTCCTACTTTAAAATTAGAATTGGTGCATTATCACTGAAATAAGACTGAATTACAATAATCTTGCACACCTTGATCTGGTGCAATGAGGTCCTATTTATAGGCTAAGGAAAGATAAAGGAAATTGGGGAGAAATCTATCTAAAAATGGAAACAGGGCAAGAATCAGCGTGACTTGCGCTTCAAGCTGGGCTACAGCGCAGGTTCCAGAGAGTTGCGCTTCACCCTGCGCTACAGCGTAGGTTGAAGCGCAGAATGCGTCCTGCAGCTTCAATCTTTCTCTTTTTAACTTGATCTCTCCCCGAGACTGGTTTTGGTTGATTTGTCTTTCCTTGTTTCCCTTTTCTTGATGAAATCTTGCATTTATTGAGCATCTTGGATTTAATTGGGAAGGTTGTCCGCAGAATCCTTGTTTGATTGGCATTGATCTCCTCATTGATTGCCTCAATTCTTCTTCAAATCTTTAATTAAATGTCTTCAATCAAACTCAAATCTTGCAGGTATCTCCCTCATTTAATGTTATCTTTCCTTCAAATCAAATCTTTGCAATATCCTGCAAAAATCAACAATATTTCTATTAAAATAGCATCAAATTCAAATCCAAGATTAATAAATAGAATTTATCTAATATTTAATAAAAGGGATTAAACTGGGGCAAAAATACCATTTTATCCTTGATAAGTGAGCTAAAAAGTGCTCTAATTTATCATATAATTTTCACTTATCAAGTGACAATGTTCCAAAATAGCATGAGTTTCTACCTCAGGGATACATCTCCTTATTACCTTGTCCCCACACATCCTAAACAAATAAGGTTCCTCCCAAAAATAATGTTTAGCTTCAGAATTAAATTTCTTCCTCTATGCATATCAAAGATCAAGAGGAAGGATATTACTTGCCAGGAAATTAACTAAATCAACATACCAGGGAGCTTTAGAGATTGACAATAAGTGCTCATAAGGGAAGGTTTCCTTTATCTCCAAGCCAACTGGGTGTTGAACTAAGGGGTCTAATATAGATAAATGATCCGCCACTAAGTTTTCTGCTCCATTCTTATCTTTGATATCCAAGTCAAACTCTTGAAGGAGGAGTATCCATCTTATCAACCTTGGCTTGGCATAATGTTTAGAAATCAAATACTTAATGGCAGAATGGTCAGTATAAACAATCACTTTAGACATAATCAAATAAGAACGAAATTTATCAAAAGCAAAAACAATGGCCAACAACTCTTTTTTAGTGGTAGTATAATTTCTTTGTGCTCCATCAAGAGTCTTGTTGGCATAGTAAATGGTATGGAATTTTTTTTCCTTACGTTGTCCAAGTACTGCTCCTACAGCTGTATCACTGGCATCACACATTAGCTCAAAAACAAAATAGGCATCTTTAACTAATAAATCACTAAGGGGTTTGGCAATTTTAGAAAAATCCCTTATGAACCTTCTATAAAAACCTGCATGTCCCAAGAAACTTCTAATAGATTTAATAGAAGTAGGGGGAGGTAATTTGGCAATTACTTTAACCTTAGAAGGATCTTTACACCTTTTTAAGACCAATTCCAAATTATACAAGCATATATCAAAAGTGGATCCATAGACAGAAAAATCATCCATAAATATTTCTATGCAATCCTCTAACAAATCAGAAAAAATAGACATCATGCATCTTTGAAAAGTGGCAGGTGCATTACATAGGCCAAATGACATCCTTCTATATGCAAATGTACCAAAAGGGCATGTAAAAGTAGTCTTTTCTTGATCATCAAGAGCTGGAGGTATTTGCATATAGTCAGAGTACCCATCCAAACAACAATAGAAAGCATGACCAGACAATTTCTCAAGCATTTGATCAATAAAAGGAAGAGGAAAGTGATCTTTTTTGGTGGCCTCATTTAACTTTCTATAGTCAATGCATACCCGCCAACCAGATACCTTTCTTACCGCTATGAGTTCCTTTTGGTCATTTTCCATAACTGTGGTGCCACCCTTTTTTGGGACAACCTGCACAGGGCTCACCCAAGGACTGTCAGAGATAGGGTAAATAATATCTGCATCAAGTAATTTAATTACCTCTTTTTTAACCACTTCCTTTAGGCTTGGGTTGAGCCTTCTTTGGGGTTGCACCTTAGGCTTGTATTCTTCCTCCAAATTAATTTTGTGAGTGCATATGGAGGGGCTTATTCCCTTGATGTCATGAATTGTCCATCCAAATGCTTCCTTATATTCTCTTAACACTCTTAATAACTTCTCCTCCATTGTACCTGTCAAACAAGAAGAAATAATTACTGGAAGAGAAGATGGAGGAGATAGGAAAACATATTTAAGATTAGAAGGAAGAGGTTTAAGTCAAGCTTTGGAGGTTCTTCGATGGAAGATTTTGGCCTATTGGTGTTTTGTCCCTCCAAAATTTCAAATTGTTTTGTTCTCTTCAAACTTTCTTGGACTACTCCCACTTCTAGCATCATCGTCTCATCATTCCATTCTTCTGGATCAGTATATAAGTTTTCACCAAAGGTCAAAAGCTTCCCTAAGGTGTCTTCCATAAGATTTTCCTGAAAAGAGTAATAATTCAAAGAATGAGAGTTGTCCCAAGTAGTAATAAAACTGCAAGAATCAAATATAGAAGGATGATTTAAAGAATCAAAAACTCAAAAACAACTTCCTCATCATCTAATCTCAAAGTGAGTTTTCCCTGCTGGACATCAATAATGGTCTTGCCCGTGGCTAAAAATGGTCTCCCCAAAATAATAGGGACCTCATCATCTTCTTCCATGTCCAGCACAATAAAATCAGCATGGAATATAAATTTGTCAACGTTGACGAGGACATCCTCCACTATGTCTCTAGGGTAGGTGATTGACCTATCGGTAAGCTGCAAAGAAATAGTAGTAGGTTTGGGCTCTTGCATGCCCAACCTTTTAAAAACAGAAAGAGGCATTAGATTAATACTAGCACCCACATCACACAAAGCCTTGTCAAAATAAGAGTTACCAATAGTGCAAGGGATAGTAAAACTCCCTGGATCCTTAAGCTTTGGTGGCAACTTCTTTAAAAGAATGGCTGAGCATTCTTCATTCAATGCGACTATCCCATACTCTTCCAACCTCTTCTTATTGCCCAAAATTTCTTTAAGAAATTTAGCATACTTGGGCATTTGGGCTATGGCTTCCACAAATGGGACATTAATCTTGAGTTACTTCAAGATATCTAGGAACTTGGAATATTGAGGATCTTGCTTATTACCTTTTAGTCTTCGAGGGAAAGGTATATTTGGCTTGTAAGGCTCCACAGAAACCTTTCTGGGTACCTCAACCTTATCATTTTTTCTAGATTCTTCTTTTTCTTCAGAGTTCCCATCTGTAGGAACTTTGGGATTACTGTTGAAATCTTGGCGAGTGTACCAAAATCCCAGCAGTATAATAGAAAGTAAAAAGGGGTTATCGTATCCACAGGGAACAGTACAATGTAAATTCTAGTGGTCACACTTATCAAGTACGGAGAGAGGGTTGGTTGCGTAGATTTCAATAGTAAATAAACGAGTGAGATGAGGTTGACCAAATTACTGGAACTAGGATTTAACTTCGTCTATCGCACCCTTCTTGTATTTGGAAACTAATGAAATCTAAGAATTTATAATTATAATTATTGAAGCCCAAATAAATATCATTCATAAAGATTCCTCAACTATGAAATCCTTAGAACTAACTCCCTAAATCCCAATTCCTTGGCGATTTAACAAATTAACCCTAGCATTAAGATCGGTTGTCAATAGCTATCCATAAATTAAACCCTATTCCTAGGCATTTAACCTACAGAGTGATCTTACCCAAATCAGAATTCAAGATCCCTATTCCTAGGCTCCCAAGAACTCGCTCCTGATTTTACAAAACCACCTTCTAGTGCGCCCCATAAAACCATATCATAACTCTGGCACAAAGGCAGAAGCTAAGCATTAAGAACAGAGTCAAAACACTAACATATTATAAAAATATAGATTCATAGATAACAAAGAGAATCCAAATACAATAGGGGTTTGAATCGACTACATTCAATCCTATAGGAGAGTTTAGCTACTCATGGTAGCCATTACAAACCGATAGAGAAACTGTCACACTTTTCTCTAGCTCCAGATCTGCTCCGCCGTCTCCTCCTTTCTATCTTGCTGAAGGTCCTTTAAATAGAGTTTTGGAAAGCCTGTTGAAACCTTACTTTGGCCCATTAGAAATTAGGTTTCCATGTTCCTGCGCTCAGATCTGCGCTCAGCGCAGATGAAGCACAGGAAACAATGTTGAAATTCTAATTCTGCGCTCCACTTGCGCTCAACGCAGGTGGAGCGCAAACCTCTGCATCTGCTTTCCTGATTCCCCTCCTTTTTAAGCTTATCTTGTGCAGATCCTATCCTTATTTGTTGCTATCTTGAGCTGATTCTATCCTTAATTGCTGCTATCTTGAGATTGGACTTGAATTTAAATCTTTTATCTGCAAAAATCATCAGAGTCTTTATCAAAATAGCATCAAATTCTATTTTGATTTAAATAATTACAAGAATCGCTCATTTAGCCAAAAAAGGGATAAATTGGAGTATAAATTTACCATTTTGCCCTTAATAAGTATTAAAATTAAATATGAAATTTACATTAATTTAACACTTATCAAATTCCCCCCAACTTAGCTTCTTGCTTGTCCTTAAGCAAGAGAAACTTCTGCAATCAAATGAATTCAATCCCCATTCATGGTTCTCAGTAATAAGGAAATAATTTCATCATCTCTTTGCTAGGCAGCTGCCACTTACCAAATTTCAGATTGATAATCAGAATTAAGTGGTGTTTCCAATACTCAATCAGAACAGGATAATAGTACATTCAAACTTTTTCAAAAGCAGTAACCAAAACAATAAGTGATAAATCAAGGAATTCACTCATGCTCACAGGTAAGTGTTTCCCTCAATTTTTCACAACAGTTGAACAACTAAAATTGATAGTCGTTTCTGGTTAATAATCATGCACATGGTAAATCATGGATCAAAAGGTCTTTCTTGGGTTGTAATGAGGCTGGGCTATCAAGAACTCATGGTTTTTTTGGATATGCAAAGAAACACTGGAATAGAGAGCATATTTGGATATTTCTTTTTCTTGAACTTTCTCTCAATTCTCCATTGCATTCTTGATTTGCATCATTCAGCTGGCCTCTTCTTTTTGATTGGTGGTGCACTCCCCTTTTTCATTCACTTTTTATTTTTCTTTTATATTCCTAAGGGAGTGACTCACTTTGCTTTCTTGTGTCTGCTCTTTGTATTTTTCCAATTACCTACCCACTTTATCAGAACTGCACTTATGCTCTCTATCCCAAGTGTATAAGGGACAGGATATTGATATCAATCTGGCTGAGGTGCATAAGAAAAGAAACATTATGGCTCAAATGGGTTTAAAAAAATTGGAAAAAATTTTCATGGGCTAACTTTTTTTGGCACTGAGCAATTAATTCATAAATACAAGTTTGCCTTTATCACATCCATGTTTTTCATGTGCAGAATAAAATCCAAAAACTCAAGCAATAGCAGTTGACAAGCAACGGTGAAAACTCTCAGAAGAAGTGTTTGGTCTCACAACTCACCGACTTTTTGGCTAATTTCCTTGATGAAATCACTTATTGAAATTAATTAACTACCCTGATATATTTTCCTGCATAATATCCTAATCCTAACCGATTATGGATTCAATCACAAAATTCCTTTGTCTTTCCTAATTCAGTTAGTTAGACTGCCTAGCTTTAAGATTTTAAATTTATTTCCTTAAATCCCTATTTCCTAAATTCCTAAAAATAAATCCTACGCAAAAATAAACATATTGGAATATGTACTGCATAAAAAGAGTGAGATAATAGTATCAGATACAGTACATATCCAATGGAAAACAAAAGAAAAATAAAAGAAAAAGAAACGAGAAAAAATAAAAAATGAAAAAGGAAAAAGAAAAGAAAAACACCAAATCAATCCTCTTCCTCTCGGTCCTGCATATCCTCACCATGTCCATCTGTACCACCAGCTGCTTCTCCTCCTCCCGGAGGAATAGGCCTGTCCCCAGGCCACTGTAAATAATCTCTAAACTGGTCTGGGTGCATGCCTGGGTAGGGGTCTGGCCTGATCTGGTACCAGTAGTCCTGGAGATGAACTAAACCTCTGTAGAGGGTGAAGTTCTAATGAAACAGATGCTTCGCCCAAAAAGGAATATGTCCATCAACTGATGGTGGTTGCTGCTGTTGTGGTGGCTGCTCTGGCTCCAAATCCTCCTCATCAGGGATGGAGTTAGCCTCAATGTACCCCTTAGTCATAGGGGTCTTAATACGCTCAGTGGGGAACACCTCAATCCCCTAAGATCTACATAGAGCAGTGATGAGAGAAGGGAATCCTAAGCTGATCATGGACTGCGCACTCGTCGTCCCACAGATGATGTCGTCATGAATATCTTATGAGATATCACCTTGGCAATGTCGATGTCCTGTCCAGTTAAGATACAATATATGAGTTGGGCGGTCTTCATGGTGATGTCTGATACATGGTTGGTTGGCTGGATATTAGCCAACACTAAGACCGTCCACATCCTAGATATGTCTCATAGATCAGTCCTGTAGATCCTGGCTGCCTGCCTGTAAGTGTTCCTCTCAAAGGTGCGTCCCCTCAAGAACAGACACTCGGCAGTCCTAGTGTCCAAGACATCATTTCCATTGACTCCAACTTCATTTACCAGTTCATGATACTGGCAAGCCATCATCGTCTCATCATCTGGCCCTGGTCCACCCAAGAAAGTGTTGATCGCGTCGCGATCATAAGATACCCATTAACGCCATGATCTCCTATGGCATTAGCATAAAATTCTCTAACCAGCTCTGGGTCAAAGTATTGGTCAGGCTCAGCTAGACGCCTCCAATGCCTCCTGGTGATCTCTCTGTTGAAATCCTCAAATTCGCCAGGCTGGAGTGCAACTGGCCTTTCCAGGATGGAATTACAGTTCATCAGAGAACTGTATGCCTCGACAACAACTAGGTTCTTGAACTTCAGTGGGTCAAAGCTAGGTACCTCCCTAGTTCATCTCTTTACTTTCCGCTTTTTAATGTTTCGCCATTTAATTTCCGCTTCTCCTCATCCTTTTAATTTCTGCTCTCCCCTTTACATTCTGCCATTTACATTTTTGTCCTCCCCATTCTTTTACTTTCTGCTTCCCCCCTTTACTTTCAGTCATTTATTTTCTGTCCTCCCCATCCTTTTAATTTCCGCCATCCCCTTTACATTTCTGCTCTCCCCATCCTTTTACTTTCTGCCATCCTCTTCTACTTTATGCCATTTACATTTCTGTCTTTCCCATCCTTTTAATTTCAGTTTCCCCCTTTTATTTTTGTGCCATTTATTTTGCGCAATTTTCCTCTTAATTTTTGCCAATTTATGTGCATTTTTTTGGCATTGTGTTGTTCAATTTTCTACTACTGTTATGTCTGTCTGTTTGGCACTCTGATTGCAAATTTGGATTGAGTGCTATCTCTACCTTGGACTTTCTCAGTTTGATTGTGCAAAACGCTCACCTATAGGCTCTTTTTTGGTTTATAGTATTGGAAGAAGATCAACAAATCCCAATTGTTGACTTTCCTTCAAATTTTAATTCCAATCTTAAAATTGAACCAAGAGTGTTTCTGTGACCGTACCGCTTTTGTATAATCAGCAAGAAAGTGCTAATCAATTTTTTGGACATTTTTTAAATCAGGTTGCCATTACGTTTTCACAGTTTTTAGAAATCAGTTTATACATTATTTTTGCTTTTCTGGTACCACTTGGACCAGTTTACTGTCAGAAAATTTCAAAAAAAATTACAGTAGTTACAGTTTATTTTCTTTTCATTATGTACAAATTTCTGTAATTTTCTGTTGGGAAAAAGACAAAAAAAGAAAGAAAAGGCAAGAAAAATACAAAAAGTATGTACGTGCCAAAAATACAAAAAGAGGTGTAAAAAGCAAAAAGGGTGCAAAAGTCAACAGCAAGGCAAAAAAAAGTCAAAAGACACCCAAAAGTAAAAAAAAATCAAAAAAAAATTCAGAAAAATAGGAAAAACAAAAACAAAGAAATATCCCAACAATACAGTGACAATTTTACTGTAATTTTCTTTTTCACTTCCTTGTATACCGTAATTGAGTTGTATTTGCTGTTTTTCCAAAAACGACAATTTTGGCAACTCTTTTCAAAAATAACCAAAAACAATTCTCTTTGCAATTTCTTTCGTCTTGTCTTGTTTGCTTTCTACTCTTGTGTATAAGCCTTGTTGAGTGCTTGCTTTTCTTGCTTGTCTCATCAACTCTTTGTTTTGTCTTAGGAATTTCCAATCCTCTTTCAGTAGATATTTTCCTTTTGTTAGTGCGCTTCTATTTGGGAAGGGTTAAGACTTAGTCTCACTGTTGGTCTTTGCAAGATCAAACCAACCTCAACCGAGTAGAAGAGGCAAGAGAGTTTTCATTATAGAAAAAAGCCAAAAAGAGTGACATACACGAGTGTTACATTTTCTTGAGTGTAAATACTTAGTTGAGTGGAAAGGTCCATAAAACTTAAATCAATTTAGAGAATGGAAGGAAGAAGGCAAGGGGAAAGGGTAACCATATTGTTTAGAAAAGCCTTAGAAACACCCTTGGGTGAAGAAGAGAGCGAAAGAGAGAACCTATTGCACACTAGGTGTCACATTGAAGATAAGGTATGTTTAGTGATCATAGATGGAGGAAATAGTAGCAACTTAGCTAGCCTTAGGTTAGTTAACAAGCTAAACTTACCTACTACCCCACATCCAGAACCTTATACACTTCAATGGGTAAGTGATGAGGAAGAAATTATGGTGGATAGGTAAGTGAGACTAAGGTTTAACATTGGGGACTACAAAGATGAAATGACCTTTGATGTTATACCCTTAGAAGCTTCACACATCCTATTAGGAAGACCTTGGCAATATGAGAGAAGCGTAAAATTTGATGGGTTTGCCAATACCTATAGGTTCTGCCACCAAGGAATGAAATTCACACTCATGCCTATGACCTCAAGTGAAGTTAGGGAAGATCAAATCCAACTTAAGAGGTTAATAGAAAAAGAGAAAGAAGAAAACTCTAAACAAATAGAGGAAAAGGAAGAAGAAACTAAGAAAATTTTGGAAGCAAATAAAACAAAAAGAGAAAGAGTGTATGTGGGAAGGCAACCTACCTTATCTTGTAAACAATTGAATGCTAACCCTTTTAATGAAAACTCGGATAGGTTTTTGGCAATTAAGCTTAATGGTTCATGCGAGAAGACTCAAGCTATTGAAAGGGAGTTTCCTAAATTAACTTTCTTTATGCATGATATACCTTCTTCTATGCACAATTATATGCCATAAAGCATTACATGTCCAAAGGAATTTAACAATTTTGATAATGCTTTGAAACATATTTCATGTTTAGAAAAGCCAATTCAGTTTGAGAGTACCTTGAAACCTTTTGAAAATGCATGTTTACTCAATCCATTTAGACATGTTGACTTGCATGCCTTGCATGATTTGGATGTGCAAAGACAATTGGTTTGTATACTTGACTTGCATACACATTCTATATTAATCTCTTTATCTCATAAAGATGTGTATGATGCTCTTGAACTAGTTTTGAAAAAGGATAGAAATAGGGATAAGGTTATCACATGTAAAAATACTTGTATGTCAAATGCATCACATGATGATATACCTCATATGCATGCTCAATAAGGATCCTTAATTGTTTCACCTTGCATGCAATATCATGATACTTTTAAGGTGATATCATCTTTCTATTTGAGTAAGTACATTCATATTGATATGCCTCTTGAAATAACTTGTAAAAATGATTCATGGCATAATCATGTGCTATATGCGCCTAAACAAAATGCATGTGGTAGAGTCGTAGGGCATGTTGGGATGTTATTGAAAAATACTAAAACATTCATGCCACATAGTTTGACTTGTGCATTTATTTGGGAACATAGTGTAGAATATTTTGATGAATATTGCACATTGAAACACATTTTGTACTTGTGTGGAATTTATTTCCAAAGCCTTCTCCATGACCACTTACTTGTCTTACTTGCAAGGGAGGGCTTCAAAAGATTAGTCTTTGATCCAGGATCTAAATAAAAAGAGTACATGGACAAGATGGTTCAGTCTTCATTGAGGGAGTTTTCTAACCCTTATCTCAACTACCTCTTGTTCACATCCTATGTTTTTCTTTTGCTAATCTTTATGATCCCCAAGTATTTTTGTTATGAGTCTTCACTTTGCTTACTTGGGAATAATACTAATGAATCTTTCTTTGTTGACTAGGTTCAAGGAAGTTGTTCATAGTTTGTGGAATCTAGGAAAGGCTCTCCATCCTCTAAGGGAAGTACCTACCTACCTCTCTCTACTCTTGTCATCCATCCTTTCTTCTCCTATTCTTTTTCTTATGGCTTCTTTCTAATCCTTCAGATTTGAGGTCAAATCCTTTCTAAGGGGGAGGGAATGATGGCAACTGCCAGTGGAACTCTGAGCTGGTATCAGAGCTGAAGGGGAGCATGTTCCTGACTTGGGCGCATGGAGCTGGACCAAGCCTTTGTCAACCATGTTTTGGTCAACCCTCCCATGGTCAACCTTTGACCTTTGACTATCCTTGACCAAGTCAACAAGAAGACTTCATCTTAATTAGGAAAGATTAAATAAATAATTAGGAACTTAAGTAGGATTTAATTGTATTAGGACATGTTTGTAATTTTCCTAATTTTCCTTCTTGTAATGGGCGCTACTTTTAGTGGGTTTAATGGTTAGGAGTTAGCTTAACCATTTAATTAGGAAGTCATGGGTTCAAGACTCACTTAGGATAGTTGTCACTCATCTTGTATTTTCCTTCCCACCTAGCCATCTTCCTTTCCTATAAATAGGAGACCACCCCTCCCCCCTTGTATTACAATTTTGATGATAGTAAAGGCATTATGCCCATTTTTCTCCTCATAAGTGAGTTGAGAGTAGGCTTGGTGGTTGTTGCTTAAACCATACCAAGACTTATCTAATTCTCCTGATTTAGTGGCGTTTGGCATAAGACTTATCTGCTGTGGGTGGATTCCTGCATCAGTGGCATCCAATTCATCTCTTCCTCTTCCACTTTTTCTTTCATTTTCTCTCATTTTCTTGTGTGAATTAGTTACTATTCCAGCCACTAATTTTCGCAATTCAAGTGCATTTTATTGATTCTAACCAGTTGTTTTGCTCAATTCTAGATCCTGCAACTATCCTGCTATGAGGTATTGAGTAGACTTATTTGCAAGTTGTAGAGCTACATTTGCAAGCTTGACCTTTGAAATACCTAATCTTTTGAAAAATGATAGCGGCATAAGATTGATGCTTGCTCCAAGATCTAGCAAGACTTTTGTGACCGGCTGAGTACCAACAGTGACTGGTACTGTGAATCTGCCTGGGTCTAATGATTTTTCTGAGTTGTAGACCCCTTCATACTTCTATGCTTCCTCTTTAACTTACTCTAGGACTTCTTTTGATTGGTGATCTTACTGCACAATCTCTTCTATAGGCAACTCTTCACATGATACGTATTCTTCCAAACTGCTTTCCTCTGATGTATTACCTTTAGTGGTAACTGCATTGCATTGCTCCTTGGGATTGGTTTGGGTGTTGGCAGTGAATTGTCCTCAGTTGTGCTCTGCTATGTCCTTTGCCAACTGGCCAACTTGTGTCTCTACAAGTCTGAGAGTTGCATCTGTAGTCTTCTTATAAGCTTCAAAAGATTGTATAAATGCATCCATCTTCTCATCCAATTTTGACAACCTGTCATTTATTGGACTGTAGCTCGGCTGCTGTTGCTGCTGGTAAGGGGTTTGTCTATTGGAATTTCCAGCATCTTATCTCCATCCAGAATTGTTGTTCTGATTGTTTCTCCAACCCTGTGAATAATTATTTAAAAATTGATTGTTGTTGGAGAAATTACCTGACCTTCCTTGATTGCCCATATAGTTGACTTGCTCCTCCTGATTATCTTGGAAAGAACAGTGACCATTAGGATGGTCTCCTCCACAAAAATCATAAGTTAATTATGGGGTTGGGTTTGGATGAGACTGTACTACATGCAACTGCTGAGGAAGTGCATCCATTCTCTTGGTAAGTGCCTCTAACTGTCGAGAGATGAGCTTATTTTCAGCTAAAAGTGCATCAATGTTGTTTAGCTCTAGCATCCCCTTCTTCTAAACTGACTTGTCTATCTTGAGAATCCCATTGATGGGTGTTGGATGCCAAGTCTCCCATAATTTTGTAAATTTCAGCTAGCGGTCTCCTAATAATACCTCCCCCATAAGCAGCACCAATCATGGTGTTGTCACTTTTGAAGAAGGTCTTGAAAGCGTTCCCAAGCCTCATAGAGGGACTATTTCTTATATTGAGTGAAAGTAGCAATATGTTCCATCATCTTGGATGAAAGTGCTGGTGGAAAGTATTGTGTAAGGAATTGGCGAGCCAATTGATCCCAAGTAGTGATAGAACCTCTAGGTAGAGAGTTCAGCCAATCATTAACCTTTTCTGTCACGGAGAAAGGGATGAGCTTCAATCTAATTGCATTGGTAGATGCACCATTGAATTTAATGGTGTCTGTCAGTCTAAGGAACTTTCTAATATGACCGTTTGGATCCTCTGAAGGTGTCCCTCCAAACTGCAACGAGTTCTGGATCATGTTGATTAAAACTGGCTTCAAATCAAGGTTGTTTTCCTCAACTTGAGGAATGAAGATGCTACTGGCGAAAACATCAGGATTTTGAGTTATATACTCCAACAATGTCCTTTCTTGAGCCAAATTTCTTTGTTTAGCTTTTTTCCTTAATCATCTAGCAGTTTTTTCTATTTCAGGATCAAACAGCAATTCAGGGAATTGGGAACGTGTAACGTCTTAATTCCTAAATTCAAGACTTAGTCCGTTGGAAACTAAATCCAAAATTCTTGAAATTAATTCGTGACATTTTTGGAATATCAAATCATTCACAATTCGATAAGAAAACCAATGATAACTTATACAATTTGTGAAGAAACTCAAACTATATACATAATATATACAATACTTGCCCGAAGGCTACAAGGTAATCATCTAAAAACATAAGTCAACATATATACATATATACTCTCTATACAATCCAAAATAAAACTAAACTCCAACTAGTAAAAAGCCCCTCTCTTAATCACTGATCCCTGCCAGGAGGTACCTGCACACCTAGATTGAGTCCACAAAACGTGCGGTGAGACGAATGTCTCAGTGAAGTACAACTATGCATATGCAGTGTAGGGGAAAATCATGAACTAATATGCAACAGTCAAGACATAACCATATTAATAACAATCAGATCAATTATATGCACTAATGATGCAACTCACTGTTGTGCCCAACAGGCATGATCTTATCATTTAAACTGGAGTTAGAACTGAGCTCAGACTACGGGAAACGTCTTTCCCGGGGACGTATCCCACCCATTACTGGACCGAAGTCAAGTTTTCACATAATTACTTAATTTTCTTAACTCACAGCACAAAGGCCGGCTTGAATTAACTCACGGTCGAAACCGGCTTATATGATTCAATGAACTAATAACTGATAAACAATATATTTTGTAAATTTCATAAGTTTCGTAACCTAAGGTTCTTGATATCAATAACAACATATATAGATTAAACATTAGCTTTTAAACTTAATCACATGAATTCTCATACAATCACCAATAATTCAACATCTATAAGTGTAAAGAAGGGAAATTAAAGGATAGGGTTCATGCATTAGATCAAAGAAATCTCAATGTGAAGGTGTGTGAGTTGTACTCACTTAATCTTGAAGCTCAAAGGAAGAAGGGTTAGTAAGGATGGATCACGTGACGATTCCTTGCTCCAATTTCCCTTTTCAAGCTTCAATCCAAGCTTTCTCTCTCTAGAAATCCAGAGTCTCTCTCTAGATTAAGGAGGAAGAAGAAGGAGAAGAGAAAATTATGATTCTGAAGAGAAATCCGGTGCCTTAAGTGGATTCTCGCTCAAGCGAGGTCTTCTCGCTTGAGCGAGCGTGTCGGTTGCATGGCCTTTCTTCACATTCTAGCTCAAGCGAGACTATCTCGCTTAAGCGAGAAGGACCCTGAAAATACACCCTCTCTGGATGATTCTCGCTCAAGCGAGCTCCTTCTCGCTTGAGCGAAAATTGTCCAGAGAGCCTTCCCAAAGTCCCTGTTTCTCGCTCAAGCGAGCTAGGCTCGCTTAAGCGAGAAATGCAGAAAACTCAAATCCAAGACTTTTCTGCATAATTCGCTCAAGCGAGATCTTCTCACTTGAGCGAGACCACTGAAACTTAGTTTTTAGCCTAAGTCTTATCTCCTAATTTCTTAAGCTTTCTTTCCTTAATTATTAACATACAATTTCCTATCTTAATCTTATGAATTAATAGAAGTTCTAATTTACGGGATGTTACAGAACGAGTTAGCATATAACACTTTATAGAATCCCAAGAAAAGAGACAGAATAGAAAAAAAAATAAAATAAAAGGTATCTCAATCAATAATGATTCAATCTTCTCTAATATTGGTAAAATAATCCCTGGCAACAGCGCCAAAAACTTGTTGTGAGTTTTATCTATGGGCAAATGTACCCGTCGATTAGAGTAAAATGGAGTATTTAAAACCTCAAGTATCGTCCCACATAGATTAATTAATAATATTAAATTAAATTAAATCCTTAAGAATGAGATAAGAGAGAGAGAGAGATATATTAAATTAAATCCTTAAGATTTGAATTATTGATTGAGAAAAATAATAATTAAATGAGAAAAGAGAGAAAGAAAGTTAAACAAGACAGCAAGCAATTAAGATTAGGATTTAGTTATGGAAGTGCCAAGAGCTTTTGGTTTCACTTAAGTGCTTACTAGATTTTCCTCCAATTTCCCTTATAAATTATTATGTCAAGCTAATTACCAATCACTTATTCTAATACTATCAATACCCAATGATCATGCAATATTGATAATCTTTCCCTTAAAACACTATCACCAATGATCATGCAAGATAATGAATTAAGAAAAGCATAAAAAACCAATAAGTTTGTTAATCTAATAATTGATTGGAAACCTAGGATTAAGATTGATCACACAAAACCCTAGATCCAATTTACCTTATAGATCCATTAGTTGAGAATGGTACGATCACCTATTATCCAACTAACTAAGATTTACCAAGGGTGATAAAGTCTTAATAAAATAAAACAAAATATTAAAACACAATTATAAAAAAATATCTTATAAAGGGAAAACGGGTTCAAATCAGGTTCACAATTTAAGATCCACCATAGCCCATTGGCTAGGTAATTAGATACTCATAATAAAATATAAATAAACCAAAACTAAAATTCCTAAGAAATCCATAACTACTAGGAAAACTAAAAGAGAAAAACTCCTTTGATAGAATTGCTTCACTCCAAGAGTTTCCTAAATCCTTATTATGAAAAACCACCGCTCTTGAAGAACCTTGAGAAGATGAGAGAGTAGGAGGACGAATAGTTGGATGAGAAGATTGATGATTTAGATGATCTAGATTGAGATAGTTGTTGGTGTCCTACTTTGATTCTAACTTGATTTCCTTCCAAAAATTATGATCAAATCTATTCTTGGCCAAAATCTTGTTAAAGATTCTCTTTTATTTCATCAAATCTTCTTTTCTTCACCAAAATCTCATAAAAGATTCTTCTTTTAATTCTGTGATAAAATAAGAGAAAATAAATGAGATATCAAATAAAAATAATGATCATAAATGTCAGATAACCAACTTAAATACCCAAAATAAATCTATAAAATATCGGTTTATCAATTCTTTTCTCGCATTTTCTCTTAAACGAGAGCCTCTCGCTTGATCGAAATTGCTTAAGAAAAATCACCCCCTCTGACTTTGTCTCGCTCAAGCGAGAATCTTCTTGCTTGAGCGAGATCAAGTCAGAGAGCAACCCCCTAATTCTAGACCAATTTCGCTTAAGCGAGAGGCTTCTCACTTATGCGAAAATATCAGTAACCAAAACATTGATTTTTACTAACAGATTCACTCATGTGAGAGCCTTCTCACTTGAGCTACAATGCTCCAGACTTACCCCACTATGCCAAAAAAGGCCTTAGAGGGCGCTCCCGTGCAGCCTTAAAGGGCGCTCCCGTGCGCACTAATAGAATCTGCTTTTGTTTGGTCAATAAAACGAGGACGCTCAATGGAGCGCCCTGACAAAAGCAAAAAGAGGGCGCTCCCATGCAGCCTTAAAGGGCGCACACTGGAGCGCCTTGGTTCTTTAAAACAAGGGCGCTCCAAGGAGCGCCCTCCTTTCGTTTTTTATTTTTTTTTCAATTTCTGTTTTACAACAAGGGCGCTCCAAGGAGCGCCCTCCTTTCTTTTTTTTTTTCAATTTTTTGTTTTTTTAATCTACTTTAACCTGCATATTTATTTCAGTCTGATCCCAATGGCTTAATCCAAAATCATGCATATTAATTCCTTAAAATTCAAACACTTAGTCATACTATGAACAACACTTAGTAAACAACACACATACTTTTATACACGTCATTATTATTTTCCGTTTCAACCATGTTTTTTATTACAAATAAATTAAAGGAAATAAAAGATGTGAAACTATTCAAAGCATCAATAGGTTATCTACTTCAAATGAAGAATTCAAACTTGTCATACTTTGAATAGTTTCCTACGCATGCTATAAAGTGTGGTGAAAGTATGAAGTACCTATCAAACTTATTCCTAATGCATGTACATACAAATAACCTAATAATTATAGTTGAAAGAAAAACGATAATATGATAAAGGATATACCTGATTAAAGTCAATCACCAATAAGCAGTTGTTAGATTATAAGCAGTTAGGAAACAAGACCTGAAAAAAAAAAGACAAGTCCAAAAATTAACTAGTAATAAAAATTAGTAGTCGTTAAAAATTTGAGCAGCAACCACAAAATTAACGAAAAAACAATTTTAACTCTAAACCACCAACTACCAGTCCAAAAGAGATCAATATGAGTAATATATATTTATATAACATTTCAAAATCTAATATAATATATGACAACCTATATACTTAACACATAAATCATTATAAACTATATCCCAAACATCAAATCATTATAAACTATAATACTAATGTTCAATGTTATCTAACCTTAACAACAAATAAACGGTTCAGATAGCAAAACAGGGGGTGCAGGTAGCAAAAAAACAATATGCAGCATAAACAAAAAGTGGTGCAGATAGCAAAAAATGTCAATGTTGGAGTTGCTTACCCTAGTAGCTGCCGCAGACTGAGAAAAGAAAGGGGAAGGAGAGAGTCGCGACGCGCCGAGGGAGAGGAGAAGGGAAGAAGGGAAGGAGAAGCTCACGTACGGTTGCGCTGCGGAGGAAGAAGGGAAGGAGAAGCTCTCCCAAGCTCCCTCACGGACGAAGACGACGAACACGGAGGAGAAGGCACAAATGAAGAAGCTCGCGCACGGAGGAGAAGGGACGGAGGAGAAGGGAAAGAGGAACAAGCTTGGGCCCGGAGAAGAAGGGACGAAGGAGAAGGAAGGAGGAGAAGCTTGGGCACGGAGGAGAAGGGACGAAGGAGAAAGGACGAAGGAGAATAGAGGGAGAAGGGACGTGGGATGAATGAAAGTGAAAATTAAATCTGGGTGGTCATTTTTAAGGATGAGCGCCCTGAAATAATTTTAAAAAAATAAAAAAGAGCGCTCCCGGGAGCACCCTGTATTCCCAGAGAATTAGAAAAAAAAAATAAAGGAGGGCGCTCCTGGGAGCGCCCTCTATTCCAGAGAATTTAAAAAAAAATCATGCTGGGCAAAAAAATAAAGGAGGGCGCTCCCTGGAGCGCCCTCTATTGCAGGGCAAAAAAAAATATCCACCAGAAAAGAGGGCGCTCCTAAAAATAAATAAAAAATAAAGGAGGGCGCTCCAGGGAGCGCCCTCCTTTCGTCAGAAATAAAAAAATTAACGTTGGGAACAAGGGCGCTCCCTGGGAGCGCCCTGGAAAATGGCCAAAGAGGGCGCTCCACCTAAGCGCCCTGGAATTATAACAGAAAATCCAATGAGGGTGCTCCTAGGAGCGCCCTCCTTTCATCAGAATTAAAAAAAAACAAATTCACGCTGGGAACAAGGGCGCGCTGTTTGAGCGCCCTCTATTCTACCTTTGAGGGCGCTCCCGCCCATCTTTTGAGCGCCCTGGTATTTAAACGATTGTTTTAGACGCTAGCCCGCACGGGAGCGCCCTAAAGGAAGTGCTCTAATATCCTCAAATTGGCGTAGTGCCCTTTCTAATTCAGTTTAAACCCTCTTTTTCTACCTTCTTTTATAAAAACCTTTTACACTTCTAATTTCAATTATAAATATGATTTAAAACTTTGGGATGTTACAGGTAGAGGGTAGAGAATATGTGAAGTTCCCATAGCTAAATGGGTGAAAATGGTAGGAAATGAGGGTAGGAAGCTAAGTTTTTGTATAACTATAGAGGTAGCACTATGGAGGAATGAGGAAGATGAAGAGGGAGAGAGTGGCTAGACGGATTCCATCTAGGGTTGGAGTTAGAAATGAATAAAAAATATTATTTTAGCTTATATAGGTTAAAAAGTGGGTCAAAGTGGGTCAGAGAAAAGCAAATTTGAAAGTGACTTGACCATGCAATGGGAAGAACTTGTCCCCTAAAGCATAGAACCTCATAATTCATATGAGAAGGACTTATTTTGAATCCCAAGCTCAATTTTGGTCATGTAAAAGAGAGAGAAATAGTCGGGGGCAATTTGGGAATTTAAAACTAGGGGCAAAATAGTAATTTCACCATTGAAATATCCAAAAAAATTATCAAAAATTCTAGAAAAAATCTTGTAATTATTCTAACCTATTTTAAGCCTAATAATATTATTAGAACTCATTTCTCACTTAAACTCCCTTATTTCCAAGTTTTCATACACAAACAGTCAAATTTCAGTAAAATTAAGCAGACAAAAAATTTGGAGTGTTACAACTATCAACTTATACTTGTATTAGCGACTTACTCCATCTGGACTCGAATATAAGTAAAAAAAAACTAAGTCACGCTAATTAAAAATGTTAATTAACCTCATTTAATTTTCTTAACTCAACTTCGGTTGTGTTTGGCAAAACTAGCTGAGAAGCTAGCTGCTAGCTGATAAGCTCCTAGCTTATAAGCTCCGAGCTGATAAGCTAGCTTGTTGAATTAGAAGTGTTTGGTAAAACTAGCTGATAAGTTAGTTAATAAATATAAAAGGACATAATTACATAAATTTTATTATATAAATTATATTATTGTTTTTTAGAAAAAAAAATATTATTATGTAATTATAATTTTATATTGTTTAAAAATAATTAAATTCTTATTAAACCTTTTAATGATAAAATATTTAATTAAAATTAAAATAAATAATGAAATCGATAAATTAAATAGTATAATATAAACACAATTTCATAAAATAGTGAAAAGAAAATAACAATTTAATTAATTTATAATTTTTTAAATTATTTATTATATAGGTAATAATAGGTAAAAAGAAATTGAAAGGTTTTTGTCACTAAAATTGAAAAAAGATAATAATAGGTAAAAGAAATTAAGAATAATAAGGCAAATGTATTAAAATATAAAGGGTAGTGATGGAAGAAAATTAAATAAGCTACAAGCTAGAAGCTAGAAGCTAGGTGAAGTAGCTTGTAGCTTATAAGCTAGAAGCTCCTAAAATAAGCTACTTTGAGGTACCTTACCAAACACTTTTATATTGATCAAACTAGCTTATAAGCTAATCAAATAAGCTAGTAGCTAGCTTATTGGCTTTGCCAAACACACTATTCATGTTTTATGTGATCTTCATTAAAATCAGATATTTTGGGAGTTCTAATTTACTTATTTTGAGTTGGAGAGAGTATATCATTAATGGATTAACTTAGTTATGTGTATTTAATCAAATAAGGAAAAGTGTACTCAACTAGAAAGAACTGTATCTAGAGGGGAAACAAAATAATTGCATTGAGCATTTGTACAAAGAAAATGTAAGAGTAATCCCCAAATTTAGGCCTAAATAAATTTGATCTCTAACTCTAGGCCCTGCTCTTTAGACTACTGAAATGGAGTTGTCTAGGAATTAGGATATGGTGGCGGAATTGGCACTTTTTAATACGCGCCATAAATAATGTTGCTTAAGCGTACAAATTAAGTAAACTATACACATTGAGACTTGGGACTCAAAATATTGAGTAATGAGTATCATCTTCTTTCTATCCCCATATTCTCAATGTCATTCCTTATTTAATTTACAGTATTTAATTGGAATGGCAGAACTCGGGACATTGAAGGTTGAGAATTGAGAATGATCTTGGCGCGCGGAGCTGAAAGCTGTTCTTATTGTATAGTCTTCAAGACATGAATGTGACTTGTGAAATATTGCTGTGCCTTCACTTCGAATTTGTTAAACTTGCTTTTATGGCAGGCTTTGGAGACCAAAACAGAGTCAACAGCTTGATGGATGAGAGAAAGAAGAATAAGAACCATACCCAATTCAACATCACCCTTTACCATTTTGAAATACTCGTATAATACTGAGGAAAAATTGTGCAAATCAAATAAGAAAACTGATAAGAGTGCTAGGGAGAATGCAGCTAAGAGAACCACAAAGATGAGGAAGATAACGATGAGCAGAACGCAGAAAACGAATGAGCCATGGAGAAGGGTAAGGAGTATGAGATCTAAGTTGGGGAACATAGTACCGTGGGAATAAGGATATAATTGAATGTGATTTTGGTAAAGCCAAGGCAGGCATGTTATGTTGGTTGTTAAAGGAAGGAGATGAGAAGGGACATGAAGTAAACTCGCACATATTCTATACTTTCAATAGCATTTAACCACTTTTGGACTCTGTACAAACCAATATTGAGACACAAAATGGGTGGATATTATTCCATTCCCCATCACTGTACCGTTTGGCTAAAGAAAATGTCATTATATACATACAAGCAAAGCATGAAATATTATATTCCCTTGATGGACAATTTCTTGGTTAATTTGGTTTGGCATGGAAAACCGGCTTCGAACCTGCGCAAGCAGAGCCCTTTTGTAACCATTACTATTTTCCTTTTCCCTGTTATTTCCACTTTAGTATACTTTACTATGTGCAGACCTCATTTTTCAATATTAAAAGCAAAAGCTAATCAGCAATTATTATAGAAAAACATTGTTTTCCTTAAGGGTATGGAGAAAGCTGATACTACTTGTATTCAATTTTTGTTATATAAACAACTTTATAAAATCATGATGTTCAAGGCTCAAATTCAAGAATGATTCCTTACTTGTCATTGCCTATACAGACTTTATCACTGTTGTTAGTACTATTAGTATTTCATTCCTTTAAAATTGAGATGCAGCAAACACTGAAACACATTTCCTCGGTGCAGTGGAGCTTCGAGTCTTCAAAAATCGGGCACTTGTTTCAGGTCTGAAGCTCTGTACCACCACAAAACTAGTTGATTTACAACACGAAATGTCAGCACCAGTTACAGACAGGTAGGTGCAAAAGGTTTTCTAAGGTTAGTGGCTGCGTATGATGCTTAACCCTTGTTCTAGGTGTAAGATAGATTGAGGCCATTCTGTGTTTAGGGGGAATTAAGCGGAGACATAGAAATGAGAACAATTATTGTATCAACACATCGCCGGTAATTATAAATCATAATCAAAATCAAAATCAAAAGTTTAAAATAACGTTACAGTAATTGGACTTTGTTTATCTTTCGTATTGTTATGTCAATTATATTTTAATAATTTTTTTTATTAATTATGCTTATAGCCATGCTGATAAGAATTATTTAAGAAAGGATGCTGATAATTAAAATGCATAGGATATAAAGGGAAGATTAGTAATGGGCTTACTCACAACTTTCTAATGCAGTAAAAGGCGTAAAATACTGTCGTTCAAAGTTCCTCGCAATTATACGGAGAGAGGGAGGAGTTTTACAAATTGTAGCAACTCCAGAACAAATAGAGTAGTGCAAATGGTGATAATTTTGTGATTGTACATAGTGCAACCCAACTAAAAATCGGTGCCAGCCTGTACAACGAACAAGAGGTTGAGGGAAAAATGCTCATACTTTGTTTGGATGTATTAAAGAAAATGAGTGGAAAGAAAGTGAGTGAAAAGAAAAAGAGTGGGAAAAATATAAAATGAAAATGAGATGATTTTAAATTTATTTGATTGATGAGAAAAAAAAAAAAAAAAAAAGTGTGAGATAAACTATCACCAACCTATTTAGTGCTATCATGGCAAATCAATTGGTGGGGCCGTCGCATAGGAGCATTGAAAACTTTTTCCAATGGGGTTATCATTTTTATTTTCCTTTCATGAGTTTTTTTTAGATGATCAAACCGAAGAAAACCAACTTTTCTTCCCCTTTTCACCGCCCGAGTGGACATTCCTCACGCTTTCCATAAAACCAAACCAAGCGTTAGAGTGGGCATTGACTTTGTTAAGTGACAAATCACAAATATGCCAATGACTGATAGTGGACAATTAAACTCAGTCGCGTAAAACGACAATAGTGCAGCCGTGCACGCAAAAATAAATAGTAAATAATCGCTCAAAAATAAAATGGTAAAATATGTTTTTAATCCCCGTAAAATTAGTGAGTTTTGCTTTTAGTTCCTATAATTTTTTTTAGTTAAAGCATCCTCCCAATTTTTTTTTTTTTTTGCAATTAGTCTCTCTTCTCAATTGAAGTGTGTCAGGTGCTGATGTGGCACACATATTCTCTTTCCTAGGTGCACACTTTCCCTATTTGTATTTTATGGATTAACATTAATCAATTATTTAGAATTATATTTATTTGAATTATTAATATCAATTATAGATTAATTATTTAATTATAGCACATAATATAAAGATGGATGATATATTCGGCTTTTATTGTGAATAGCCCGTGATGGGTTGGGGTGTTCAGTTTGGTAGCCCGTTGAGAGGTCCCTAGTCTCTACCGGTAAGGAACAGAACTGGTAACCTATTAGTCAATTCATAAGACAGACCTTAGACCTTCTTGTACTCTTTCTCTTGACCTCCTACAAGGAAGAGAACAGTTTCTCTCACTTGTCATCATAATGGTATTCGCTCATTCCAGGTACACAACTCCAATTCTATTATGGTATTGTATTCTATGAACATGCTAGATTGTTGTATCTATTTGAAATTGATCTAGGCTACTATTGAGTAAATTTAACAATTGGTATCAGAGCCTATAAGATACAGATTATGGTTGTTCTCGATTATAGAATCAATACCCTAAAATTATAAAATTATTCTGGACTATCATACTGTGTACATACTGTATAGGGTATTGCGAATTTCATTTATCAGCTTCGAACCAATTTCGAATAACAGAAACTATTTTCTTCGTTCAAAAATGGCAATTCGGATTTTATCCATTGATTGAACAAATTGTCATAGGGGTTTTCTTTCTGCATGTATTTAGAATCATGTGTCAAATTTTGGTGCGATTTCGTTGGGTAATTTGAGAGAATTTCACAGATTTTATCACGGTTTTTTTTCCTCAAAACCCTTTCATTTTTAGATCTGTAAATTCTCCCACTTGAACCGATAATTCTGACAATTACCTTGGGGCTTCTTACCGCCATGATGGGGCGGTCCTCTGGCCGGAAAATCGCGGCCTACCTTCACCGGAAATGTCGCGCGTGAACGGGTCCTTTTCTTTGCGGTTTTGGTTTTTCGATCTGAAACTGCATGAAACTGAGAAGCTGAACGACACAATTGATTTGGGGCTTCCCGCCGCCACGCTGCCCCGCTCCTGTGACCGAAGTTTCTCCGTGCGTCGTCGCCTGTAAAGGTTGTTCTTGTCGGGTCCTTTTCGCGGGTCATGCGACCCGTTTTTCTCTTAAGCGGATGAAGAAGACCCAATTTTGGTTGGGACGTTGCCCACTCTCGGCACAGGCGCGTGGGTACCCTATTTTGGCCCGAAAAGTTTTATTTTTTATACCAAAAATTAACTAATTAATTTTCTGATCTTTGGTATATATTTTGTGATTTTTGGATACCTGGAAGTATTTTATTTTAATTATTTTGAGAGTAATTTATAAATTTGAAAATGCTACTCTCAGAATTTTGGCCTAAAATTTTTTGTGTATATTTCATATGTTATTAGAGAGTTTTTGGTATATTTCACTCTCCTTGGTAGTGAGCCAATGTTATGAAATTAATTTTTTGGCCATTTTGAAATCATATATTATGTATTTATAATACATATAGTCTTGTTAATCATGCAATTTATTTATTCAATTGTATTATGTTTGGCATGATTTTTATATTTTGTATAATTGTGTGCTCACCTATTGTGGGTACAATTATGGAAAATTTTATGGAAAATTAGTTATTCTAAATTATATTTATATTTTTCTAATAATAATTATACCCTATCGGTGTGTTGTTATTAATGTGATTTGTTTTTATGCAATATATATTGGTGTTTAACTCATGTCAAATTTTTATTTTAGTACCCTATCGGTATTAGAATTTTTTTTGGACATGAGAATTATATATTGTATAATTTATTATTTCTTATTTATTGTGATTCGGGACTCTTAGGCGGGATCATTGTAAATAAGAAATGAGAATCTTATTATTTTGGCTATACACACAGATTCATTTAATTTTGTGTTAGCATAAAATATTATGCATATTAAATGTTTGTTTGTTATATTTTGGTGTTAGCCTCTATGCCCATTTCTGTCAATATTTTGAATAGGACCTAAATTTAGTAAATTATTTTATTGAAATAAGTTGAATTGAATTGTGTTATTGCTTGACATAATCATTATGTGATAGAGAAAATAATATTTTTATATGATTTTCATATTATATTATCTTTTAATATTTTTCTCTATCAAGTGGGAGAAATCTACATATATTATGTGATGATTTTGTCAAGAAAAATAGTAGTAATGCAATGACTACTTTCATATTGTCAACCCTTTATTGTCAAGGCTTTATATTGAGGATATTGTTTGTTAAGTTTCTTTGAGAACATTATAGTTAAACTCCCTATAATTGTCTTATATTATTTATAATTAATTATACTCGTTAAGACAATATGTTGATGTCCCAAATTAACTTGTTATTGTTTCAAGAGATTAATTTCTCTATTTTAGGTTAATCTTCCTTATCATCAATGGTATGCCAAACTATTTTGGGATATATATGTGTGTGTGTGTGTGTGTGTGTGTGGATAAATTTTATATATAATACAATATTGTTATCATGTAATTTTGATATTATAAGAACAGTGAGAGTTTGAGACTTCTTAAATTTTTTATTGTATCCTCAATAAAATAGTCAAAGGTCTTGTGCACTTTTGTTTCTGCTTCCGCTAAAGTGTGTTTTGCTATTATTTAAATCGTAACACTTGAGTCATAGGAGTGAGTTGTTGAATTTTTCTATGATCTCATTTTTAAATATGTTGGAGATTATAATCTCACTCATATGTTGGCAATTTTTTCAAATAGACATTATATTTTATAAAGTTACGTGTTACAATATTTTTTAAGGAGATTTTCTATTTTAAAATGTCATGTGGACATTTATAATTTCCTTCATTTTGTAAGCAAAGTATATGGTTAACTATGAAACTCCTTTGGAAAACCATTATTAAGGTTTTATGTTGAGTTTCATATTCTGTTATGTAACCATTTTTGTTGACTTTGTTTTAATTAGTATATTTCTCTCAATATCAAATTTTGAAAAGAGAGAAATTGTGAGTTTTAGACTCATAATGAGTACCTTAGCAAAATTATAATCTCACTATTAAGTTTTGTAATATTAGAGCATTTTAATATTAATTGGCTCTAATGAGAATCCTAATAATATCATATTATTTTGGATTAGTGGGAGTGTGCACACAATTGTTTGTCATGAGATAATAGCATTGTTATATATCTTTGTGTGCACTTTTGTATTAAAATATCGTTTTTGAGCTTTTTGGTTGTCATATGTTCTTATGCGCGCTTAATCATATGACATGCTCTTAGAGATTTTGGGAAAAAGTCTCATTCCATATTACTGAGATGTATTCTTATGCACAAATTGTTGATATATTATTATGTGCAATTTTATTAAATCTCAGTAAGGCACATTAAGTGCACGCTAAGGTTATTTTGTTGGTATTTCACATTTGGCTTGCAATTTTATTGTGCTTCTCTCTTGACCAACATTCCACATTTGATAAGATCACAGATTTATAAGTATCTTATATGAAATTAATACTCCTATCGAGTATGATTTCTTTGGATCGATAAGGTACTTGTAAATCTTATTATTTGGACCAATAAAGTGCTTACTCATTGATGCCATTTTAAAAGCCCATTTTGTAATTACTTTGGTTATTGGGTTATACCCATATGTAATTACTTTGGTTATTTTTCTTTTGTTATAATAGGCACTTGAGTTTATGTGGACTATGTTATTATTATTATTATTTTGGCCACTGTGTTATAAAAGGCACTTTGATTATTTTAGTATGAAACTTTGTTGTAATTTTCTTTAACTGATATTCCACATTTCTCTTAAGATTATAGATGTATGAATATCTTGCATGTATGATATGAGTACTTCTATCGAGTATGATTTTCTGCATTGTTGAGATACTTGTATTCTTTTGTTTGAACCAATTGCTATAAGTGCTTGCTCATTGTTGACATTTTTTGTCTATATTAATCTCAAGTTTTATTTTGTTTAAACTAAGTGTCTATGTTGTTCAAGTGGGAGATTTGTTAAATTTATTTATTCTACTTGAACATGCATAGTCACTTATTTAGTAAAACTCAGATTAATTAAATGTCAACTGTTCTCGAGCATTCTTGATTTTGCCCATGTGTAATTACTTTTGTTATTGGGTTTTCCCCTTATGTAATTACTCTTGATACTGGGCTATTGTGTGCACTTATACTCATGTGGATTATGACGGATTTGTGGCCTATTGTGATGGTGAAAGGAGCTGTTTTGGATTAGTGTCGAAAAGACATTAACAGCAACTACCACGTGTGTTGAGCATTTTAGTAAATTCACTAACCAAAGACTTGATTGTTAGAGTTTTCATAACTCATGTGTGTTTGTAGTGGGAGTCTGTTGTTTTGTATTTTCTCAATATTATGAGTATGTGTTGGTTTACTTTTATTATCATATCTCTTATAGCATTTAAGATGCTAGGACCATTATTAGATAGCATATTGTTTTATTGAATTGTGTTTTCTCTTATCCATCATTGTATGAAATATAAGCATATGATATGTATTATTTAATTATAGCACATAATATAAAGATGGATGATATATTGGGCTTTTATTGTGAATAGCCTGTGATAGGTTGGGGTGTTCAATTTGGTAGCCCGTTGAGAGGTCCCTAATCTCTGCTGGTAAGGAACAGAACTGGTAACCCATTAGTCAATTCATAAGACAGACCATAGACCTTCTTGTACTCTGTTTCTTGACCTCCTACAAGGAAGAGAGCAGTTTCTCTCCCTTGTCATCGTAATGGTATTCGCTCATTCCAGGTACACAGCTCCAATTCTATTATGGTATTGCATTCTATGAACATGCTAGATTGCTGTATCTATTTGAAATTGATCTAGACTACTGTTGATTAAATTTAACACCGTCAGGACAAGTTGAATCGGCGAGTGGAAGCGTTCATCAATAAGTTTAACGCGAAAATGAGGTTGCAGAGGCAGGAGTCTCTGAGACAGTACAGGGAGATGGTCAATCGAGGAGCTCATTGATTGACATCACAGACACAATCCAATGGTTCCAATTTGCTCTTGATGGTAACCCCGAATTTGGGGGGAGGATGAAAAGTTAAGTGGAGTTCAATCAAAGATGATGATTAACAGTGTTTTGTTATGCTGCATACTTGCATTGGTACTTTGAGGCAAAGATTGAAACACAGTTTGGGATATAAGAAAAGTTTTAATTTAGTTTGTATCATGGAGAAAACGTTATATTTTGAATTTTCATTTATGGGATTTTTTTGTTCTTTATGTTAATAGTGTACTTTGCGTATGCTTTGAATTAATGCAATCTTCCGATTGCTTTCTTGAGGAGAACCTGAACTTTTCACTTATCATTCCATAGACTTGAATGCAAAGTAAATGATGAAGATGTCTTTTTATTTTATTTTTTTTCGAAGAAGAAAAAGATTCAAAATGCTAAGAGTTCTTCAGTTTTTTTTCTTGTGGATGCAAGAACTTGGTTCCTGGTGACCACGATAGTCACCTTTTCCTTCTAATGGGCGATTCGCTCCCTAGATCCATGAAACTTTGGAAGAAATATCAACCAACTTGCTTATCATTTAGATTACAAAGAATGAAAAATCTTTTATCTTCTTTTCTTCCTTACTTGCACCGTTAAGAGAATGAGAGAAAGGATGAGAACTAAAGAATAATAGATATGATGGTGTGTTTCAGGTGGAACAACAAATTACACAATGGCATGTCATTCCGAGTCCAACTTGTCACCATTGTAGGGCGTTAAAATATACATAGTTGGCAACTTGAATTTTTTTTTCATAGTTCAGCTATGACAATAAAGAATTATAGGAGGAAGAATCCATAGGAAAGACTCTGTAACAAAAAGACAACAGTAAAGTTTAAATGATTTTATTTGGTGTAGTTTAATTTCCAATGGGGTTGGATCTGATGTGGGGAAACGGTGGGCGGTTGGGTTACAGGAGTGGGGAGATGGTGGGTGATTTTAGGGGAAAGGGAGAATTAAATGGAGTGGAGAAGTAGGGGAGGCGAAGTTTTTCTGGCGGTCTTGCAAAGTTTTTCTGGTTGTTAAAGACCGCCAGAAATTAAAAAGTGGACACCTAGGTGAGAGAAAGTGTGTCACATCAGCACTTGGCACACGCCAATTAAGGGGAGGGACTAATTGTAAAAAAAAATTTGGGGGACACTTTAATAAAAAAATTTATACGGACTAAAAGCAAAACTCACTAATTTTACAGGGACTGAAAACATATTTTACCCAAAATAAAAATTACATTTTCAACCCTAATTCTTTTAAAAAAACAAATCAAGTTATTTAATATTAAAAACAATATTTTATAGACTAAAATTAATGATTTTTTATTTTTTATGAATTAAATTAAATATTTTTTCATTTTTTATGGATAAAAAAAATATATTTTTTATCTTTCAGTGACCAATATGACTAATTCCAAATCTTTCAGGTGCTAAAATGTGAGTTTAATCTACGTCATGAGCAAAATGTAAGATGTCCTTTGGAAAAAAATGTAAAACAATTTTAATAAAATTTAAATAAAATTAAAAAATCTTATGGAGGGGTGGGTGACCATGATTAAGCTCACATCAGGACTACCCCTGAAAATTGGGGATACATGTGCATAACACCAAAAGTAAAAATAGAAAATCTAATAATTTAATTTATGAAAGTCAAGCTAGATTCAAGAAATAATTATGTAATAGAAAATTAATCTCATGACACCCCTAATTTTTTTTGGAATTTCATGACACCCCTAATACATTTATCATAAGACCATTACTTCTAATTATATGAAATAATGTTAGCTTTGAAAATATTTATTGTATCCCTTTTTATTAATAATAAAACATGAATTGAAGAATCTCATGGGATTGGTCAAGTGGAGCAAGACATGTCTTATATCTGACAGGTCACATGTTGGAAATGTAAGTCCTTGATAAGTGCTCTATGAGTGCAAAGACTTTTCCTTATTTATCAAAATTTATTTAACTTTATAGAAAACGTCTCTACTCCTATGTATAAACGGCTACATTAAGGAATTTAAAGACACGTACATTGTTGATAGTGGAAATTTTACTAAGTCTTTTTATCCAATAAGGCTTTCTGGTTGAAAAAATTTGAAAGACTGATACCTATGGAAATAAAGGAAAAAAGTTGAGATTTATCAGTCTATGAGGATATGTTTTTTTAATTTTAACTTAGCCAAAATTAAATGCATCTTTGTTTTATGATACATACTTTTTCTAATGCAATTCGAGAAACATGGTGGTTTATGAAACATAAAATGATAATCCTTCAAAATAATTTTTAAGTTGTATAAAAAAAAATGATGTATCTATTGATAGTAGAAATTTCACTAAGTGTTTTGTATCTGATAAAACCTTCTTCGTTGAAAGAATTCGAAAAAAGAAGATGCATATGGAATCTAAGAAGAAACTTAATAGTTGCCAGTCTGAAAGGCATGTTGTTTTCGAATTCAACTAAGTTAATACTGAGAACATCAATGTCATTTCTGAGGGATCTTTTTCAAATAAGAATTCGAAAAATAACATGTAACAAGGAGGCATGGCTTTCTCAGAAGAACCAAGTATAGAGAGAAATATCCCTTTTTCATGGAAGTTTTTCAGGTGAATTGTCGTCAGGAATTCAAAGAATGGAAATCGTGCTATCAACATATTGGTTGCAATTTCAAATATATATTCGAAAAAGAGGTTCAAACAGTCAAGAGATTGATACTTAGTTTTTTAAAGATATTGAAGATGAATGGAAGCTTTGAAAGAAGAGACTCAAATCAAGATGGTTACAAAGTTTTTCGACAAAGAGATTGGATTGAAGAATAGTAGACACGTGTCAAGAATCAAACGAAGAAAAGACACATGTTCGGTCAGAGATTAGGCAGTTAGCAAGATGTCCTACGTGTCTGTTGTAAATTAGTTTACCGTTAGTTAAGAAAGTCTATAAATAGGGTAAGTCAGAAGTCAAAAACTACAATTTCACTCTGCATACTTAGATATTACTCGAAAAGCATATTGTCTATACACATTCAAAGACTACTTGTTGTCTTGAGAAGATTCTAGGGTATGTTCAGTCTGAGATTCGTCATTTAATATACTTTTTAATTATTAAATTCTCAGTCTCTCTTTTGTTTTACTATTCGTTCTTTCATCTTTTTCCTACTATTACTTCTTAGTGCATAAAATTAATATAGAACCTACCAAGAAGACTTGATTTCAGTCCCAAATTGATTCATAGGAATCTTTTACTAAAAATCACAACAAACAAATTGACACACCCGATGAGACCGTCTTTTTTGTTCTAGAATACCTTGTGCATGCGATTGAGAAGTGGTAGGATATTGTTAGAAAAAAAGGCTAACAATAATAGAACAACTAGAAATGGTAATGGCAATAGAAATGACAGTTCTAGAAATGGAAAGGGTAGTTTTGGAAGTCCAAGATATGTTGATTCCACTAATAACGAAATAAATGACAATACTGGGAATGGGAATGGTAATGCTAGTACCAATAGGAGTCAAATAAACTCGGAAACATTGCCACAAATGACTAATTTAGTGGTTAGTCAAATAAATGGTATCTGAGTAACCCTTCCTATTAATCAGGATGCAAGTTCAAGCCAACGAAACCCAGTTTATGGAATGTCATATGGTTTCCTGTCAAATATGGGTAGTACTCCTTCGACATTTTCTAATGTCATTCCAACTACAGTGCCTTTAGGACAAGGAACTGTTGCAGGATTAAACATGATTTCTATATCAAACTTGGGCATACCTTTTCAAAATGTTGGGGGAAATCCTTCATCATCCATTACTAATACAACTTTAAACTCAATTAGGCAACAAATGAATGAGAGTAATCATGAAATGGTCAACATGCTTGCCCAGCAAATGACCACGGTCATGAATCCATTAGTTGAAACTATTAACTTGAATTATCATATTCTTTCCAGACAAATGGCACGAATTGCAGATGCCTTTGGGGCTGCTGATGACACGATTGTTCATCAAGTTGCAAATCTGGGTCAACAAATCCAGAATCCTTGAAATGAGGAGAATGCAAATAAGGGAAATGAGATACCAATACAGAATGGTATAAACCTAAACCAAAACCAAAACCAGAATCAAAATGTTGCTCCGTTAGTCGTGGTCAACCGAAATCAAAATGCTGACCACATTCTGGAAATAATTAGACAAAACAATTTAAAGGGGAATCAAAACATAACCAATTTAGTCAAACAAATCTTAAATCAACATGGTTTTAATGTAGGTTATGTCAATCGATCATATTTTGTTTCGAAAATCCCTGAGTTTATTTTACAAACAGAACTTCGTAGGGGTTGGAAGATCCCTAAATTTTCAAAATTTGTCGATGAAACCAGGGAATAAACTATTGAGCACATTTCTCGATACTTGATCGAATGTGGGGAATGGCAAACAATGAAAATTTGAAAATGAAGTATTTTCCAAGTTCTTTAAAGAAAAATGCCTTCACTTGGTTTACAATACTTCCCTTAAATTCTATTCATACTTGGAATCAACTCGAAAGAAATTTCCATGAACAATTCTTTCGAGGGGAAACCAAAGTCAGTCTAATGGACTTAGTTAGCGTCAAGAGACAAAACGAGGAAACTATTGATGAATATTTGAATAGGTTTAGATTGATGAAGAGTGCCTTATGTTTGGAGCAACAATTTTGAGTCGAAGGACTCTTGATTGGACCTGCCAAAAAACAAAGTTAAGAAGAGGTTCAATGGAACTAAAAGAAGAAAAGAGAAAGTTGTCGCAACCGGGGTCATGAAGGGGCGACGCATCAAAATTAGAAAATTCAATTTTCAATGAAGTCGTCGCCAAAATTTATTTTAAGGGAAAATTTGGAAATACCTTTTAAAAGGGGAAATGGTCTGCGAAATCAGAGATGGATTCGAGATTCAATTACACATAGGGAAGATATTAGCACCCTACGACGCCCCGTCCTAAGACGGTTACCTCTCATTAATTGTGTAAAATTAATTAACTTTGAAAAAACATTTATTTTACCCCAATTTTCAGAAATTATCATAAAATGAAATTTATTTTTTTTATTTTTGATTTTCAATTTTTTATATTTTTTTTGGAATACATGACAAAGTTTATTAAAATTTGGATTAAATGGGAAAGAAACATTTTCTATTTATTTTAACTTGACGAGAAAATCCCGCTCCTATGTATCTTCAAGTGCAATGAGGAAATTAAAGTCACATAGTTCTAACAAAAATTGATTGAGAAATTGATTGATTTTAAGTTGGAAAAGAGAATTTAAAAACATTTTAGTTTTGATTTTTTGAAAGAGATTTTTTTATATGTTGTTTTCTTAATTTTGAATTTTAAGTGAAAAAAAAATTATTGAAAAAGAGATTCAAATGAGACTAAAAATTAAAGGTTGGGCCTAAGTTCACATTACTAGCCCAACACACAATAAAAAAGATATCTACATAAAGTTAAGAGCGGGCTCAAAAACACACAATAAAGAACCATACAAGAAAAAAAGGTTAGGAGTCGGCTAGCATCATTGACCCTACACAGCAAATTTTTCAAAAGAAAATAAAATAAAAAATTAGGGTGGGCTTCAGATAAACGTCATCAACCCAGCCCACTCACAATAAAATGCAAGCAATCCAGACCATAATTTTGTTTGACCAAAAAAAAAAGACCATAATTTTGAGACTAGTATATACATAAAAGAATGGCAAATAAATTAAAAGAAAATAAGAAAAGGGGATCAGCAATTCAAAATAGAGAGTTGAAGAATGTTTTTGCTTGTTAGGATTTGTGTCAAGTGGGAATATGAGGGAAAGGAGCCATGCAGATGAGAAAGAGAGCTCCAGATGGAAGAAAACTGTCGTGAACGGCGTACAGAGGGAGAGGTGGAGGCATGGATGTGCTTGGAACAACGCAAAGAGCTTGCGCGCGGTAGTGGTTTTACAGGGCGCCATTCTCAACAGGGCTACCACGCGGTGGTGGACGACGCACAGAGGCGACACGCGGTAGCGCATCTCGGCTGTGGAAATGAGATCACAGCGGCGCGATGGTTGGGTTGTGTTAATGAAGCGCGGCGACTGCGCCTGATGGCCGTTCACGGCGCGGCGCGCCCGCGGGGAGCTACGGCGATGGCCGCACCCGCGACTGGAAAGGGAGAGCGGGCTCAGCGGCGCTAGGGGAAAATGGGGGACACGCGTGGTGATACAGACTGCGGCCATTTTGGCCGCGACTGAGAGGTGGTTCAGGGATTTTCTCCCCCTCTCTGTGCTCTGTTCTAATTTCTGTTTCTCTATTCATTTTTCTGGTTTCCCTCTTCCTCTGATTTCTGATTTATCGTTGGGTGCAGGGGATTGCAAGGTGGTTGTTAGGAGCGGTGAGGCACGGCGGCGCTACAGGAACAGTGGCTGGGAGACAGAGGCAAGCGGTGGCAAGCCACTGTGGAGGGAAGCTACTATAGACGCGGGTTTCCTTTTATTTCTTCTGCTTGCTTTTCTGGAAACAGTTCTGGGTAATAGGGGTACTGTATGCGTTGTATTCTGTGATGTTTGTTTGGATTCTTCATTTGATCATGTATTTATTCATGTAAATGGCACTCTCACACAAACATTGGTATTCTTTTGCTTCTTGAATATTTTTCATTTTTTATTTTCCTTCAAAGGCATACAATAGATTTAAAAAATTATATTCCGGCATGAAATCATTTGAATAGGTAAATTACACAGTCAAGAAATATACCAGTATGTGCCTCTGTGTTGTACCTTTTTCTTTCAATCGCTCTATCTATGTATCCCCATTTTCTCTCTACTTTCTGTATGCTTTTTTCTTTCGATTCTGCTTCTCATCCCCCTTTAGCCCCTTTAGAATTTTATTCTCCTCTTTCATTTTCTTTTTAACTCAGATTGAGTTGGGATTCAGATGTTGAAGCCCAACTCTTGAATCTATTTTTTTGAAAATATGATTTTCCCCCCTCTTCTGTTGAAAGATTAAGCTGGTTTTTATAGAGAGATTGCTTGAGACCCCTATTCTGCCTTATTTTCTTACTCAGATTGAGTTGTGCAAGCTTTACACTCTTCCTCACTTCTTTTAGTTAACGTATCCTAACTCCTAAGCTTTTTGTCAAAAATGCAACTTACACAGTTACACTAGGCAACCAACTAATGCAAACCACCGACTTGCAATAGTAGTTATGCCTCCACCGGTATCCACACAAACATGATACTAGGACTCCCTCTTTTGCAGTGCTAGCGGCGACAAAGGGATGATTGCCTCTTCTCTCATTATGAGGGATGGTGATATGCTTTAGAGAAAACCTTTTTCTCTCGTTCGTGTTCGGAGTATTAGAGTAATCACTTATTAGCTATCATCAATACATTCTATATATTGTGGTAGTTAACCCTCATAGTGAGCATTAGGCTTTAGTGATACCTACCCATGTGTAGGCCCAAACTAACAGGTTAGCCCATTTAGTCTTACTAATTGAGTTTCACATCACATGGACCTTTAATCACATTAAAAGCCCAATTAAAATCATCTAATGGCTTCATTGTCCCAGTCAACCCATTCTAAATGTGTGACCCTGTAGGTTCTCATTATGTTGATAGTAGCATTAAAATCTTATTTTAATATTACAAGTAGTGAATGATATCTAGCAAAACATCGCTACTACCCAAATAATAGGAATGCCAATATGATTTGACATATAACCAATCTGCGACCAATGTTACCATGTATGTATAGTCCCTTTGTCCATATATCTAGATTGAACATAAGGTATGGAATGTGTCATCCTTGTATAGTTCAACCTCAGTTTCTTGATTTCCCGAGTAGACTTCTAACAAATAATATTAATACCTCATACTAATATTATTTGGGCACGACCATGCACTTTTTAGTCTCACTCAATCAAGGGGCCCAAGATATAACTCTCATTATGTGGGAGGGATAAATCCCATCTAGTCACTCCCATCACTCCACATGATTTGTGGCATACTCGGTAACCACTTTTATAGTCACCGGGTTAGGCATAACGTTTGATGGCACCAAAGCATACGACTCCTCATGTTGGGAACCGTAGTGACATCAAGCCAAAGGACCGCATACACCATTATCACTATGAGAATCGCTAATGACATACATAATAATCCATGTAGCATTCTCATTGTGGGTCAATCTAGTACACCATTAAAACCCTTTAATGTGCACCCATGTGAAAGATTTGATATCACATATCCATGTCTAGTGAGACATAGTCATCAGTCTACTCACATACTAGTCTCGACGTATTATTGTTGTCCTTTTTCTCAATAATACTTGACTAGGGATGATTTGAGAATGACGTTCTGAAGTAGCCTATAGAATCTCACTATCAAGTAAAACTTGATATCTTACAGCCACGAACAAGTCATTCTAAGGACTTTATCATATTAATTAATTAATATAATAAATAATGCCTTTTATAATTAACATGACATATAATGTATGCTAAAAAGGGGTTAATATACCATTGGCCTCTAGGGCATACACCAACAATCTCTCACTTGCGCTAGAGCCAATTGGGTTTAACTTTTAACCTAAAAGGATTAATGTGCCCCTCAAGCTTCTATTGTTCAAGAGGCTTTCTTAGTGGTTTGATGATCTAATCATCCGTTGGTATTCCGCATATTGTCAGATATCAATGGAAACGCATAACCATATGTTTAGATCATTGATTATATCTAGGTTCCTCATAAGTCGTAGACTTATTTTATTCGACACATAAAATATCATCTTCCTTTGTCATAAGAAATCCATATTTATCAGGTTGATGATCTATCCTACCAGACTTATATAAACCTTATGTTTGCAAAATGTGTTACTCTTCCACAACGCCTTGTGGCGCCTAGTCTCCTTCGATCACCAGTTCAGTGTTACTTTTTGAATCTTGATTTTCTTCAAGTTCAACCTCCTCCCACTAGTTCCAATAGAGATAAATCTCTTCATAAGAGAATAATAAATCAATTGACAAACACTAAAGAAGTATCATTTTTTAATCATTTGGATTGTTATCTCCTTTAGGTGCTCCTTTTAGGTGCTCCTTTGTCTTGTGTGGGATTAAAGAAGAAGTATCATTTGGATTCCCTTGAATGACCAAAGGAGCACCTAAAAGATTTAGGATCATCAAATGTCATATGTCGAACATACGCGTTATAACCCCAAATCTTCGTGAAAGACATACTAGAACACTTCCTAGTCCACATCTCATATGGTATCTTTTTAACTGATACTAGATAGAATGTGGTTAAGTGGAAATAATTTTTTTAATATATAGAGCATGTATCCATAAGGAGTTTATAATACTCTCATGACTATCATCAATTAGATCATGTCTAGTATAATCTAATTTCTCATCTTAGAAATAACATTCAAAATGTTGTATCATGAGAAGTGATATTACATCACACTATAAGAGATAGCCACTAATTTTCCTGGCTGAAGTATTTACCACTTCAATCTAATTGAAAGACCTTAATACTCTTACCAAGCTGGTTTTGTACTTCATTTTCAAATTCTATGGACTTTTAAAAGAAGTTTGATTCGTGTTCTATTAGATACACAAATCACACATCGATTGAAATTATCAATAAATTTAATGAAGTACTAAAACCTACTTCAAGAAATTGTGTTTAGAGGCCCACATACTTCCCCTGTAAACACACAGCGTCTAGGAACGTCCGTAACTCGCCACTGCCCCCATGGCTCCCATCTCAGTGCTACCCTCATGGTTGTCATCTTGAAGCTCTCCAAACCCAACTGTCGACGTAGCGGAAAAGCACGACGACAAAATAACAGAAGTAGAAAAGGGAGGGTGAGAACATCACATAAACTCATGAGAAATAACATTCAAAATGTTGTATCATGAGAAGTGATATTACATCACACTATAAGAGATAGCCACTAATTTTCCTGGCTGAAGTATTTACCACTTCAATCTAATTGAAAGACCTTAATACTCTTACCAAGCTGGTTTTGTACTTCATTTTCAAATTCTATGGACTTTTAAAAGAAGTTTGATTCGTGTTCTATTAGATACACAAATCACACATCGATTGAAATTATCAATAAATGTAATGAAGTACTAAAACCTACTTCAAGAAATTGTGTTTAGAGGCCCACATACTTCCCCTGTAAACACGCAGCGTCTAGGAACGTCCGTAACTCGCCACTGCCCCCGTGGCTCCCATCTCAGTGCTACCCTCATGGTTGTCATCTTGAAGCTCTCCAAACCCAACTGTCGACGTAGCGGAAAAGCACGACGACAGAATAACAGAAGTAGAAAAGGGAGGGTGAGAACATCACATAAACTCATGAGAAATAACATTCAAAATGTTGTATCATGAGAAGTGATATTACATCACACTATAAGAGATAGCCACTAATTTTCCTGGCTGAAGTATTTACCACTTCAATCTAATTGAAAGACCTTAATACTCTTATCAAGCTGGTTTTGTACTTCATTTTCAAATTCTATGGACTTTTAAAAGAAGTTTGATTCGTGTTCTATTAGATACACAAATCACACATCGATTGAAATTATCAATAAATGTAATGAAGTACTAAAACCTACTTCAAGAAATTGTGTTTAGAGGCCCACATACTTCCCCTGTAAACACGCAGCGTCTAGGAACGTCCGTAACTCGCCACTGCCCCCGTGGCTCCCATCTCAGTGCTACCCTCATGGTTGTCATCTTGAAGCTCTCCAAACCCAACTGTCGACGTAGCGGAAAAGCACGACGACAGAATAACAGAAGTAGAAAAGGGAGGGTGAGAACATCACATAAACTCATGCCAAGTAGAACACAGTAACTAGAGCATCCATAAAATATTCACAGACATTCACATAATCTCAATCACAAGTGTGCAATTGATGCTATCATGATGTACATAACTAATGCATGAGGGCCCGGGAAAACATCACCAAAAGCAGAGCACATAGCAACTGCTCGACCATATATGTACAATATATCAGGAGTATAGTCTGTACTAGCAAATAGTACGAAGAGTATTGCTCAATCTCTGGCCAAGACGATTTTCCGACTTCCAGACAAACTCACTGATTATGAAAACTTGAGAGCGACAGGATAGTCAAGCCTGTACCCCGCTTACACGACAGTAGGGGGCGAGTCTACGTCACTTGTGCCATTTCGGGACCCGACTTATCCTCAAGGCTGGTCTCCTTTACTGGACCGCTGGTGTTCTTTGCAAAACCCAGTGTACCCGTCCCATCCAGTTTCACACTGTACTAGAGTGGTATTGCCATATAGGTCGTAAGGCTTTTGAACCTGAATCATTATTGATGCACATGATGTATGTCACACCGCAAACACTTACAATATTACATCCTTACAGACAAGCCCATTGAATCTTTTTACGTCACCACTTTATCGTGGTGCAACCTCGTAGATTCAAGGTCTTTCTTTTGAGGAAAACCAAATCACACTCTCTTGCCAAGCTTCTCAAGTTTTATGTAGAGAGAAAGTGTTGGTTATAATCTTTTAAGGTAGCTTGTGCTAGCTTTATTGATAATCATGTTCACTTAAGTCCTACAATTTACTAAGGCTTATGGATATGTCTTATGAAAGGCATTACTAATCCTAATTCTATTTGTATGACTAATTAAGATTAGGCTTAACCTTTAATCATAACTAGTCTTCATTAATCGAATTTCAATTAATCTTATCCTTCTTTAATTAAGTCTTAATCCTTACTTAAGATCCTAATTAATTTCTAATTATCCCTTAATCTCTTCCTTAATCTTGGATTAGGGTTTTTAATTATGCTTGATTAAGGTTAAATTGTAATTAATTAGTTTTTTACCGTCTTAGAGATTAATTACTTAATTAACACTTATATTAATATTAATTATCTTTAGACTTAATTAATTATTAATTAACCTAAGTAATTTAGGCTAATCAACATAGGTGATTAAATTAGTTAAGCCTACTAATTAATCCTAAATTTAATTTTTTCACAACTTAGATTGGTGTTGAAGTTCAACCCTAATCTAAGCCTAAGCCCATGGATTATTTTTAGTTGTCTTTTAAATTGAGTTTTGACTTTCTTTTTTTTGAAGGCTTTGGACCTAAACAAAGGCCTAAAGGTTATTGGACCATGAGAGCCCATTTTTATTCATAATAAATAAAAAATGTTACTTTTAAATAGATTTTTATTTTAGTTAAAATAAAAATCCGAATTTAATTACTTCATTTAAAAACTTATCTTATTTGCAATTTAGTCCTTTAGTTACAAATTTATTTTTTAGTCCTTTTGGACCACCAAAGCCCATAAACATGTTTTCAACATACCCTTGATCCTTTTTAAGATCAAAAAGGTATTCTTGATGAGTTTCATCAAGAACAACTCATGAACATCAAGAACAACTTGAATGTTCATCAAAACTTCAAATTTTTCACAACATCCAATCTTCACCAAAACTTCACACATTCATCAACAAACAATCTAAATGCCAAATATCATACTAATCCACTCAAAATCATCCACATACACATTAAAGTTCATAACTCCATTTTCAAGCTCATAAACACTATTTTTCAAGGATCAATCATCAAAACAATTTTGTAAATCCATCCAACCACATGCATGTTCATCAAATCATCATCTAAACACATTACAATCATCAAAACAATTTTAGAATACATGCAACCCCATTTTCACTCTCTTGGCCGAGAGCATCAAGGAAAAAGGGAGAAATTTTGCAAAAATTTTAGCTTGGCTTGCATGCATCCAAATCCATCAATTAAACACATTTCAAGCATCAAAACAAACATGCAAACATCAATCACAACCCAGCTCAACAGATCCGAAAATATACATTCAAAAGAAGTTCCAAAAAGATGATTTTTCAAGTAAAAACAAGGTTAGAAAAGCAAAGATTCAAGGGTAAATCATTGACTCTAGTTACAAAGCCTACTAGAGTTCAAGTTCTCACCCCCTTTACCTAAGAATTTCTCCAAGAAAAGTGCAGAAAAACAGATCCAAGAACAGCCAAAGTCAGCCCCTCAAAGGTCCTCCTTTCGGTCTCCAACAAGTGTTTTAAGGCTAGAAAGTAAGTATTTTTAAGCTTAGGTTCAAAAATGGAACCTAAACTTGGTTGGTGTTCATGGAGAGAATGAAGATTTTGGGAGAGAAAGGGTGAGAGTGCCACGGCCAAGGGAGAAGAAGATGAGAGAAAATGAAGTTCTCCTTGTTTGCATGCAACAAAATGAATAAAAAAGGAGAGAAAAGCTTTTTATATGACATATTCACCTTTTCAAGCTATTGGTGGAATGGAAGAGATGGGAAGACAAGTGTCTCCCATGCATCAAGGCTGGTTGCACGGTCTTTAAGGAGAGAAAGGAAGGCTTGTGCAATTTTTCTGGCCCGGATCAAGAGTATTCGGGCCCGGTTCAAGGGACAGGAGGGGCAAAAAGGTCATTTTTCACAGAAAAACCCAAAAATTCCAAAAAAATTCCTAAAAATAGGAAATTAAATTCTGAATCTAAAAATATGAATTTTGATGATTAAAAATAATTTTAATCACTCAAAATCCAATAAAACACTCAAAACAGCAAAAACGACAAAAACGACAAAAGCGGTAAAACGCGAGCGTTACAAAAACTGCGCTGCAGAGATTTCCCAAATAGTGTATGAAATTCAAACAACCCAGGAAAGGTCTCTGTGTCTTTGCCAAAATAAGCCTTGAAAAGTTGCGTGCAGCAGAGAGAGCTTTGACTTTTCAGAACTTCAGACAAGTCTTCTCACAACTTCAGCAAGATGTGCCATGTCATAAAATACGACTTCAGACGGCTTCAACACTTCAGACAGGTTGAACCTTCAGACGGCTTCAACACTTCAGACAGGTTGAACATTCAGACGGCTTCAACACTTCAGACAGGTTGAACCTTCAGACAGTCTTTATTAAGATTAAAGTGGCTTGCTGAAATCATAGATAAAACATTAAAAACATATGTATCCATGATAATTCTTTTAACCAAATTTGTTAAACATTAAAACTTAGGGATTGAGCTATCTTAAATCATCATAATCTTCCTTATGATATTTTTGAGACTCAACATTCTCCCCCTTTTTAATGATGACAAATTTTCTTAAAATAAATAAATCTGAAAGGAGTTTTAAATTATCATAAGTGTAATATAAGTATAACTCCCCCTCAGATAAATACTTCTCAGGTCTAACAGTTTCTGATATTTCTCAAATACTCCCCCTGAGACCTGTAACCACTTCAGATTCAGATTTGTTAGATTTTAATACTCCCCCCTTTTGTCATCAATCAAAAGGGAACTTCAGAGCAATAATCACAAATCAAGATCAAGAATAACAATTAGATCAAACAATATAATCAAAGCAATCAGAGCATATAAAAACACATGATACCAACAACTGATTGTATTAAAGCAATGTTCAGACAAAAAAAATATAGAATCTGAAAATTAACACAAAACTGAAATAACATCAGACTGGCTATACATCATAGACTATCCATTATTCTTCTTCAGCAAGGCTGCTATCAGTAAAGCAAAAATCTCTTCTTTAGCCTTGTCAATCTGAGAAATAACAGTAGCCTTCAGTTCTTCTTGCCCAGTTCTGATCTGCAACTGTTCTTGGAGAATCTGATCCTGTTTAGCAACCAGATCAGCATTCTTCTTCTCTAACCTCTTGACTTGCAGTTTCAGTCTTATGTTCTCTTCTTCAGGGTCCTTCTCAACCTCATATAGCACAATCTTGATGCTCTCATGATAGAATCTGAAAACCCTGAACCCTTGTGGCAGATGATAGTCTTCAGGATGGCTGACAGCAAAGTAGAACTTATGAATTGAATCATGACAAGCCAATCCTCTGTGAAAGAAGCCATAGGGAATCTGCCTCTGACATACTGATAATCTACAAGAGTAGAGGCACCAGGATATGTCATGGAGTCTTCATCCTGTCCTGAAGTACCAGAAGAAGATCCAACACCTTCTCTGATATTCCAGTAGGATAACCACATCCAATCCCTGGAAGAATGATCTAAGCTTCCACCTTGTTTCTTGATCATTGCAGGGAACTTCTTATTCCAGGCAGCTTCAGACAAGAACTCATACATCTGCAGATAATTAGGATAGGTCTTGAGCTCCTTAAACTTGTCTTCAGGGCCTTCCTCCAGATCAGGTTGCACTAAGATCTCTGTGGTTGGCCTGATGGAAATTGCCCCTGGGGGCCTGTACCCGCTCATGCCTACCAGCTTCAGATAGTCCCTTTCAAACAGCTCAGCCTCTATTGATAGTTGCCTAGCAAAGATCCAATCCTCATTGGACAACTTCAAAGAGTCAGCAGAAAAAGGGTTAAGAGGAGCCCACTTATGAGCAGGGCCTTTACCCTTTCTGATCTTCTCCAGCTGACCATAATATGCCTCATCTGAACTTCCTTAGTACTTTGCTCTAACTTCAGCTGCAGTCTGCTTGATAAGACCTTGATGCAGAGAGATAGGGGGCTCATCTCTGAAGTACTGAAGCTCTTCAAATAGATTAGGGAATTTGGGAACCCTGACCCTTTCAGCATGTATTTTGCATTCACGCTCTCTGGTTCTTCTGTTCCATACAGCATCTTGGTGAATTCCTTGTGCCCACCTTTCTTCACCTCCCAGCCTGGAGTAAAGGTAACACCTTCAGCTTTCACACCCAGAATGGTGGAAAGAATCCCTTCATCAACGAACACAGGGAAACCAAGCACAATAGACTTGACGCTGGTATAAACTCCCTTAGAGTTGGGAATACCTCTAGCATAAGTCCAGAACTCCACCACACTTTGTTCATGCCATGCAGTGTTGATGTTCTCAAAGAATGGAGTCCACCTTGCTCCATCAAACTCACCAACCAAGTCCATACCAAGGTCTTGAAGCTCCTCTAGGTTAACACCCTTGGTTCTGACCACATTTCTTTCAGAAGATGCCTTAGGTGCCATTGTTGTTGCAGAGAAAAAGCTTCGAGAGAGAGAAAACTTTCTTGACAGTTGAAGAGAGAGAGATAGTGTGAGAGCTGTAAAAACTTCCTCGACACACTTACTGCTGTATTTATAGACCCACGATGCAATGATTCTCTGTAACTGCTGCGCAGACATTGGGCAACGTGCGAAGTGGAAGAGACAAAACTTTAAAATAATGGAAATCAATCGTCTCAGATAGCCACGTCAGCAGTTACTTCAGACATATGAGAATTTCAGATACCCAAACAAAGTTCAGACACACTTAATATATCAGACAACAGCATATTTCAAACAATCATTTAGAAAATGCATGTATGTTCAGATTATTGTGTTTGAACTTAAATCTATCTTCAGCTAGGGGTTTTGTGAATATGTCAGCCCATTGATGCTCTGTTTCAATGAACTGAATATCAAAAACACCTTTCTGAACATAGTCTCTAATGAAATGATGCTTGATTTCTATATGCTTTGCCCTAGAATGTTGGATGGGATTCTTGGACAGATTAATAGCACTTGTATTATCACATAGAACAGGTATAGCAGAGATAGGAATGTTAAAGCTGATACTTCACCCATAGCAGTTGTGAACAACAACTGGCTGCTGAGATGTATTCTGCTTCTGCTGTTGATAAGCAATGGTGCTTTGCCTTTTGCATGACCAGCTGATCATGTTATTTCCAAAGAAATGACATCCTCCACTGGTGCTTTTCTTTCTATTCTGTCTCCAGCAAAGTCAGCATCACAATATCCTATTAACCTGCATTCTTTACTCTTCTTATAGCACAGACCAAGATTAGTAGTATCTTTCAGATACCTAAAAATTCTCTTTACAACTTTGTAATGAGTAATTCTTGGATCTGATTGAAATCTAGCACAGAGATAAACACTGAACATTATGTCAGGTCTGCTTGCAGTTAGATACAACAGAGAGCCAATCATTCCTCTGTATAAAGTTTGATTCACTCGTTCTTCCTTTTCATCTTTGCTCAAACATGCAGAGGGATGCATAGGAGTTGACATGGGTTTGCAATCACTCATGTTGAACTTCTTAAGCATTTCTTTTGTATACTTTTCCAGGTGGATCCATATACAATCAGAATCTTGCTTAATCTGAAGCCCTAAGAAAAATTTTAATTCTCCCATTAAACTCATTTCAAACTCTGATTGCATCAACTAAGAAAACTCCTTACATAGGGAAGAATCAGTTGAACCAAAAATAATATCATCAACATATATCTGAACAAGTATAAAGTCTTTGTTAGACTGTTTTCTGAAAAGGGTTGTGTCTACTTTTCCTCTTTCAAAACCATTTTTGATAAGAAAACTGCTCAGTCTATCATACCATGCTCTGGGAGTTTGTTTCAGACCATAAAGAGCCTTTTTAGTTGAAAACATAATCAGGAAAAGCAGTATCTTCAAAAACCAGGGGGTTGTCTAACAAAAACTTCTTCTTCAATGAACACATTGAGGAAGGCACTTTTAACGTCCATTTGATATAGTTTGATGCCATTATTTAAAGCATAAGATAGAATAATTTTAATTGCTTCTAACCTGGCAAACTGGAGCAAAGGTTTCAGTGAAGTCAATACCTTCTTGTTGATTATATCCTTGAGCCACCAATCTTGCCTTGTTTCTGACCACTTTTCCTTCTTCAGACAGCTTGTTTCTGAACACCCATTTGGTTCCAATAAAGTTTTCCCATGGGGTTTAGGAACAAGAGTCCATACATCACTTCTAGCAAACTGATTTAGCTCTTCTTGCATGGCTAGGATCCACCCTTCATCATGCAGAGCTTCATCAATGTTCTTTGGCTCAATTTCAGACAGGAGAGCAAGAGAATCAGATTCTTGAATTTTGATCTTGTCTTAACTCCTTCTGAAGTGCTGCCAATGATTTGCTCCTTAGGATGATGTGACTTGTATCTCCAGTTAGTTTTCTGAGATACTGTCTGATCTGTCTGAGACTCAACATTTGTCTGAAGAGGTTCAGTGACAGATGGTGCTTCAGACACCTGTTCATCCTTCAAGCTGTTATGATCATTCAGCTCCATACCTGCAAAATCATCTTCTAGATCTGATAGTTCCCTATCAGTCTTTTTCTTGTCATTGAATTTTACATGAATTGATTCTTCCATAATTAAAGTTCTAGAGTTGAATACTCTATAGGCTTTAAATGTTTCAGAATATCCTATGAAAAATCCTTTATCAGACTTTGCATCAAATTTACCAAAATCATCTTTAGTGTTGAGTATAAAACACTCACATCCAAAAGGATGAAAATATGATATGTTGGATTTTCTTCCTTTCCACAATTCATAAGGAGTCTTTTTCAGACTTGGTCTTACCAATATTCTGTTCTGAAGGTAGCAAGCTGTATTAATAGCTTCTGCCCAGAAGGATCTTGGTAGGTTGCAAGAGTTGAGCATGGTTCTTCCCATTTCTTGCAAGCTTCTGTTCTTTCTCTCAACAACCCCATTTTGCTGAGGTGTTCTAGCCACAGAGAAATTGTGTGAGATCCCATTCTCATCACAGAACAGTTGGAAGTTTGCATTCTCAAACTCTCCACATGATCACTTCTGATGACAGATATACAGAATCCTTTTTCATTCTGTACCTTCTTGCAGAATATTGTGAAATTCCTGAAAGTCTCATCCTTGCTTCTTAGGAATAACACCCATGTAATCTAGAATAGTCATCAACAATGACCAAACCATATTTCTTACACTAATGCTTTCTGTTCTAATAGGACCAAACAAGTCAATATGTAGCAGTTCTAAAGGTCTGCTAGTGGAAACAACATTCTTGCTCTGAAAAGAGTGTCTTATTTGTTTCCCTTTCAGACAGCTTTCACATAAAATGTCAGATTTGTAAGAAAGCTTAGGCAGTCCTTTAACAAGGTTGTGTTTTGCTAACTTGAGATTAATCTCAACGCTGGCATGCCCAAGTCTTTGATGTCAAATCTGTTTTTCATCTTCAACAGAGATAAAACATTTTACATTTTGACTTGCTAGCCCCTCTAGATCAATTCTGTACACTTTACTGTGTCTTTTAGCAGTAAAAAGGATTTGATCAAGAGAGTCTTTGACTATGCATCCTTCTTTAGTAAAGGAGGACCACATATCCACCGTCACATAATTGACTTATGCTCAGTAAATTGTGTTGCAGTCCCTCTACCAGAAGAACATTTTTAATGAGGGAGAGAGGAGACATACCCTACAGTCCCTATTCCTGTGATCTTCCCTTGCTGGTTTCCACCAAAGGTGACCACACCTCCTGCTCTGGGCCTAAGGTTTTGGAACAAAGACTTTTCTCCTGTCATGTTTCGCGAGCATCCACTGTCCAGGGTACCATTTGTAGGGTTTCCTTTGTCCTGTTAAACACATCTGCAACAGGAATGATCAAGTTTTAGGTACCCCATATTTTTTTGGGTCCTTTCTTGTTAGCTTTGGGCCCTTGCTTTTTCTCTTGTGTTTGCACTGAGCCACATTGTGTCCAGGCTTGCCATAGTGAGGACACCCGATAACCTTCTTTTTTGCCTTTAGTAAAATATAAGTACCAGTAGGAGGTTCAGAGATGTTGTGATCACAAAAGCCTAAACCACTTTTGTCAAGGGAATGCCTTTGATTTCCAAGCATTATATTAAGATTTTTTGTTCCTTTGACAAATTTGGCTAAGTCTCTTGTTAGTTCCTCAACCTGTTTCTGAAGTTTTTATTTTCTTCAGACACAGTTTGTGAACTACTGTTTTCAGATACAAGGATCTTCTCCTTGAGCATAATATTTTCTATCTCAAGAGCCTCATATTTACTACACATTTCTTGTGTGGGCTTTGGAACAAATTCTTATACTCTTTGAAGAGTTCCTTGGAACTTTCCTTCAGGGTCATCATACATCTCTTGAAGGGTTAAAGGAAATACCTCAGATTTGAGTTGTCTGATGAGGGGCAGGCTGGCCATAAGACAGTGGATTGGCCTCTTCTGAAGTGTCTTCCTCTTCTTCTGAGGTAGTAGACTCATCAAGATCCTCCCATGTTGCCATCAGACCCTTCTTCTTTTTGAAGAACTTCTTCTTCTTGAAGTTATTCTTCTTTAATCTTGGGCATTCTGCCTTCATATGACCAGGTTGTTTACACTCACAAAACATATAATTTGTCATTGTGTAAATCCTACCTGATTTACATGATTTAGAGGTAGAGGATTGGTTCTTTCTGAACTTTCCTCTGTTCTGCAGCACCATCTTCTTCTGAGCTATCTTCAGAGTCTTCATCTGCTTCTGAAGTTTCCTTAGCTTACATGGCTTTTATGTTCCCATGCCTAGTCTGTCTGGTCCTGGTGTTCAATGTTAGAGATTTAGTTTTGGATTCATCCTCTCCAAGTTCTAACTCATGGACTTTGAGAGAGCCCAATAGTTCCTCCATTTTCAAGGTGTTTAAATCTTTAGCCTCTTGAATGGAAGTAACCTTGGGTCTCAAAGCCTTGGGAAGGCTTCTCAGAATCTTTCGATTATTATCTCCAGATTCATAAGATCTTCCCAAAGATCTCAGTCCATTTGTTATTGTCTGAAACCTACCAAACATTTGGTCAATAGTTTCCAGACTCATTGCATCTTGAACATCTCATATTGATGAACAAGCATGCTTATCTTGGATTGTTTGACATTATCAGTTCCCTCATGGGCTGATGCCAATGTATCCCAGATTTCCTTGGCAGAGGAGCATCCATGAACTTTCTCATACTCTACTTTGTTCAATGAATATACCAGGTAGAGTTTTGCCTTAGCATTTAATTGAACCTGAGCTCTCTGCTCCATGGACCATTCAGACCTAGGAATAGGTTCATTACCACGCATGGGAATATAGTCACCTTAAGTTACTATATCCCAGAGACTGATGTTGCTGCTTTCAATGAAAAACTTCATGCGATCTCTCCAGTAATGGTAGTCTACACCATTAAAAGCTGGAGGCCTTGTCACAGAGGCTCCTTCTGTGATGTAGTGCTGCTGTTGGTTGGTGCTTCCATCTGGATCTTTAACCTCAACACTTGTTAGGTGCTCAACCCTGAGTTAAGCTCTGATACCAATGTAGAAAAACAGGGAAACACTAGAAGGGGGATTGAATAGTGTTTCTTAAATAACTTATGAAAGCTTTTCGCAAACAGCTTTTATAATGAAATTTCAGACAGGTTAAAGGGGCTGTCTGAAGTTTCTTAAGACAAGTTCTGAAAATATGTTTTTAAAACGCTCTTGCTTTTATAATTATCAGAAAAGTTTTTTCAACACCCTTTGATTAGAATAAGCGAATTGACAAGAGATAAGGGTAAGAAAACTTAGCCACAGAATTTATCCTGGTTCACTCACTACCACTGTGAGCTACGTCCAGTCCCAATGCCAACGAGCACTTGGATTTTCTCTTAATCTCAACCAGCTTACAAGTATTCTTTTACAGTCAAGCCTCTTCAGGCTCTACAACCAAGTATTCTTTTTCAGTCAAGCCTCTCCAGGCTCTACAAACGAGTATTCTTTAGACAACAAGCCTCTCCAGGCTCAAAACAGTTTTACAGAGAAAGAGATTGGTTTAAGCTCTAAACTAAACCAGTTTGAAGCTTATTAAACTGTTACAATGTACAAATAACTGAGGTATACTCAGAATATATGAAATGATGTACAAAGAATTTTTATCAGAGTATGTTTTACAGAGTAAACTAGCAGCGTTTTGTTTCTCTTGAAATGTAATCTCTTGTCTTGTGAATGATCTTCAGATGAGGGTATTTATACCCAGTCTTCAATCCGTTGAAAAATCACCATTTAGAGATAGCATTTAATGCTATTTAATCCGTTGTGAGACATGCTCTTGAGCATTCTGTGAGTTCTGAAAACTTTTCTGACAACGTCCAAGGTTGCTGCTGACAAAAGCTGCCACCAACTGTTGCTGCAAAAACTGCGATTGCAGAGATTTCCCAAATGGTTTGTATGAAATTCAAACAACCCAGGAAAGGTCTCTGTGTCTTTGCCAAAATAAGCCTTGAAAAGTTGCGTGCAGCAGAGAGAGCTTTGACTTTTCAGAACTTCAGACAAGTCTTCTCACAACTTCCGCAAGATGTGCCACGTCAGAAAATACGGACTTCAGACGGCTTCAACACTTCAGACAGGTTGAACCTTCAGACGGCTTCAACACTTCAGACAGGTTGAACCTTCAAACAGTCTTTATTAAGATTAAAGTGGCTTGCTGAAATCATAGATAAAACATTAAAAAACATATGTATCCATTGATAATTCTTTTAACCCAAATTTGTTAAACATTAAAACTTAGGGATTGAGCTGTCTTAAATCATCATAATCTTCCTTATGATATTTTTGAGACTCACAGTGTCTCGACTCAAAAATTAGACATCGCATCACCAATTAGCAATATGTGTCTCACATCAAATGAATGCTTCACGAACCGATAAACAGGTAGGTCCCTCGCATCATTTGAATACGTTCTTGTCAGCAAATTGATAACCGGTATGTTTCTCGCAACCAATATTTGAGTCGAGGTTTTTACCTCACAGTGAACCTTTCACGTTGTAATGGCGACGAATAGGGCTTCAATGAATAGACCCTTTGACACCCAAAGACATGAAATTTTCTTTTTTTATGGAACCCTCTAACATTTCAACGTACTTATAATATCACAGAATGAATATCATGTTATTAAATATTTAATAAGGACTTTTATTAAATATTACTCCCACTATTTTAATTCTAATCAACTACCCTCAATATTGATTCGGAAAAATCCCATTGCTAGATTTTTCTAGTGGGCCAAGATCCATATTTCACCTAGTTCTATTCTAGTGGGCCAAGATCCACATTTCACCTAGTTCTAAGTGAGCTTTGGTTGATCGCTTAAAAATAGGTTATTTAGGTAGGAAACAATTTCCAATTGTATCGTACATATACAACTCTTGGATAGCTAGGTGAAAACTCTTATTCTAATTCATCTTAGTTCACTTAATATCCTTATATGGAACCATTTTCAATATTATTAAATTTAATAAAAAATATTTAATTTGTAACTTTTACAATCCTATTAAATTTAATAAAGATCAAATCTTAATTTATAATTTTCATGTATCGTATTAAATTTAACAAAGATCAAATCTTTGATTTTGTAACATTTACAATCCTATTAAATTTAATAAAAATAAAATCTTTAATTTGTAACTCTTACAAATCCTATCATATTAAACTTAATAAAGAAGAGATCTTTAATAGTAACCTTAAAATTTTATTAAATTTAATAATGATCAAATCTTTAATTTGTAAATGTTACAAATCTTATTAAATTTAATTAAACATGAAATCTTTAATTTGTAATCATTACAATATTATTAAATTTAATAAAAATCAAATCTTTAAATTGTAACCATTACAAATTTATTAACTTTAATAAAGATCAAATCTTTAAATTGTAACGAGTACAAATAATAATCAATTTAATAAATATTTGATCTTTAACTTGTAACCATTACAAATTATATTAAATATAATAAAGATAAAATCTTTAGATTGTAACCATTACAAATCATAATAAAATTAATAAAGATCAAATATTTAATTTGTAACTCATACAAAAAAATATTAAATTTAAGAAAGATCAAATCTTTGATGTACAAAATTTGGAAATCCTATTATTATTAATCAAGATTTTTTTTTATAAAAAATCCTGGTCTAGTAAAATACCAAAGGATTTAAAAAAATTGAACCTTACATTGCAACTCTTGCAAAGATTGAACTTTTTATTTGAAAAAGATTAATCTTTCTTGAAAAGGCCAAACCTTTAAATTGCAAACTCTTGTAAAGATTGAATTTTATTGTAAAAGAATTCATCTTTCTTGAAAATAGCACATTTTATATTGCAACTCTTGCAAAGGTTAAATTTTTATTGAAAAGGTTAAACTTGCAATTCTTGCAAAGATGAATTTTAATGCAAAAGGTTTGAACCTTTATATTTATCTACTACGCAACTAATATCGCATATTAAGTGAACCAATAACCAATTTATGGCATTGCAAGTGGCTTTGTTACCACTGTTGGGTTTTGGAAGGTGAAATGCAGCGGGAGAACTTAACTTTTAAAAATTTAAATATATACAAAACCCTTCAAGGATCCATGCAAAATCCATAAATCATGTTACATAGTATACCTTTTAGCGCTTTCCTTTTTGCCAAACCGCCAACATGCAATAGTAGTTATGCCTCCACTGGTATCCACACAAACGCGATACTAGGACTCCCTCTTTCGCAGTGTTAGCGGCGACAAAGGGATGATTGTCTCTTCTCTCATTATGAGGGATGGTGATATGCTTTAGAGAAAACCTTCTTCTCTCTTTCGTGTATGGAGTATTAGAGTAATCACTTATTAGCTACCATCAATACATTCTATATATTGCGGTGGATAACCCTCATAGTGAGCATTAGGCTTTAGTGATACCTACCATGTGTAGGCCCAAACTAAAAGGGTTAGCCCATTTAGTCTTACTAATTAGCTTCACACCACATGGACCTTTAATCCCATTAAAAGCCCAATTAAAAACCATCTAATGGCCTCAGTGTCCCAGTCAACCCGTTCTAAGTGTGTGACCCTGTAGGTCTCATTATGTTGGCAATAACATTAAAATCTCATCTTAATATTACAAGTAGCGAATGATATCTAGCAAAATATCGCTACTACCGAAATAACAGGAATGTCAATGTGATTTGACATATAACCAATTTGCGACCAATGTTACCATGTATGTATAGTCCCTTTTTCCATATATCTAGATTGAACGCAAGGCATGGAATGTGTCATCCTTGTATAGTTCAATCTCAGTTTCTTGATTTCCCGAGTAGACTTCTAACAAATATATTAATATCTCATACTAATATTATTTAGTCACGACCATGCACTTTTAGTCCCACTCAATCAAGGGGCCCAAGATATAACTCCAATTATGGGGGGGACAAATCCAATCTAGTCAATCCCATCCCTCCACATGATTTGTGGCGTACTCGATAACCACCTTTATAGTCACCGGGTAGGCATGATGTTTGATGACATCAAAGCATACGACTCTCATGTTGGAAACCGTAGTGACATCAAGTCAAAGGACCACATACACCATTGTCATTATGAGAATCGCTAATGACATACATAATAATCCATGTAGCATTCTCATTGTGGGTCAATCTAGTACACCATTAAAACCCTTTAATGTGCACCCATGTGAAAGATTTGATATCACATATCCATGACTAGTGAGACATAGTCATCAATCTGCTCACATACTAGTTCGACGTATTATTGTCCTTTTCAAAATAATACTTGACTAGGGATGATTTGAGAATGACATTCTGAAGTAGCCTCTAGAATCTCATTATCAAGTCAAACTTGATATCTTACATCCACGAACAAGTCATTTAAGGACTTTATCATAATAATTAATATAATAAATAATTGTAGAAACACAGGAAAACACTAGAAGAGGGGGTTGAATAGTGTTTTTAATATTTTATGAAAGCCTTTTTTTTGTAAACAACAAATTTTAAAACGATTTCAGGCAGGTTTTTGAGAGAGACTGTTGAAGTTCCTTAAGACGACTTCTGAAAATGTATTTTAAAAGGTTTCTTGCTTTTAAAATATCAGAATTGCTTTTCAACACCCTTGATTAGTATGAATAAATTGACAAGAGATATGAGTAAGAAAACTTAGCCAAGGAATTATCCTGGTTCACTCACTACCACTGTGAGCTACGTCCAGTCCCAATGCCAACTAGCACTTGGATTTTCACTTAATCTTCACCAAGATTACAAGTATTCTTTTATAGTAAAGCCCTTCAGGCTCTACAACAACAAGTATTCTTTGTCAACCAAGCCTCTCCAGGCTCTAAACAAAGTTTACAGAGAAAAGAGTTTAAGCTTTTAAACTATACCAGTTTGAAGCTTAAACGAATACAGTGTACAATAAAATCTGAGGTATGCTCAGGATATACAAATGTGTACAAAGAGTTTTATCAGAGAGTTTTTACAGAGTAAAAACTTGCAGCGTTTTGATTCTCTGGCTTTCTTGTATATTTATTTTTTTCTCTCTGTGATGGTCTTCATGGAGGGGTATACCCAATCTTCAATCCGTTGAAATACCACCGTTTAGAGATAGCATTAAATGCTTTTTAAACCGTTGTGAGACATGCTTTTGAGAGCTCTGATATTTCTGACACGGTACAAGGTTGCTCCTGCCATAAAGCTGCTACAAATGTTGCTGCAGAGGCCGCGTTGCAGAGATTTCCTCAGTGGTGTATGAAATTCAAAAACACCAGGAAAGGTCTCTGTGTTCCTTGCCATAAACGTGTTTGAAAAGGTAGTGCAGCAGAGGTTCAGAAAAATCTTCACAAACTTCAGCAGAAGGGTGCCACGTCATTAATGAGATTTCAGACGGCTTCAACACTTCAGACGGGTTGTGCACTTCAGACGGCGTCAATACTTCAGACGGGTTGAACCTTCAGAAGGGTTAACTCTTCAGACAAGTTGAAAGCACTTCACATGGCTTTATATAAGCTTATAGTGGCTTGCTGAAATCATAGATAGATCATAAAACATATATGTATCTATGATAAATATTTTAACTCAAATTTGTTAAGCATTAAAACTTGGGAATTGAGTTGTCTTAAACATCATAATTTCTCTTATGATATTTTGAGACTCAACATTCTCCCCTTTTAATGATGACAAATTTGTTTAAAATACATAAATCTGAAAGGAGTTTTAAATATAAAAGAATAGATAGCTCCCCCTCAGATGGTGATCTCAGAAACTGATTTATCAGTTTCTTATTTACTCCCCCTGAGTCCTGTGATCACTTCAGATTCAGATTTGTTAGTTTTAATACTCCCCCTTTTGTCATCAATCAAAAGGGAATTCCAGAGCATAACAACAATAGCAATCATACAAAATCATGAAGTATGAAAGAAAAAGCAATCATAGCATAAACACAGCATGATGTGAAACACTGGTAGTATTAATCAACTAGTTCAGACAAAGAGAAACAAAACACTTTGAAAGAAATGAACATAAGACATGGCCACACATCATTGACTACCCATCCTTTTCAGCAAAGCATCTTTTATGAAGGAAATCAGCCCATCCTTAGCCTTGTCGATCTGAGAGAGGAGAGCAGTCTTCATGTCTTCTTGGCCACTTCTAATTGTTGTTGCTCTTGAAGAATCTTATCTGTTTAGCAATGAGATCAACATTCTTCTTCTCTAGTCTCTATCTCAGCCTGAGCTTTCTGTTCTCTTCTTCAGGATCAGGTGGAGCTTCAAAAAGATAATCTGGATGTGTCTGCACACAAATCTAACACATCAACACATCAAAACTGGAAGCAGACCATACTCCTGTGGATGATACACTGGAAAGAAGAATGTTCCAATGGGACACATAATCTCCAATCTTCATGAAATGGTTCAGACAGAGGGGGAAATGGCCTATGATATTGGTACTTCACATTGATGGATTTTCCCATGCCCTAGATAGAATCAGCATCTGGTCCTTTAGATCCAGAAGAGGATCCAACATCCTCTAATGATATTCCTGCCCCTCCTCTCTACTGCAACTTCCAGTAAGATGACCAAACTGTCTCTGAAACTGTGATCCATGCCTCCACCTTGTCTCTTGACCTTTGCTGGTAGCTCCTTCCATTCTCTTGGAGTCAGAGGCTTGAAGGGAACAGGATAGGCCTTAGGTTCCTTGAACTTATCAGCAGGGCCTTCCTTCAGAGGGTACCTAGGAACAATTCTATCAGGTTGCACTAGAATCTTGGTGGTTGGCCTGATGGAAAATGTTCTAGGGGGCCTGTATCCTCTCATGCCAACAGACTTCAGATAATCCCTTTCAAAGAGTTCACCTTCTGTGCATAGATGCCTGACAAAACACCATCTTCATTACTCATCTTCAGACAATCAGCATCAGAAAAGGGGTCAAGTGGAGCCCACTTGTGAGCAGGTGTACCACACCTTTCTGATCTTCTCAAGTTGCCCTGAGTACATCTGGTCTAAGCTTCCTTGATACTTCTCTCTTTCAGCATCTGAAGTATGCTTGACTAGCCCATGGTGCAGAGAGATAGGGGGTGCATCTCTGAAATATTGCAGTTCTTCATAGAGGTTTGGGAACTTGGGAACCCTTTCCCTCTCAAAGAAAGGTCCTTCATACCTCTTATGAGGCACTTCAGCTTCCTCATCATACTGATGCTGAGTGAAAGGAAATGCATAAGGATCAAAAGTGGGTTCTGTGAAGAAATCCCTACTTTTAGGTCCTAGCCTAATGTGTTCAGGCAGCATACTCCCTTTCCACACCTTTGAGCTCCCTTTGCTGAATCTCAAAAGGTTCTTCAGATTGTTGACTCTGAAGATGATGATGATGAAGATGGTGGTGATGAGTGATGAGGTGATGGTGTGTTCTTCTTCTGTCTCCATAGGTTGTGAACAACTTTTCTCTTTTTCTCTTTCTTTTCTGGTGAGGAAGGAGGTGATGGAGTCACATTGTCAAACCTCACCCTTGGTCTTTTCACAGGGGGTTTGACCTTCTCAGGTTCAGACACCTTCTCCCTTTCCTTTGCTTGTTTTTCTCTTCTCTTCTTGAAATAGAGATTGGCCTTTACAAAGTTCTGGTACTTGCTAGCTTCATCCATAGCTTCCATTTGGCTAGCAATGCTCCTTGTAACCCTAGTGGGTTCAGGAGCTGTCTCAAGAATCTTGCTCTTGGTTCTCCTCCTTTGCTGAGCACTAGACCTTTTCTTTCTTATTACCTTGAGCCAAGGTAGCTTGCCTTTCATCTTCAGCCAAGGCTAGCTGAGAGGCCACAGCAATAGCATATAGTCTGTCTTCTTGCTCAGCCTTCTTATCCAATTCTTCTTGCTCTAAGGCAGTAGCTATGGCTGCTACTTGAATCAACTCTGGATCAGAGGGGCAAGCTGCCAGAGGTGGAGCTGCTACAGCTTCAGGATCAGCAAGGTTAGCAATCTCTTCCTCATGAGCCTTTCCTTCTATGTCAGAAGTAGGCTTAAGAGGTTTTGCACCTTCAGAACCCTGACCCACTATTTCAGACGGCTTTTGCAAAGCCTTCTGAACAGGTTCAGATGCCTGAGTGTAAAAGCTTGAAGATACCTTTGCTGCACTCCTCACAGGAGCTTCTTCAGCTTAGGTTGAGGGGATGGTTTGGAGGCCTTGAACTCTCCTTTCTGATGTCCCCTTGAAGCTCTGTTCAAGAATCTCTATTGCTTCCTCTCTTGAGGCCTTCTCCATGAGAACACTCTCCTTCAGAGTAGGAGATGGAGGTCTTGGAGTGAGAGGTTCTTCAGATTCATGCTCTTCAGATTGACTCACCAAAGAATGCAGGTGACTTGTGATCAAACAGTCTTTCAATAGGTACTTTAAAGTGCAAGAGTACCTTTGTTATGAGGGTGTTGTGAGGAAGATTTGCACCAGAATCTCTGATCTTCTTTTGCATGTGGAACATAAGATGCTTGGAAGATTCATCTTCTTCTTCTGCAGTAGGTGAATCAAGCAGAATCTCTCCAGTTCAGACACGTGTTTCTGCTTCCACTCTTAGGGATTATGGAGCACCCTAAGATGGAGTGAAGTACTCTGACCTTATCCAGCAAGAACTTAGAATCAGGAGTCTTGGGTTTTCTGTACCATACACATCTTGTGTACTTCTTTGCCCACCATTCTCAACTCCCATCCAGGAGTGAAGTTTCTCCTTCAGCCTTGACCTTGGTGATGGTGGAGAGAATCCCCATCAACAAAAACAGGGACTCCTAGAACAGTAGCCTTGATGCTTTCATACACTCCCTTGGAGTTAGGGATTCCTCTAGCTGAAGCCCAGAAATCTATGACACTGCTCGTGCCATGACAGTAGATGTTGTCAAAGAATGGAGTCCAGCCAACAGCATCAAATTCCTCACCAAATCCATACCAAGATTTCGAAGCTCCTCAAGGTCCACACCTTTTGATCTGACCACATTTCCACCGGAACTGGAAGACTTCTTTGGTGCCATTGAAGTTGCAGAGAAACTTGAGAGAAGAACGGTTGCTAGAAAGAAGAAGAAGTTCAAACAGATGCTGAGAGAAAATGTGAGGCTTCCTCGACACTCTCTTACTCCTGCAGTTAGAGATCCACGATGCAATGATGGCTAGTACTGGCTGCGCAGACATTGGTAACGTGCGAAGTGGAAGAGACAAAATAAATGGAATTAAATCGTCCAGATAGCCACGTCAGCAAGTCCATTTCAGACAAGTGAGAAATTTCAGACACACATATAAAATTTCAGAAATCCTAAAATTTCAGACATGTCCACAATTTCAGACACTCTGGAATTTCAGACGCTCTTAACATATCAGACAGTATCATACACAATCAATTATTTAGAAATGCATGTATGTTTCAAATTATTGCGTATGAACTTAAATCTGTCTTCAGCTAGGGGTTTTGTGAATATATCTGCCCATTGATGCTCTGTTTCAATGAACTGACATATCAAAAACACCTTTCTGAACATAGTCTCTAATAAAATGGATGCTTGATTTCTACATGCTTAGCCCTAGAATGTTGGATAGGATTTTTAGACAAATTAATTGCACTTGTATTATCACACAAAACAGGTATAGAAGAGATAGGAATATTAAAGTCCTCAAGCTGATACTTTCACCCATAGCAGTTGTGACAACAACTGGCTGCTGAGATGTATTATTGCTTCTGCTGTTGATAATGCAATGGTGCTTTGCCTTTGCTTGACCAACTGATCATGTTACTTCCAAAGAAATGACATCCCTCCACTGGTGCTCTTTCTTTCTATTCTATCTCCAGCAAAGTCAGCATCACAGTATCCTATCCTATTAACCTACAATCCTTGTCTTTCTTATAGCATAGACCAAGATTAGTAGTGCCTTTAAGATATCTAAAATTCTCTTAACAGCTTTGTAATGAGTAGTTCTTAGATCTGATTGAAATCTAGCACAAAGACACACTGAACATTATGTCAGGTCTGCTTGTTGTTAGATACAATAAAGAGCCAATCATTCCTCTATACAAAGTTTGTTCACTGGTTCTTCATTTTCATCCTTGCTTAAAGATGAAGAGGGATGCATAGGAGTTGACATGGGTTTGCAATCATTTAAGTTAAACTTCTTGAGCATTTCTTTTGTATATTTTCTTGATGGATCTATAACAATCAGAACCTTGCTTAATCTGAAGTCCTAGAAAAATTTTAGTTCTCTCATTAAACTCATTTCAAACTCTAATTGCATCAACTCAGAAACCTCCTTGCACAGAGAAGAATTAGTTGATCCAAAAAATATGTCATCAACATATATCTAGACAAGTATAAGATCTTTGTTAGACTTTTTCTAAAAAAGAGTTGTATCTACTTTTCCTCTTTCAAAACCATTTTTGATAAGAAAACTGCTCAGTCTGTTATACCATGCTCTGGGAGCTTGTTTTAGACCATAAAGAGCCTTTTTTTAGTTTGAAAACATAATCAGGAAAAGCTATATCTTCAAAACAGGGGGTTGTCTAACAAAAACTTCTTCTTCAATGAACCATTGAGGAAGGCACTTTTAACGTCCATTTGATATAGTTTAATGCCATTATTTACAGCATAAGAGAGAAGAACTCTAATTGCTTCTAACCTGGCAACAGGGGCAAAGGTTTCAGTGAAGTCAATACCTTCTTGTTGATTGTACCCTTGAGCCACCAGTCTGCCTTGTTTCTGATTACTTTTCCTTCTTCAGGACAGCTTATTTCTGAACACCCATTTGGTTCCAATAATAGTTTTTCCATGGGGTTTAGGAACAAGGGTCCAGACATCACTTCTAGCAAACTGATTTAGCTCTTCTTGCATGGCTAGGATCCACCCTTCATCATGCAGAGCTTCATCAATGTTCTTTGGCTCAATTTCAGAAAAGAGAGCAAGAAAATTCCAGATTCTTGAATTTTGACCTTGTCTTAACCTCCTTCTGAAGTTCTGCCAATGATTTGCTCCTTAGGATGATGTGACTTGTATCATCCAGTTGGTTTTCTGAGATACTGTCTGATCTGTCTGAGACTCACATTTGTCTAAGAGGTTCAGTGACAGATGGTGCTTCAGACACCTGTTCATCCTTCAAGCTGCTATGATCATTCAGCTCCATACCTGCAAAATCATCTTCTAGATCTGATAGTTCCCTATCAGTCTCTTTCTTGTCATTGAATTTTACATGAATTGATTCTTCCACAATTAAAGTCCTAGAGTTGAATACTCTATAGGCTTTAGATGTTTCAGAGTATCCTATGAAAAATCCTTTATCAGACTTTGCATCAAATTGTCCAAGATCATCCTTGGTGTTGAGTATGAAACACTCACATCCAAAGGGATGAAAATATGATATGTTGGGTTTCCTTCCTTTCCACAATTCATAAGGAGTCTTTTTCAGAATTGTCTTACTAATATTCTGTTTTGAAGGTAGCAAGTTGTGTTAATAGCTTCTGCCCAGAAGGATCTAGGTAGGTTGCATGAATTGAGCATGGTTCTACCCATTTCTTGCAAGCTTCGTTCTTTCTCTCAACAACCCCATTTTGCTGAGGTGTCTTGCCATAGAGAAATTGTGTGAGATCCCATTCTCATCACAGAACAGTTGAAAGTTTGCATTCTCAAACTCTCCACCATGATCACTTCTGATGACAGATATACAGAATCCTTTTTCATTCTGTACCTTCTTGCAGAATATTGTGAAATTCTGAAAGTCTCATCCTTGCTTCTTAGGAATAATACCCATGTATCTAGAATAGTCATCAACAATGACCAAACCATATTTTTACCACTAATGCTTTCTGTTCTAATAGGACCAAACAAGTCAATATGTAACAGTTCTAAAGGTCTGCTAGTAGAAACAACATCCTTACTCTTAAAAGAGTGTTGTTTGTTTCCCTTTCAGACAGCTTTCACATAAAATGTCAGATTTGTAAGAAAGCTTGGGCAGTCCTTTAACAAGGTTGTATTTTGCTAACTTTGAGATTAATCTCAAGCTGGCATGCCCAAGTCTTTGATGCCAAATTTTTTCATCTTCAACAGAGATAAAACATTTTACATTTGACTTGCTAGCTCCTCTAGATCAATTTTGTACACATTACTGTGTCTCTTAGCAGTAAAAAGGATTTGATCAAGAGAGTCTTTGACTATACATCCTTCTTTAGTAAAGGAGACCACATATCCACTGTCACACAATTGACTTATGCTCAGTAGATTGTGCTGAAGTCCCTCTACTAGAAGAACATTCTTAATAAGGGATAAAGGAGATATACCTACAGTCCCTATAGTGATCTTCCCTTGCTGGTTTCCACCAAAGGTGACCACACCTCCTGCTCTGGGTCTAAGGTTTTGGAACAAAGACCTTTCTCCTGTCATGTGTCGCGAGCACCCACTGTCCAGGTACCATTTGTGGGGTTCCTTTGTCCTGTTAAACACATCTGCAACAGGAATGATCAAGTTTTTAGGTACCCATATTCTTTTGGGTCCTTTCTTGTTAGCTTTGGGCCTTGCTTTTCTCTTGTGTTTGCACTGAGCCACATTGTGTCCAGGCTTGCCACAGTGAGAACACCCAATAACCTTCTTTTGCCTTTAGTAAAATTTAAAAAGAGGTTAGAGGTTGAGGTATCATCAAAAGCCTAAACCACTTTTGTCAAGGGAATGCCTTTGATTCCAAGAATATGTTAAGATTATTGTTCCTTTGACAAATTTAGCTAAGTCTTTGTTAGTTCCTCAACTTGTTTCTGAAGTTTTTTATTTTCTTCAGACAGTTTGTGAACTACTGACTTCAGTCACAAGAATCTTTTCCTTGAGCATAATATTTTCTATCTCAAGAGCCTCATATTTACTACACATTTCTGTGTGGGCTTTGGACAGATTCTTATACTCTTGAAAGAGTTCCTTGGAACTTTCCATCAGGTCATCATACATCTCTTGAAGAGTTAAGGGAAATACCTCAGCTTCAGAGCTGTCTGATGAGGGCAGGCTGGCCATGAGACACAGGTTGGCCTCTTCTGAAGTGTCCTCCTCTTCTTCTGAGGTAGACTCATCAAGATCCTCCCATGTTGCCATCAGACCCTTCTTCTTCTTGAAGAACTTCTTCTTATTGAAGGTGTTCTTCTTCAGTCTTGGGCATTCTGCCTTCATGTGACCTGGTTGTTTGCACTCAAAACAAGTAATTTTGTCATTTTGAGAGTCTTTACCTGATTTACCTGCTTTAGAGGTTGAAGGTTGGTTCTTTCTGAACTTTCCTCTATTTTGCAGCATTCTCTTGATCTTCCTACTTAGAAGAGCAAGATCATCATCTTCTGAGCTATCTCCAGAATCTTCATCTGCTTCTGAAGTTTCCTCAGCTTGCATAGCCTTCATGCTGCCATGCCTAGGCTGTTTGGCCTTTGGAGTTTAGTGCTAGAGACTTCTTCTTGTTGTCATCTTCTCCAAGCTCAAGCTCATGGACATTGAGAGATCCCAACAGTTCTTCCACTCTAAGAGAGTTTAAGTCTCTTGCCTCTTGAATGGCAGTAACTTTGGGTCTCCAGGACTTGGGCAAACTTCTTAGAATCTTTCTATTGTTGTCTCCAGATTCATAAGTTCTACCTAAGGACCTAAGTCCAGTAATTATAGTCTGAAACCTTCCAAACATCTGATCAATGTTTTCAGATTCCTCCATCTTGAACATCTCATATTGATGTATGAGCATGCTGATCTTGGATTGCTTGACAGTTTCTGTCCCTTCATGGGCTGCTGCAAGAGTATCCCAGATCTCCTTGGCAGAATTACATCCATGAACCTTCTCATACTCTGATTTATTCAAAGAACATATTCAGATAGAGTTTGGATTTGGCATTCATTTGTACTCTAAGCTTTCTGCTCCAGGGTCCATTCAGCCTTAAGGATGGGCACTCCATTATGCATAGGCATATAGTCTCCATCAGTGACCATTATCCCAGACATCAATGTTGTTGCTGTCAATGAACAACTTCATACGATCCCTCCAAGTAGTGGTAATCCACTCCATTGAATGTTGGGGGGCCTTGTGATAGAGGCTCCATCAGAGATGTATTGCCTGTTGTTGTTGGCAGCTTCCATCTGGATCTTTAGTCCTCAACAATTGTTAGGTGCTCAACCCTGAGTTAAGCTCTGATGCCAACTGTAGAAACAAAGGGAAACACTAGAAGGGGGGGTTGAATAGGTTTCTTAATATTTTATGAAAGCTTTTTTTTTTTGTAAACAACTAATTTTAAAACGATTCAGACAGGTTTTTGGAGAGACTGTCTGAAGTTCTTAAGACGGCTTCTGAAAATGTATTTTAAAAGGTTTTCTTGCTTTTAAAATATCAGAATTGCTTTTCAACACCCTTTGATTAGTATGAATAAATTGACAAGAGATAAGGGTAAGAAACTTAGCCAAGGATTTATCCTGGTTCACCTCACTACCACTGTGAGCTACGTCCAGTCCCAATGCCAACTAACACTTGGATTTTCACTTAATCTTCACCAAGATTACAAGTATTCTTTTATAGTCAAGCCTCTTCAGGCTCTACAACCAAGTATTCTTTTGTCAACCAAGCCTCTCCAGGCTCTAAACAAAGTTTACAGAGAAAAGAGTTTAAGCTTTTAAACTATACCAGTTTGAAGCTTAAACGAATACAGTGTACAATAAATCTGAGGTATGCTCAGGATATACAAATGTGTACAAAGAGTTTTATCAGAGAGTTTTTACAGAGTAAAAACTTGCAGCATTTTGATTCTCTTGGCTTTCTTGTATATTTATTTTTTTCTCTCTCTGTTGATGGTCTTCATGAGAGGGGTATTTATACCCAATCTTCAATCCGTTGAAATACCACCGTTTAGAGATAACATTAAATGCTTTTTAATCCGTTGTGAGACATGCTTCTGAGAGCTTTGATATTTCTGACACGGTACAAGGTTGCTCCTGCCATAAAGCTGCTACAAATGTTGCTGCAGAGGCCGCGTTGCAGAGATTTCCTCAGTGGTGTATGAAATTCAAAAACACCAGGAAAGGTCTCTGTGTTCCTTGCCATAAACGTGTTTGAAAAGGTACGTGCAGCAGAGGTTCAGAAAAAATCTTCACAAACTTCAGCAGAAGGGTGCCACGTCATTAATGAGATTTCAGACGGCTTCAACACTTCAGACAGGTTGTGCACTTCAGACGGTGTCAATACTTCAGACGGGTTGAACCTTCAGAAGGGTTAACTCTTCAGACAAGTTGAAAGCACTTCACATAGTCTTTATATAAGCTTATAGTGGCTTGCTGAAATCATAGATAGATCATTAAAACATATATGTATCTATGATAAATATTTTAACTCAAATTTGTTAAGCATTAAAACTTGGGAATTGAGCTGTCTTAAACATCATAATTTCTCTTATGCTATTTTTGAGACTCAACAATAATGCCTTTTATAATTAACATGACATATATTGTATGCTAAAAAGGGGTCAATATGCCATTGGCCTCCAAGGGCATACACCAACAGGGTAGAACTCAAGGCGAGTAGCTTCGAAGGCCTTGATTCGATTTACAACTTCATTCACATCTTCGTAGGGACTTATGTCTTGTCCCTCTTCGAAGATAGGAACATTAATGTCTTGACACAAGCCGAATTGTCGAGCCACCAAGGTTGGTTGATAATGAGTAAGGCATGGAATGGACTAATCATAGTGGGGGAAAATGAGTTGGTTGCGCATAATCTCACACCCATTTTTGTCATTGTCAACTTGATCCTCTGGGAACTCACTAACCATTGGTTCTTGAACCCACATTGGACCAAGGTTCCATTCAACATAGGGGCAAAGTTAGAATCAAATTGTTCTTGGTCGAGAAATCAAGAAAAGTGGTTCTTGAAGCCATCCAAAGGCTTGATAATAGTACCGGCAAAAATGGTATAGATTAGGCCTCTACCCATAGGTTTGTACTGATTTGCGATCTTACATGTCATAGAAGCCTTAGGAGACTAAATTTCTCGAAGCCAGAGGTTAAGAAGCCAGAAAGGGCCATGGAAGCTTCTTAAAGGCTTTGGTTGTCTGAACTGGCCTATAATATCATCAAGGTAAAGGTGAAGATGACCAAGTAATAATTGGCCAAATTTATTTTTCTCCCTTCATGCAGGCATTTGGCTAAAGGGTGAAGGCTTCAAGGGCACTTTAGTGACCTCGAACAAAAGACAAAGGAAGAGAGCCATAACTAAAGGAAGGAACCTGTTCTACTGGAGAGACTTCAACAGACTCCTTATTATGGTTATTCAAAAGGAAAACTTTGTAAATAAGATTTCAGAGATCAGGTTTAAGGATGGTCGAAGGTTCAGTAGTGGGAAAGTAGGTATCCCCACAAGGTTAGAGCCCAGTGATGACGACCACATCCAAAAGTGTTGGAGTGATCATCCCATAGGCAAGGAAAAAGGAACAAGTACCTTGATCCCAGAAGTACAAGAATGCTAGAATAAGGTCAGAATCATAGTGGTCAATGGAATAACAGGACAGTTGAATGAGGTCGAAAATACCTATTATTTCTTCTAGAAATTCCCTTTCTTTGCTTGGACCTTCTCGACCCAGGAGAGATAAGGCTTCTTATCCATTATGGGGATGGCTCGAAACAGGTTCTTCCTTTGCTCTGGAAAATCCACTCGAATGAGATTTTCAAACGCCAGAATAGGTTCTGGGTGGGTAAATGACATGAAAAGCTTTGAACTGCAGAGTCCTGGAGGGAAATCATAGGGACCTAGGAAGGTCGTGCGCAGACTTTCAACGTTCATGAGAATCAAAGTGGTATTCTTCCAAGCTTCCACACTTTCACTCAGTTGTTTCTAGTTCAGGCGCAAAGGTAGCATCGTCCCTAACGATGAGTTCAACATTGGTGGCAACAAGAGGAATAGGGCATAAGACCTTGTATTCATAACTTGGGAAGACAATGGGGATGTTCTCACTGGCCATTGAAGAATAAACCAGAAATCACAAAGAAAAGGAGGAAGAGAGTTTCATTAGCAGAGGTGCGAGAGCTTGAAGGAGAGATTTTCAGCAGAGAGAGAGCAGACATGGGGAGGAAGGCAAAAGTGAAGAATGATAAAAGCCCAAACCTTTTAATTGGCACAAAGCGACAAGAGTGCAACGCCCACGAAGTCTTCGTGATTAGCACATTAAACCAAGTTAGCGCAACGTTTAACGATTATAAGAGTTATGGGGTTTAAAGGATTAAGGTCGTGGGTGACGTGCACATGAACAGTTACCAAAAGATCAGGGGGTTTTCTCAATATTTAATACAATTAAACGAGAGAAAAATACTGGACTTTCAGTTCACCTTCGAGCCCAACATTTTTGGGGGGCATCTATTAGGGTGAAAATACTAATTTCACTAAGTCCTACTGAAAGGTATGGTTAATCAAGTTAGAAGTCTCGAATGATTTTTTATTCTAGGTCTCAGGTTCAAAACCAATGGCTTCGAGTTCAAGTAAGGGCAGTTACCAACAGTTCTAGAAGGAGCCTTTAAATAGGATTACGACGAAGGCTACAAGGTCAACAAACTGAACACTCAAGCACACAAAGTCACAACGTCCATCTAGAGATTAAGGCAACCAGTTTGCAAAGAGTAAGTAGGAACTGCAAACTACCATTTCCCTTTCTTGTACACTTTATGTTTCTGCAATTTACAGTCTTATTTTACATTTGTAATGTACGCTTTTATAATTAATTTCAATTCGAGTGAATGGTATATGCTTCATTTTCTACTTCTCCTTCATTTCTTCACGTAAAACTCTTTAAGAACAGCGTCAAAAGAACCCAATAAATTTAAAATACATTCTTAAGAGAACTGTATCTAGCCAATTTGTATAAATATTTATCAAGTTTGTCAACATCTCAATGTTATCGTCGGACATGGTTCTAACTTCTACTACTACTGGTTAGTTGACCTCCTGCACTTTTATAATTGCCAATCCTTCTTAAATATTAAACTTTTTACAGCAGCATAGGACGTAAGTATATACATGCTGCATTTACAATTTTACATACATTACTCATTCATAATTAATAAATATAAGAAAATAATAATGGGTACCATGTATGTTTTGATTTTTCAACTGATGCAAATATTGAAACCACGGCTCCACAATTTTTTTCTAAGTTGAAATTGAGATTTTTTCCAGTCAAAAGAAATTGGATGAGAATGCATCTTCTCATGAGAAATCAATGGCCAAAGCCATTTTTATAGACGTGCTCTTATAGTTCCTATGTTCAACCATTTTTGTTTTTTTTCTTAATTTTTAAATATATTTGGACAGATCGGTCGGGCCAGTCGAGCTAACTCATTTTGTCGGCTCTAGTTCACGGTTCAATAATTCAATTGTGGTTGAACGGTATAAATTAAATATATATTTTAAATATATAATATTTTAATTAATAAAATAATACTAAAATGTAAGAAAATAAGATATATAAAAATTTAAATTAGTATAAATAACCTTATTATAAGCTAAGTTTTGTAAGACAAAAAAAATAAAAAATGAATGGTAAAATAATATATATATCTATGTGTAATTCTTAAATATTGTTTTTATTTATCTTAAATATATTTAGATTAAATAAAAAATTAAAAAATAAAAAAAATGATTTTTTTTTTGCTAAGATCGGTTCAACCGGTTTTTGACACCGGTTGTTTTACTGATCTTCGACTGATTCAATCAGTTCTGAAGACTATTGATTTTTTTGAGTTGAATGGACCGGTTACTAAGTCAGTTCCTGGTTGGACCGGTCAAACTGGCTGGTCCGATCCAATTGTCAAAAACTATTGTTGATAGTGGAGGTTCAATATTGAAGTTAAAAATAAAAAATTAAGAAAAAAATGTCCCATAAAGGAGTTTGATTACATTAAATAGACTAAATTATAACACATATTAATCTCTTGGAGGAATGGAGTGTAGGTTTTAAAATAAAAGTAAAGGTAATATAATTTACGCTTATACCAGGGAGTAGAATATAATTTACCCAAAAATTAATTGAATAGCAACAATTATTAGTTATCACAAGCAATAAGAGTATATGTGACCAATAAAACCGGACGTAGTTGGTAGATAACTAGGTCATTAAGTATTTTAAGAGTTCAATCTTTCATGATATATATGAAAAAGATTTTATTGAGGGAGACAAAACCTATTTTAATAATCTCTACGCCTGAAATGAGGTTAGTCTCTATCGATCTCATTGGAATACCTTGGTTTACCAAATAAAAAAGCAATCAGAGTATAGCTATCTAATGGAAAAAAAATTTTATCCTAAAGCGGTTATCAAAAACCGTAAAAAAATGGTATGCTTCTGTTCTGACAACTTTAATGGCAACTTCCATATTTAACGTCCGCATTTTATGCTGACTAACGATTTCATGTTAAGCATTTGTAATACACACGACACACATCCTTTGTGTGATACAGCATTTCTGTATCTTTTTCCAGCATTCGTGCCTTTTCTTTCTTGTTTTTACATAATTTCTATGTAATTATGTGCAATGATACGAAAATGGACCTGACGTCCGGCGGGTTCGTATGTCATATTGTCATCCTATTCATTATTTTCAATAGTTTCTCCTATTTATTAAATTAAAAAGTATTAATTTCTTTTAAATTTCTAAATGTTATATATATATTCAATTCTTATTTAATATTTTTAAATTTGGTAAGCAAAATAAAAATATTAAGAAAATGTATAGGACAATATAATAGTGTTTTATATCATATTTTCTTCTTTACAAAGTCACATTTTATCCTTTATCCGATTATATGGATTTAATTGATATACACTATCAGTGTAATAAATTTTACACAGACATCCAACGATGTGGCGCCGCGTCAATTAATGAAAATGACACCTCATATGTTATCGAAATCAATCACATCATTGGATGTCTGTATAAAATTTATTTACACTGACACTGTATATATATTAAACTCGTATATTTTAATATGTATCATGAGTTTTCTTATAAAATCAAAATGAAATCAACATTTATTGATTTATAAAAAATATTCTATAAAAATATTATTAATTTTTTTTACATTTTAATCAACACTTCAGTTTATTTAATTAACTAATATTAAATAAAACGAAATATTAATTTTTTATCAATTAAATTAATTTTTTTAAATTTTTAAAAATTGAAGTTTTAAATACTTAATATTTAATATTCTTTAATTCATTTTAATGCTTTCACAAAAATGTCCGTATAATATGGAATATTTACTGAATTATGAAGAGAAATATCCTCGAGATAATGAAATATAAAATATTTTTGTTCTTATGTATAATACTAGTAAAGAACCCGTGCAATACACGGATTAAAGATAAGGAAATTGATACTACATCAAATGTGTGATAGGTAAATAAATGAATTAATTCAGGATAAGGAAATTGATACTACATCAAATGTGTGATAGGTAAATAAATGAATTAATTCAGGACTTAGTTTGTTTGTGTAAAATGGTACATCAAATGTGTAATAGGTAAATCAATGAATTAATTCCGGACTTAGTTTGTTTGTGTAGAACGATACTCATGCGAGAAATATGATCTAAAAGTTACATATTTGATTGCAGTATTTTTTAATTAATTTAATTACTTTTAAAATGTTAAGAATAATAAATAATAAAAATATTCACTATAATAGAAATTAAATCTATTTATTTTTGTTTCATTTAACAAATTGTTGTACTCATGTATCAATATCTACTAATTAAATAATTTTACTTTAAATAAAAGAGATGACATGACTTTTGATAACAAAAGTAGTAAAAATAATAAAATAACTAATAAAATATTATAAGAAATTGAATGAATAGTGAAAAAAATTAAAAAACCTGTAGGTAATCTCAACAAATATATCTGTACTCATGTGTATCAATATCAACAAATTAAATTAAACAATTTTAATGTAAATAATATATTAGAAAAATACACAATAAATCTCAACAAATATATCTGTAATCATGTGTATTAATATCTACAATTTAAACTATTTTAATGTAAATAATATATTAGAAAAATACACAATAAATTTGAAGTAAATCAATACATTTTATTATATTACCACATCCAAACTTTAATATCAACCTCAACAAATATTTATGTACTCCTATGTATCAATATTTACTAATAAAACAATATCTCAACAGATATATTTGTACTCATGTATATCAATATCTACAATTTAAACCATTTTATCCTAAATAATATATTAGGAAAATACACAATAAATTTGATGTAAATCAACACATTTTATTATATTACCACATCCAAACTTAGTATGAATCTCAACAAATATATTTATACTCATGTGTATTAATATCTACTAATTAAATAATTTAACTTTGAATAAAAGAAATGATACGACTTTTGATAAAAAAAGTAGTAATAATAATAAAATAACTAATAAAATATTATTAAAAGTTGAATGAATGGTAAAAATATTAAAAAATCTATTGCTGTGTATAATTATAGATTTAAAATATTATAAATGTAATCAACATTTTGATTTTTTAAAAATAATATTATATTTATTGATTTTTTAACAATGTATTTTTATTAGGGTGTTTAGGAGGGAAAGGAAGCGAAGGACAAATTTCATGAGTAATGTTAGATCCTGTTAGTTGATCCTCTTAAAAATGATTCTACTACTATATAAAATTAAAATTAGTATTAAATAAAAATAAATATATTTAGAGTGTGTTTGATAAAACTAACTGAAAAGCTAGATGAAAGCTGAAAATCTAGTTGAAAGCTAAAAGTTAACTGATTTAATTGAAGATATTTGGTAAAACTAGCTGAAAATGATAAAATGACATACATTTGATATCATTAAATATTAAATAACGATGAGTGAGGGTGGTTGAGATATAAACTTGTAATAAATTTTTCAGCTAGTAGCTGAAAATGAGATTTTTAAAAAAAAAAACTACCTCAAGTAGCTTTTAAAAAAAAGCTAGTAGCTACCTAAAAAACTACCTTACCAAACACAACTGAAATGATTTCAGCTACTAATTTCAACTTTCAGCTAGTTGAAATGACTTTTCAAACACACTCTTAATATCTTAAAAATATAAAAATATTTAATACTTATTTTTAACATTACTCATTTTTTATTAGTACCCTTTAAGAGGTCCCATTTGGTTATTATTATTAATTATAAATAAATCACAGGGCCCACATCTTGATTTGCAATTCAAGAAAGTAGAAACTTGTGCTTTTCCTTCTACATTTATCTCTCTGTCCCTTAGAAGCTTTACCTTTGCAACCATCTCCGCGTATAAATAATAATGGCATTGTTGTAATCGACACCAGCCCCAACAAACTCAATCAAATAAAACAAAAACCATTCCATCTAATACCCATTCACCACCACCACCGCCATCATCATCCACATGGGTAATAGCTATTGGATTTGGTGGCTTTTTGGTGTCATTCACATACTTCCATTCTTTGGTTCAAACCCTCTCATCCATGGCATGACCCCACAATCCCCAATTCAATGCACCCAAACTGGCTGCACCCTTCGCAATTCCTATGGCATCTGGGGGGACCGCAAGGACTGCTACGCTCTCAACGTGACATACCCAACAACTGAAGAACAGCTTCGTTTGGCTGTCTCCTACGCTGTCCAGAACAACCTCAAAGCCAAGGTTGTCACCAGATTCTCTCACACCATTCCTAAGCTCGCTTGCCCACAAGGGATCATAACAATGCTTTGCTTATAAGCACAGAAAAGTATGACTCTGGAATTCAAATTGATGCTGCCAATTTGGCTGTCACTGCTGATTCCGGTGTGGGACTTCGTCGATTGATTGATGAAGTTGAAAAGCTGGGTTCAGCTTGGTGGCTGCGCCTTATTGGGAGGGTGTTACCATTGGTGGTCTTATTAGCACTGGAGCACATGGTAGCTCTTGGTGGGGGAAAGGTGGTGCTGTTCATGATCATGTTCTGGGAATTAGTATTGTTGTCCCTGCTTCAAAATCTGAAGGCTATGCCAAGATCTTGAGGCTAGAAGCACAGAATCCTCTGCTTAATGCGGCCAAAGTATCACTAGGAGTGTTGGGTGCCATCTCCAAGGTCAGTATATATTAGTAATATTTAATTTCATTTTTAAGTACTATGAAGGAAGCATATGAATTATTTTATTCTTTTTTTGTTTAATGCTTTACCTATAATTGCGCTGCGCCTATTGTATTCACATTAAGTCCTGACCGAAATTGGAAAAACTCATTATTTTAGAGATTGCTTTGAATTAATTAATTAATAACCAATTCTTACAAAGAGAATCATGAATATTACATGTCCATGAATTATCCTTAATAAGCGGAACCATATATACGTTGATATAATTAATTAATTAGATGAGTCTCTCAAAGGTTAAAAACATCCTCTATTTCCTTTTGACGCGGATCCTCGAAATCGAATAAAGAATAAGTGTCAAATTTAAGAAAGTTTATCATGAACTTTATTTTAGAATCGCGCGTTACGTTTTATGAATTATTAAATGATTGTATATATTCTCGCGCAAATATTCCTCTTAGTTGTATATAATATTTTGAGTTTAATATATATACACTGTGTAGGAAATTTTACATAGATATCTAATGATATGCTGACACATTATTTATTGAATTTAATAACATATGAGGTGTCACATTCATTAAATGATATGACGTCACACCATTAATATCTGTGTAAATTTTTTACCCGGACACGGACGGTGTATATTAATTTTTTTTTTTTGGATATATCAACCTTACTTTTGCTGTTGGTCTACATGAAACTATATATATATACACACACTTGTTCAAAGTGACTTTTTTGTTTTGTAAGAAAAATAAAGTTTGAAGAATTATCAACGTTTAATTATAGGTAAAGTTATCACTTGAGCCAAGGTTCAAAAGAAGCATAACCTACAATTTCACGGATGATACTGGTATTGAAGATGTGTACATAGACCATGCAAAGAAGTATGAATTTGCAGACATAACTTGGTATCCATCAAGACACACCGCTGTGTACAGATATGATTCCAGGGTTCCTTTAAATGCCCCTGGTGATGGAGTCTTCGACTTCATTGGATTTCAAGCTAATTCCATCTTGATCTCTGAATCAGTTAGAGCAGCAGGTAATTAATTAATAATAATTAATGATCTCTTCTACTTAGTTCTAGCAATATCATATCGTAGATATATCATATGATACATGTTGTGGCATATTATTCAATGGAAAATTACCCAAAGTGACATAATAATAATACTTGTAATGTGATATGACAGAAGTGAATAAACAGAGAGAAATAAGGAGTGTGAAATTAGTGTTGGTATTTGTGAGGTGTCCATATATCACAGAGTTGTTGTACAATTAGCATGCAATAAGGAAGCCTAGCCTAAAGTTCTAATGAATGTAATTAATGTAATATAAACGTTGCAACATGCAGAGGTATTGCTGGAGAAGTCAAGAAATGTAAAGGGGAAATGCTTAACAGCAGCTACTACATTGGGATACAAGAAATTAGTAGCCAATGGGTTGAAGAACAATGGGGTAATCTTCACTGGCTATCCAGTAGTGGGGTACCAAGGCAAAATGCAAACTTCAGGTTCATGCTTATATTCAACAAGACTTGACACAACATGTGCTTGGGATCCAAGATTCAAAGGGCTTCTCTTCTATGAGAGCACAGCAATCTTCCCTGCTTCCAAATTTGGGGACTTCATCCATGATGTTAGAAAACTGAGAGACATAAATCCAGATAATTTCTGTGGTATAGACAACTACAATGGGATCCTAATACGCTTCATCAAAGCCTCAGATGCATATCTAGGACAATCTGAAGACTCTGTTGTGGTTGATTTCAACTATTACCGTTCAGATGACCCATCAACTCCTAGACTAAGCCAGGATGTGTGGGAGGAAGTGGAGCAATTGGCATTCTTCAAGTATGGGGCTAAGCCACATTGGGCTAAGAACAGAAACTTGGCATTCTAGGAGTGCAGCATAAGTATCCCAAGTTTAACATGTTTATTGCAGCCAAGAGACAAATGGATCCACAAAATGTGTTTTCTAGTGAATGGTCAGAAGAGATATTGTATGGGAAGGAATCAGCTGAAAAAGCTGATGGGTGTGCTCTGGAGGGACAATGCATATGTTCCCAAGATACACATTGTAGCCCACAAATGGGGTATTACTGCAGCCATGGCCTTATCTACAAGGAAGCTAGAGTTTGTAGGTATTCACCATCCTCCATACCATCCTCTATAGCATGATGTCATGCCTTTATATTATAGTACAGGTTTTTCTTTTATTTTTTTGTGCTCTCAGAGCATAATTATATTCCCAACTTCAATTCCCTTTTTTTGTAATTTCCCCAACAATTAATGGTTTGATGCATAGTATGTCCTCTTCTAAATGTTTTCATATCAATGCATGCACAAGTTTCTTGGTTTCTTTTTAATTTATTTCAGTAGAGGAATATATCCAATAACGATCTATATTGATATTTAATTTGACTGTGTGAGACCACACTGAACAGCAAAGAAAAAAAAATCAAAATGAGAGAGAGAAGCTAAAGGAAGACATATAAAAAAGGTTCTTTTGCTACACGAGGAAAGTCATTTGTGTTTAAACGATGCTAGTCTTACAAGCAACAACGGAATGTTACCGTCGGCATTACATACGCATGCGAAGGCGTGGAAGTTTCATTTAGGGGTTTACATCAATGGCAATGAGATGACATATTTATACCAAAAAAAAACATACAACAACTTAGCTGATTTTACTGTGTAATATCTCGACGTGTCTTCTATCATAAAGACTATATATGACCTATTACACCAAGTAAGCAACCAGTTTTAGCATGATAGAAATCTGGCCCTAAATTAAAGGAAGACTAAATATTTTTATCCTAGTAAAATATACCAGATTTAATTAACTTTTGTTTTTGTAAAAAGTAATTTTTCGGTTTTAATTTTCATAAAACAAGAAATTGTAAGGTTGGTCTTTCACGTTAACACTCAAAAATTATTATTTATTTGTGAAGATTGAAATAAAAATTCTCACAAAATCATCAAAAATTACTATTTAATTTGTGAAGATTGAAATAAAAAATAATTTTTTAAGTTGGTCTTTTATCGGGATAAAAAATTAATTTCAATGATCAAATTGATGTATTTTATCGGGATAAAAAATTAATTTCAAGATCAAATATTTTCTCATATCAAAAATTAAAAAAAAATATTACAATGATGAAAACCAAATATTTTCCCGGAATCAAAAACATACTTTTATCATAAATGAATTAGCACAAATTAAAGAAATACCGAGCATTAGAATTTAGAAATCTGTCCATTATTGTTGGCATGCGAACTCTGCTTCTCCGCCAACAAGTAGTCCCAGTTTATATATACCTGCAAATCGCAAACCAGCAGCTCAAGTCATCCACTGTTTGTAATAGTACGGGCACTCAATGTGAACTGAAAGAAATATGTTTGATATATAATTTCTACTTCTAAAGATTTTGCCACAACTTTCTGATGGGATAGATGTTAGGGATAAGATTGTAAATGAACCGAACACATGAAATTCAAGTTTGGATTTTGAAAAAAAAAATGAGTGACTTAAATTTATTATTTATTTAAATGAGTTAAACTTAAATTTTGGCTTGGCTTGCTAATGAAAAATAAAATTTGAGTTTGTCTTGTTTAGTTAATTATTATTTTTACTTTACTAAAAAATTTGTTTAAATTATTTTTAAAGCTTATGAATTTAGGATTAAATAAATATTTTAATATTAAATGATAATTTACAAATCTTAATATATATGGTATGTGTAATTAAAAATTTTAAAATATTATATGTTTTAAATTCAATACATAATTTTTTGACTAATATAAGAAATATTTCAATATTTATTTTCATATATAGAGAGTATTTCTTTTACTTTAGCATTTTTTTATTTATTTTAAAAATATACTTATAATTTTATATTTTTTAAATATTTTCTAAAGTTACTTTACTTTCATTACTTATATTAATTAATTTTATAATGTTAAGTTTTAGCTTATAAAGCTTGAACTTAACTCATTTAAATTATCTAACCCAACTTTAAGATTGAATTTGTTTGTTTAATTAAACAAATGAGCTTGATGAAGTATTTAACAAGTTGAATTCAAATAGTTCACGAATAGTTAAACTCAGTTACAATCCTAATTGGAGATATTTAATTAGTCCCCTCCTATATTATTTTTCCACATGAATTTATTTTTTAATTAAAATATTTCTACAAATTAGGCTTTCTTTTTATTAGATTACAGTTGTTAAGTCTCAAGACTTTGATAGTCTAAAGACACTCCTAAGATAAGATTGGGGAGAATGTTGAGTCTCAAGACTTTGAAAGTCTAAAGACACTCCGATAATACGGTTTTGATGAATACAAAATTAAATTAAGATTTCAAAATTATTCTAATGAGTGTACTTATATTTCAAATAAGCTAAACATCATCTGATGAAAAAGTGTCTGAAGTACGCTCTAATTCTGAAAGAAGTTAAACTCAAGTGATACTTTGGTTCTGAAGGAAATATCCGTCTGAAGAACTCTAGGAGTTCTGAAGCAAATGGCTCAGAAGTGTTGTCTGAAGTCTGAAGACTAAAGCATTGTCTGAAGTCTGAAGTGTTGTCTGAAGACTGAAGCACTGTCTGAAGATTGAAGTGCTGTCTGAAGCCAAACTGTCTGAAGCCAAGGTTCTGACTGTCGTGGCATAACTGAGTCTGCACCACTCCTTCAAACAACCTCTATATAAAAAACAGGAGTGACAAAAAGTAGTTTTTCTGGGATATCTTTTGAATTATCTGGCGCGGAAAGAGGAAATTTGGAGTAGCTATCTGCTGTAGTCAAATAAAGTACTGTCTACCTCGTCCTTTCGTCAGAAGTGTCTCACAACGGAGCATTTGCATTAAATGCTATCTCTCAACTGATTTCTCAAACAACTAGCATCCTATAAGCCTATATATACCAGAAGTCTTCCCGAAGCTATACGCGAGAACTTTCTCTAGAACTTTTAATGGAAAATTGAAAAATAAAAAAAAGCTCACGTAAAGCAAAACACTGCCTAATTCTCTTTAGAATTTCACTCAGAATTCTTTGTACTATACATTTTCATATCCAGTGTTAGGTCACTGTTATCTCTATACATTCTGAATGAAGAACTGTGAGTTCTAAGTTCATTTCTCTTTGTAAAATATTTTGAGAGTGTTGAGAGCCTGGAGACGCTTGGTTAAAGAAAGAATACTTGGTGTAGAGCTTGGAGAGACTTGGTTGATGAAAGAATTAATATTTGGTGTATAGAGCCTAAAGAGGCTTAGTAGAAAAGAGTACTTGTAATCGTTTCAGATTAGTGGAAAAATCTAGGAGCTAGTTGTCTCTAGGACTGGACGTAGTGAACTAGGATAAATTTGGCTGAGTGCTTCTCTTACCCCTAACTCTTTACATTCGATTTCAACTAACAAGAAAAGGGTTTCAAACTAATTTCTTATAAGAAATTCTTAAAATATAATTTGTGAAAACTATTCCAAACCTTTGTCTGAAAATCTTCATACAAATGACTTAAACTTCAGACAGGTCACAAACCTGTCTGAAACTCATCAAAGCTCGGGTTACGAAAAAGGCTTTCCAAAAACGTTAAAGTGTATAAAAACACTATTCATCCCCCCTTCTAGTGCTTCCTATGTATTCCTACAGTTGGTATCAGAGCTCACCCTCGGGTTGAGCACTTGACCGTGTTGACGAGAAGATCCAGATGGAAGCCTCTACAAGCACAAGCCACTATATCACAGAAGGAGCTCTATGACAAGGCCTCCAGCTTTCAATGATGTTGACTACCATTACTGGAGAGATTGTATGAAACGGTTCATTGAGAGCAGCATTGATCTTTGGGACATAGTCACTAATGGTGATTATATTCCCATGCATGGTGGACGAGCCATACCTAAGTCTGAATTGACCAATGAACTGAAAGCTAGAGTACAGCTAAACGCCAAGGCTAAACTCTACTTAGTTGTTCCCTAATCAAACCTAAGTATAAGAAAGTTCATGGATGCAACACTACGAAGGAAATTTAGGACACATTGGCTTCAGCCCATGAGGGTACTGATAATGTCAAAACGTTCAAGATGCAGGAGTCAAAAACCATTAACCAAATATTTGGTAGGTTTCAGACCATAACAAATGGACTCAAGTCCCTAGGTAGAACCTATGAATCTGGAGATCATAATGAAAGATTCTAAGGAGCTTAACAAAGACTTGGAGACCAAAAGTTAATCGCTATTCAGGAGGCAAATGATCTTAATGTCCTAAAGATAAAGGAACTGTTGGGATCTCTTAAAGTTCACGAGTTAGAACTTGGTGATGATGTGTCTAAGAAAAAGTCATTGGCACTGAGCATAAAAACCTAACAGACTAGGCGTGGAGTCATGAAAGCCATGCAAGCTGAAGAAACTTCAGAAGCTGATGAAGATTTTTAAGATAGCTCTGATGAAGATGATCTTGCCTTGCTGAGCAGGAAGATCAAAAGGATGTTGCAGAAAAAGGGGAAGTTCAGAAAGGATCAACCCTTCAAAAACAAAAATGGTAAGTTAGGTAAGGACATTTCCATTACTGATAAAATAACCTATTTTAAGTGTAAGCAGTCGAGTCATATAAAGGTTGATTGCCCCATGTTAAAGAAATCCTACTTCAAGAAGAAGTTCTTCAAGATGAAAAAGGGACTGATGGCAACATGGAGTACCTAGATGACTCAACCTCAGAAGAGGAAGAAGAGTCAGCTGAAGAAGCCAACCTCTGTCTGATGGCAAGCCTGTCATCTTCAGGTAGCTCAGACTCTGAGGTAAGACCTCAATCTGATCCTGATCATCTAGAGAGATTTGATGATTTACTGGAAAGTTCAAAAGAACTCTTTCAAGAATACAAGGACCTGTCAAGAGCATACACAGAAATGTGTAACAAGAGTGAGACTCTTGAACAAGAAAATCTTGTATTCAAGGAGGAGCTTGAGAACTATAAGAGGGGTAGTTCTGAAAATCATTCTGAAGATGTTGAAAAACTTCAGAAGAAGGTTAAGGAGCTCACCTTAGACCTTACAAAATTTGTTAAAGGAATTGAAAACTTGAACAAACTAATGGGAGTTCAAAAAGGTTCAAATAACAAATGTGTGCTAGGTTACTCTGATGGTGAATCATCATATACCTCTAATGTTAAATTTAAAACTAAAAGGGTTTCAAGAAAGGTAAAGGATGTTCTCATTGTGGCAAGCCTGGACACCATGTGTCAAAGTGCAGACACAAAGGGAAAATAAAACCCAAATCTAACAAAAAAGGACCCAAGAAGGTATGGGTACCTAAATCTTTAATTGTTCATGTTGCAGATATGTTTAATAGGACAAAGGTAACCCCACAAATAGTACCTGGACAGTGGATTGCTCGTGACACATGACGGGCGAAAGGTCTTTGTTCCAAAACCTTAGACCCAAGGATGGTGGAGTGGTTACCTTTGGTGTAAATCAACAAGGGAAGATCACTGGAGTAGGTACAGTAGGTATGGCACCTCTGTCTTCTATTAAAAATGTCTTACCTGTTGAAGGACTTCAACACAACCTCACTACAAGAAATTTACTTTTTAGCGACAACCTTTAAGCGACGGCCACAACGCTGTCGCTATAGCGTCGGCCAGGCCGACGCAATGGCCGTCGCCTAAAGACATCATCATTGAAAAAAAAAAACTTTTTTTTATGTAGCGATAACCTGTCCGTCACTAATTTTTTGTTATTTTTTCACTATATATATATATAATATTTTGCGCTATACATTCAAGAAACAACTTGGCGTAATGGTTATTCTCCTTTTTTGTATCGTGCAGGTTAGCAACTCGTCGCTATGTAGTGACGACCATTGGCCGTCGCTATGTAATGACGGAATGACCGTTACTACATAGAGACAACCATGAGTGTCGCTAGCCAGCCATGGCCGTCACTATGTAGTGACGACCATGGAATTAGCGACACCCATGGTCGTCGCTAAATAACGTCGGCTATAAAATGTCGTCGATACTGCATTTACGACAAGGCTTGTAGCGACGGCCACGACACTGTCGCTAGGGCCGTCTCTAATGATGCAATAGCGACAGTTTTGCCCCTGTAGTGACGACAACCGTCGCTAAAAGTCTTTTTTTTTGTAGTGCCTACTGAGCATAAATCAATTGTGTGACAGTGATTATGTAGTATCCTTCACAAAAATGGATGCATAGTCAAGAACTCAGATGATCAAATCCTTTTTACTGCTAAGAGACACAGTAATGTGTATAAGATTGATCTAGAGGAACTTTCAAATCAAAATTTGAAATGTTTTCTCTCAGTTGAGAATGAAAAACAGATTTGGCATCAAAGACTTGGGCATGCCAGCTTGAGATTAATCTCAAAGCCAACAAAACATAATCTTGTTAAGGGATTACCCAAGCTTTCATTCAAATCTGACATTTTATGTGAGAGTTATCTGAAAGAGAAACAAACAAGAAGCTCATTTCAGAGCAAGAATGTTGTATCCACTAACAAAACTCTTGAACCGCTTCACAATGATTTGTTATTGGACCAACTAGAACAGAAAGTCTTAGTGGAAATAAATATGGTTTGGTCATAGTTGATGACTATTCTAGACACTCTTGGGTGATATTCCTCAATAGAAAAGATGAGACCTTTGAGGACTTCACATATTTTTTAAGAAGGTACATAATGAAAAAGGATTTGTAGGAACACAGGGAAACACTAGAAGGGGGGTTGAATAGTGTTCTAAATATTTTAGAAAGCTTTTCGCAAACAGGTGTTAAAAACACGATTTCAGACAGGCTCTTAAAGGGCTGTCTGAAGTTTTCAGATGGCTTAAAAAAAAAACTGATTTTAAAAGATGTTTTGTGCCTTTATAAAATATCCGATTAATTACTCTAACCCCCTTGATTAGTATAAAAAGAATTGACAAGAGATAAGGGTAAGAAAACTTAGCCAAGGAATTTATCCTGGTTCACTCACTACCACTGTGAGCTACGTCCAGTCCCAATGCCAACTAGCAATTGGATTTTCTCTTAATCTTTCAAGATTACAAGTATTCTTTTACAGTCAAGCCTCTTCAGGCTCTACAACCAAGTATTCTTTTGCAGTCAAGCCTCTCCAGGCTCTACAACCAAGTATTCTTTTACAGTCAAGCCTCTCCAGGCTCTACAACCAAGTATTCTTTTATCAACCAAGCCTCTCCAGGCTCTAAACAGAGTTTATAGAGAAAGGAGTTTAAGCTTTTAAACTATACGAGTTTGAAGCTCAAACAAATACAATGTACAATAAAATCTGAGGTATGCTCAGGATATACAAATGTGTACAGCGAATTTTATCAGAAAGTTTTATAGCGTGATGTTTCTCTGGGCTTTCTTGTATACTTAATTTTTTTTCTTTTTCACTACTCTGTGCTTGATGGTCTTCATGGAGGGGTATTTATACCCAAACTTCAAACCGTTGAAATACCACCGTTTAGAGATAGCATTAAATGCTATTTAATCCATTGTGAGACATGCTTCTGAGAGCTCTGATGTTTCTGACTCGGTACAAGGTTGCTCCTCCCATAAGGCTGCTACAAATGTTGCTGCAGAGGCTGCGTTGCAGAGATTTCCTCAGTGGTGTATGAATTCAAATCACCAGGAAAGGTCTCTGTGTTCCTTGCTATAAACGTGTTTGAAAAGGTACGTGCAGCAGAGGTTCAGAAAGTCTTCACAAACTTCAGCAGAGGGTGCCACGTCATAAATGAGACTTCAGACGACTTCAATACTTCAGACTAGAGGTGCCACGTCATCAAAAGACTTCAGACAGCACTGATACTTCAGACGGGTTGAACTACTTCAGACAGCTTCAACTCTTCAGACGATGTTCTGCTTCTTTCAGACAGCTTCAACACTTAGTCTTTTTATGTAGGCTCATAGTGGACTCTTGCTGAAATCATAGATAAAACATTAAAGCATTGTGTATCTATGATAAGTAATTTAAGTCAAATTTGTCAATCATTAAAACTTTGGGAATCTAGTTGTCTTAAAACATCATAAACAACCTTATGATATTTTTGAGACTCAACATTCTCCCCCTTTTTAATGATGACAAATTTGGTTTAAAATATACAAATCTGTAATCAGTTTTTAAGAATAAGAAAGCTCCCCCTGAGATAGAAATATCCTTTAACAGGTCTGTTTAAGGTATATTTCACTCATTTGCTCAAATTTTTCAGAAAAACATATGTACTCCCCCTGAGTCCTGTAATCACTTCAGATTCAGATTTTGTTAGTTTTAATACTCCCCCTTTTGTCATCAATCAAAAGGGAATATCAGAGTCAAAACAGTAACAAAGCAACAAATTCAGATAGAACATATATCATAGCATTAACAACCAACTCACAAAAAAAATATGAGATAAGCCACTGATTGTATTTAGGGATGTTCAGATAAAGAAACAGACAATCAGACACTTGTCATAAACATGAAAATAAGCAAAAAACAATGGCTAAATTAACAGTTTAATCTTTCTTCTTCAGCAAGGCCTCAGTCAGAAAGGAAATCAAGTCGTCCTTGGCCTTGTTTATTGCTGCTTCCACTGAGGTTTTCAATTCTTGCTGACCAGATCTGATAAGCTGCTGTTCTTGAAGAATCTGCTCTTGTTGAGCAATTAGATGCTTAGTCTTATGCTCTTGCTCAGCATACTTCTTTTCAAGTTTCTTAACTTTGGACTTCAGCTTCAGATTTTCTTCAGTCAGTCTTGCTCAGATTCATAGAAGATGAGCTGGATGTAGGGGAAAACAAATCTAAGCACTCCAAATCCTGGCTGCAATCTGTATTCAGATGGCCTGAACACAGGGCAAAAGAAGGTGCCAATAGGTTTCAGCAGAACCCAATCTTCATTGAAAGAGTCAGCAGGTGGGGGAAAGTGATCTCTCAGATAGTGATATTTGACATTGGTTGACTTTCCAAGTCCAACATCAGAATCAGCATCAGGACCAGTTGATCCCGAAAGAAGATCCAGCATCTTCTCTGATCTTCCAGTAAGAGGACCACATCCAATCTTGAAGTAGATGATCCAGGCCCTCCTCCTTGGTTTCTGATGAACTCTGGTAAAGATTCCCACTCTGATGGACTCATCATTTCAGACAGAGGTGAAGACACAGAATAGACTTTAGGCACCTTTGAATTTCTCATCCTGACCTTCCTTTAAGGGATACCTAGGAACTATTCTATCAGGTTTCACCAAGATTTTAGTGGTTGGCCTGATTGAACAAGTTCTAGGTGGCCTGTAGCCTCTCATCCCAACTCCCTTGTGCATATCCCTCTGAAACAGCTCAGACTCAGTGTTCAGCTGCCTCACAAAACTCCATTCATCATTATTCAGCCTAACGGAATCATTTGAGAATGGATTGATGGGAGCCCAAGTATGTGCAGGAGGGACAACACCCTTCCTGATCTTTTCTAATCCACCTGAAAGAGCACTGTATTGATTCTAACTTCAGCAAGCAGTTTTCCTGATTAAGCCATGATGCAAGGATACAGCAGGTGCTGGTCTGAAATACTGTAGCTCTTCAGACAGGGTGCCAAACTTGGGCAGTGAACAGGGATCCGAAGGAAAGAGAGATAACTGTAGAGCATCAGCAAGTACTTCTGCTTCTTTAGCAGAGAGCTCTTCTTCTAGAGAAGGTGTAGGTGGTGGAGGTGATGAAGGTAAGAGTGGTATCACAGCAAGGTCATGGGTTTGTGGGGAAGGTAATGTAGGCTCAGAGAGTTGATTCTCTGAAGGTTATGGTGAGGTAGGTTTAGAGGGTTTGGAAGGTTCAGAGGGTAGGTTTTCTGTTTGTAGAGGTGGTGATGGCTGTGATAGAGGTGAAGATGGTTGTTTTTCAGGTGATAGGGGTTGTGGTGAAGGTTGTGGTGAAGGTTGATGAGGTGTTTGTTTTTCTGGTGAGGAGGGTGGTGAAGGAGTTACATTATCAAATCTCACCTTAATTCTCTTGTAGGGAGGCTTGATTACCTCAGATTCTTTTGCCTTTGCTTCTTCCTTCTCCTTTGTGCTTGTTTTTCTTCTCTTTTCCTTTTAAAATACTGTTGAGCTTTAACAAAATTTTGATACTTCTCAGCTTCATCTTCTGCTATCAGCTGAGAGGCAATACTTCTAGTCACCCTAGGTTCAGGTGCATTCTGAAGTAGCTTGCTTTTGGTCCTCCTTCTCTGAGGTGCACTTGACCTCTTCCTTTTCTTTGCTCCCTCAGCCATGGTTGCTTGCCTATCATCTTCAGCATAGGCCAATTGTGAAGCAATAGCAATATCTCTGTCAGTCTTCTCTTGTTCTGCTTTCTTCTCCAGCTCCTCCTGCTTCAAAGTAGTAGCCAATGCTGCCACCTGAATGAGTTCAGGATCAGATGGGCATGCAGCCAATGGCTCAGCTACAACTGCATCAGTTTCATCTACCTCTTGAGCCTGTCCTTCCATTTCAGAAGTAGGCTGTGGAGTCTGTACAGGTTCAGACAACTGACCCACAATTTCAGATGGCCTTTGTGATGCCTTCTGAACAGGTTCAGACACCTGACTCTGCACAGATGCAGATGCTACCTTAGCAGCACTCCTTACAGGTAGCTTCTTCAATTTTGCTTGAGGAGAGGGTTTTGATGGCTTGAACTCATGCCTCCTTATGTCTCCTCTGAGTTCATTCTCAAGAACCTCCATTGTTGTCTTCCTTCTTGGAGCTTTCTCAAGAAGAAGGCTCTCCTTCATGGATGGAGAGGGAGGTCTTGGAGTCAGCTTTCACTCCCATGCTCTTGAGGTTTGATTCACCAAACACAGGTTGTGAAAGGCGATCAAAAAGCCTCTCAATGGGGACTTTGAAATGCATGCAAGATCTTGGTGATGATGGTATTGTGAGGGAAGCTCCCAGCAGAGTCTCTGAGACGCTTCTGCGTGTGGTACATTATGATGTTGGGAGGTTCACCTTCTTCTTCTGCAGTAGGTGAATCAGACAAAATCTCTCCAACTCAGAAACATGGTTTCTGCTTCCACTCTTTAGGGATTACAGAGCACCCTAAGATGGCATGCAAAACCCTAGCCTTGTCTGACATATGCTTTGCATCCAAGCTTATTGGTTTAGAGGTGCCATACAGAAACTCTGTGAACTGCTTCTGTCCTCCATTTCTTGCTTCCCAGCCCGGAGTGAATACAACTCCTTCAGTCCTAACCTCACAGATGTGAGCAAGGATATCTTCATCAACAAAGACAGGGACACCACGTACTGTGGCCTTGATGCTAGTGTAGATACCCTGAGGATTGGGTATTCCTCTGGCAGTAGCCCAGAAATCCATCACACTCTGCTCATGCCACTGTGTCAAGTTGTGATTGAAATACGGAGTCCACCCAGCTGCATCGAACTCAGCAAATAAGTCCATTCCCAGAGATTGAAGATCCTCCAGAACTACACCCTTAGTCTTCACTATGTTGCTTCCAGCAGATTTCTTAGGAGCCATTGAAGAGTTTTCTGAAGAACTTGAGAGAGAAAAAAAATTGCTTGTAGAAGAAGGATCTCAAGAGATGAATACAGAATAGTGAATGGTGAAATTCTGTGACCCACTAGCTTCTGTATTTATAGATCCAGAAAGCAATGATGGCATGTACTGGCTGCGCAGACATAGGAAAACGTGCGAAGTGGAAGAGACAAAATAAATGGAATTAAACCGTCTCATAAAGCCACGTCATTTGTTTACTTCAGACAAGTGACAGATTTCAGACACCCATATAGATTTCAGACAACCCAAAATTTCAGACAAGTCACTTGTTTCATACAAGCTGAAATTTCAGATACATCATTTTTGGCAGATCAGATCACACACACTCAAAATGCATGTATGTTCAGATTATTTCTAATGAACTTAAATCTATCTTCAATCAGAGGTTTTGTGAATATATCAGCCCATTGATGCTCTGTATCAATAAACTGAATATCAAAAACACCTTTCTGAACATAGTCTCTAATGAAATGATGTTTTATTTCTATATGTTTAGCCCTAGAATGTTGAATGGGATTTTTTAGACAAATTAATAGCACTTGTATTATCACACAGAACAGGTATAGCAAATATAGTAATGTTAAAATCTTCTAACTGATACTTCACCCATAACAGTTGTGAGCAACAACTGGCTGCTGAGATGTATTCTGCTTCAGCTGTTGATAAGGCAATTGTGCTTTGCCTTTTGCTTGACCAACTAATCATATTTTCTCCAAAGAAATGACATCCACCACTAGTGCTTTTCTTTCAATTCTGTCTCCAGCAAAATCAGCATCACAGTAACCTATTAACTGCAATCCTTACTTTTCTTATAGCACAGACCAAGATTAGTAGTACCTTTAAGATATCTGAAAATTCTTTTTACAGCTTTGTAGTGAGTACTCCTTGGATCAGATTGAAATCTAGCACACAGACATACACTGAACATTATGTCAGGTCTGCTTGCTGTTAGATATAGTAATGATCCAATCATTCCTCTATACAAATTTTGATTCACTGGTTCTTCCTTCTCATCTTTATTTAAAGATGCAGAGGGATGCATTGGAGTTGACATGGGTTTGCAATCATGTAAGTTAAACTTCTTAAGCATTTTCTTTGTATATTTTTCTTGATGGATCCATATACAGTCAGAATCTTGCTTAATCTGAAGTCCTAAGAAAAATTTTAGTTCACCCATTAACTCATTTCAAATTCTGATTGCATTAACTCTGAAAAACTCCTTGCATAATGAAGAGTCAGTTGAACCAAAGATAATGTCATCAACATATATCTGAACAAGTATAGATCTTTCTTAGACTGTTTTCTAAAAAGAGTTGTGTCCACTTTTCCTCTTTAAAACCATTTGAGATTAGAAAACTGCTCAATCTTCATACCAAGCTTTGGGGCTTGTTTCAGACCATAGAGAGCTTTTTTGAGTTTGAAAACATGTTCAGGAAAGGCAATATCTTCAAAACCAGGGGGTTGTCTAACAAAGACTTCTTCTTCAATGAGACCATTGAGGAAGGCACTTTTAACATCCATTTGATATAGCTTGATGCCATTATTTACAGCATAAGATAAAAGAATTCTAATTGCTTCTAACCTGGCCACTGGGGCAAAGGTTTCAGTGAAATCAATACCTTCCTTGCCTGGTTGTATACCTTGAGCAACGGATCTCTGCCTTGTTTCTGACTACCTACCCTTGCCTTGCTTCAGACCAGCTTGTTTCTGAACACCCATTGGTTCCAATATAGTTTTTCCCATGGGGTTTAGGAACAAGGGTCCAGACATCACTCCTAGCAAACTGATTCAACTCTGCTTGCATGGCTAGGATCCACCCTTCATCATGCAGAGCTTCATCAATGTTCCTTGGCTCTATTTCAGATAGGAGAGCAAGAGAATTCAGATCTTGAATTTTGATCTTGTCTTAACTCCTTCTAAATGCGGCCAATGATTTGCTCTTTTAGGATGATGTGATTTGTATTTCCAATCAGGTTTTCCTGAGAAAGGGTATCACATCTGTTTGTTCTGTCTGAGACTCAACAGTTGTCTGAAGAGGTTTAATTACAGTAGGTACTTCAGACAGCTTGCTCATCCTTCAAGCTCTGTGGGCATTCAGCTCCATTCCTGCAAAATCATCACTCTAGATCTGATAGTTCCCTATCAGTCTCTTTGTTATCATTGAATTTAACATGAATAGTTTCTTCAACAGTTAAAGTTCTAGAGTTATACACTCTATAGGCTTTAGATGTTTCAGAATATCCAATGAAAAATCCTTTATCAGACTTTGCATCAAATTTTCCAAGATCATCCTTGGTGTTGAGTATAAAACATTCACATCCAAAGGTGTGGAAATATGATATGTTGGGTTTTCTTCCTTTCCACAGTTCATAGGCAGTCTTTTTCAGAATTGGTCTTACCAATATTCTGTTTTGAAGGTAACATGTTGCTAACAGCTTCTGCCCAGAAGGTTCTTGGTAAGCTGCATGAGTTGAGCATGGTCCTTGCCATCTCTTGCAAACTTCTGTTCTTTCTCTCAACAACCCCATTCTGTTGAGGTGTTCTAGCCACAGAGAAATTGTGTGAGATCCCATTCTCATCACAGAACATTTGAAAGTTTGCATTCTCAAACTCTCCACCATGATCACTTCTGATAACAGAAATACAGAATCCTTTCTCATTCTGTACCTTCTTGCAGAATACTGTGAAATTCCTAAAAGTCTCATCCTTGCTTCTTAGGAATAACACCAAAGTAAATCTAGAATAGTCATCAACAATGACCAAACCATATTTCTTACCACTAAGACTTTCTGTTCTAATAGGACCAAACAAGTCATGTGTAAGAGTTCTAGTGGTCTGCTAGTTGAAACAACATCCTTACTCTTAAAAGAGTGGTCTTGTTTGCTTCCCTTTCAGACAACTTTCACATAAAATGTCAGATTTGTATGAAAGCTTGGCAATCCTTTAACAAGATTGTGTTTGCTAATCTTGAGATTAATCTCAAGCTGGCATGCCCAAGTTTTGATGCCAAATCTGTTTTTCATCTTCAACAGAAATGAAACACTTTACATTTTGACTTGCTAGATCCCTAGATCAATTTTGTACCATTGCTGTGTCTCTTAGCAGTAAAGAGGAGTTTGCTCAGAGGAGTCTTTGACTATGCATCCTTCCTTAGTAAAGGATACCACCATAACCACTGTCACATAATTGACTTATGCTCAGTAAATTATGCTGTAGTCCCTCCACTAGGAGTACATTTTTAATAAGGGGATGAAGGAGATATACCTACAGTCCCTATTCCAATGATCTTCCCTTGCTGATTTCCACCAAAGGTGACCACTCCCCCAGCTCTAGGTCTAAGGTTTTGGAACAAAGACCCTTTCTCCCGTCATGTGTCGCGAGCACCTACTGTCCAGGTACCATTTGTGGGGTCTCCTTTGTCCTGTTAAACACATCTGCACAGGAATAATTACGTTTTTAGGTACCCATATTCTTTTGGGTCCTTTCTTGTTACTATGGGCCTTGTCTTTCTCTTGTGTTTGCACTGAGGCCACATTGTATCCAGGCTTACCACAGTGAGAAACACCCAGTAACCTTCTTTTTGCCTTTAGAAAAATTTAAGACAGTAGGAGGTTCAGACAAGTTATGATCACAAAAGCCTAGTCCAGTTTTGTCAAGGGAATCCCTTTGATTTCCAAGCATTATATTCAGATTTTTAGTTCCTTTGACAAATTTGGCCAGATCTTTTGTCAGTTCCACAACCTGCTTCTGAAGTTTCTCATTTTCTCTTCAAAACAGCTTGTGAACTGCAATTTTTAGTCTCAAGAATTTTTTCTTTGAGCATAATATGTTCTATCTCAAGTGCCTCATATTTGTTACACACATTTCTGTGTGGGCTTTGGATAGATTCTTATACTCTTGGAAAAGTTCTTGAGAACTTTCCACCAGATCATCATACATCTCTTGTAGAGTAAGAGGAAATACCTCAGCTTCAGAGCTGTCTGAAAGATGGTAGACTAGCCATGAGACACAGATTTGCCTCTTTTGAAGTGTCTTTTTTCTTCTTCTGAGGTTGATTCATCAAGATCTTCCCATGTTGCCATAAGACCTTTCTTCTTTTGAAAAACTTCTTCTTTTTGAAGTTGTTTTTCTTCAGTCTTGGGCAATCAGCCTTCATATGTCCTGGTTGCTTACATTCAAAGCAAATAATTTTATCAGTGTTAGACTCTTTACCTGTCTTACCTGATTTGGATGATGAGGGTTGGTTCTTTTTGAACTTTCCTCTGTTCTGCAACATTCTCTTGATCTTTCTGCTTAAAAGAGCAAGATCATTTTCATCTTCTGAGCTATCTTCAGATCTTCATCTTGCTTCTGAAGTTTCCTCAGCTTGCATAGCCTTCATGCTGCCATGCCTAGACTGTTTGGGCCTTGGAGTTTAGATCTAGAGACTTCTTTCTTGTTGGTCATCTTCTCCAAGCTCAAGTTCATGGACTTTGAGAGATCCCAATAGTTCTCTTCCATTCTCAGAGAGTTCAAATCTCTTGCCTCTTGAATGGCAGTGACTTTGGGTCTCCAGGACTTAGGTAGACTTCTTAGAATCTTCCTGTTGTTGTCTCCAGATTCATAGGTTCTTCCTAAGGACCTGAGTCCATTGGTTATGGTCTGAAACCTCCCAAACATTTGGTCAATGGTTTCAGTTTCTTCCATCTTAAACATCTCATACTGATGTATAAGCATGCTGATTTTGGATTGCTTGACAGTTTCAGTCCCTTCATGGGCTGCTGCAAGAGTATCCCCAAATCTCCTTGGCAAAAGTACAATCCATGGACCTTCTCATATTCTGATTTATTGAAGGAACATATCAGATAGAGTTTGGCTTTAGCGTTCATCTGACTCTAGTCTTCTGCTCCAAGGTCCATTCAGTCTTAGGTATAGGCCACCATTTTGCATAGGCACATAATCTCCATCAGTGACCACATCCCAAACATCATGTTGTTGCTCTCGATGAACAACTTCATACGATCTCTCCAGTAGTGGTAATCCACTCCATTGAATGCTGGGGGTCTTGTGATAGAGGCTCCTTCTGTGATGTATTGCCTGTTGCTGTTAGAAAGCTTCCATTTGGATCTTTCAGTCCTCAAACACTTGTTAGGTGCTTCAACCCTGAGTAGAGCTCTGGTACCAACTGTAGGAACACAGGGAAACATTAGAAGGGGGGTTGAATAGTGTTTCTAAATATTTTAGAAAGCTTTTCGCAAACAGGTGTTAAAAACACGATTTCAGACAGGCTCTTAAAGGGCTGTCTGAAGTTTTCAGATGGCTTAAAAAAAAAAACTGATTTTAAAAGATGTTTTGTGCCTTTATAAAATATCCGATTAATTACTCTAACCCCTTGATTAGTATAAAAAGAATTGACAAGAGATAAGGGTAAGAAAACTTAGCCAAGGAATTTATCCTGGGTTCACTCACTACCACTGTGAGCTACGGTCCAGTCCCAATGCCAACTAGCAATTGGATTTTCTCTTAATCTTTCAAGATTCAAGTATTCTTTTACAGTCAAGCCTCTTCAGGCTCTACAACCAAAGTATTCTTTGCAGTCAAGCCTCTCCAGGCTCTACAACCAAGTATTCTTTTACAGTCAAAGCCTCTCCAGGTTCTACAACCAAGTATTCTTTTATCAACCAAGCCTCTCCAGGCTCTAAACAGAGTTTACAGAGAAAGGAGTTTAAGCTTTTAAACTATACGAGTTTGAAGCTCAAACAAATACAATGTACAATAAAATCTGAGGTATGCTCAGGATATACAAATGTGTACAGCGAATTTTATCAGAGAGTTTTTGGGCCTGTACCAATTAAGGCCTAATCAGATTGTTAGTGATTTAGGTAGTATAAATAGGTGTGTTGCTGAATAGTTTTGAACTTTTCCCTCATTTTTCAGAATTTAGAAAATAGACTCTTCATTTTCCCTCTCTTTTTCTCTTCTTCCTTAGTTCACATGTTTTGCTTCTTCTTCTTCTTCTTCTTCTTCTTCTTCTTCCTCTTCTTGCATTTTCGGATTCTTCACTTCCTCCATGGAATGATGAGCATTGAGGATTGATTCTCAAGTGTCATGAGCATTGGATGTTGAAGTTTCTTAATTGAATTCCGAATTTCAATTTTCTCTGTGCAATTCCCTACTTCTCCTAATCTCTAGAATTCTAGGTTATTGAATCTTGAATTGAATGAATGCTTATTGAATTCGGTTTTTTATTATTAATTTGAAATTCACATTTTAGTTTGCTTGATCATAAAATGTATCTACTGTATGCTTAATTCATAGGTTAGGGATTAGGTTCTTGATACAAATTTGCTTAATCTTTGCATGAGATTCTTAAGAATTGATTGATTCTTCATTGATTAATTCAGATTTGTTACGGAATTGATATAGATCCTTGAACCTGTGAGAGATCCTAATGCAAATGAATTTATGAATCAATCTATTTTTTCTTGAATTGAATTAGGTAATTCGAATTCTGTTTAGTGATTGGAAATTGTCATGAACAAACAAAACCCCCTGAGTGTGTGTGTGTGTGAGTTGCTGTGAGATTGAAACATTCACTAACGCCAATTTGAGGATATTAGAGCACTCCCTTTAGGGCGCTTCCCGTGCGGGCTAGCGTCTAAAACAATCGTTTAAATACCAGGGCGCTCAAAAGATGGGCGGGAGCGCCCTGATAGGTAGAATAGAGGGCGCTCCAACAGCGCGCCCTTGTTCCCAGCGTGAATTTGTTTTTTTTTTTTTAATTCTGATGAAAGGAGGGCGCTCCTAGGAGCGCCCTCATTAGATTTTCTGTTTATAAATCCAGGGCGCTTAGGGGGAGCGCCCTCTTTGGCCATTTTCCAGGGCGCTCCCAGTGAGCGCCCTTGTTCCCAACGTTAATTTGTTTTTTTTTTATTTCTAACGAAAGGAGGGCGCTCCTAGGAGCGACCTCGTTGGATTTTCTGTTTATGATTCCAGAGCGCTCCACCTGAGCGCCCTCTTTGGCTACTTTCCAGGGCGCTCAACGGGAGCGCCCTTGTTCCCGGGGTGATTTTTTTAATTCTGATGAAAGGAGGGCGCTCCTGAGCGCCCTCGTATGTTTTCTGTTTGTTTTTCCAGGGCGCTCATTTGAGCGCCCTCTTTTCTAGCAAAAATTAGTGAACCATCCCGCGTTCTCACATTCCATTGTCTCTCTCTGTAAACCGTATCCCTAGCCCTTCGTCTCCCTCAAGCTCCTTCGTCTCCTTTCCTCACCGTCTCCATCCCATTGTTCCAAGACGTCTCCTTTGTCTCCTCCGTGAAGCTTCTCATTCTCCGTCAAGCTCCTCCTTCTCCCTCCATCAAGCTCCTCCTTCTCCCTCCGTCAAGCTCCTCCTCCTTTTCCGTCCGCAACTTCTCCTTGCCTCACCGTGAGCAATAGCTTCGAAGGGAGCAAGCTTTGAAGGGAGCAAGCTCTTTCCCTTCCCTCACCTTCAGTCCGGCGCGGCGCGGCGCGACGCTCCTTCCCTCACTTCGGTGAGTGCGTGGCGGCTCATTCCCTTCTCCCCACTCTCATTTCGCGGCTCACTAGGGTAAGGGAAACCCACCATACCCTTTTTTTGCTGTCTGCACCTTTATTTTTGCTTGTGCACCCTTTTTTTCTGGCCATGTTTTGTTTTGCTATCTGCACCCACTTTTTTGCTATCTGCACCCATTGTTTTGCTATCTAAACTGTGATTGGGTTAGTAAGTTTAAATAACATTGAAATTTGAATATGAAAATTAATTATGTGTGTCTTATTATTATTGAACACTTTTGGTTTTATTGTTGTTGGTTGGAGTTAAAAATGTGTTTTATAAATTTAGTAATGTTATATAAATATACATTACTCATATTGAACTATTTTGGACTGGTTGCTGTTGGTTTAGACTTAAAATTGTTTTTCCTTAAGTTGGGAATGTTAAAGAAATAGATGAAATGCTGCTCAAATTTTCATAGACTAGGAACAATAGTCATAAACTAATATGAATATTAGGCATGTAGTTAGGTCATTACATCAAAAGAATATCATATATACTTTTCGAGTTAATTATTAATGATGTTCATCTTATGTTGATAGAATATGGATCGTTCTTGGATGTTTGCAAACCGTCTAACACATGAGTATGAGGAAGGAGTGGAAATGTTTATAAAATTTGCCATTGACCATGCAACAAACCCTAGTAGAATTCTCTGCCCTTGTATGAAGTGTTTTGTTCTAAGCGAGTTAGTGAAACAGAGTTGAGGGACCATCTTTTCTGTTTTGGAATTGATCAGAGTTACACATGTTGGACATTTCATGGTGAGATTAGGAGTGAACAAAGTGGTATGGGAGAGAATAATGTCAATGTAGAACCAAGTGATGATGACGTTGGGACCGGGTGGGAGGATTGCGACCGAATTGATGAGATTCGAAAGGTGGTTGAAGATGACCTCAGAGATTGTCCCCAAATGTTTGATACCCTAGCCAGTGATGCTGAGAAGCCATTGTACAACGGGTGCACCAAGTATACAAGGTTGTCAGCTGTGTTGAAGTTGTATAATTTAAAAGCACAAATGGTTGGTCTGACAAGAGTTTCACAGAGTTACTCACCCTGTTGAAGGAGATGTTACCGGAGGACAATGTTCTACTACCTGACAGAACATATGAGGCAAAGAAGATGTTAAGTTCTATTGGGATGAGCTATGAGAAAATACATGCTTGTCCCAATGATTGCATTTTGTTCAGAAATGAGCATGCGTCATTAAGTGTGTGTCCTAAATGCAACTTGCCTCGTTATAAGAAAGAGACTACACCAACAAAGGTTGTTTGGTATTTTCCCATAATACCAAGGTTTCGAAGGATGTATCGTAGTGTCATTGATGCAAGGAACTTAACTTGGCATGCAAATGAACGAATCAAGGATGGCATGTTGAGACACCCCGCTGATTCTCCGCAATGGAGGAAGATTGATGATGAGTACCCCTCTTTTGGCGAGGAACCAAGAAATCTTCGCCTTGCTTTAATCAACAGATGGAATGAATCCGCACGGTATCCAATCTAGTAGTCATAGCACATGGCCGGTGGTATTGATAATATATAATATCTACCTCCATGGATGTGTATGAAGCGGAAATACATGATGTTATCTATGTTGATATCGGGACCCAGACAACCAGGTAATGATATAGATGTGTACTTGGCACCATTGATTGAAGACTTGAGGCTATTGTGGGATACTGGAGTAAAGGTCTATTATGGCTACAAAGAAAAATCTTTTCAGTTGAGGGCGATGCTGTTTGGAACGATAAATGATTTCCCTGCATATGGTAATTTGTCTGGCTATAGTGTAAAGGGTCAGTGTGCCTGTCCTGTTTGTGAAGAAAATACTACTTGGATGCGCTTGACTCATTGTAAGAAGAATGTATTCATGGGTCATCGTAAGTTTTTGCCTTTATCCTATCGTTATAGGGGATGGAAGAAATCATTCAATGGCAACAGCGAAGAGGGTAGGGCTCCTTCTCCATTGACTGGTGAGCAGTTGTGGGAAAAGGTGGGTAACTTGACCAACAACTTCGGTAAACCTTTTGCCGCACAACTCGTTACCGGAGGTTGGAAAAAGAAGTCCATTTTTTTTGAGTTGCCATATTGGAAGACATTGTTTGTTAGACATTTCCTTGATGTGATGCATATAGAAAAAAATGTGTGCGAGAGTGTTATTGGCACGTTACTGAATGTCAAAGGCAAAACCAAGGATGGGGTAAATGCGAGATGGGACTTGTTGGCAATGGGTATAAGGAAAGAATTGGTCCCAGACAAAAGGGGATCACGTACATATCTTCCCCCGGCGGCTTATACTCTTAGCAAGAAAGAAAAAGTAACTTTTTGCAAGTTTCTGCAGGCTGTCAAAGTTCCAGAGGGTTTTTCCTCTAACATTAGAAATCTAGTATCACTAAAAGACCAAAGATTGGTAGGTGTCAAGTCTCATGATGATCATGTTCTGATGGGTCATTTGCTTCCGGTTGCAATACGCTCCATTCTTCCAAATAAAGTGCGTATTACAATTACTAAACTGTGTCATTTCTTCAGAGCTATTTGTAGTAAGGTCATTGACCCTAGGAAGATGCTCATTTTGCAAAGACAAATAGTGGTGACACTGTGTGAGCTTGAAATGTATTTTCCTCCATCTTTTTTTGACATAATGATTCATCTCACAGTCCACCTGGTTCAGGAGACTGAATTGTGTGGGCCAGCTTATATGAGATGGATGTACCCGGTTGAGCGATACATGAAGATATTAAAAGGGTATGTTAAGAATCGCAGTCGTCCTGAGGGTTGTATGGTTGAAAGGTACATAGTTGAAGAAGCTGTTGAGTTTTGTACAGAATACCTTAGTGGTGTCAACTCCATAGGGTTTCCGATCTCTAGACACAACAAAAGCTTACAATTAGAGGGTTTGGGGCAAGCGAAGTCGTAAGCATTCAATGAGAGGAATGGGTTCAAGCACACCTTTATGTCTTGCATAATGATGATGAGGTAGAGCCGTATGTTGAAATTCACAAGGAAATACTTCGGCACTCTAATCCTAATAGAGGAGACAATTGGATCACAAGAGAACACAATCGAAGCTTCATCACATGGTTTAAGTCTAGGATTTTTCATGACATGAACTACAATAATTCTTCAGTCTCAACTAGGCTTAAATCTTTAGCATATGGTCCGAGTTTTAATGTGATATCTTACAAGGCTTACATGATTAATGGCCACACTTTCTACACAAAGAACCATGATGATAGAACAACGGTTCAAATAGTGGTGTCACTTTAATTGCCCAAGCATTGCATATGTCAAGTGCAAAAGATAGAAATCCAATTTATGCAAATATGTCCTATTTTGGGGTCATTGATCGCATATGGGAATTGGATTATACTAACTTCCGGTTGCCTGTCTTCGGTTGTAAGTGGATCGACAATAATAGTGGTGTTCAGGTTGACAATCTTAGCTTCATGAAAGTTAATTTTAGCAAGCAGGGTTACAAAAGATGAACCATTCATCCTAGCTTCCCAGGCTCAGCAAATTTTTTATGTTAGTGATCCCGTAGACAAAAATTGCTCCATAGTGATGTTAAGTAACAAATTCAATAACTCCCCAAATGTGGATGATGACCACCTGGAGGATGTTGAAGATGATCCTTTTGTTACGACAACACACATATTACAAGGTGACTCCACAACAGATGATGTTTGTTACACTAGACCAGACCACGATGAGGGTATTTGGATCAACCCATCAATTCGTATTAGAGATCGACCCACAAGTTTCATACCAACCAGAAAAAGAAAGAGAATGAGTTAGTTAATGTATGCATGTTTATACTTATAAAAATTGCATTTTTATTCAGAAAGATTTTGAATCTCTTATATTTTTTGTAATTAATCTCTTATATTTTTTTATGCAGCTGTCATGTCAGCGCGGACCAGGATAATGCTCAAACCCTGGATAGAGAGCACCGACGTGGGATTACAACAATGGCTCAAGTAGTTAAAGAAAGAAACAAAGGAAATATAATCAAGGTAGGCACTTAATTGGCACCATTGCTATAATTTATGCTTATTAAGTTGAATTATGTAATTATAAACTTAGTCCCGTTAGTTAGGTAGAGTGGAATAACAAGCGCCAACCTATTGGACCCGATGCCACGACACTATCTAGTTACATTGGTGCCATTGCTCGTGAATGGGTACCAATTACAATAAGGGAATGGAGGGACTATGAATGCAAAGGATACAAGGAAATGATTTGGGAGGACATTAAGGTATGTACTATTTCCCCTTAATTTATTAATAAGAATTGGAGGACATAAAGGCACATGACTAACTCATTATCTTATTTGTTTTGTTTTATATGTAGTCCACATTTAATGTTGAAGAATGTCATAAAAAATATGTTCTTATGTTGGCTGGTAAAAGACATAGATCTTTTAGGTCCACATTATCCACTGATTTTATGCATGACGAAGATGCAATGTCATCCCACATCCTCCTAAGAGGTATGGGGAGATAATATCACAGGAGCAATGGGATTATTTTGTTGCCATACGGTCACAAGAACATTTTAAGGTACTATATGCATTAATACATTATTTTTTTAAACATTGTCAAGTTAACCAACATTTTTACACGTCAAAGAGGTCTTCAATATATTTACCATGTGTTATTCCAGGAAAAAAATGAAAAAAACAAGGCCAGAGCTTCTAATCCTCAATACCCGTATAGAGGTTCACGTAAGGGTTATGCCAGACTTGAGCAAGAACTGGTAATTATTGTCGTTAACATTTTATCCCAATGTAGTCTTTTTTAGTATTGATTGTGTCTCAATAATACTTTCAGATACAACAAGCGGGGGATGGAACCTCGGAAGTTTCAAGACATATGTTATGGAGAACCGCTAGGATTAACAAAAAAAAAATGCGAACAATGAAGAAGTCGAACAGGTCTTCACACAATGTGTAAGTATATACTTCCTATCATTGTGTGTTAAATTTCATGTATTTCTTGATCGTGGAGTTTATATTTTTGCCCTTATCTTATTAGGAGGAAATATTGTCTCAACCTGATGAGAGTGGTCCCTCTGATGATAGACAAGTTCTTGACCAAGTTTTGAAGAAGGATGTCTATAGGGGACGTGTTCGGGGTGTGGGCTTTGGTGTATATCCCGGACAATATTATAATGCTCCTAAACCCCAACCAAATATAGTCCCTGAAAATTTTCAAGACGTTCTTGCGGAATTGAGAGAAATGAGAGCCGGATACATGAACATGCAACAACAACTTGATGAAACAAGAAGAGAGCTTCACGAAGTTAGGACAGAACGGAGTTATAGAGATTCTACCTCTTCTACTAGACCTGGCTTGCCTGAGGTATTTCTTACTTCTTAATAGTTATGTTTTTTTTTGGCACTAATTATCCATAAACTTAATTCCTTGTGTTAATTATATAGGGTGTATTTCAATGTATACTGTACTTGGGAGACTCGGTGTTACGAGTAGTGGGTAAGGGACAAGCATGGAATCTCCCAGGGCAGGATTTACACAATTCCCCACTTCCAGCCAACTCAATTAAGGTGATGGTTCAAATTGCTATTGAACCCCATGCGGCGCTTCCATTCCCTGACGCCTACGGGGAACTGAACACTATTACTGAGGCATTAGGGTGTTTCATCGCATGGCCATCTTCACATGTTGGATTGGATGCATTGGTATATCTGTATTTTATTTGTGTCAAAAGTGCATTTTATTATTTCAGCTACAAATATTAATATGTACAAATTGTGGAATTTGTAGACTACACAATCTTCTGTTGCGGGGCCGCATGTGGAGACTCGTTATTCACCACACTCAACTACGCGGAAGACTCCTGTTCGTGAATGCCCGCCAGAGGTGGTGACTTCAAAGCCTGCTGCATCTACCACAACATCGTTGCAAATATTGAAGAGGTACTACTCTGAAAAGATGCAAGAAGATGGTGTTGTGATTAATTGCACCATAGGTGCAGGCATTGTTAGTACTGATATTATGATTGGATGGATCGATCCCGATTGTCTTCATTCGGTTTTGTACTGTGAGTGGTTGGATGCCACCGTTGATTGATGTCTATTGCAGGTAATTTCAATCCAAAGCATCTCATAGTTTGTTTATTTCGTTTTTGTTTTGCTTGCTTTGACATTATGTACATTTTTTCGTATAGTTATTTATATCATTCAGCCTTAGCTCCATCTTCCAACACGGATCGATATGTTTTCATATCTCCACAAACCACCACAGCATTCAATGCGAACACCAAGCAACATAAGTTGGTTGGAAGGGTGTTGTACAATAGATGCGGGCAAGACAAATTGTTCCTGCTTCCATACAATCATGCCAGGTATGTGTAGTATATGTTTATGTCTCAATATTCTTGTTTTATAAAACCATTTATTTGACATAATTTACATTGTGGTTGTAGCCGACATTGGGTTCTTATTGCATTGAGTCTCACTGGTTTTGGCAAGGTTTACTTTTTGGACTCTTTACGTAATCCCCCCCAGAACACTATGATCCCATCAAGGATATGATTAAAAAGTAAGTATTCCTTGGTTTAATATCACATTAACATAGTTAAGAGCTCTTATACAATGTACTTGTTATATTGCTTTAGATCTTTACAAAAGTATAGAAAGTTGAGTGGATTCCAGGAATCACAGAATAGTATTCTACCAGATCCCACATGGTACCGCATTAAGGTAATATTGATCTATTCTGGACAATTTGTTTCGTCATTATTAAGCGCGTAAGCATCACTTATTTTTAAATTAATTATACTTGTAGTGTCCTACCCAAACAAACAATGACGATTGTGGGCTCTTCGTAATGCGTTATATGAAGGAGATCATTGATCAAAACCAACTCATAATACCTAGAGAGGTAATTATGACTTGTGATAGCAAAGTACTTTTTTCAACTCTCATACACTAGTTTATATACTGAAATCAATTTTTTCCTTTTACAGTACTTTGCTAAGTTCCGATGCTCAACCTACACAACGGAGCAACTTGATGAGGTTCGGGAAGAATGGGCAAACCATGTAGTTACCACTTATTTGTAATTGATTTGTACATTATGAGGGTAAGTAAACATGTACATTATGAGATGCATGTATATTTACCAACTGAGTAGATTATTGTGAGATGTCATGTTTGAATTCTATATAGCTGTATAGGTACTTCATACTTTCACTACATTGTATAGCTTGCATAGGAAACCATTCATATTATGTCAAGTTTGAATTCTTATTTCAAGTAGATATGTGTGTTGTTCATAAAATGACTAAGTGTTTGAATTTTAAGGAATTAATATACATGTTTTTGGATTAAGCCATTGGGATCAGACTTAAATAAATATGCAGGTTAAAGTGGATTAAAAAAATAAAAAAAAAATAAAAAAAATAATAATAAAAGGAGGGCGCTCCAACGAGCGCCCTTGTTTTTAAACAAAAATTTTAAAAAAAATAAAAAAGAAAGGAGGGGCGCTCCTAGGAGCGCCCTTGTTTTAACAAAAATTAAAAAAATAATAATAATAAAAGGAGGGCGCTCAGGGCGCTTCCTCGGAGCGCCCTCCATAAGCATGTCTTGTTCTTAAGGAGGGCGCTCCAGTGTGCGCCCTTAAAGACTGCATGGGAGCGCCCTCTTTTTGCTTCTGTCAGGGCGCTCCAGTGAGCGTCCTCGTTTATTGACCAAACAAGAGCAGATTTTATTAGTGCGCATGGGAGCGCCCTCTAAAGCCTTTTTTGGCATAGTGATTGATTTTGTAATTGGATTCCTTGGGATTCCTTGAGAGAGACGACTTTGGGTTAACCAACCCTTACTGCACTTTAATTCCTTTTATTTGATTGAGTACGACCTCGATCATTCACAAAACATGTTTTCTTCATAACAAAATATTGGTGAGACCAATTCTCAAAAGGACTCCCTATGAATTGTGGAAAGGAAGGAAGCTCAACATATCATATTTCCATATCTTTGGATGTGAGTGTTTTATACTTAACACGAAAGATGATATTGGAAAATTTGATGCTCAGTCTGACAAATGATTTTTCATTGGATATTCTGAAACTTTGAAGGCATACAGAGTTTATAACACTAGAACCTTAGCCGTTGAAGAATCAATTCATGTAAGATTCAATGACAAGAAAAATATCGATCTTAAAGATGATTTTGTAGGTATGGATCTGAACAAAAAGTCTAATCAGACTAAAGCTAAAGAACCATTTGAACGTCTATCTGAAGAATGATTTGAAACCCAACCACTTCTGACAACTAATGTTAAGTCTCAGACTGAAGGCACATCTTCAATTAGAAATAGTTGGAGATACGGGTCTCATCATCCTAAGGAACAAATCTTGGGTGACGTTTAAGAAGGAGTGAAAATAAGATCAAGACTTAGAGAAGTCAACAATTTTGCATTATTGTCTGAAATTGAACCTAAGAATATTGATGAAGTTCTGCATGATGAAGGGTGGATCATAGCCATGCAAGAGGAACTGAATCAGTTCACTAGGAATAATGTCTGGACTCTAGTTCCTAAACCCCATGGGATAACTATTATTGGAACCAAATGGGTGTTTAGAAATAAGTTGGATGAAGTTGGCAAGGTTGTAAGAAAACAAGCCAGACTGGTTGCACAAGGCTACAATCAGCAAGAAGGTATTGATTTCAATGAAACCTTTGCTCCGGTTGCTAGGCTTGAAGCCTTTAGGATTTTGCTCCCTTATGCAGCAATTATTGACATCAAACTATATCAAATGAATGTTAAAAGCGCATTCCTAAATGGAATCATTGAGGAAAAAATATTTGTTAGGCAACCCCTTGGTTTTGAAGATGTAACTTATCCAAATCATGTTTTAAATTGAAAAAGGTTCTCAATGGTATGAAACAAGCTCCAAGAGCTTGGTATGTGATGAGTTTCTGGCAAGCGAACCAAAAATCCAGTAGTATAATAGTAAGAAAGATATCGTATCCACAGGGAATGGTCAATTCGCGTATAGTTGTGATCTATTTATCAAGACAAAACAACGGATTTATGAGAATATTGTTGCGTAAATTGTAAATAGTAAATAAATAATCAATTAAATTAGAAAGGAAGAGTTAGAGACACTTTACTTGGATTAGGATTGAACTTCATATCATCACACCCTTTGTGCATGTAAAAACTATATATTATTTAGGTTTACTCTATAATACTGTAAATAAACTATATTGCTTATGACCCCGAGTTACCAGGCGCCATTCACACTCAAAGATAATCCATGCGGACTCTCCCAAGCGACAGACTTACCCTCGACTTATTTTGTTTTCTTTATTCCGTTTGTAAAAGAACTAATTGATAAACGAGGCCTAATCCTGTAGACGCACCTTCATTAGAGTACTCACACTACCCATCACTCATCAGGATACATCCATGTGTCGCTCCTGGATTGACAATCAACTAATCCTTTGCTATCGATACTAAGGCCTAATCCTGTAAACGCCCTTCGCTAGAGTACTGTCACTACCCATCGCTCATTAGTAACTCTCGTGTGTCGGTCACAGAGTACCGAGTCCTCTTATTCAATCAGAGTTTGGGTTTCCTATGTCTAGGCTCCCCCATCCTCAATCCTAGTTGAAACTAACCTATAACTCCGGCGCAAGCGCGAAAGTCAGGGATTAAGCACATAATAAGATTACCAATATTATAGACAGAGAGCTCAGGAAATAATAATATAGAGTTTACATACACTTGGGGATAGAATCAATTACATTCAATCCTAATGGAGAGTTAACTACACAGGGTAGCCATACAAACCGCTGAAGATGCTGTCACCATCTTCAATCCTCGTGAAGCGCTCCTCCTCTCGTATTGTAAAATTAGCTTTGGTGCATTATCACTGAAATAAGACTGAATTACAATAATCGTGCACACTGTGATATGGTGCAATGAGGTCCTATTTATAGGCTAAGGAAAGACAAAGAAAATTGGGGATAAATCTATCTAAGAACGACAACAAGGCAAGAATCTTCGTAACTTGCGCTTCACCCTGCGCTACAACGCAAGATCCAGAGAGCTGCGCTTCACCCTGCGCTACAGCGCAGGTTGAAGCGCAGAATGCGTCCTGCAGCTTCAAACTTTCTCTTTTTAACTTGATCTCTCCCCGAGACTGGTTTTGGTTGATTTGTCTTTCCTTGTTTCCCTTTTCTTGATGAAATCCTTGCATTTATTGAGCATCTTTGATTTATTTGGGAAGGTTGTCTGCAGAATCCTTGTTTGTCTTGCAGATATCTCTCTCATTTAATGCTATCTTTCCTTCAAATCAAATCCTTGCAATATTCTGCAAAAGTCAGTAATATTTCTATCAAAATAGCATCAAATTCAAATCTAAGATTAATAAATATAATTTATCTAATATTTAATAAAAAGGGATTAAACCGGGGCAAAAATACCATTTTATCCTTGATAAGTGAACTAAAAAGTGCTCTAATTTATCATATGATTTTCACTTATCAAAATACCCCCAACTCAACTTCTTGCTTGTCCTCAAGCAAGAGACCTCTTTGCAATCAAAACATCAATTCTATTCCCTGTGTAATAAAAAACAATTCAAAAACAAATTCAAGGAATTCTTCCTCATCTCCTTTTTAAGCACCAGTCACTTTTCAAACATAAGAAAAAATCAGGATTAAGAGATGTTACCAATCCTCAATCAGAATAGAACACAAACATCAGTCAAACTTCTCAAAAATAGCAATTAAAGCAATAAGTGATAAACCAAGGAAATCTCTCATTCTCACGGGTAAGTGTTTCCCTTAATCTTTTTCACCACCGTTGAACAACTAGAATTGATAGTCGTTTCCAACATCTGAACCTGCAAGTAGTTAATATGGATCAAAAGGTCTTTTCTTTGGTTGTAATGAGGTTGGGCTATCAAGAAAACATGGTTTTTCTGGATATGCAATGAACACTTTGAATAGAGAGCATCTTGTGGTTGTGCTTTGGAACTTCTCTCAATTCACCAAGTTATTCTTGAACTGTTACCCTTTTTCAGCTGACCTCTTTGTTTGAAGAAGTACTCCCCCAACTTATTCAGTTTCAACACTTGTGCAGAATTTTATTTTTTGAAATAACATAGAGAATTTATTTATGAGGGAGTACTCTTCTTTTTGATTTCTTGTGCCTGCTCTTTGAAAATTCTTTGATCCTTCAATCCACCAACCTTTTGTCCCATCTTGTTGTGTTGCACCTTGCTCTCTATCCCAAGTGTGAAGGGACATGGTATGATCATTAATCATGGCTGGGGTGCATCAAAAGAAATATTAAGGCTCAAATGGGCAGTCAAAAATTGGAATAATGTAATCAAGGTTGGCTATTAGGCACTGAGCAAAATATTATAATCACAAAACATGCCTTTGTCACTTCCATACCTTCCACTAGCAAGACAAAATTCAGAAACTCAAGCAATAATAGTTGACAAGCAGAGGTGAAAAACTCTCAATTTCAGTGTTTGGGCTCTCATCTCACCGGTTATTGGCTAAAATTTCCTTGATAAAGCACTTAATGGTTTTAATTAACTATCCTGATAGGTTCTCTTGAGAAGTATCCTAAACTTAACTGATTATGGAATTAATCACAAAACCCTATCATCTTTCCTAGTCTGGTTAGTTAAACTACTTAATTACAGAGAATTTGAAAAAGTTGCCTTAAATCCTAATTCCTAATGTCCTAAAAATTTTTAAAATTCTAAATTTTTTTTAAAAAAAATGAAATACAAAATAAAAATCCTAATTAATAAAAAAATTCTATAAAATAATAGAAAATAAAAGAAAAACTAAAAGAAAGAAAACACCAGTATCAATCTTCATCCTCTGTATCCTGTAAGTCCTTGTCCTGCTGCTGCTCTACCTCCCCCCGGATGAATAGGCCTGTCCCCAGGCCACTGCAAGAATATCCGGAACTCTTCAAGCAACATGCTTGGGTATGGGCCTAGTACTCCTGATTGGTTTGAGGTCAATTGGTATTTATACTTTGCAGCAGTCTGTGCAATTCAGGAAGAACATGGAAGCCTATCATTAACCAATTTGCATGCATAATTCAAAGAATTAATATTTTCACAACAAAAGTTCAATGCACTTGGTAATGACTTCCTAAAAACAAATCATACTCATTTGTTTTGCAAGCCTTCAATCAATCCATGGAAAGTGAAAGTTCAAGATTTTTGAAAGAAACAGAGCATAACACTTTCAAATTTAATAACTCACAAAACAAAGAGCATTTCAATTTAGCAAATTGTTCTTCATGTTCCACACAGCCAAAACCACATTCAAGATAGCAATAATCAATGATATTCACAATCCTAAGGTTGCTACCCTAAAGTGTAAATCATAAAAATAGAGTAAATGAAGATTTCAATTGGTAAAAATTAAAGAAAACATAACTGAAAGTTTCAAAATTGATGGAAGTTTGTGAGTGGAAAGAGTGAAAAGAATAGCTTAGGATGTAGAGAAACAGTACATGAGAAAATAGAAGATTTTTAAAATTTCGTATCCTGCGCTTCACCCTGCGCTACAGCGCAAGTGAACCACAGAATACAGTGACTAAAATTGCATTTCTGCGCTTTACCTGCGCTACAACGCAGGTTGAAGCGCAGAAAACAGAATGTAATTTTGCAATTTTCAGTCACGTTTTCTGCTACTTCCTATTATTTAAAAATCCACAAACTTATTCCAATCAATTTTGAAAATTTCCTGAATAGAAAAATCCTAATTAACAAACAAGAAAACAAAACAAAATTGAAATTAATTAAAAACTTTAAAAATCTTTGGGTTGCCTCCCAGAAAGCGCTTGTTTAATGTCTGATAGCTCGACGCCTGTTTTCTCAAGGTGGCTGAAACTGAAATATTTTGGTGAGCTTGTGTGTTTCACCCTTCCTTTCTTTGGCCCATATACCTCCCCATAATCTTGCTTTGGAACAACCTGACCAATTCTTCAATATGGCTCTATGCTCTGAATTTGATGACAGCTTCCCATCAGTAGGATTCATCATTTCAGGAGTTTGTTGTAATTTGGGGACTCCTCTATCAATATGAAACACAATACTTTCATCTTTTGAGTTTAGTTCATATTTTCCCCGAACAACATCAACAATCATCTTGACAACTTTCATGAAGGGTCTTCCTAAAATTAGGGGGACATCAGTATCTTCCTCTTCTGTCTCTGCAACGTAGAAGTCCACAACATATGCAAACTTGTCCACCTTGATTTGTATCTCCTCTATTATCCCATAAGGGCGTTAGGTGGATTTATTTGCAAGAAGTAGCTTTGCCTTTGCAGGCTTTACCTTCACATTACCCAGCTTGTTAAAATACGATAGCGGCATCAAATTGATGCTCGCTCCAAGATCCAATAAAGCATGAGTAGGTGGTAAATTACTAACAAAGATAGGTATAGTAAACTTACCTGGGTCAAGTGACTTACTTGTGGTGTAGACCTCTTCTTTATGATCTTCTTCTTCCTCTTGTACTGCCTCTTCTTCATCTTTATGAACAATTCCTTTGAGTAGTTCTTCCTGTGGAAGTTGTTCTTTAGAGATGATTGCACTACATCCTGCTTCTAGTTCTACACTCTCTTCTAGGAATTTCCTCTTCTTGGTCTGCACTTCTTTCATGAGTTTGGCATATGTGGGCATTAGTTCCATGGCTTCCAGTAGAGGGATATTGATCTGTAGTTTCTTCATGACATCCAGAAAGCTGAAAAATTCCCTGTCACGACTCTTTCTGGTGGGAATCTTAAGGTAAGGTAGCTCTCGGTGATGAGGCTCTAGTGAAGGTTATTTTTCTCTTGTCTTTGATTCAATCTTGTATTCTGATTCATCTTTCTCTTTACTTTCTTTATCAGCTACAATCTCTTGTTCCTTCCTTTCTAAGACTTCTTTTTCCGCTACCAAGTTATCACCAATACCTTTTCCTATTTCTTTGCCGCTTCTAGTGGATATTGAGTTGCAAAACTCGTGCTGTGCAGAAAATTGCTTCCTTACTTGCTCCACTTGAGTTGCCAGGTTTTTAAATGTTGTCTCCATGGTTCTTTGACTGACATTCTTATCTTGTATGAGTCCATCGAGCTTCTCCTCAATTCTTGAACTTATGTCATGCATTGTGGCCCCTCTATCTTGGCTTCTTCCAGAATTGTTGGAGAAATTATCTTGCCTTTCCTGGTCTCCCTCATAGTTGACCTGTTCTTCTTGAATATCCTCATAGGAGTAGTGACCATTGGGGTGGTCGCCTCCACAAAAGTCACAAATCAACTGTTGGGCTTGACAAAGTTGAGATTGCACTGCTTGCAGTTGTTGAGGAAGTGCTTTCAATTGCTCTGTGAGTGCCTCTAGTTGTCGTTTAATGAGCTTGTTCTCGGCTAAAAGAGCATCACTTTGATTGAGTTCTAGCTCCCATTTCTTTGATGATTGAGCAGGCTATCTTTTACTTTGAGCTTGTTGATCGTTTTGTGCAAAACTATTAATGATAGCTATTGCTCGATCAACATCTACAGATAAGATAGTACCTCCCGCTGCAGCATTTATGAATGACTTTGAATCTGACCGGAGTCCCTTGCAGAATATGTTAAGTTGGGCTATGTTGTCATAGCCATGATTGGGACATTTGCGCAGCAAAGACTTGTATCTCTCCCATGCTTCACATAGTGGCTCATCTATCCCTTGTCTGAATGTAGAAATATCTGTTTTGGCTTGAATATGCTTCTCTGGTGGGAAGAATCTTGTTAAAAATTTTCCTCAACCACACCCCAACTGGTTAGACTTTGATTTGGGTATGATTGCAGCCATTCCTTAGCCTTATCTATTAAAGAAAAAGAAAACAATCGTAAGTAGACTGATTCTAAATCTCATTCTTCAAATCCCATAGTACCAATCAATTCATAAAAGGTAGAAAGATGTGTATGTTGATCTTCATGATCCAATCTTGTGAATTGATGGGTACTGATGAGATTTAAATGTGCAAGCTTTATTCTTAAGGGCTTCGATGTAGCTGAGATAGCTATGCTTGAGTAATGTCGAGGTCCTTGGTGTTTGACATAATCTCATAAGACTCTTTTTTGAGGGATTGGGTGTTGATCTTCAACCATCTATTTGTTTTCTAATTGATTTCTCCCTTGTCTCTTTCTTCTATTTCTGCTCTTGGTTTTTCTAGATGTCCTCTCTATTCCTGGGTCAAATGGCAATTGATTTTGAGACACCTGTCCTTGCAAGAGCAAAAATCAAGAACTTACACAAGGGTGAGAAAAACAAAATAATAAAATAAAATTTTCCTAAAAATCCTAAAAATATACATAAAAATAAAATAAAATAAAATAAATAAAAAAAATATATATATTGTCTTGGGGTGGTTGGACAGAGAGTGTTGAAATTGTTTCCTTGAGCTCTGCCCCTTTTTCTGTTACCTGTTTTCTCAAGAGAAATAATCAAGATGCTCAAACAAAGAGAAAAACAAAATAACAAAAATAATAATTTTTTTAAAAAATTAATAATAATAATATTTTTTTTTAAAAAAAGAAAATAATTAAAAATAAAATATTTTTGTTTTCTTCTCGACTCCTCCCTCGTCTCCTTCTCTTGTTTTTACTTATGTTCTTCCTTGATGTCCTTTCTATTTCTGGATCAAATTGTAGTTGATTTGGAGACATGATGAGTACATCAAAGCAGTCAAAAGATTATGAGGAATCATGACAGGGGCGCAAACAAGAAAGGCAAAGGAGGTTGAAGAAGGAGGAAGCATTGATGAAGCTACAGTTGCATTTAATGCAACTACCAGTTAAAGAACCTTCATTAGCATGAGATGGGGCCATGGTGGGCGGCCAATTCAACCACCAATTTGCTGATTTATGATGTTTTATTTACTTTCAATAAGATGCTAGTGGTTACACAAAAGGAGATTAATTTTCTGGTGGTTACAAGACAAGGTGATAAATGCATTAAAACCATGTCTACTAGCCGTTAGAAAGTGTGTGTTTCTGGTACATGAACCTAGACTTATTTCAAGCCACATGGAGACCTTCCACCTAGCAAAATGGGGCGGCCAACATGTGATTAAATGGCTGAGTAATGTGCCATAAAGTGGGGCGGCCAACATATGCATAATTGGGTGAGTTAAGTGTCATCAAGCATGGGCCAACAAATGAGTAAATTGGCTGAGTTATATGCCATTACTTGGGCGGCCAACACATGCATCACATGGCTAAAATAAGGAGTTTAAGAATGTTGTAAATGGCTGGTTCAATTGCCATCAAAGTGGCGGCCACATTCATGAAATGGAGGTTACACAATGAAGGCATTCTTGATGGATTGTGGCTGTTTTGGGAGGCCACTTCAATGGCGGATTTAATGAGCATTTTAATCCATGTTAAGAGGTTATATTTCATGTTTTATTGCAGCCACATGTGCCAAGGAAATCTGTTTGAAGTTGCGGCCATATAGCTACCTAGAATTGCACTTTTACTAGTTAAATTAGTTTCTTAATTAAATAAAATTGTGGATGTTTAATTAGGGTTGCATGGGAAGTGTGTAAGGGGGTATTTTTAGGAGTGTTTGGGGCGTGAATATGCTGTTGAATGCATGCCCTAATTTACCTTGTAATATCTTATAAATACATGCTTTATGCATGCATACAATTTTTAGAAATTTAATACAAAGAAATATTTCATACTTGGAGAGTGTTTCTCTTAGTTTCTTGCTAGTCAAGAGTTGAGAATTTATCAAAGGATCCTTCCTTTGTGTGTATGTTCTCAGGGACTTATCTTTCAAGTCTTTGAAAGTGTGACGTCCTTTCCTTATCTCTTCTTCTTTCTTCTACGTTTTACTATTTTATGTTCAGAACCAGTATTTTTCCTATACGTATTACTTGGTTTATGAGTGATTTATTTATCAAGTTATTCAAAAGGGTGAATATTGTTTTTGGCAAGGTTACTACTTTGGTTTTCATTTTATAAAAGAAAAAGAAATTATCAAAAAGAAAAGAAAAGAAAAAAAAAAGATACGTACGTGATAAAAGAAAAGATAATAGAAATATATCGACTCTTTGTAGAAAAAAGTGCTTGTCAAGAGAAGTGTTCTTTTATTCAGAATTTTCTAAGGTCCATTCTAAATTGAACCTCAAGGTTCACATCAGGACACCTAGCCTCTCAAAAGAATAAACAAGAAAACTTGAAAAAGGGTAAGTGTGGAAGAGAATTTTAATAATAATAGAGAAACTATAAATTTCCTAAATAATAAAAATTTCCTAAAATAATAAGAATAATAAATAAAAGAAATCCTAAGATAGATATCCCTGATAATTGGACCTCCAAGGTTTACATGAATTGGAAACCGTTCCCCGGCAACGGCGCCAAAAATACTTGATGGGTTTCTGGCAAGCAAACAAAAAATCCAGTAGTATAATAGTAAGAAAGATATCGTATCCATAGGGAACGGTCAATTCGCGTATAGTTGTGATCTATTTATCAAGAGAAAACAACGGATTTATGAGAATATTGTTGTGTAAATTGTAAATAGTAAATAAATAATCAATTAAATTAGAAGGGAAGAGTTAGATACACTTTACTTGGATTAGGATTGAACTTCATATCATCACACCCTTTGTGCATGTAAAAACTATCTATTATTTTAGGTTTACTCTATAATACTGTAGACAAACTATATTGCTTATGACCCCGAGTTACCAGGCGCCACTCACACTCAAAGATAATCCATGCGGACTCTCCCAAGCGACAGACTACCCATCGCTCATTAGTAAAGCTCATGTGTCGGTCACAGAGTACCGAGTCCTCTTATTCAATCAGAGTTTGGGTTTCCTATGTCTAGGCTCCCCCATCCTCAATCCTAGTTGAAACTAGCCTATAACTCCGGCGCAAGCGCAGAAGTCAGGGATTAAGCACGTAATAAGATTACCAATATTATAGACAGAGAGCTCAAGAAATAATAATATAGAGTTTACATACACTTGGGGACAGAATCAATTACATTCAATCCTAATGGAGAGTTAACTACACAGGGTAGCCATACAAACCACTGAAGATGCTGTTACCATCTTCAATCCCCGTGAAACGCTGCTCCTCTCCTATTCTAAAATTAGATTTGGTGCATTATCACTGAAATAAGACTGAATTAGAATAATCGTGCACACCTTGATCTGGTGCAATGAGGTCCTATTTATAGGCTAAGGAAAGACAAAGAAAATTGGGGAGAAATCTATCTAAAAACGGAAACAGGGCAAGAATCTTCGTAACTTGCGCTTCACCCTGCGCTACAGCGCAGGTTGCAGCGCAAGATCCAGAGAGCTGCGCTTCACTCTGCGCTACAGCGCAGGTTGAAGCGCAGAATGCGTCCTGCAGCTTCAAACTTTCTCTTTTTAACTTGATCTATCCCTAAGAGTAGCTTTGGTTGATTTGTCTTTCCTTGTTTCGTTTTTCTTGATGAAATCCTTGCATTTATTGAGCATCTTTGATTTATTTGGGAAGGTTGTCTGCAGAATCCTTGTTTGATTGGTAGTGATCTCCTCATTGATTGCCTCAAATTTTCTTCAAATCTTTATTAAATTTCTTCAATCAAACTCAAATCTTGCAGATATCTCCCTCATTTAATGCTATCTTTCCTTCAAATCAACTCCTTGCAATATTCTGCAAAAATCAACAATATTTCTATCAAAATAGCATCAAATTCAAATCCAAGATTAATAAATACAATTTATCTAATATTTAATAAAAAGGGATTAAACTGGGGCAAAAATACCATTTTATCCTTGATAAGTGAACTAAAAAGTGCTCTAATTTATCATACGATTTTCATTTATCAGTATGACATATTGAGCAGCTTTCTTATCAAAAATGGTTTTGAAAGAGGAAAAGTTTATACAACCCTCTTTAGAAAATCTGCAAACAAAGACTTTATCCTAGTCCAGATATATGTTGATGACATAATATTTGGTTCAACAAAATTCGTCTTTATGCAAAGACTTTTCTAAAATTATGCAATCTGAGTTTGAAATGAGCATGATAAGAGAATTAAAATTCTTCCTAGGACTTCAGATTAAGCAAAAAATCTGATTGTATATGGATACATCAAGAAAAATATACAAAATAAATGCTTAAGAAATTCAACAGGAAAGATTGCAAGCCTATGTCAACTTCAATGCATCCTTATGCAATATTAAGTAAAGATGAAGGAGAAGAACTTGTTGGTCAAAAAATGTATACATGAATGATTTGTTCATTACTATATCTTACAACAAGTAGACCTAACATTATGTTCAATGTTTGTTTGTGTGCAAGATTTCAGTCTGATCCAAGAATTACTCATTACAAAGCTGTAAAGAGAACCTTTAGATATCTGAATGGTACTACTAATCTTGTTCTTTGCTATAAGAAAAGTAGGATTGCAGGTTAGTTGGTTACTGTGATGCTGACTTTGCTGGAGATAGAATTGAAAGGAAAAGCACCAATGGTGGATGTCACTTCATTGGAAGTAACATAACCAGCTGGTCAATCTGAGTATATTGCTGCTGCAAGTTGTTGTTCACAGCTGCTATGGGTAAAATATTAGTTAGAAGATTTCAATATTTTTGAACCCTGTATTCCTGTGATGTGTGATAATACTGGTGCAATAAACTTGTCTAAGAATCCCATTCAGAATTCTAGAGCAAAGCATATAGAAATCAAACATCATTTCATTAGAGACTATGTTAGGAAAGGAGTTTTTGATATTAAGTTCATTGACACAAAGCATCAATGAGCGGACATATTCACACAACCCTTAACTGAAGATGGGTTTAAGTTCATCAGAAGTCATCTGAACGTTCATGCATTGTCTGGAAAATGATTGTATAAAAACTTGACTGTCTGAACTCACTAAATTGTCTGAACTTGCATGTCTAAAGTGATATATCTGTCTGAATGTGTGCGTATGAATCCTTAATGATAGTCTGGAAGCTTATTTAAAAGTGACATGGCTATCTGAGACGGTTGACATTCACATTTTCCAAAAAGTGGAACTTTGATCTTCGGACAGTTTTCAAGATCTGTTCAAACCCTAAGGATGACTAGTAAGTCTTCTTGCCGCCTATATAAGGAGTAGTGACGTAAGCTAGGATACTGGATTTTCACTTCTACTTTATGGGAAAACTAAACCCTTCTCCCACACGTTATGTTCTCTCCTTTCTCTCTCTACGAAGGCAATCAAGAAGAGTGTTGATGGAAGACTACCTCCTCGGGAACAAAGATATATTTCCTGTATCTGTGTTCAAAGCTGCAAGCTGGGATAATACCTTTGAGAAGGACCCTGGAGATTTCCCAGAACTTGGAGTTTATACGTTCCAAATGAACACTGTAGCATCCCAAAATTTAGAAATATAATTTAAATACGATGACGTTAGCGGTAAAAATAGAAGTTACATAATAATAATAGTAAATATTAATATAACTGTATTTATGAGATAATAATAATATAATATTATAAATATTAGGAGAGACATCAGATTAGTAGGATCTTAATCAGATATGTTTATATTGAATATAATAATATTATTATTAGGAGATAAGTCATAAGATTGCAATTAACATTAATTGTTATAAATATAGTAATTGTTATATTAATAAAATAATATAAGAATTAATAATGATAATCTTATGAGAGAGATATGGTTAGTGTTTTAAATTAGGATAAGGTTTTAAAATAGGAATACTGAGAGATCACAAGGATTAAGGGTAAGAATCAATACAAATTTAGGATAAGATTTAATTATAAGAATTGAATTTAAATTTGAATATAGACGGATAAGGACTCTATAATATCCTAATAATTCCTAATGAATAAATAAAATAAAATAAGACTTATGAAGAAAATAATAATAATATCATTATATTATTATGTTTCAAAAAAAGATATTATTTAATTAAAAAGGGTAAAGGGCGGGTAGGAGTAGGCCCAACCCAGTTAGATATTTAAATAGGGGGAGGGTTATCTACTTCACCCTATTGGCTTTCAAACGTGAGATAACCAAACCCTAGGAGGAGAGAAGCAACTTCACAAGGGGAAGGTGTAGCAGAATAGATCACCAAGGGAGTGGAGCGCTACTATTTGTTTTCTAATCGTTAACTCTAAGGTACGGTGGGGGAGAGAGTGCTGCTTGTATGTGTATATAGGGGTGAATGGGTAGTGAGAATAACCTCTAAAGTTTAATAATTGAAATCAATATACGAATATGTGTTGTTTTGAGATGAAAATCTATGATTTGATGCTTATGTGTGTTAATCTTGATGAATATTGATAGAATTGAATGAGAGTAATGAGAATAGTTAAAAGGGGATTATAAGGGTTTGATGATTTGGGGATTATGTTGAATAACCGTGAAATTGTTGTAAAGATTGTGTTTTGATTGATTTTAGGTGGTATAATCGTGTAAGATGGACGTAATGATGATAAGGAATGATTAGAGGATGAATAAAAGAGTTTAAAATGGGTAAAAATAGCAAGAACTGTAATTTCGTGTCGCGGGTAATCGATTACAGTGGGTTGTAATCGATTACCAGAGAGTTTGTTTGCAGGTAATCGATTACAGAGGGTGTGTATTCGATTACCAGAGGTGTTGCTCGCAGGTAATCGATTACAGGGGTCTTGTAATCGATTACAAGAGAGGTGTTTGGCTTGTAATCGATTACAGGAGTCTTGTAATCGATTACCAGTGTAGATTTTGTGATCTTAGTGTTTGATGATGATTGTTATACCTTGATTTTGGTGTGACTATGATGATATGATTATGTCCTTGATGAATAGATGTCTATTGTGGTGATTACGATGATGATGAATCATGATACCTTATGATGCTTTATGATGATTATGATGATCATGATTGGTGATGTTTTGGGATGATTTATGATAATGATGATTTATTGATGATATTTATGAAGATTATGATGATGATGATGGTTGATGATACTTATGATGATCTATGATGATGATGTGTGATGATGATTTTACGATGATAACGATGATTGATGATGCGTGATGATGTTAACGATGATGATGTATATAACATTACGATGTTGATGATGCCTTGAGCATATGAGGTGCTACCTGAGTTGTGCGGGCCCAACGAGGGGGTACAACTCAGGAGGTGAACTGCACGGACCCAACGAGGGGGTGCAAATACCATGATGGGACATTCGATGCACGGACCCAACGAGGGGGGTGCAACCTAGGGATGATAGAATTGTACTGACCCAACAAGGGGGTGCAACCTAGGGTCGAATGTCGTTGTGCGGACCCAACGGGGGGGTGTAACCTATCGGTTTGTTTGGTGACACCGGTAGACCATCATTGGTAACAACTAGGGTGATTGACGAGGTACGCCCATTGTGCGGAGTTCTGAGTCATGATCCTTGGGACGATGTTGATGAGTTTCGGTGTGCTTGATGATAGATGAACATGCGATGCATTAGATGATGAAATTGAATTATATAATGATGACATGAGTATTATTGATGATATGAGCATTAGGTGTTGAGCGTATAGAATGTGTTTCTTGGTGATTTTCGATGTGTGATTTACATATATTATGATGAGGATATTGATGATTTCTTATATGATGAATTATTGATGATTATTATGATGGGTAATTGATGATTGAGTATGTGATGTGACTGAATATGATGTTTGGCTATGTGTGGGTGAGGATGGGGTAGCCTCTGCGTGCATGTATGAGTTGGTGTTATTTTCCTCACCGTTTCTATTTGTGGTTATTTACAAGTGATGACGATGACACCATAGGTGTCGAGTATTGAGTTGATGGGGTGTCGTTTTGATACTTGTGACATCAGGGCTTATTGTTAGGGATTTATTTTATGTAATTAGAAGTAGATGATGAACGTTTTCTTTAAGTGCCTTGCATGGCTAAGATGGTGTTTGATGTTAACTTTGAGAACTTGATGTTTTATTTACTTTGGAAATTTTTGACTCTAATTCTATTTTATTAAGTTGACTTTAATCGAACGACGTTTTTATAAGAGATGTGAACCTTTTTACCCAATGTGGTTTGTTATTTCCTAAGTCTTCCGCTTCGTTGAATGATAAGAGTTTGGGGTAGAAGGGTGTCACATTAAGTGGTATCAGAGCCTGGTTGGTTCTCCGGCCTTGAGTTATGAGTTTACTGTGCTTCTGTGGTGCTAATGTGTTATGTTGATTAAGTGAATTATATTGCTTTGAGTCAACTGTTTGTTTGATTGGTTGGTTCATCGACCTTGAGTTATGTGTTTGTTTTGCTTTCGTGGTGCTAAATTGTGATGTTGATTGAGTAAGGTGTATTATTGAATTTTTCTAGTTTTCAGTGTCCTGCAAGGTTGGTAAGTCTTTGACTATCTTGCTTCAAGTGATTGAGACTGACCACCCTAATGATTTGAACATGATAAGAGAAGATGTAACAACTTGAAAAGAGAGTGTTTTGTCAATAACATTGCTAGAAGAAAATCTTTGCAAAAATGTTTTAAGAAAGAAAATTTTAAATAAGATTTTATGTGTGACTGAATGATATGATTATTAAATTATATAATTGTGATGATTTTTATCATATTATGTGATGTGGATGATGATAAAATAAAATTTTAGAGATTTTGAGATTTAAATTGATTTAGATTTAAGTGAGAGGTAGGAGAAGAATAAATAAATAATAATTTGGTGAATATCTAAGATTGAGATTCTTTTGTCAAGTAATATGACTAACAATATATGTGGATATATGTATGTGTGTGTTTGTATGTGTTTGAATTTGAATTTATTGGATTAGGATTTATCTAAATTGGATTTGAATAATGTGCATAATTTGAATTTGAAGTGAGGATTAGAATTTCATTAGCTGTTGGATATGAAAGATATGTATCTTGATTTTAAGTTTTAAAATTTGGATATGATTTTGAAATTTTGTTAGGATTTGGTCAGATTTAGATTACGTGAATAATATAAATTGAATTTAGATAGTTTAGATTTTATCTGTAGTTACAAGGTGAGCTAAAAGGATGAGAAGGTTTTGGTTGAGGATGAATTTAAATTTTATAAATTTGGATTAGTCTATGTTGAATTTCAAATTAAGATAAGATCTTATTTAGATTTGGATTAGATTTCTCTGAGGATAGAATTTGTTATATAAAAACAAAATTGTTAGGATTTATTTAAATTTAAATTGGAAGATTTTGGGATTTGACTATCTTATAGGTTTATTTATTAGAGAAAGTTAAAAATTTATGGAATCTAGTTAAGATTTTGATAAAGGGAGTGATAATAACAGCCAACAAACTATTCTATAGCCTTACGAGATTGATAGGAAATATATATTGTAAGATAAATAATAATGTTTGTAAAATAAAATAAGGTTCATTGAAAGTAGATAGAGTCATGAAGGAAAGATGGCATATAGCTACGATGAAAGTAGATATGATTTGTGTGGTGGTATATGTATTAAAAATAAATTTTTATGATAGTATGATTTTATTTTAGGATAAATGCTATTTATCTTATGAATCATGATAATTATTGTGACTGATTTTAATTATAGTAAACTTTTTTCTTTACTAGAATTGGTATATACACCTATCTTTAATTGTTATAGTGTCTTTGTAAGGAAATAATAACTACTATTTTCTGTATATTTTAGAGTTGTTTAGTCTAGAGGAAAACTGGAATTATAAGATAGAGTAAGGTAAAGAATTTTTAGAGAGAGATCCTAGTATTTAAAAATATATATAGTTTAGACAATAGAACCTTCCTGAAATAAATAAAGATTTTTCAAAAATTTAGGAAAGATCCTATTAATATTCATATTGGTATACACTCATCAATTATAATCACTAATATGAGAAAGTAAGAATGATGACGATATGAAACTAGGAAATGAGGAAACTTTTGTAGGTAATTGAATTATGTTATGTGTATGATTTGATCTAAGAAGACTGTAATCAAAGATAGAAATCTTTCGATATTAATGATAAATTATTAGAACCTAGGAAGTTGGATATTGTCCTACACAGAGTTAAGTGATCTTTTAATTGATGAAAAACAGTTAGCTCTATTTTACGGTTTAGAAACAGAGATTTAATTTTTAATTGATAATTTTAAGGATAAAGATTTGATGTTGTTAAATTTTTTACGATTTAAGGGGTAGAGATTTAATCTTTTTAGAGATAGAGATTTCCTTTAATTCGATGGTTTAGAGATAGGGATTTGATAATTTTGAAAATTTTATGGTTTTAGTATAAAGATTTCAAGATAAAGACCAAATATTAAGTTTGATAGAAATTTGTTTGGTTGTGTATGTAAAAGGTTTAGAGGTATTGATTATTCATTGGATCTAGGTGGATTTTGATAATGATATTTTACAGTCTTGATAGTTTTCTAATTAGGATACGATCATGAGTTTAAGGCGAACATATCTATGGTTACTTAGTTATGAACCTTTAATGTGTTGAAATTAATTATTTAGTAGTTGCATAAGCTCTTGATCTTAAGAAAATATTTAGAATTTATACTTGGAGACAGAGAGCTTAGATTTATGATAGAGAATTGATTTATGGGAAATTTGACTGATGACTAGATGGATTTAGTTTAGGGATATAATTTATTCTGGATGTCAAATAGTTAGTTTAAAATTATTAATAATAGAAACATAATATCCAATCCAAGCTATAGGTTATCAATACTTAGTGTCATAGAATTCAATCTAAGAGAATAGTAAGACAAAATTCGAGGACGAATTTTTTTAGGGGGGTAAAGTTGTAACATCCCAAAATTTAGAAATATAATTTAAATACGATGACGTTAGCGGTAAAAATAGAAGTTACATAATAATAATAGTAAATATTAATATAACTGTATTTATGAGATAATAATAATATAATATTATAAATATTAGGAGAGATGTCAGATTAGTAGGATATTAATCAGAATTGTTTATATTGAATATAATAATAATAATATTATTAAGAGATAAGTCATAAAATTACAATTAACATTAATTGTTATAAATATAGTAATTGTTATATTAATAAAATAATATCAGAATTAATAATGATAATCTTATGAGAGAGATATGGTTAGTGTTTTAAATTAGGATAAGGTTTTAAAATAGGAATACTGAGAGATCACAAGGATTAAGGTAAGAATCAATACAAATTTAGGATAAGATTTAATTATAAGAATTGAATTTAAATTTGAATATAGACGGATAAGGACTCTATAATATCCTAATAATTCCTAATGAATAAATAAAATAAAATAAGACTTATGAAGAAAATAATAATAATATCATTATATTATTATGTTTCAAAAAAAGATATTATTTAATTAAAAAGGGTAAAGGGCGGGTAGGAGTAGGCCCAACCCAGTTAGATATTTAAATAGGGGGAGGGTTATCTATTTCACCCTATTGGCTTTCAAACGTGAGATAACCAATCCCTAGGAGGAGAGAAGCAACTTCATAAGGGAAAGGTGTAGCGGAATAGATCACCAAGGGAGTGGAGCGCTACTATTTGTTTTCTAATCGTCAACTCCAAGGTACGGTGGGGGAGAGGGTGCTGCTTGTATGTGTATATAGGGGTGAATGGGTAGTGAGAATAACCTCTAAAGTTTAATAATTAAAATCAATATACGAATATGTGTTGTTTTGAGATGAAATTTTGTGATTTGATGCTTATGTGTGTTAATCTTGATGAATCTTGATTGAATTGAATGAGAGTAATGAGAATAGTGAAAAAGGGATTATTAGGGTTTGATGATTTGGGGATTATGTTGAACAACTGTGAAATTGTTGTAAAGATTGTGTTTTTGATTGATTTTATGCGGTATAATCGTGTAAGATGGACGTAATGATGATGAGGAATGATTAGAGGATGAATAAAAGGGTTTAAAAGGGGTAAAAATCGCAAGAACTGTAATTTCGTGTCGCGGGTAATCGATTACAGTGGGTTGTAATCGATTACCAGAGAGTTTGTTTGCAGGTAATCAATTACAGAGGGTGTGTATTCGATTACCAGAGGTGTTGCTCGCAGGTAATCGATTACAGGGGTCTTGTAATCGATTACAAGAGAGGTGTTTGGCTTGTAATCGATTACAGGAGTCTTGTAATCGATTACCAGTGTGGATTCTGTGATCTTAGTGTTTGATGATGATTGTTATACCTTGATTTTGGTGTGACTATGATGATATGATTATGTCCTTGATGAATAGATGTCTATTGTCATGATTACGATGATGATGATTGATGATTCCTTATGGTGCTTTATGATGATTATGATGATGATGATTGATGATGTTTTGGGATGATTTATGATGATGATGATTGATTGATGATACTTATGATGATCTGTGATGATGATTTTACGATGATAACGATGATTGATGATGTGTGATGATGTTAACGATGATGATGTATATAACATTACGATGTTGATGATGCCTTGAGCATATGAGGTGCTACCTGAGTTGTGCGGGCCCAACGAGGGGGTACAACTCAGGAGGTGAACTGCACGGACCCAACGAGGGGGTGCAAATACCATGATGGGACATTCGATGCACGGACCCAACGAGGGGGGTGCAACCTAGGGTCGAATGTCGTTGTGCGGACCCAACGAGGGGGTGCAACCTATCGGTTTGTGTGGTGACACCAATAGACCATCATTGGTAACAACTAGGGTGATTGACGAGGTATGCCCATTGTGCGGAGTTCTAAGTCATGATCCTTGGGACGATGTTGATGAGTTTCAGTGTGCTTGATGATAGATGAACATGCGATGCATTAGATGATGAAATTGAATTATATAATGATGACATGAGTACTATTGATGATATGAGCATTAGGTGTTGAGCGTATAGAATGTGTTTCTTGGTGATTTTCGATGTGTGATTTACATATATTATGATGAGGATATTGATGATTTCTTATATGATGAATTATTGATGATTATTATGATGGGTAATTGATGATTGAGTATGTGATGTGACTGAATATGATGTTTGGCTATGTGTGGGTGAGGATGGGATAGCCTCTGCGTGCATGTATGAGTTGGTGTTCTTTTCCTCACCATTTCTATCTGTGGTTATTTATAGGTGATAACAATGGCCCCATAGGCGTCGAGTATTGAGTTGATGGGGTGTCGTTCTGTTACTTGTGACATCAGAGCTTAGTGTTAGGGGTTTATTTTATGTAATTAGAAGTAGATGATGAAAGTTGTCTTTAAGTGCCTTGCATGACTAAGATGGTGTTTGATGTTAACTTTTGAGAACTTGATGTTTTATTTACTTTGGAAACTTTCAACTCTAATTCTATTTTATTAAGTTGACTTTAATCGAATGACGTTTTTATGAGAGATATGTGAACCTTTTTACCCAATGTGGTTTGTTATTTCCTAAGTCTTCCGCTTCGTTGAATGTATAAGAGTTTGGGGTAGAAGGGTGTCATAAACACAAAATTAATTTTCAGCAAGGACAACTCTACCTTGTGTTCTTCCCTAAGAAGGATATTGAGAAGTTTTCTCAATAGGCATGTTTCAGCGAGCTTCTTGTGCGAACCAAGTTTTGGTATCGTCTCCATGAAACATCTCATTGTAAAATCCTCAAAGCCTTGGCCTGACCAAGATCGTGTTAAGGTTAAGAAAGCTTTGAGAGGTATAAAGGTGATATATTTTCAATGCTTAATGGTAACATTTGTTGGAAAAGATGCCATCTTTTGCCTATTCCAGAAGCATGTTCGGTAATAGGACTTTGGACTCTTCCTGTTTCTCCTAGCTCTAGGAAGTCCAAAACCTATCTGCTTGCTGAAGGAAGTCATCTCAGATAAGAGATAGGGTGTGACTGTAGAAGCAACCTAAAGGGAAGCTTAGAAAAGCTTAGATCTGAACAACCAAAACTATAAAAGCTTTTAGGAAAGCTTAGTAAAGTGAGTGTATTCATGTGTATGATGTCAAAGTCACTTCACTATTAATAAAATGAATGTTCAGATCAATATTTCCAAATGTTATTATTCTGATTCTCTTATTTTTAAAATCTGTCCAATGCTATATGAATCTACTCTATGTGCATATTTGTTATTATTTTTATACTCTGATAAAGCTTGGTTGGATATACGCATATTCTGATATGATCTTGCTCTGGTACCATTTTGATGAATGACAAAAGGGAGAGTAATGATATTAACATTAAATTTGAATCTAAAGTGTAGAATTAAGGGGGAGTAAGGACAAAAGTAGTTCGGGGGGAGCAAGGACAAAAGTCAAAAGAAACGTTTATCTCAGGGGGAGCTATGAAATCTCTCTAAAGCTCTACCTGAAATTTGTTTAACGCTCTATCTGAAATTTTATTAATGTTCCAAGCTAAAATCTATTTAACTCCTTAGCTCTAATTTTATTTTAATTGGATTTAAAGGTTAATTTAAGTTTGTCTCCATCAAAAGGGGGAGAATGTTGAGTCTCAAGACTTTGATAGTCTAAAGACACCCCTAAGATATGATTGGGGAGAATGTTGAGTTTCAAGACTTTGAAAGTCTAAACACACTCCCATTTTGAGGTTTTGATGAATACAAACTTAAACTAAGACTTTGCAATTATTCTAACGAGTGTACTTATATTTCAAATAAGCTAAATGTCATCTGATGAAAAAGTGTCTGAAGTATGCTCTAATTCTGAAAGAAGTTAAACTCAAGTGATACTTTGGTTATGAAGGAAATATCCGTCTGAAGAGCTCTAGGCGTTTTGAAGCAAATGGCTCAGAAGTGCTATCTGAAGTTTGTAGACTGAAGCATTGTCTGAAGACTGAAGTGCTGTCTGAAGACAAGCTGTCTAAAGCCAAGGGTCTGACTGTCGTGATATAACTAAGTCTGCACCACTCCTTCACGCTACCTCTGTACACAAATCAGGAGTGACTAATTAAAGTAGCTTTCTGGGATATATTTTGAATTATCTGGCACAAAAATACACAACAAGAAAATGACAAATTAGATACGGAATATTAGCGTCGGCCACGACACCGACGCTACTAGCGTTGGCCAAGCCGACGCTAAAAGCCATCACCGTTGAATTTTATTTTTTTTTTTACATTTTTTTATGTAGCGTCGGCTTGTCCAATGCTAACTTTACTAAATAGCATCGGTTAGGCCGACGCTAAAGGCTGAATAAGCTTTTTTTTTAAAAAAAATTATGTCGACGCTAATTTCTTACCATTTTTTCATTATCCATATAATATTTTGCAGAATATATTTCAACAAACAAACTTAGCGTAATGGTAATGCTCCTTCTTGGCATCATGCAGGTTGTTAGTTCAATTCTCACAATTGATAACTATAGGAAGAAAGGTTCTTTTTGACAAAATTATTAGTTGCTGTCATGGCCGTCGCTATGTTGTGACGACCATGGAACTAGTGTCGGTTGTTTGCGACGACCAGGTCATCACTATGCAGCCATAAAACATTATCGCTACTACATTAATGATGAGGGTTTTAATGACAACTGGTGGGCCAACGCTAGGTTGTCGCTAATTATGAAATAGCGACAATTTTTCCCCTTTAGCGATGTCTTTTGGCCATCGCTAAAAATCGATTTTCTTGTAATGAGAGGAAATTTGGAGTAGCTATATGCTGCAATCATATAAAGTAGCTAAATATCTCCATACCCAAACCTCGTATCAACGATCCAATCGTTCAGAATGAAGGACCAGATGTCCCGAACCTGCTATCAAAATTTCAGCCCGAACCAACGGTGAACGAATCTGTAGTAGAGGTTTTACAGTTGTAGCTCTGTGTAACAACGAGAATGACATTCTCTCTTCCTGTCTCTCAAAGAGCTAGTGTTATCTATGACTTCAGACCTTCCCTTTTACTCTCTTAATGACTTCAGACCCCTCTCCACTTAGTTAAGTGAGACATCAAGTGGGCTTCTCAATTTGGGCCTTTTTCTTCACATAAGAAGGGAGCCTAATACCCGACATATCTCCCCCTCACAACTATGTGGAGATAACCGCCAAAACCGGCGATCTCACAACAAACTTCAAACTTTCCTCTTGTCAACGCTTTAGTCATCATATCAACACCATTATCATTAGTATGAATTTTAACCAAGTCCAACAGCTTAACATCCAAAGCATCATGTATCCATTAATACCATACATCAATATGTTTGGACCAAGAATGGAAAGTTGGATTCTTACCAAGATGGATAACACTTTGATTGTCCACAAATAATGCATAGTTATCCTGCACAAAACAAAGCTTCTACAAGAATTTCTTCAACCATAGCAACTCCTTGCATGCTTAAGTAATGGCAATAAACTCCGCCTCTGTAGTAGACAATGCTACATACCTCTGCAGCTTTGATTGCCAAGCGACGGCTCCCCATGCAAACTTAATCAAATAGCCTGAGGTGGACTTTCTGGAATCAATGTCTCCAGCCATAGCTGAATCTGAGTTGCCAACCAAGCTAGGCTTATCACCTCCAAAACAAAGCATCATATCAACAGTACGATGAAGATCCCTCAGAATCTATTTCACAGCATTCCAATATTCTCTACTTGGGTTTGACAAAAATCTACTGATTGTACCAACAACATATGCAATATCTGGTCTAGTACACACCATTGCATACATCAAACTACCCACCGCAGATGCATAAGGAACTCTCTCCGTGTTAGACTTCTTAGCATCATTTGAAGGACTCTGTTTAGCACTCAGTTTGAAATGAGTTGCAAGAGGAGTTCTCACAACCTTAACATTTTCCATCTGGAATCTCTGCAATACCCTTTTTATATAGTGTTCCTGTGACAACCAAAGCTTCTTTTTCTCTTTATCACGAATGATTCTTATACCAAGAATCTATTTAGTAGCTCCCATGTCTTTCATGGAAAATGACTCGCCCAATTACTTCTTTAACCTGTCAATCGTGGAAACATCTTTCCCAATAATAAGCATTTCATCAACATACAATAACAGGATAATAAAGTCATCATCAGAAAACTTTTTTACAAAGAAACAATGATCAAAAGTAGTTTTCTTGTAGCCTTGCTCACACATAAAAGACTCGAACTTCATATACCACTGCCTCGGAGCCTGCTTCAAACCATATAGGCTCTTTCTTAGCCTACACACATAGTCTTCCTTGCCTTTAACGTAAAAGCCATCAGGCTGCTTCATATAGGTCTCTTCCTCCAAACCACCATGAAGGAAAGCAGTTATCACATCCATTTGCTCTACCTCCAAATCAAGAGTATCAACCAAACTCAAAACTGCTCTAATGGATGACATCTTAACCATAGGTGAGAAAATCTCCTTGAAATCAACACCCTTTCTCTTTCTGAAGACTTTTACCACTAATCTGGCTTTGTACCTTGGAGACACAAAATTACTCTCATGCTTCACCCTGAATATCCACCTGTTTTCTAAGGCCCTATTGCCTTTAGGCAATTTCACCAAGTCATAGATGTGATTATCATGCAATGATTTCATCTCATCTTGCATTGCATCCAGCCATTGTTGCTTTTCTTCACTTTCCAAAGCCTATTCAAACACTCATGTTCTCCACCGTCAATCAAGGTCACATACTCATCAGAAGAATACCTGGTAGACGGTTGTCTTTGTCTGTTAGACCTCCTGAGTTGGACTTGAGGTGGTTCAGGTGCGTCATCAATATTCTCATCATGTGACATCTCATGCTCCTCGTGGTCATCATCAATAGGAACATCTAATCCACCTCCAAGTTACTGATCATCAACATCATCATGTTGTTCACCATGTTGAACACTACCCTTAGCATTATCCTGATTGTAATTAAGCAATCACATAGGATCAACATCAATCAATTTTCTATCTTTCTCGAGTGTAGTCTTCTCCACCTTATCAATGTGTCCTCAATGGTTTGGTCTTCCATGAACTGTACATCATGACTTCTTATAAGCTTCTTCTTAATAGGATCATAAAACCTGTAGCCAAATTCATCTTCACCATAACCAATAAAGATGCACTGTCATATCTTCACATCCAACTTGGATCTTTCATCCCTTGGAATATGAATGAATGCCTTGCAACCGAAGACATGCAAATGATGATAACTCACCTTCTTACCAAATCAAATTTTGTCTGGCACTTCACTGTCAAGAATAACAGTAGGAGTGAGATTAATAACATGCACCGCTGCGTATAGTGCCTCACCCCAAAAATGCATGGGTAATTTAGCATATGAGAGCATACATCTCACCCTCTCAAGTAATATCCTGTTCATCCTCTCTGCTAAACCATTCAGATGAGGAGTTTTGGGAGGAGTTTTCTCATGTGCAATACCATTCTGCTTGCAATAAACATCAAAGGGTCCAAAATACTCACCACCATTGTTAATACGAATGTGTTTCAACTTCTTGCCTGGATGTCTTTCAACCAAGGCATGAAATTGTTTGAACTTCTCCAACACGTGGTCTTTTCTCTACAAAGCATAGACCCATAGTTTCCTGGAACAATCATCAATAAAGGTAATAAAGTAAAGTGCACGACCAAAAGATTTTACCTTCAATGGACCACAAAACATCAGAATGTACCAATTGCAACAACTCTGACTTCCTTGAGGGAGGATGCTTCTTGAAGGATACTCTAGTTTGCTTGCCACCTATGCAATGAGAACATTTCTCCAATTCTACACTTTTTAACCCTTGAAGAACATCTTTTTTAGCTAAGCAATTCAGCCCCTTTTCACAAATATGACTGAGCCTTCGGTGCCACAAAAATGCCTCCAAATCCATGACATTCACTCTGTCTTTAGCAACCAAAGCTTTTGTCAAATACAATTTAGATGGTTTCTCTCCTCTAGCCACAACCAAGTTACCTTTGGTGAGTTTCAACTTTACAAAACCAAAGTGGTTATCATAACCACCATCATCAAGCATCTTGATGGCATCTGTCAGTAGACTTCTATGCTAACAGCTGGGAGCTGGTGAACTGATAGCTAGCTTGGGCCTGCTAGGAGAGCTTGGAGCTGAGTGATAAGTGTTAAATTTACGTAAAATTCCTATTTGATTACAACACTTATTGAGGGCAAAATGCTAAATTTATACCACAATTTATCCTTTTTTACTTAAAATGCGATTCCTGTAATTATTTGAATCAAATTTGAATTTGATGCTATTTTGATAAGATTCTGTTGATTTTTGGAGATAAAAAGTTAAATTTCAAATACAACATCGAGATAGCAGCAGATAAGGATAGGAGCAACACAAGATAAGCTTAAAAAGAGGAATTTCAGGAGAGGAATTTGCGGCTTCCTGCACTCCACCTGCGCTGAGCGCAAGTGGAGCGCAGAAATAACATTTTAGTTTCTGTTTCTTGCGCTTCACCTACGCTAAGCGCAGGAAGAGCGCAGGAAACATAACCTAATTTTTAATGGGCCGCAATCATAGTCTCAAAAGCCCATTAGAACAGTTATAAAAGGACGCCGAGAGCCACAATTCAAGATATACCTGGAGTTAGGAGTGAAATACAAGGATTACACAGGTTATCAAGCGGAGAATACAATTTAGAGCCGCAATTGGAGAGTTCTTGATCGAGAATCCTTGAGAACCAAGTGTGTGACAGTCTCTAGGAAGCCATAGTGGAGAAGGAGGGAGATTGCAAAGAGGGTGACAGTCTCATTTGTTTATTCCTCTCATCTATTTTGGTTTGTGATGGCTACCATGAATAGATAAACCTTTCTTTAGAATTGAATGATGTCGATTCAATCCCATATTGTATTTGGAATATTTGTTATTTGGGAATCCATGTTTTATACAGTTGGTGTTTTTATTCTATTCTTAATGCTTAGCTTCCGCCTGTGTGCTGGAGTTATGATGCGAGTTCTTGAATACGCTAGGAATAGGGTTCTTGAATTCTGATTGGTGAAAATACTCAATTTGTCACTGTGGGAACCATGATGAATTGATAGCTTTAACAACTGATTTTCAACCGGGGCAATTTATGGCAGTGGGAACCTGGGTAGATTCATCTGAGTATTTCATATTTGTGGGAACCTTTTATGAAATAATATTTATTTGTGCTTCAATTTTTATAAAATCAAATTCCTAGATTTCAAAGATTTCAAAATATGAGAAGGGTGCGATAGACAAATTTCAATCCTAGTTTTCTCATCATTAATTTCTCCTTTGCACATTTGTTTTGGATATCCAATTTATCTTTATTTTATGCAATTTATTTTCAGTATTTTAATTTCAGCAATCATAAACCCAAAATATCCAAAGCAAATCCCCTCAATTAGATTGTAACTAAGAATTTGAAATTATACCGTTCCCTGTGGATACGACAACCATTTTCTCTTACTATTATATTGTTGTGATATTGGTACGCTTTCCAAGATCTCAACAAGTATTTTTGGCGCTGTTGCCGGGGAACGGTGTTTCAAATTCAAATTCTTAGTTCTTTCTTTTTGAGTTGTGAATATTGTATTTTTCTTTTTTTTTCTTTTCTTTTTATTTTTCTGTAATTAATTTTATTTTTCTATTTTTATTTTTTTCTCTCTAACTAACCATTGTTCTAGTCCTAGTGATTTATACTTTTGAAAGGTCAGGTACCAAGAGAGCTATTGGAATTTGACCTTGAATTAAAAGGACATCAAAAGGGACAAGCTCTAGGAGACAGTCTAAACACTCTCTGTTCAACCACCCCAAATGAAGTAAAAGTTGCACCAATCATGGATGGTGAATGGAAAAATCAACCAAGCAGAACACTTGGAGGTTATGCCAGGGAGCAAAGATGGCAGAATCAACCAAGAAGGACGCTTGGAGATTATGCCAGGGAGCAAGGATGGCAGAGACCACCAAGGAGAACACTTGGAGATTATGTTCCACAGCGAGAACCAGAATACTTCTCCAACATACCGATTCATGGTAACTTTTCTACTTACAATAATTATTTTGACAATTTTTCGCAGGATTTGGGAAGTTATCATAATCACAATTTTGGGTGGCAACAAGATGTTATTCACCCCACATGCAAACCTCTGCAGAAGAAATCCTGGATCAGAACGAGATTCTCATCCAGCAATTAGCAGAACTCTCCAAGCAAATATCCATGATTCCTCAGCAGTTCCACACAATGCAGTCTTATCATGGCCAGTCACCACAATTAACTTGTGATTTTTGTGGAGGTGACCATCTCAATGGTCATTGCTCTTATCAAGTCACTCGAGAAGAGCAAGTTAATTATATGGGAAATCAAGGAAGACCAGGCAACTTCTCCAACAGTAACAACTTTGCAAACAATTCACAAGGATGGAGAAATAGCCAGAATCAGGACTTGGGTGGCACCAAGATGATGTTTCATTCCACATGCAACCTTCTTTTCAATAGCAGCACAGTTACTCTTCAGTTCAACAATGGGAATCAAAATCAGAAGATATTTTTGAAGAGTACGTACAAAACTTTATGAAATTTCAGAAAGATAGCGAAGAAGCAGGAATACCTATTGATCCTCTAATAGAACAGATGACAGAAAATTTAGCTAAATATCGGTCAAAACAGATCTCAACAAATGCTCAACCAACCCCGAAGAGCAGTATGACGACGTTGTTCAACAGATGGAGGAGGTAACCGATGACAATCTGGCTGAAAAAAGAAAAGGAAAAGGAAGAAGAAGAAGGTGAAGCAGAAGTAGAAGAAGAAAAAGAAGAGGATGAAACAGAAAAGACCGTGCTTAAAAAAGAGAATGATTGTGAAGGGGAGGAAGAGAACAAAACATATGAGGTTGTACATGATGTAATTGTAGGAAAAGAACAAGAAAAAAGAAAAGAGTGAGCATAGAACTGAGAGAGGGGGGAAAGTAGTGAAGAATCCACCAGATCCTGACAACCCTCCGAAGGAAGGCAAAGATGGGTAGCATACAAATGTTCAACCTTCCAAGAATCACAAAAGAAAGTCCTGCGAACACAATGACCTGATCACAACAAAGAGAAGAAAACCAGGCCAAGAAAATCAAATTCAAGGCCTAAAGTCAGATTGAGGATAAAGTAGTCAAGCATATTCCATACCAAGGACCCTTGTGAAGCAAAAAGAGTAAGATCAGACAACTTTGAATTTTACAAGCTTCAGGAGGAGAAGATCCATGCAACTCAACACAAGACTCCAAAGAAGAGAAAAGTCAGGCCAAAGGAGTCAACAACATGGTCTAACTCCAGACACAAGACCAAATGGTTAGATTCAAGTCTCATTCACAATTGGTCCGAGGCAACAATATGGGTAGGGTCACTGCCAAAAGGAATCAAGGGTACAACACAAAGGCTGGCCAAAGGATTCCAATATCAATCACCTTGAAAGAACAAGCGTCAAGCTATATGACGTAAAACGAGCGCTTCCTGGGAGGCAACCTAGAGATTTTTAAATTTTTAATTTCAATAGTTTTCAATTTTGTTTTTGTTTTTCGTTTGTTAATTAGGATTTTTAATTTTTAGGATTTAGGAAATTTTCAAAACTGATTGGAATGAGTTTGTGGAAAAATAAAATTTTAAACAGTTGGAAGTAGCGAAAAACTTGACTGAAAATTGCAAAATTTCATTCTGTTTTCTACGCTTCACCTGCGCTAAGCGCAGGTAAAGCGCAGAAAATGCAATTTTGTAACTATTTTTTGCGCTTCACCGGCGCTAAGCGTAGGTGAAGCGCAATGGTACGGAATTTCAAAACTAAAATTGCGCTCCATTCACGCTGAACGCAGGTGGAGCGCAGGTACACGCTGTTGCTTAAATTGAACTAAAAACAGGGGGTAGTCATTTGTTCTTCCTCCCTTGTTTTCTCCTGTACCATCTCTCTACTTCCCTAAGCCCTTCTTTTCACTTTTTCCACTCACAAACCTCCATCAATCTTGAATCCTTCAAGTTTTAAGGTATGTTTCTTGTTTATAAAGTAATTTAAATAACCGATTGAAATTTTCGTTTTCCTCTATTTTTATGATTTGAACTTTAGGATTGTGAATGTGTATATTGTTGATTATTGCTATCTTGGATGTGATTTTGGCTGTGTGGGACATGAAGAACAAGTTGTTTGATTGGAATGCTCTTTGTTTTGTAAGTTATTATGTCTGAAAGTGTTATGCTCTGTTGGATTAAAATTTCAAACTTTCACTTTCCATGATTCACATTGAATGCTTGCAAAATGATGGAGTTTAATTTGTTTATTTGAAGCCATTACCAATTGCAACTTAAATCTTTGCTATGGATTTGACTAATTCTTTTAAAGGAATGTCTTTTGATTTTGCATGCAATTTGGTTAATCATATGCTTCAATGTTCTTCATGTATTATTGGTTGCAATAAGGCATCATTGAATTAGATGTTCTTCTTTAAACTAACTGTTGTTGTTTGACTTTTCAGATGCCTCGTATCAAATATACTGCTGGCCTTTCCCGTGGCTCTAGCTCACGAGGGGAAGGTAGGGGGAAGAGGGTTTGAGACGAACCCCATTGCGACCCTATAAGATTCAAGAGTGCTCAAGCTGCTGCGAAATATGAGGCCCTCAAGAACTACAACTTTGTTTTAGAGAGACCAGTTAAGCTCCGACCTGGAGAATATGATGAGTTCAACTTGGAGATTACTAGGTGTCGATGGTGGAGGATGGCAGAGCCAGACAGACTATTTGACCGAGCTGGTCCAGGAATTCTAACCCCAACGCCATTAGGAGCCACGTAGCGGAGTCGAGAGGAGATCTTATGTTCGGGGTAGATGGGGGCATGTTTAGGAGATAAATAAGGTAGAGGTCCCTAGTAAGGTAGTGAGTTTTCAGTTATCTAAAATAATCACCCTCCCAGGAGTTACAATTAGTAATATCTTTGCATCCTACCGAGTGAGTAAGTTGTCACGAGAAAACCATACCTTCACTCTTTCTTTTCACCATTAGAAAATACTTAGTGATGTTAGGAAGTAATGCTTTATAACCCTGAGAATCTAGAAATTTTCCAATGTGAACACTTTATTCATACCTTTAGTCTAATCATGTCGGCTTTAATACCTCGAGGACTCGGAGAAGTACTTGGGAGAAGAGTGGGGTGAAGGCCTTTAGTCAGGATAGTGAGTATGAACCAAATTTTCCTGGGAAAGCTAACTTAGTTAAAAACATCATCCAAAACATCTTAGTGAACCTATTTATGTTAAGGGAGAGCAACCTTAGTTACAACCCTCTTAAGGGAGAAGAACCTGAGTCGATGAGTTTGGGAGTTGTAGTGTAAATTTTATAAGATAGCAGTGTAATGCCTAGAACTTAAGTGAGAATGACATTTCCCAATTAAGCCACACTAGAAATGACCCGTTGTGAGTTTAACTTTTCTCCTTGTTAGAATGCGGGCTTCTGATAGCGTACTGCAGAAATAGTACAGAAGTGGGTGTGCAGCAGCGCTGACTCTATCTATGACCTCTGTTTGCTTTTCTACAGTAGGTTTTCCTCTTTTGTGTTGGGAAATAAAACCGTGCCAGCAAGCCTTTGTTTTTACCCTCGTTACTGATTCAGCTAACCATTAAGGCTTTGCAGAGACTTGAAACTTTTAATGCATAAATCAGATTGACTCACAAGGTCTTCGGAGAGTAGCATGACATTTAGACTTCGGAGGCTTCTCATTCTTCAGAGAGTTTAATTTCTTCAGAAAGTCCAAACCTTTTCAGAAGGTTGTCATACTTCAGCAAGTCTTGGCTATTCAACATGAAGACGCTTTCAACGAGTTCTTTTCTTCAGTAGGTTATACTTGAGAGCAGGAAACAAAATTCAATCCTTCATCAATTTATGTGCTCTTTGGTTGAAGATCTTCCAAAAACTTTGATGATTGACTCATTTCAGCTTTCACGGATGTACCTCTTCACCTCAGCAGATTTAAGTTTCTTCAGTTCAGCAGGTTGATCATCTTCGAAGAGTTGCTTCTATAGGGTTTCTGAAACACAAAGAAAAATACCTTTCTCAGTAGAACCTGTTTTTTATACAGTCTAATTTGTTTAATCATTAAAACCAAGGATAATGAGTTTTGAATCTAATATGAATACTTAAATTAATTCTGAGACTCAACATTCTCCCCCTTTTTAATGATGACAAATTAGATATGACTAACAAATATGAACAAGATTTAAATTAATTTTGAGAATCAAGATTTTCAGATAAATAGGTTGAGTGTGAAAACTCCCCCTGAATAAAATATTTTTCCTTGAGAAACTTTTAGTTTTTTGAAAACAACTTGTTAACTCCCCCCTGAACGGGGATTTCTTGAAAAATTCTTAGTTTCTTTTGGTTATATTTCTGAAAAATATTTTTGCTTAAGTTATTTGTTAGTTATATTTCTCCCTGTTTTGTCACTATTCAAAAGGGTTGATGAAGTAAAGAACAAAGGAAGATAACTTAGGTTTCAATTTAAGAAAATTTTGCTTAGATTTCAGACATCAGAAAATTTCCACACAAAAAAGCAATAAAAAACAGATAAGTGCTCATAATTATTTCAGAAAATCCTCATGTATTAAAATATTATTTCAGATAAGTGCTCATAAATTTTCAAACAAACACAATCAATCTCAGATATTCATAGATATTAAAACAGAATACTAAAACGATGTTACCAGCAGAAATCCTTAAGTATTTGAAGATCAGTATCTGCTGAGACTCAACATTGTCTCCAAAGACATTCTTGTTGCTTATGTTGTTCATCTTCATAAGTTCTCTCCATAGCTTGTTTAGGTTTCCATCTGGATCTTCTTCCTCAGCATTTGTTAGATGCTTAAACCCGGGGTTAAGCTCTGATACCAACTGTTAGGGACCACGGGAAACACTAGAAGGGGGGTTGAATAGTGTTTATTAAACCATCTTTACAGATTTTTTGGAAAACATTTCGAACAAGCAATATTGATTTGAAAATATTGGGGTCAACATTCTGAAACTGGGAGTTTCAGTAACTTGCTGATGCAACTAAGAAGGTTGAATAAAACCTTTTTCAAAATGATTTTCTCTGAAAGAAAAGATTGTTTTCCGCTCGGATTAATAAAACAACTTTTCTTAATCCCTCCTTGTTAGTTTAAAACTGAAAGTAAAGAGATAAGGGGTAAAGAGAACTTGACCACGAGAATTTATACTGTTCAACACCCACTAACCCAGTAAGCTACCATCCAGTCCCAGGGCAAAACTCAACTGAAATTTTCCACTAGATCCCGCAAGATTACATACGAGTATTATTTGCACCCTGGCCTCTTCTCCAGGCCCAACGAGTATTTCTTTTACAGACAAGCCTCTCCAGCTCAACGAGTATTCTTTTACAGACTAGCCTCTCCAGGCTCAACCAAGTAGTCTTTGTACACCCAGACTCTCCAGGCTGAACCGAGTATTCTTTATTCCACCAAGCCTCTTCAGGCTCTCAGACACTTAACAGTGTTTACAATATAAACTAAGTTTAAGCTTATGAGAAACTTAAACTCAGGTTCTTCTTGTAGAAAGGGATAACTGAGTAAGACTCAGGATACAAAGGGTAAATCTAAGTACAAGGAAATGACAGAGATACACATGTATACTTTTGGTTCATTCTCATCTCTATATGAGGGTTTACTTCCTCAGAGAGTTGGCTTGATAGGATATTACTTCAAGCTTTTGTCGGTTCTCTCTTGGACTTCAATGTCCCCTATCTTGGGCATTGTTTTGGCCAATTCATATTATGAGATTCATGGTCACCAATCTTTATAATCCTTCATGAAGGTCTACATATATGTTCTGGAAATAAAGCAGTTGAAGATTACTTAGTATACCGTTGAGAAGGAATGATTAATGCTCTTAGAGCCGTTGAGAAATAACTTCTCTTTTGTTAGCTTCTGAATTAAGTAGAATAGGAGTGCAGCTACGATTCAGCTCTGTCACACAACGGTTTGGCTCTAGAATATTTCTTGAGATTTTCTAGCACTTCAGCAAGTTGTGTTCTTCTCTCACTTTTATTTTATTGCAGGAAGTCTGTTATTAAGATAGAGATGATGAGATCCGTTAGACTTCTCTTTAATCCCGTTGTGAGTTTAACTTTTCTCCTTGTTGGAGTGCGGGCTTCTGATAGCGTATTGTAGAGACAATACAGAAGTAGGTGTGCAGCAGCGCTGAATCTATCTCTGACCTCCGTTCGCTTTTCCTGCAGCAGGTTTCCTCTTTTGTGTCGGGAAATAAAACCGTGCCAGGAAGCCTTTGTTTTTACCTTGTAACTGATTTATCTAACCATTAAGGCTTTGCAGAGACTTGAGTCTTTTAATGCATAAATCAGATTGACTCACAAGTCTTCGGAGAGTAGCATGACATTTAGACTTCATAGGCTTCTCATTCTCCAGAGAGTTTAATTTCTTCAGAAAGTCCAAAACCTTTTCAGAAGGTTGTCATACTCGGCAAGTCTTGGCTATTCAACATGAAGACACTTTCAACGATTTCTTTTCTTCAGTAGGTTATACTTGAGAGCAGCAAACAGAACTCAATCCTTCATCGATTTATGAGCTCTTTGGTTACAGATCTTCCAAAAACTTTGATGACTGACTCCATTTCAGCTTTAACAGATGTACCTCTTCACCTCAGCAGATTTAAGTTTCTTCAGTTCAGCAGGTTGATCATCTTCGAAGAGTTGCTTCTACAAGGTTTCTGAAACACAAAGAAAAATACCTTTCTCAGTAGAACCTGTTTTTATACAGTCTAATTTGTTAATCATTAAAACCAAGGATAATGAATATTGAATCTAATATGAATACTTAAATTAATTCTAAGACTCAACATTCTCCCCCTTTTAATGATGACAAATTAGATATGACTAACAAATATGAACAAGATTAAATTAATTTTGAGAATCAAGGTTTTCAGATAAATAGGTTGAGTGTGAAAACTCCCCCTGAATAAAATATTTTTCCTTGAGAAACTTTTAGTTTTTTGAAAACAACTTTGTTAACTCCCCCTGAAACGGGGATTTCTTGAAAAATTCTTAGTTTCTTTTAGTTATATTTCTGAAAAATATTTTTGCTTAAGTTATTTGTTAGTTATATTTCTCCCTGTTTTGTCATTATTCAAAAGGGTTGATGAAGTAAAGAACAAAGGAAGATAATTTAGGGTTCAATTTAAGAAAATTTTGCACAGATTTCAGACATCAGAAAATTTCCACACAAAAAGCAATAAAAACAGATAAGTGCTCATAAATTATTTCAGAAAATCCTCATGTATTAAAATTTTATTTCAGATAAGTGCTCATAAATTTTCAAACAAACACAATCAATCTCAGATATTCATAGATATTAAAATAGAAGACTGAAACGATGTTACCAGCAGAAATCCTTAAGTATTTCAAGATCAGTATCTGCTGAGACACAACATTGTCTCCAAAGACATTCTTGTTGCTTATGTTGACCATCTTCATAAGTTCTCTCCATAGCTTGTTTAGGTTTCCATGTGGATCTTCTTCCTCAGCATTTGTTAGATGCTTAACCCGGGGTTAAGCTCTGATACCAACTGTTAGGACCATAGGAAACACTAGAAGGGGGGTTGTACTTGAGAGCAGCAAACAAAATTCAATGCTTCATCAATTTATGTGCTCTTTGGTTGGAGATCTTCCAAAAACTTTGATGACTGACTGCAGTTCAGCTTTCACAGATGTACGTCTTCACCTCAGCAGATTTAAGTTTCTTCAGTTCAGCAGGTTGATCATCTTCGGAGAGTTGCTTCTACAGGGTTTCTGAAACACAAAAAAAATACCTTTCTCAGTGGAACCTATTTTTATACAGTCTAATTTTTAATCATTAAAACCAAGGATAATGAGTCTGGAATCTAATTTGAATACTTAAATTAATTCTAGACTCAACATAAGACAACAGACAGAGTTGGAGACGGAGTTTTAGGCAGAGAAACGTGTGACAGTCTCTAAGTGGTTTGTAATGGATACCATGAGTAACTAAATCTCTTTTTAGGATTGAACGTAGTCGATTCAATCCCCAATTGTATTTTGGATCTTTGTTATTTAGGAATCTCTATTTTATAATATTGGTGTTTTTATTCCTGTTCTTAATGCTTAGCTTCCATCTTTGTACCGAGTTGTGATCTGATTTATTGAATTAGCTGGGAAGCAGTTTTCTAAATCTCATTTGGGTAAAAAACACTCGATAGGGTTGAATACCTAGGGGTAGGGTTCAATTTATTGATAGCTGTTAACAATTGATCTTAAAGCTAGGAAATTTGTTAAACAACCAAGGAATTGGTGTTTAGGGAATTGTTCTAAGAATTTCATACTTGAGGGATCAATGTGAATGAAATTTATTTGGGCTTCAATGTTTATAATTATAAACTCCTAGATATCATTGATTTCCAAATACAAGAGGGGTGTCATAAGTGAAAATCATATGATAAATTAGAGCACTTTTTAGTTCACTTATCAAGGATAAAATGGTATTTTTGCCCCAGTTTAATCCCTTTTATTAAATATTAGATAAAATTGTATTTATTAATCTGAGATTTGAATTTAAAGATGTTTTGATAGAAATATTGTTGTTTTTTTCAGGATATTGCAAAGATTTGATTTGAAGGAAAGATAACATTAAATGAGGGAGATATCTGCAAGATTTGAGTTTGATTGAAGACATTTAATAAAGATTTGAGACAATCAATGAGGAGATCACTGCCAATCAAACAAGAATTATGCAGCCAACCTTCCCAAATAAATCAAAGATGCTCAATAAATGCAAGGATTTCATCAAGAAAAGGGAAACAAGGAAAGAAAAATCAACCAAAACCAGTCTCGGGGAGAGATCTAGATAAAAAGAGAAAGTTTGAAGCTGCGGGACGCTTTCTGTGCTTCAACTTGCGCTGTAGCGCAGGCTGAAGCGCAACTCTCTGGAACCTGCGCAGCAGCCTGCGCTGTAGCGCAGCTTGAAGCGCAGGTCACGCAGATTTGTTCCCTATTTCCGTTTAGATAGATTTCTCCCCAATTTTCTTTTGTCTTTCCTTAGCCTATAAATAAGACCTCATTGCACCAGATCAAGGGGTGCATGATTATTGTAATTCAGTCTTATTCCAGTGATAATGCACCAGTTCTAATTTTAGAGTAGGAGAGGAGGAGCGCTTCAAAAGGATTGAAGATGGTGACAACATCTTCGGTGGTTTGTATGGCTACCTTGTGTAGTTAACTCTCCATTAGGATTGAATGTAACTGATCTATGCCCAAGTGTATGTGTTTATGGTGAAAAATCTAATTTCGAAAATTAACTTATTCACTTTGATTCTAAGAACAATCTGGGGATTAGAATCAGGTCCTCTTACGGGACTCTTTTAAAAAGTAGGTTTATGGTGTTTCTGATTTATTGAAATAGACTTTCAAAGTTCAATTTTCTAGGTGAAAATGTTTGATTGGTACAGAATTTCACCAATCAATTACTATGTTTTCGAAAAATCCAGAAATGATAGATTCCAGAAAGTTGATTCAGAATTTTAACAAAAAACTTTTCTTTCGAAAGAAATTAGAACTACTTGATTCAGAATTTTATCAAAGTTCTAAAGTTTCCACTTGACTTCTTTTAGAATAAAGAGAATCACAGTTTTCAAAATTTAAAGCAAAGAGATAAAAGTGCATGAAATGAAGAATACTGAATGTAAATTGCAGAAAGTAAATGAATTGAAAGAACAAATTGCATAAAGATAAAAGTGGATGGGATCATCACATACAGTCAATCCTTGTAAACCTGTTGGTCGCAGTGTGATCGGACGTGAAGGTGTTTAAGGATATGAGTATAATGAATTTTCCAACCCTTATTACATTATGGGTGTACCTATTTATAGATTTCTAATCCTAACGGCTAACTAATGCATGTTTGACACATCAGCAGCCTATCTATGTTGGCAGCGTGTATGCTTGCCACGTTTTCTGCTATCAGAAAACTAATTACATTTTTCAAACTGAACCACTAACTTAATGACACCTGTATTTGTCATTTGTAACATCCTTTAACTGCTCCTTTTGGTGTCCTGTGACTTCTATTTCTTCGAAGACTCATATTTGGATTTCTCGAAATCCTGTCTTTAGATTTCTTGAAGTCTTCTTTCTGATTTCTCGAAGAGGTCTTCTTTCTGATTTCTCGAAAAGGTCTTCTTTCTGATTTCTCGAAGTCTTCTTTCTTCTGATTTCTCGAAATCTTCTTTCTTCTGATTTCTCGAAATCTTCTTTCTTGATACTTTGACTTTATGGTTTCGAGATTTTTACTACTTTGTGCCACATGTTTAATTTTGTTTGGTCTTTCCGAAGGTTACAAAGACCATCGGCCACCGTCCATTTGATTTTTACCATGAGGATTTTTCTTATTGTACATAAAGTGGTTTCATTAATGGCACTTGAGTTGTTTTGCTCCTATAAATAGGAGTATTCTTTTTCATCTTTCTCACAACTCTTCATTCTTTTCTCTTTCTTGTAATTTCTTTTTAGAGAATTCTTCAGGAAATATGAAGAGGGTAATCTCTTTGGCTATTTTGTTTAATTAATAAGTGAACTTATTTAAAGCTTCCCATTCTGATCTAATTTTCTTCCTCTTGTAAAGGTTGTTCAACAGGTTGGAAGCAATATTCTCCTTTCCCTCTCCCAAGTTAACCACTGAGTTGCTTCTAATAGAGCTTTTCGAGGAGAAGAAGAGAGAAAGTGGCAGAGCACCATGAGCTAAAGGCTCTTTTAGATTTTAGGATAGTTTCCTTTCTAATGTTCTAGGTATTTAGGATAGTTTTCTTTCTAATATCTTTCCATGTATTCGAACTAATGTAATTCGAATTTTGAGTTTGAATGAATTATCCTTTGTACCTCTCTGAATACCAGAAACATTATGTCTTTTTCTTCGAATTTCTAAAGTCTTTGTATTAACTTCACTTAAGAATTTTTCTAAGTTAACAGACTTGTTATCCAATTCGAAACAGGTAACTTCATCCTCTTCTGTAAATTCGAAATGACCTTTACTCATAACATTTTGGGAATTCGAACAATTTGGAAATCAAATCCCAACAGATGCCCCCCCAAAAGTAGTCTCTTTCAAATAATAATTTATTTTTTTTTGTAGAAAGAGATATTTTTGGAACAAACTCTTGGTATTCCTTATAACAATTATTTAAAATTTAAATGGAAAATTTAAATATCTGTTTCAGATAAACCTTTTATCTTCCAAATAAATTAATATTTCAGTTTCTCTTTTCATCATCTTCAACCTTACGCATTCTACTCTTTTCTCTCCATCGGCGTTTTTCTCCTCAAGCTCAAGGTATGATCTTTAACTCTTTTTGATCATCTTTTGTCATTTTAGACTTGAGTTTCACCGGTTAAATTCTTCAAAGTTTCTGATTTTACACTTTTTTATGGGTTTTAATCTAATCATCAGTTATTTGTTACTTTTTAGGTCAATCTTTCTTCAAGTTCTCAAATTGAAAGTGGGGGAAATGAAGAAAACACTATAGAAAGCCCACTTCAAGCTATCTCTTCGAAGAAATCACAAAAACTAGCTTTAGACAATATCGAAGAGAATATTGAGAATCAAGAAGAAGAGAAAGGAGAAGAAGAAGAAGTTCAATCTCCTTCTGATCCAAATAATGATGACCCCATGGAAAACGAAAACAAAGAAGACGATCCTGCATCTTCTCAAAATCCACAATATGAAAAGACTAAAGATTCTGCCTCGAAGGAGATCCAAACCATCTACACTGAATCAGCTACTCCTGAAAAGGCTCCCTGGGTTTTCGAGGGATTCATCTAGATCCACGCCCATTTATAATGCTAAGGACTTGGATGATTGCCTCAAAGACCTGGATAAGAATCCTTTCTTGGTTTTAGAAGTGCTTTCAGGGGAAGTTTCTTTATCATCTGCACACTCTGAGGCTACTGTTCAAAATCCTTTAAGTGAAGAGAACTCGATCGAGCAGGTCTTCAAAAATTTCAAAAAATTAACTTTTGAGAAAAACATGATGAAGGAAATCCCCAAGGATCGACTTTATAGGGAAGAGATCGAGAGCTATCTCATTTATTTTGATAAGAAAAATTCTCAACTCTCCGAATCTCAGAAGGCTTGGGTGAAGGATTTTGCTAAACTCTATGAAGACAGTATCAAGACTGTTAATCAGATTGAGCAAACCAAGTTGAAGCTGGTCGCACAGAAAGGTGAAAAAGCTGAGTTGATCGACAAGATGCAACATAGTAAGATTTCAGTGAATAAACATGACCAGTCCATCAAACAAAATTCCCTAAGAGTTGAAGAATTAGAGAAAGAGAATTTAAGGCTCAAAGGCCTCATAAAGCAATATCAAGAGGAGCTTGAGAAATTGAAGAAGGCTAAGAATGAGATTGAGACTACACTTTCAAGGCAACAATCCGCTCGCTCGGATATTATAAGTTCTGTTAAGGGTCTTTCGAGGGATGTCGTTCGAATTACCAAACACATTGAACATCTGGAAAATGACGACTTAAGATTCAAGACTTATTACGAAGACCTGATACACAACTTTGCCAAGCTGAAAAGTGTAGCTCCTTTCTAGCCTATTGTAATTCCTCTTGTTATTTGTTCATAACATTGTTTCGAGCATGGTCTTATATTTTTCAAACAATTTTACTCTTGTTTATGTCCAATTTTGATTTCTTGCAAGTTTGGCTTATATTTTCTCAAGTATTTTCCATTTATTGACATTATGCGCAAATCACCAACTAATTCTCGAATTGAATACGCATTACTGGAAAACACTTTTTCAATCTCGAGAGGTCCTTCCCAATTAGGTGACCATTTACCAAACCTCTTAGACTTTTTATCAATTGGAAAAATCAACTTCCAAACATAATCACCAACTTGGAATTCTTTTTTCTTGACTTTGTTATTATAAGAACGAGCTATTTGCTCTTTTTGCCTAATTATATTTTCAAGAGCAATCAATCTTTCTTCATCAAGTTGATTTAATTTCATCGAACATCAAATTCCAATAATCTTGAGTAAGGTAACTCATATTGTCTTTGAACCCTTATTGATTGTAAATTTACTTCAACTGGTAATATGGCATCATGACCATATACCAACTTATAAGGGGTAGTTCGAGTAGCTTCTCTTGGTGAATTTCTATAAGCCCAAAGAATTTGATTCAAGTCTCATGCCAATTTCTAGGTTTTTCCCAATATGCCTTTTAATTAAAGCAATAATATTTTTATTTACTGCTTCAACTTGACCATTGGCTTGTGCATAGTAAGGAGTAGAAGAAAGTAATTTTATTCCTTTTGATTCAGCAAACTTAACCATTTTCCTTCCAGTAAACACTGTTCCTTGATCTGTAGTAATGGTTTCTGGTAAGCCAAATCTGAATATTATATTCTCTTCTATGAAACGGATAATATCTTCTTGAGAAACTTCTCTTAAGGAATTGCTTCTACCCATTTGGTAAAATAATCAACTCCAACTAAAATAAATTTATGGTTTTTCGAAGAAGCTGGGTGTATCATCCCAATTAGATCTAAAGCCCATCCTCGAAAGGGCCAAGGCTTTATGATTGAATGCAATTCACTTGCTGGAATTTGTTGTACATTTCCATGTTTTAGACATTCTTCACAAGCTTTTGCAAAATTGTGACAATCTTTGGCCATTGAAGGCCAAAAGAATAGCTTTCTTTTCAGAATCCATTCCATTTTCTTTCCGGCTTGATGAGCTCCACAAGCACCTTCATGAACTTCAACTAAAGCCAAATATGCTTCTGTTTCACCCAAACATCGAAGCAAATTCCCATCAACAGCTTTCTTATAAAGTTCTTCACCCAAAATACAATAATTCAAAATCTTATATTTCAAGTGTTTCTTATTTGCTAAAGAATGATTTTGGATAAGTTTCACAATCTCTTTTCTCCAATCATTCTGATCTAAAAGATTTACATTATGGATGTCGAATCCTTTCCTTGGAAACCTTCTTTGAATATCACTAATTTTTCTAAGTGTTCCAATAGAGATTCTATATCCAGAAGCTATTTGAGCCAATTCATTAGCTTCGAAATTTTGACCTCTTGGAATATGTTCAATTTTTACTTCGTCAAACATTTCCAGAAGTTTATTGGCTTGCACCAAATACTTAGCCAATTTTAGATCTAAACATTTATACTCCTTGGTTATCTGTTTGATAACTAATTGAGAATCTCCTCGAATATGAACATTTCTCGAATTCAAAGAAACCAGAATTTTGAGACCTGCTATTAAAGCTTCATATTCTACTGCATTATTCGAACAAGGATGTTTTATTTCAAACATCATTCGAGTTGGGAATCCTTTTGGGGAAATTAATAAAATTCCAATTCCTGATCCATTCTTATGTTGGATCCATCGAAATATAATTTCCAAGGTTCTAAACCTACGTATATTGATTCCTCAATTGGAATCTGAGGATGGTCAACCAAGAAATCTGCAACCACTTGTCCTTTCATTGCTTTTAAAGGGACAAATTTTAATGAAAACTCAGTTAATGCTAAAGCCCAATTTCCAATTCTACTGTGTAATATAGGTTTCAACAACATATGCTTTATTACATCAAAGTGCGAAATCACAAATACATCATAAGGTTTCACATAATACTTGAGTTTAGTACATGAAAAGTATAAACATAAGCATAATTTTTCAATGGCACAATATCTAGTTTCAGCATCATTAATGACTCTACTTAAATAGTAAATAGCTCTTTCAACGCCACTTTCGTCCTCTTGAGCCAACATACTTCCAATTGTGGCTTCTGATGCAGAAATATATAACTTCAAGGGTCTTCCTGGCAAAGGAGGAGTCATAATAGGAGGAGTTGTCAAATACTTCTTGATTTCTTCGAAGGCTTGTTGGTGTTCCTCTTCCCATTTGAAATTTCCTTCTTTCTTCAATTTCAACAATGGAGAAAACACTCTTGTCTTTCCTGAGAGGTTCAAAATAAACCTTCGAAGAAAATTGACTTTTCCCAAAAAAGATTGTAATTGTTTCTTGGTTGTAGGTGGAGATGCTTCGAGAATTGCTTTAGTTTTATTCTTGTCAATCTCAACACCTTTCTTGTGTACAAGAAATCCTAAGAAATTTCCTGCAGATACACCAAAAGCACATTTAATAGGATTCATTTTCAACCCATGCTTTCTCATTTTCTCGAAAGCTTGTCTTAAATGGTTCAAATGCAAGCTTTTTGATTCAGATTTAACCACAACATCGTCTATATAAACTTGCATAAAATTTCCTATTAAATCATGAAAAATCGAATTCATGGCTCTTTGGTAAGTTGCACCAGCATTTTTTAAACCAAAGGGCATCATTACCCATTCATAAGTACCTATTGCACCAGGACATCGAAAAGCTGTTTTCGAAACATCCTCTTCGGCAATAAAAATTTGATTATAACCTGAATACCCATCTAACATACTTAACAATTCATTTCCTGCTGCCGAATCTATTAACATGTCAGCAATTGGCATTGGATATTCATCTTTAGGAGTTGCGTTATTTAGATCTCGAAAGTCAATGCATGCTCTTAATAACCATTTTTCTTAATTACAGGCACAATATTCGAAATCCAATCAACATACCTGGCAGTTCTAATGAACTTAGCCTTCAGAAGACGCTCAATTTCTTCTTTGATCTTCGAAACTATTTTTGGAGCGAATCTTCTAGGAGCCTGTTTCACTGGTCTTTTTTCTGGAAAAGTTGGAAGCTTATGTTCTACCAGTTCTCGACTCAAACCAGGCATTTCATGATAATCCCAAGCGAAACAATCTTTATACTCTTTCAACAAGTCAATGATCTCTTCTTTAAAATCTCCTTCGAGATTCTGACTTATGAATGTGGGTCTTTTTTCTTTTTCATCTCCCAAATTTATTTCTTCCAAAGGATCTTGAGCTTCCATCTTCTTAATACCTTGAGACAAAAATCCTTCGAAACCTAAAGGGGAATCGTCATATATGCAACCGAGTTTCTCGAACTCCAACCCTTGTGTTTCTAGAACATATGTCTCAATCTTTTTAATCACTTCCTCAAGATATTCCTTTTGAGAATTTTCAACTCCTTCAGAAGGACCCTGATCTTTTTCAGAATCTTCGTTTTTTCTTAATGAAATTTCATCTTGTGAAATTCCTTCTTTTGATATCTCCTCAATAATTATTTTTTCCTCTTGCCACTCGGCCTTGAGGGTCGTTTCTTTTTTATTTTGTTTATTTTGATTGAGTTCGGCTTCGAGAGCCGCCTCTATTCTTTTTTCGGCCACATAGGCCGAAATTCGAGCCAAAAAGCTCGAACTTACTCTGGATCTGACCATTCATTTATTTTTGCGGCCTCGAATGTGCCGACATCACATTGTAGAATAAATCCGAAATTTGGATTTATTCTTAGAGAATATGGAACCTTAGTAGGAGCCAGAGCATATTTATCAATGACTTCGAATGGTCTAATTTTCATGACTCTTTTCTCTATACTCCGAATGTCCACTGCATCTTCCTCTACCTTGAAATAGTTTTTGTCCCCATCCACATATATGGGGACACCTTATTTTGTCCACATGCATAACCTTTGATGCATAGAGGATGGAACAACACCGACACCATGTATCCACTCTCTACCAAGCAACAAATTGTAATTTGCCTTGGAGTCGACCACCACAAACATGGTAGGCCTCATGATAGTTCCCACCGTCAACTCCAAAGACAAAACTCCCTCAGACTTCGAGGTCTTCCCACTGAAATCTGTAATAATCATTTGGTGGGGCATTAAATCAAACTCGGTTTTCCCCAACCTCTTCATCATAAATTTTGGCATTAAATTCACTGCTTCTCCTGAATCAACAAGTACTTTACCAATGCTTTCTTCTTCAACCAATGCTCTAATAAATAGAGGCTTCAAGTGAAGTTGCATTTCCTCTGTAGGCCTTTCGAATACTGCTGATGTATTCTGACAGATTTGCTTGCCAATATAGGTGTAACATACAGGATCCTCACCTATGTCATCTTCCTCGAAGTCTTCCTCTTCTAAACCTTTTTCTAATTCTTCAGCGTATTCAGCAGGCAGAATCGAGACTACTGCGCAGATGTCTTCCAGACCATCTGCGAAGCCTGTTTCGAAATTCTCTGTAAGCAAGTCATCTTCATCCTCTTCGAAATTTCCAATAACTTGGAAAGAAGGTTTCTTTTTGACAACTTGAGCATAGGATGGATGATTTGCGTTTGCCTGAACTTGAATTATCTGAGCATTCTTCGCTTGCAAAGGTTTAGTTTGTTGTTTTCCTTCCTCAACATTCATATTTTTCTTTTATTGTTTTTCAAAGGCTGCTTTCCTCATTCTCTGAGCCCTCCTCCATTGGGTCTTCGTCATCTGGGGTCTGTTTCCAATATAAGGTTTTTGATGAAAACTTTGGAAATTGTTTGGTTGCCTCACATACCCTGGCCGAACCCACTGGTTCGGAGGAACTGAAGATGAAGGTATGAAAGTTCGAGGCTTCATCCTTTCTTGAAAACCTTGGGTAACAGGTAGTTTTCCCTTCTCGAACCTATTAAGATTCCCAGGTGCCTTTCCTCCGGAAATAGATTCAGACTTAGAGATCCATCCCCCATAAGAAGTATGAGGTTTCTTTTGTTTGACTTCGACCTTTTGGCGTTGAGCAGCCACTTTGTGGTAATGCGTCTTCATCTCTGATTCACGAAACGCTTTGGCTGCTGATCTATCAAATAAGGCATGGCACCTTGGGCAAAGATCAATGGAGGCATCCTCTGCCTTCTTTCTGTTCAGAAACTCCAATAGGGATTCTCCTCCCTTTGGAAACACATCATGTACCTCTTGGTCTCCATCCAAAGCCATCTCTGTGGCCTGACCCACGGAGTTCGAATCCTCAACTTCAACCATGTTAACACTCAAAGGTTCTGCGTAGTTTGCATTCACCTGAAGAGGGTCTGAATCAATCTTCATGGCCATTGGGATTTTTTCTTTGAACTTCAATCTCCCTTGCTTAATAGCCTCTTAAATAATATCCCTGAAACGCACACAACTATTAGTCCAATGACCATAGGTATGATGATATTTACAATATTTTCTACCTCTTCTCTGTTCTTGAGAAGGGATTTTATGGTCATCACTTAGAGTTATTTGTTTGTCTTTCACCAATATATCAAAAATTTGGTCTGCTTTCGAAATATCGAAACCATAATTTTTCTTTGGGAATTTATCTTTATTGTCATTACTAGTATTTCCATTTGGTTTTAAAGATTGACAAACATAAGGAGGCCCTGGCTTAAGTTCTGCTACATGAACATCATTATCTTCTATATCATATTCGAAGTCACTATCATCAGAAACTTCTAAATATGCCACTTTATCTTTTCGAAAGAACTTTTCAGGTTTCCTGAACCTTTCTTTTTCTTTCTTAAGGTGTTCAATTTGTCTAACTTTATCAGCCAATTGAGCCATATCTCTAAGTTGTTGATTAATCAATTTCTTTCGAATTGAATAATCTAGTCCCCCTACAGCCATTTGAACTAACTCATATTCAGAAATTTGGGTAAAACATCTAGCTTTCATTTGTCTAAATCTATTCAAATAGTCATCAATTGACTCATTCGAGGATCTCTTAATGTTTACTAAGTCCATAAGAGTAACTTTTGTTTCTCCTCGAAAGAATTGTTCATGAAAACTTCTTTCTAATTGATTCCATGTGTGAATCGAATTTGGAGAAAGAGTAGTAAACCAAGTAAAAGCATTCTTAGTTAAAGAACTAGGAAAATATTTCATTTTTAATTCTTCATTGTTTGCCAAATCACCTGCTTCGATTTGGTATCGAGCAATGTGTTCGACAGTAGATTCTCCTACTTCTCCAGAAAATTTGGTAAATTTGGGAACTTTCCATCCCCTTGGCAATTCAGTTTGCAATACCATTTGGGTGAAAGGAGAGACTACATAAGGATGATTCGCAAATCCTACATTAAATCCATGTCTATTCAAAACTTGTTCGACAATTCCAACAACATTTTGTTGCCCCCCTAAGTTATTCGCTCTTATCCTTTCGAGAATTTCATCAGCATTTTGATTTCTATTCAGGATAACTCTAGGAGCATTTTCCTCTCTATTTTCGACAGGATTAACAGGATTTGGTATTTGATTATTTTGATCTCCTTGATTTACAGGAGGATTCAAATTAGCCACTTGTCTAACTATAGGATCAGTGGGTGCTCCAAACACATCCGCAATCCTTTCCATTTGCCTAGCCAACAAATTATAATTAGCATTTGTAGTTTGGACTAGGGGATCAAATACTGTGGCCATTTGTGTTGTCAACATATTTACCATTTCATGGTTACTCTCATCCATTTGTTGCCTTAGAGTTTGCAACGTAGAATTTGTAATAGATGAAGAAGAATTTCCCACAAAGGGATTAAACATGGGTCCACGAATCACTGAAGGACCCATTGTTGACATAGTTGGTGGGGCTGTTCCAGAATTTGGAACAAATCCAAATGGCAACCCATATTGTGGTTGTCCATTTTGAGACATAGAAATAAAATTGGGAAAAGGGATAGTAGAACCAATTTGACTTACTACAGGCTCCGTCACAGTAGTAGTGGTTGTAGTAACATTTGTTTGTGGTTCTCTGTTAACACTATTATTTCCATTCATCCCATTTTCATTATTATTCACAGACTCATCTCTTTGGGGTGGTGGACTTCCCTGATTATTAACATTATTTTCCCTATTATTATTTCCATTTGCATTTTGTCTTGAATTATTAGCCATTTGAACAGATATAGTTCGACCACTTCTCAAATGCATACAAGACAAATTTTCAGAAATTCATAACACACACTACTTTTTGGCAAAATTGTCCCACCGGGCGTGCCAATTTGTTTATGGTGAAAAATCTAATTTCGAAAATTAAACTTATCACTTTGATTCTAAGAACAATCTAGAGATTAGAATCAGATCCTCTTACGGGACTCTTTTTAAAAAGTAGGTTTATGGTGTTTCTGATTTATTGAAATAGACTTTTCAAAGTTCAATTTTCTGGGTGAAATGTTTGATTGGTACAGAATTTCACCAAATCAATTACTATGTTTTCGAAAAATCCAGAAATGATAGATTCCAGAAAGTTGATTCAGAATTTTAACAAAGAACTTTTCTTTCGAAAGAAATTAGAACTACTTGATTCAGAATTTTATCAAAGTTCTAAAGTTTCCACTTGACTTCTTTTAGAATAAGGAGAATCACAGTTTCAGAATTTAAAGCAAAGAGATAAAAGTGCATGAAATGAAGAATACTGAATGTAAATTGCAGAAAGTAAATGAATTGAAAGAACAAATTGCATAAAGATAAAAGTGGATGGGATCATCACATACAGTCAATCCTTGTAAACCTGTTGGTCGCAGTGTGATCGGACGTGAAGGTGTTTAAGGATATGAGTATAATGAATTTTCCAACCCTTATTACATTATGGGTGTACCTATTTATAGATTTCTAATCCTAACGGCTAACTAATGCATGTTTGACACATCAGCAGCCTATCTATGTTGGCAGCGTGTATGCTTGCCACGTTTTCTGCTATCCAGAAAACTAATTACATTTTTCAAACTGAACCACTAACTTAATGACACCTGTATTTGTCATTTGTAACTTCCTTTAACTGCTCCTTTTGGTGTCCTGTGACTTCTATTTCTTCGAAGACTCATATTTGGATTTCTCGAAATCCTGTCTTTAGATTTCTTGAAGTCTTCTTTCTGATTTCTCGAAGAGGTCTTCTTTCTGATTTCTCGAAGAGGTCTTCTTTCTGATTTCTCGAAGTCTTCTTTCTTCTGATTTCTCGAAGTCTTCTTTCTTCTGATTTCTCGAAATCTTCTTTCTTCTAATTTCTCGAAATCTTCTTTCTTGATACTTTGACTTTATGGTTTCGAGATTTTTACTACTTTGTGCCACATGTTTAATTTTGTTTGGTCTTTCCGAAGGTTACAAAGACCACCGGCCACCGTCCATTTGATTTTTACCATGAGGATTTTTCTTATTGGACATAAAAGTGGTTTCATTAATGGCACTTGAGTTGTTTTGCTCCTATAAATAGGAGTATTCTTTTTCATCTTTCTCACAACTCTTCCTTCTTTTCTCTTTCTTGTAATTTCTTTTTAGAGAATTCTTCAGGAAATATGAAGAGGGTAATCTCTTTGGCTATTTTGTTTAATTAATAAGTGAACTTATTTAAAGCTTCCCATTCTGATCTAATTTTCTTCCTCTTGTAAAGGTTGTTCAACAGGTTGGAAGCAATATTCTCCTTTCCCTCTCCCAAGTTAACCACTGAGTTGCTTCTAATAGAGCTTTTCGAGGAGAAAGAAGAGAAAGTGGCAGAGCACCATGATCTAAAGGCTCTTTTAGATTTTAGGATAGTTTCCTTTCTAATATTCTAGGTATTTAGGATAGTTTTCTTTCTAATATCTTTCCATGTATTCGAACTAATGTAATTCGAATTTTGAGTTTGAAAGAATTATCCTTTGTACCTCTCTGAATACCAGAAACATTATGTCTTTTTCTTCGAATTTCTAAAGTCTTTGTATTAACTTCACTTAAGAATTTTTCTAAGTTAACAGACTTGTTATCCAATTCGAAACAAGGTAACTTCATCCTCTTCTGTAAATTCGAAATGACCTTTACTCATAACATTTTGGAAATTCGAACAATTTGGAAATCAAATCCCAACAGTATGTAAACTCTATTTTATTATTCTTGAGCTCTCTGTCTATAATATTGATAATCTTATTCTGTGCTTAATTCCTAACATCCGCGCTTGCGCCGGAGTTATAGGCTAGTTTCGACTATGATTGAGGATAGGGGAGCGGATGCTGCAGAAACCCAAGATCTGATTGTATAAGAGGACTCGGTACTTTGTAACCGACACATGAGCGTTACTAATGAGCGATGGGTAGTGACAGTACTCTAGCGAAGAGCGTTTACAGGATTAGGCCTTGGTATCGATAGCAAAGGATTAGTTGATTGTCAATCCAGGACCGACACATGGATGTATCCTGATGAGTGATGGGTAGTGTGAGTACTCTAATGAAAGTGCGTCTACAGGATTAGGCCTCGTTTATCAATTAATTCTTTTACAAACGAAATAAAGAAAGCATAATAAGCCCGCATGGAGTATCTTTGAGTGTGAGTGGCGCCTGGTAACTCGGGGTCATAAGCAATATAGTTTGTCTACAGTATTATAGAATAAGATTATTGTCTTTAGAATAGTAAGCTTAAACTTCATAAGAAATCAAGTAGATGACTTGATCGTGAGATCTTATGAAGAACTATTCTTAAATAGTCCCTAGTCAAGTATCATCTTAGGACAAAGATGCATTTAGACTAGTATGTGAGTTCATTGATGATCACATCTCACAGATCATGAATATGAGATATCATGTGCTCACATAGGTACACATTAAGATTAATGGTGTACTGGACAGACCCACCTTAAGAACGTTTCATGGATTGTTACATAAGTGTCATGAACGTTTCTTGAGTTGATAAAAGTTATATATAAAGTCCTTTGACCTGAAATCACTACGATTCCTACATAAGGAATTTTGTGTTTTGAATATCATCAAACGTTATTTGTAACAGGGTGATCATAAAGTTGGTATATTTGGACATCTAATAAATTATGTGGAGAAATGTGAGTGCCCTAGATGGGATTTGTCCCTCATATGTAACAGGAGTTATATCTGTAGGCCTCTTGATAAAGTGAGACTGCAAAATGCATGGCCATGCTCAGGAGGATAAATATGAGATATTTATTTTCTGTACAGTCTACTTGGGGATCAAGAAAATATAAATTGAACTATGCAAGGTTGACACAATCCATGCCCTTGTGTTCAATTAGATATTTGGACAAAGGGACAGATCATATAAATTATTATCATAAAATAGGATTTATCAAAGTTATTGATAATCTCAATATTTGGATAGTGATGTGTTGCTAGATACCGCTCACTATTTATGATATTAAATATAAAAGGGTTTTATTTTAATATCATAACCAAATATTAAAATCCTATTGGGTCACACGCATACAACAAGCCACTAGGAAAGGATAATAATTCTAATTTAATTTAATTAGAATTATAACATAATGGGCCAGACCCATAAGTGTGAGGGTTAAGTGAGTGAGGGGGTAAAACCCTAGCCACCACTCTATAAATAGAGCATAAGATGCACTACCCCAGACACACATGAGCAATCGCTTTTTACTCTCTAAGGCTACTAGCAGAGTTGAGGAGGGTTTCCTAGTACGGCTGTTCGTGTGGATACCAATAGAGACACGGCTACTCTTTCGTCGTTTGTAATCCTAATAAGGTACGACCTTTCCTTTCAATACCTTTTATGCCTTGATTCATGTTTTCGCAAAACGATCATAGCAAGGGAGGGAATCCATTTATTTCCGTTGCACCCTGACCATATGCTTGATTCCCTTCAGAGTAAACCTAAAATAATAGATAGTTTTTACATGCACAAAGGGTGTGATGAGATGAAGTTCAATCCTAATCCAAGTAAAGTGTCTCTAACTCTTCCTTTCTATTTCAATTGATTATCTGTTATTTACATTTTTCGCACAACAATGTTCTCAAAACCTGTTGTTTCTCTTGATAAATAGATCACGAGTTTACATGAATTGACCGTTCCCTGTGGATACGATATCTCTCTTACTATTATATTACTGGATTTCTGGTTCGCTTGCCAGAAACCCATCATGTATTTTTGGCACCGTTGCCGGGAAACGGTTTCTAATTCGTGTAGACCTTGGCGGTCTAGTTATCAAGTTTTTAACTATCTTAGTATTTATTTTATTTATTCTTCTTATCATTTTTAGGACCTATTATTATATTAGGAATTTTATTGTTTTTCTATTATTATTAAATTCTCTTCAACACTTACCTTTTTCAAAGTTTCTTGTTTATGCTTCTGAGAGGTCAGGCGTCTCCCAATCAATTACAGTTCAACCCAGAAATAGAAAGGACATCACGAAAGAACAGAGGTAGAAACTCGAGAAGGAGAAGAAGGACAATTGTTTAGGAACCCAAAAATATGGCAGTGGAACGTCCATGAAGAACGCTAGGAGATTATATCTCCCATCAAGGACCACGTCACTTCTCAAGCATTGTGTTACCACCAAATGCAAGAGCTTTGGAGTTGAAGACTGCATACCACACCCTCATTAGTGCACACCAATTCGCTGGATTGGATCATGAAAATCCAAATGCTCATCTTTCTAATTTTTATGAATTGATTGGTACTATGGGTTTCGAGGAAGGTAATTTAGAATCTATTTACTTACGCTTGTTTCCTTTCTCTTTGATAGGTAAAGCTAAGGAATGGCTGCAATCACACCCAAATCAAAGACTAACCAATTGGGGTGTGGTTGAGGAGAAATTCTTGACAAGAATCTTCCCACCAGGGAAGCAGGTAGAAGCCAAGGCAGATATTTCTACCTTCAGACACGGGATTGATGAGCCACTATGTGAAGCTTGGGAAAGATTCAAGTCTATGCTGCACAACTGTCCCAACCATGGCTATGAGGATATAGCCCAACTCAACATATTCCGCACAGGACTTCGTTCAGATTCAAGGTCATTCATAGATGCGGCAGCAGGTGGAACTATCTTATCCGCAGAAGTTGATCGAGCACTAGAAATCATCAACCATTTTGCACAAAACGATCAACAAGCTCAAAGTGGAAGACAACCCGCACAATTACCAAAGAAAGGGATGTTGGAACTCAATCAAAGTGATGCTCTGTTAGCTGAGAACAAGCTCATTAAACGTCAACTAGAAGCACACACTGAGACGTTGAAGACACTCCCTCAACAACTCAAACTGTCCACTCACAACCCATCCAAGCCCAACCATTGATTTGTGATTTCTGTGGAGGTGACCATCTAAATGGTCAATGTGCTAACCAAGGAACACAACCAGAACAAGTCAACTTCATGGGTAACCAGGGAAGGCAAGGGAATTACTCCAACAATAACAACCATCAATATTCACAAGTGACGAGAATCCAAAGGGGGTGGATTCATTTTACGGATCAATCTGGGTTGGAATGTTCATAAGTAGGAAATTTGGGAAATGGTATAAACGAGAAAATGGAAAAAGGTAAGAAGATGGAATGAAATTTGATAGACATCACACTTCCAAGGATGAAAGATAAGCCTAAGAGTTATACACACAAAGGGATGAAGGACCTTTGATAAAACTCAATTCTTAAATTAACAAGAAATTTAGAGAAACACTCTCCAATTCATAAAATTCTGAATAAAAGTTAATTTAACAATTCTACATGCCTTGTACGTACTATTTATAGTCCATGTGCACCATGCAAGGCTCTTTGCATTCAGCCAAATTACTACCTCTAATAATTCTACTAATGGATATTAAAAACTTAGAGAAAAACTACCAGTAAAGCACTAAACAATTAGCCTACAATTTACCCACTTGTGGCCGCATATTTACACATAGTTTTGTAACAACCAACAAGAAATAATAAGGCTAATGATTCAGCCATGAATTGGCCGCTCCAAATGGAAGACATAACAACCCCAAAATTATTTCTAGTTGCTCCATCAATTTGTAACCTCCCATCTGTTAAATGCTGGTTGTCCCCTTTAAGTGTTGTAACAACTCTTCATTGTCAAATTATTTTGTAACTCCCCTTGTCTCTTGAATCATAATTCAGCCTTCAAGTCCCTTAACTGGCCGCCCCATGTGATGAAATTGATTCAACCATTTATTTAATTAATTGAAACAAGAAATAAACTCATCCAACTTCCTCTTCAATTTTACCTGGTTGGATTCACATCATACCCTCCTTCTTCGAGAAGATTCGTCCCGAATCTTAAGGCTTTATTTTCCTACTAATTTTATTTGCTAATAAATTAAAACAAACAATTCCAACCTCCTGGATCGAACACAACTTGTACAAATTCTGATTTTTTCCGATCTTCTTCATGCTTCAAAGAAGTCTTCCTCTAGAGTGCACAAACCCAAAAACCGGATTCAAGAGAAATTCTTCTTTTATGTTGGACCTGCAAATTTGATTTTCCAAACAAATATATTGTAGTCCCAAATGGCTTTTGAAAATGTGTTGTATGATTATTATATAACCAAGCAAACGTTTCCATGTTTTCGTTTGCAAAATCCTCTTGAAATTGGCTTCCAAAAGTGGGCTGGATGTATAGTGATGCTTGAGGAACAATGTTGACAAACTTCCTCTTCAAACATGGAAGTTGGTGTGTTTCATTCAAAGATCCATCCTTTTGTTCCTGTAAAATAACATCAGAAATAATAGAAGAAAATTCATTAACAAATAAAATTTCTTCGCTCTTTTTCTCTTTTTCTTTTTCTTCTTTCTCTCTCTTTTCTTCTTTTTCTTTCTCTTCTCTTATTTGCTCTTCTCTTTCTTTTTCTATTTCTTCTCTTCTCTTCTCTTCTTTTTCTCTCATTTTTTCTCCACTCTCTCTTGCTTCTTTTTCTCTCCTTTCTTTTTCTATTTTCTCCTTCAACTTACATTGATACTCACTGGCTCGGCTTGGTGTCAGAAATTTGAACTTAATCTTACGTCCCTCATGCCTCAAATAAAGCGAGCGTTCATCAAGATTGAGTGTTTTATAACGAAGCCATGACCATCCTAGAAGAAGATGACAAGAGTCCATGGGAGCGATATCACATTATACTTCTTTCTCACACTACCCCACAGTGAATGTGATCCACGCTTGATTCGGATGAAAGCTCGCTAGTAGGTGGAGTTTCTACACCAATCGTTGACTCACAATATCGTTGTCGCTTCCATAATCGTATGCAACTATACATGGGTGGCCTTCGATTAAACACCTTGTATAGTAAATTTCCATCGCCATTCCAAACCCAGAGCCGAAGCTTTGATACCAAATGAAGAGAATCCATGGCGGGTGGACTCGTTTTACGGATCTATCTGGGTTGGAATGTTCATAAGTAGGAAATTTGGGAAATGGTTTAAACGAGAAAATGGAAAAAGTTAAGAAGATGGAATGGAATTTGATAGACGTCACACTTCCAAGGATGAAAGATAAGCCTAAGAGTTATACACACAAAGGGATGAAGGACCTTTGATAAAACTCAATTTTTGAATTAACAAGAAATTTAGAGAAACACTCTCCAATTCATAAAATTCTGAATAAAACTTAACTTAACAATTCTGCATGCCTTGTATGTACTATTTATAGTCCATGCGCACCATGCAAGGCTCTTTTCATTCAGCCAAATTACTACCTCTAATAATTCTACTCATGGATATTAAAAGCTTAGAGAAAAACTACCAATAAAGCATTAAACAATTAGCCTACAATGTACCTACTTGTGGCCGCATATTTACACATAGTTTTGTAACAACCAACAAGAAATAATAAGGCTAATGATTCAGCCATGAATTGGCCGCTCCAAATGGAAGACATAACAACCCCAAAATTATTTCTAGTTGCTCCATCAATTTGTAACCTCCCATCTGTTAAATGCTGGTTGTCCCCTTTAAGTGTTGTAACAACTCTTCATTGTCAAATTATTTTGTAACTCCCCTTGTCTCTTGAATCATAATTCAGCCTTCAAGTCCCTTAACTGGCCGCCCCATGTGATGAAATTGATTCAACCATTTATTTAATTAATTGAAACAAGAAATAAACTCATCCAACTTCCTCTTCAATTTTACCTGGTTGGATTCACATCATACCCTCCTTCTTCGAGAAGATTCGTCCTGAATCTTAAGGCTTTATTTTCCTACTAATTTTATTTGCTAATAAATTAAAACAAACAATTCCAACCTCCTGGATCAAACACAACTTGTACAAATTCTGATTTTTTCCTATCTTCTTCATGCTTCAAAGAAGTCTTCCTCTAGAGTGCACAAACCCAAAAACCGGATTCAAGAGAAATTCTTCTTTTATGTTGGACCTGCAAATTTGATTTTCCAAACAAATATATTGTAGTCCCAAAAGGCTTTTGAAAATGTGTTGTATGATTATTATATAACCAAGCAAACGTTTCCATGTTTTCGTTTGCAAAATCCTCTTGAAATTGTCTTCCAAAAGTGGGCTGGATGTATAGTGATGCTTGAGGAACAATGTTGACAAACTTCCTCTTCAAACATGGAAGTTGGTGTGTTTCATTCAAAGATCCATCCTTTTGTTCCTGTAAAATAACATCAGAAATAATAGAAGAAAATTCATTAACAAATAAAATTTCTTCGCCTCAGCCGCCCTGACAACTACTTCAATCCAGACATTGTCAGGGAGTTCTATGCTAACGCCATCGGAGACCACGGCGTTAACTACAGGAGGGAGTCTTATGTTCGAGGACAGGTTATCAGATTTGATTGCGATGCAATCAATGCACTTTTAGTACATCCCAGAGAGGAGGACAGATACCTCGTGGTGTGCCAATACCACGAGAGGATGAATGTTGTGGGGATTCATGGCAATGATCCCCTTGACATTGAGACTGCTCAGCTGCTATGCTTACCAGGGCGTTCCTTTGAAAGGAATGCATATCAGGAGGCAGCTAGGATCTACAGGAAGGATATGAGGAGCATAGCTCAGATGTGGACAGTGTTGATACTGGCCAACATTCATCCTACCGGGTATGTTTTTGATGTAGTTATGCCCATGGCCCACCTCATCTACACTATCCTCACCGTCACCGTTATCGATGTCTCACGAGTCATCACCCAGAAGATATCAGACTTTGCATCTTCTGTGGGACGCCGGACTCCTAACTCCAAGATCAGGCTTGGCTTCCCTTCTCTCATCACCTCACTCTGCAGATCTAGGGGTGTAGAGGTGAACCCCAGGGTTCGCATCGCACTTCCCATGACCAGAGCATACATTGAAGCCAACTGTATCCTAGCTGAGGAGTTACAGGTTGAGGAGCAGCAGCAGCAGCAGGCACCACCACCACCACCAGCAGACATGGACGCTCCAGTCTGGGCCCAGCGACTTGAGGCACAGAACACTCATCTGATGGCTCAGATGTCCACTATTCACCGAGCATCTGTTCATTTTCAGAGTAGACATTATCAGGCTCGTGTGGACCCCATGACCCCTACACAGTCTCATGATTACTTACAGTGGCCTGGGGACAGGCCTATTTTCCCAGGGGGGGTGGAGCAACTTACATGGATCAGAACCAGGATGAGGACTGATTTTTTCTTTCCTATTTGGTGTTTTTCCTTCTTTTTCTTTTTCATTTTATTTTCTTATTTTCTTAATTTCTTTTGATATGTACTGCATACCACTGATACATTATCTATATTAGGCAGTACTTATTTTGCTATTTTCTGTTTTTCGGTTAAATTTTTAAAATTTTTAGGACTTTTTAGGGCCTTAGGAATTATGATTTAAGGTAACTTTTTCAAAATTCTCTGTAATTAAGTAGTTTAATTAACCAGATTAGGAAAGATTATAGGGTTTTGTGATTAATTCCATAATCAGTTAGAATTAGGATACTTCTCAAGAGAACCTATCAGGATAGTTAATTAAGACCATTAAGTGCTTTATCAAGGAAATTTTAGCCAATAACCAGTGAGCTAAGAGCCCAAACACTGAAATTGAGAGTTTTTCACCGCTGCTTGTCAACTGTTATTGCTTGAGTTTCTGAATTTTGTCTTGCTAGTAGAAGATATGGAAGTGACAAAGGCATATTTTGCGATTATAATATTTTGCTTAGTGCCAAATAGCCAACCTTGATTAAATTTTTCCAATTTTTGATTGCCCATTTGAGCCTTTAATATTTCTTTTGAATGTACCTCAGCCATGATTAATGATCATACCATGCCCCTTAACACTTGGGATAGAGAGCAAGGTGCAACACAACAAGATGGAACAAAAGTGTTAGGAATATGCACTAGAGACTTATATATTTATGAACATCCATCACTCGTATCATGTTATTTTATAAAGGCAAACTTATTCTTTTAGAATATAATTAATGTCCTTAGAATAGTAAGCTTAAACTTCATAAGAAATCAAGTAGACGACTTGATCGTGAGATCTTATGAAGAACTATTCTTAAATAGTCCCTAGTCAAGTATCATCTTAGGACAAAGATGCATTTAGACTAGTATGTGAATTCATTGCTGATCACATCTCATAGATCATGGATATGAGATATCATGTGCTCACATAGGTACACATTAAGAGTAATGGTGTGCTTGAGAGACCAACCTTAAGAACGTTGCATGGATTGTTACATAAGTGTCATGAACGTTTCTTAAATTGATAAATGTTATATATAAAGTCCTTTGACCTAAAATCACTACGATTCCTACATAAGAAATTATGTGTTTTGAATGTCATCAAACGTTACCTATAACAGGGTGATCATAAAGTTGGTATTTGGACATCTAATAAATTATGTGGAGGAATGTGAGTGCCCTAGATGGGATTTATCCCTCCTATGTAACAGGAGTTATATCTGTAGGCCTCTTGATAAAGTGAGACTGCAAAATGCATGGCCATGCTCAGGAGGATAAATATGAGATATTTATTTTCTGTACAGTCTACTTGGGGATCAAGAAAATATAAATTGAACTATACAAGGTTGACACAATCCATGCCCTTGTGTTCAATTAGATATTTGGACAAAGGAACAGATCATATAATTTATTATCATAAAATAGGATTTATCAAAGATATTGATAATCTCAATATTTGGATAGTGATGTGTTGCTAGATACCGCTCACTATTTATGATATTAAATATAAAAGGGTTTTATTTTAATATCATAACCAAATATTAAAATCCTATTGGGTCACACGCATACAACAAGCCACTAGGAAAGGATAATAATTCTAATTTAATTTAATTAGAATTATAACATAATGGGCCAGGCCCATAAGTGTGAGGGTTAAGTGAGTGAGGGGGTAAAACCCTAGCCACCACTCTATAAATAGAGCATAAGATGCACTACCCCAGACACACATGAGCAATCGCTTTTTACTCTCTAAGGCTACTAGCAGAGTTGAGGAGGGTTTCCGAGTACGACTGTTGGCGTGGATACCAATAGAGACGCAGCTACTCTTGCCTCGTTTGTAATCCTAATAAGGTACGACCTTTCATTTCAATACCTTTTATGCGTTGATTCGTGTTTTCGCAAAACGATCATAACAAGGGAGGGAATCTATTTTTTTCCACTGCACCCTGACCATATGCTTGATTCCCTTCAATTGGTATCAGAGAATCGATTTGCGACAAACACGTTTTAGGCTTTTAATCTTATGAAGATTATGATTTTTTGTTGTTTTTTGCTGAAAAAACGTAGCGCTAATATCTGGGCTGCAACCTGCGCTGCAGCGCAGACTGAAGCGCAGATCTGCCCTGCAACCTAGGCTGCAGCGTGTTAGAACCACAGGAAACACTAGAAGGGGGGGTTGAATAGTGTTTTAGACTTTTTGATAGTTTTTGGAAATCTTTAATTTAAAACATGAATATGGGCACCGTTAAAAAATAAGTCTTAAGATCAGAGATGGTTGAAACATGTGGAAGATAAGAAAAACAATGTTTCTTCTAAAGCTTAAGATTGTTTTAAACAGAGGCTTCTCAAAGTATCTTCTGAAGATTAATACAGAGAGTATTTTCAGCACAGTTTCTGAAATACTTCAGATGACTAGAGGTTTTCTGAAGTCTGTTCCTGATTTTTGAACTGATCTCTTTCAGACTCACTTCTGAGAATTTATTTCAGAAGTTCTTCAAGGAACATTCTTTGTAAAGCTTCAAATGATATAAGAGATATCTCATGTTTTGTTCATATGAAAGATCATTTTATTGAAATAGTTGTGTTAAGTTTATTATAGAAAATACTTTTCAAATTCCAACTTAAATATGAAAACTGGAAATAAAGAGATTAAACAAAAAGGACTTAGGCATAGAGATTTCAGACAGGCTTTTAAGTGGCTGTCTGAAGTTTTCAGACGGCTTGTAAAAACTAATTTTAAAAGATGTTTTGTGTCTTTATAAAATATCAGATTAATTATTCTGACCCCTTGATTAGTATAAAACGAATTAACAAAATTTATCCTGGTTCACTCACTACCACTGTGAGCTACGTCCAGTCCCAATGGCAAACAACCACTGAATTTCCACTATATGAATATTCAGATTACAAGCTTGAGTTTGAGTACAGTCTCTCCAGACACAATGAGTACAGTCTCTCCAGACACAACGAGTACAGTCTCTCCAGACACAATGAGTACAGTCTCTCCAGACACAATGAGTACAGTCTCTCCAGACACAACGAGTACAGTCTCTCCAGACACAACAAGTATTCTTTTCTATCAAGCCTCTCCAGGCTCTACCACAAGTATTCTTTTCTATCAAGCCTCTCCAGGCTCTACCACGAGTATTCTTTCTTCCACCAAGCCTCTCCAGGCTCTCAGACACTTATACAAGTGTAGAGTATTCTTTCTTCCACCAAGCCTCTCCAGGCTCTCAGACACATAAAGTGTTTACAAATTAAACTAAGTTTAAGTTTCCACGAAACATAAACTTAATCTTTTCCTGTACTAGAGGTTAACTGAGTACTACTCAGGATACCATGGATAAATCTAAGTACAAGGGTAAGACAGTGATACAAGTATATAAGGTTAAGTACAATCCCTGTCTCTGATATGAGGAATAACATCCTCTGAGAATTGGCTAGATAGATACTGACTTTAAGCTCCAGCCTTGTTCTCCAGCCATTGGTTTCCATGGGTTACATTCTCACCCGTATCATTGGAAAAACCAAGGCATACTTACAGCTTCAAACCATTCTTGGTTCATATGAGATTAAGCACAGCCTGGTAGGTTGTTCAACTGAACAACTGCTATTTTGACTAGCATAGTTGATTCAAGTAAGTGTGGTCAACACTGATAGGATTTTTCTGATGCATCTTGATCAACTGATTGAACCAAGTGAATGAGTTCAACATCTTCAAATTCTTTCTTGAGGCTATTTATAACATTGTTCTGTTGGAATATAGCCGTTTGAAGATGATTCATAATACCGTTGAGATGTTGATGATGTGGCTCATATAGCCGTTACTTAATAGTGTCTCAAACGGTTGCTTCCTCCTTAGCAGATATGTGTTCAGACAGTCCTGTTCTGACACTTCTGTAGATGAGCTCTTTTAGAGAGATTTTCTTGATATTATTTTGCATGTTCTCTCTCTTGATATCCTTTTACTTTTCTTCAGCTGACTTCTGATTTTCTCTACTTTTCTTAGGAGTGTATATGAGGAGGTATCCGTTGGATTTGTCCTCTTGCTTATTTTGTATATGCTCCTTTTCTGTTTGCTTCCTGACACCATTTCTTCTTTCTTCTTTGAGTGAGGTGTCTTGTTCAATGGCTGTTTCTTGCAGATGATAAAATATGTTTGAATTGAAATATTTCATTCAAACATTTCTCTTTGTTGCTTCTGCTTAGTCTCCTGACCTTCTCTTGTGCTTTCTTTTGGATTAGTGATGATGATATTTCCGTTGTGATACCACTCTTTAGAGAAAGCATTGAATGCTATTCAATCCATCGTGAGACACGCTTCTGGGTGTTTTCACAATTCTGACAGAGTACAACGTTGGTGCTGCTATAAAGCTGCCATCGTTGTTGCTGCAATTTCTGCGTTGCAGAGATTTCCTCAATGGTGTATGAAATTTAAAATCATCAGGAAAGGTCTCTGTGTTCCTTGCCATAAACGTGTTTGAAAAGGTACGTGTAGCAGAGGTTCAGAAAAGTCTTCACAAACTTCAGCAGAGGGTGCCACGTCATAAGTGAGACTTCAGACAGCACTGATACTTTAGACGGGTTGAACTACTTCAGACAGCTTCAACTCTTCAGACGAGTTCTGCTTCTTCAGACAGCTTCGTTTCTTCAGAAAGCTTCTTTTCTTCAGAAGGCTTCCTTGCTTCAGACAGCTTCTTTTCTTCAGACTGCTTTGTGTTGTCTTCATATGGTCTTCACGTCTTCAGACAGTTTGCGCACTTCAGACGAGTTGCATTCTTCAGACAGCTTCTTTATATTTGATCCTGCATTTGTTCTTCTGATCCTAATCTTTTGTTTCTGATTACTATTTCATCCTGAAACACAATCAACAAACCAATACCTTTCTCAGTAGAATCTGTTTATATAATCTTATTTGTTAATCATTAAAACTAAAGGATATTAAGTCTTTGAGTCAAGTTTGAATGCTCAAACTGATTAATAGACTTCACACAGCGCAGACTGAAGCGCAGTTTACGTATTTTGATTCTGATACTTGCGCTGCACCTGCGCTGTAGCACAGGTGGAGCGCAGGTAAAGCGCAGCTTTCAGAATCAGTTTATTTTGTTCCCTTTATTGATTGTTTTATGTGCGATGTATATATATATATATGTGTGTGTGTGTGTTTATGTGTTCTAATGTTGGAGGGTCCCAAGGAACATGAAAGAGTTCATGTCTTGGGCATCAAAGGGTTCAATTGTTGAAACCTTGTCTTGACTCAAATATTGGTTGCGATAAACATGCCACTTATGAATTTGCTGACAAGAGCATATTCAAATGATACGAGGGACTTACTCGTTTATCGGTTCTTGAAGTATTCGTTTTATGCAAGACACTTATTGATGATTGGTTGAGTGTTTATTATATCACTCGTTTTACAATCAATGGATGTTGAATTTGCATGATGGTTGGTTATGGCCTTAGTTGTTTTAATTTAAATACGACATGCGTGTCGTGCCTTACCTCTAAACGTTCCTCTTGTAATTCTCTTCTCATCTCTATCCCCTCGTATGTTAAAACGAGGTTTCTTCTTGTTATGTAATGTAACCGAGAAAAGCATGGAGCCAAAGGAGCATGTGGAGACATGTGGATGGAGACTTCAAGATTATATGTGATGTAATTTTGTATTGGTTTTTAAGAGGCCATAACCATATCATGTGTTTGTATGAGATGCATGCTTGTATGTTAAATGTTTTAACAACAAATAAAATTAAAGCGATCAAATCCCTCAATGCTTATTATGCCTTCCAATGAATGACACTCGTCAAGGCTAGAATCGATGAAGAGTGGGTCTGCTAAAGCAGGGTACCTTTATCTATTTTAGTGAGGTGTGATAGGATAAAAGTGATATTCAATTGTCAACCATTGGGTTTTGATTGGGTATATTCAATAAGATTGGAAAACCTAAAGGCACTGATATTAAATCACATTTTGCCTTCCAATGTATGGCACTCGTCAAGGCTAGAATCGATTAAATGTGGGTCTGCTAAATCAGGGTGCATTTATCTACTTTAGTGAGGCGCGATGGGATAAAAGTAATATCCAACTGTTAGCCATTGGGTTTTGACTTAACTAGGTACATTCAATAGGATTGAAAAACCTAGAGGCACTGAGTTAGGCATTAATTCATAAGATGAATTAGAATAAGAGTTATTCAACTAACTATCCAAGAGTTGTATGAGATACAATTGGAAAGTGTGTTCCTACCTAAATAACCTTTTCTTAAACGATCAGCTAAAGCTGACTTAAAATTAGGTGAAATATGGATCTTGGCCCACTAGAAAATCTGGTCATGGGATTTTCTGATTCTTTATATTGAGGGTACTTGTTTTGAATCAAAATAGTGTGAGACATATTTATTTAAAGACCTTATTAAATATGTTTATTTTATGATACTTATGTGCATAATTTTGAACACAACAAATAATCTCTTACCGCGATCTGTCCTTGGGAAGGACAAACTGTCTGAATTAACTTTCTAGACTGGTATAGAGACCTAAGGATTGTCCTTAGGCATGAGAAAAGGATGCATGTCCTGGAAGGGCCTATTCCTGAAACACCCATCGCAAATGCTTCGAAAGCTGACAAGGATGCTTTTAGAAAGCATCTGGATGTTGCTTTCGATGTAGGTTGCCTTGTGCTTGCTACCATGAATGTTGAAAACAACATAAGAACATGGAGACATACAATATGATTGTACACTTAAAGAGACCTTATCAAGGACAAGCTAGGCTTGAACGATTTGAAGTCTCATAAGCACTTTATCAATGTAGACTGGCAGAGGGAACCCCTGTTGGTGCTCATGTACTCAAAACAATTGGGTACATTGAAAAAAAAAACCTAGGAAGGCTTGGATTCCCATTAGGCCAAGAGTTGGCCACTGATCTTATCCTGCAATCGTTGTTGGACAGCTATAGTCGATTCATCATGAACTATAACATGAATGAATTTGACAAACCACTACTAGAATTGATAAGCATGTTAAGAACAGCTGAGAAAAGCATTAATAAAGGTAAAGGGAAGGTCATATTGATGGTCCAACCTGGAAAAGGCAAAGGTCAAGAAGAAGTTCAAAAAGCCCTATTTCAAACCAAAGGACAAAGGCAAGGATAAGCCTAGTACCTTTGTTTTGAAGCCTATGGGTGGGATAGCTAAGGAAGGAAAATTGTTTCCACTGTGGTTAATCAGGACATTGGAGACTGTGTAAAATACCTGGAGGAGATCAAGAAAAAGGGAAGTGAGACTTCCGCTTCAGAGATATATGTTATAGAAGTCAATTTACCTACTTCTGTATCTTGGGTATTGGATACCAGATGTGAATCTCACATTAATGTGAATGTGAAGGATGTAAATGAAGTAGGTCATTGGCTAAAGGAGAAGTTGACCTACGTGTGGGAAAAGGAGCAAGAGTTACTGCCTTAGCCGTAGGAACCTATTATTTAACTTTGCCAACTGGACTAGTTATTGAACAAAATAATTGTTATTTTATGCCTACCATTAGTGGGAATTTTAATTCTGTTTCTTGTTTAGAGAAGAGTGTTTTTATAAAGAACAATTCAATTGATTTGAATGATATGGTTGTGCAAAGTTGAACAATATGTTCTTGACATGGAAGTGCCTATCTATAACATAAGGATCAAAATAAATGGTTTGAACCCGACTTATCTTTGGCATTGTTTCTTAGACCACATAAATGAGAAATGCATATCCAAACTCCACCAAGATGGTTATTTGGACTCATTTGATTTTAAATCAATTGAGACATGTGAATCTTATTTATTTGGGAAGATGACCAAAACCCCATTCACCGAAAAAGGGTGAAAGGGCCGGTGATCTTCTTTGCCTCATACATAGTGATGTATATGGGCCCATGGGCACAATGACTAGAGGAGGTTTTCAATACTTCATCACTTTTACTGATGATTTCAGTACATATGGATTTGTGTATCTAATGGAACACAAATCCAAATCCTTTGAAGAGTTCAAGGAATTTAAGAATGAAGTATAAAACCAACTTGGCAAGACCATTAAAACACTTCAATGAGATCGAGGTGGAGAATACTCAAGCCAACAATTTGATGAGTATATGAGAGAGTGTGGGATAACATCTCAACTCACTCCTCCTGGAACACCTCAATGGAAGGGTGTTTCAGAAAGGAGAAATCGAACTCTATTAGATATGGTTCAATCTATGATGAGTCATACTGATCTCCCCGACTCCTTTTGGGGTCATGTTTTGTTAATAGTAGCCTTCACACTAAATCGTTTTTCATCTAAGGCTGTCATAAAGACACCATATGAGATATGGACTGGGAAACGACCTAGTATGTCTTTTATGAAGATTTGGGGTTGTGAAGCTTATGTGAAACTCCAAGTTTCAGATAAGCTAGGACCCAAATCAGTTAACTGCTTATTTTTGGGATACCCAAAAGAAACTGAGGGTTACTACTTACATAATCCTAGCAAAGGCAGAGTGGTTGTCGTTAGGAGTGTTGTATTCTTAGAGAAGGAATTTGTCTCTAAGAAAATAAGTGGGAGGAAAGTAGAACTTGAAGAAATTCAAGTACCATAAAGTAGCAATGAGCCAACGATGGAGCAAGAGCAGATATCACAAAGTGTTGTGGAGCCACCTGCTCAAGTAGCGCAAGACTTGCGTAGATCAGATAGAGTACGTCACCAACCTGAGAGATATGGTTTCCTTGTGTATCAGGAAGGGGATGTATTGCTAATGGATCAAGGTGAACCAATGATCTACCAAGAAGCTCTTTTGAGTCCAGAATCTGGGAAATGGCTTGATGCCATGAGATCTGAAATGGATTCCATGTACACTAACAAGGTATGGACCTTGATTGAGCCACCCGAAGGGATAAAACCCATAGGGTGTAAGTGGGTTTTCAAAAGGAAATTGGCATGGATGGTAATGTAAGTACCTTTAAAGAACGGTTGGAGGCTAAAGGGTTTCACGCAAATTCATAGTGTAGACTATGATGAAACCTTCTACCCAGTTGCCATGCTTAAATCTATTCGGATCTTGCTTGCTGTTGCAACTTACCATGATTATGAAATCTGGCAAGTGGATGTCAAGACAACCTTCCTAAATGGAAGCCTTCTTGAATATATGTATGTGATATAACCTGAAGGTTTTGTTATACCTAAAGGTATATAAGTTGCAACGATCCATTTATGGATTAAAGCAAGCTTCTAGAAGCTGAAATCTTCGTTTTCATGAAGCTGTTAAGCAGTTTGGTTTCATAAAAAAATGAAGATGAACCTTGTGTCTAGAAAATGGTTGGTTACAGCAAAGTGGTTTTCCTGGTTTTGTATGTAGATGACATACTCTTCATAGGAAATGACATTCCCACCCTTCAGTCTGTAAAGACTTGGTTAGGAAATTGTTTTTCTATGAAAGATTTGGGCGAAGCAACCTATGTGTTAGGTATCAGGATCTATAGAGATAGATCTCGATGATTGCTTGGCCTAAGTCAAAGTACATACATAGACAAAGTGTTAAAACGGTTTAGCATGCAAGATTCTAAGAAGGGATTTTTACCTATGTCACATGGTATAAGCCTATCTAAGGCTCAATCTCCTTCCAGTAAGGAAGAGCAAGAGCGCATGAGTAAGATTCCTTATGCATCCGCTATAGGGTCTATCATGTATTCCATGTTATGTACTCGACCAGACATATCATATGCTTTGAGCATGACTAGCAGATACCAGTCTGATCCCGGTGAAGGTCACTGGACAACATTAAAAAACATCCTTAAGTACTTGAGAAGAACTAAGGATTCGTTCTTGATATATGGAAGTGAGGAAGAGCTACTTGTAAAGGGTTACACTAATGCTAGCTTCCAAACCGACAAAGATGATTCAAGATCATAGTCAGGTTATGTGCTTTGTTTGAATGGTGGCGTTGTGAGCTGGAAGAGTTCAAAGCAGGAAAAAGTCGCTGATTCTACCACAGAAGCTGAGTTTATTGCGGCCACAAATGCTGCGAAAGAGGCCGTATGGATCAGGAAGTTCATCATTGAACATGGAGTAGTTCCTACCATTGTGGATCCTATAAATCTTTATTGTGATAACAATGGAGCTATTGCACAAGCCAAGGAACCCAGGTCTCATCAACGATCCAAACATATACGTGGACATTTCCATCTCATCCGAGAAATCATTGATAGGGGAGATGTGAAGATATGCAAAGTGCATACAGATGACAATGTTGCAGACCCATTGACAAAGCCCCTTGTGCAGCAGAAGCATGAAGGGCACACTAGATCATTAGGCATAAGAGTTATGTATAAATGTCTCTAGTGCAAGTGGGAGATTGTTAGGAATATGCACTGGAGACTTATATATTTGTGAACATCCATCAATTCTATCATATTATTATTTTATAAAGGCATTTCATTTTATTAATTCTTTTAGAATATAATTATTGTCCTTAGAATAGTAAGCTTAAACTTCATAAGAAATCAAGTAGATGACTTGATCGTGAGATCTTGTGAAGAACTATTCTTAAATAGTCCCTAGTCAAGTATCATCTTAGGACAAAGATGCATTTTGACTAGTATGTGAGTTCATTGATGATCACATCTCACAGATCATGGATATGAGATATCATGTGCTCACATAGGTACACATTAAGAGTAATTGTGTACTAGACAGACCCACCTTAAGAACATTGCATGGATTGTTACATAAGTGTCATGAACGTTTCTTAAATTGATAAGTGTTATATGAAGTCCTTCGACCTGAAATCACTTCAATTCCTACATAAGGAATTATATGTTTTAATTATCATCAAACATTACCTGTAACAGGGTAATCATAAAGTTGGTTTTTGGACATATAATAAATTATGTGGAGGAATGTGAGTGCCCTAGATGGGATTTGTCCCTCCTATGTAACATGAGTTATATCTGTAGGCCTCTTGATAAAGTGAGATTGCAAAATGCATGGCCATGCTTAGGAGGATAAATATGAGATATTTATTTTCTGTACAGTCTACTTGGGCATCAAGAAAATATAAATTGAACTATACAAGGTTGACACAATCCATGCCCTTGTGTTCAATTAGATATCTGGACAAAGGGACAGATCATATAAATTATTATCATGAAATAGGATTTATCAAAGTTATTGATAATCTCAATATTTGGATAGTGATGTGTTGCTAGATACCGCTCACTATTTATGATATTAAATATAAAAAGGGTTTTATTTTAATATTATAACCAAATATTATAATCCTATTGGGTCACACACATACAACAAGCCACTAGGAAAAGGATAATAATTCTAATTTAATTTAATTAGAATTATTACATAATGGGCCAGGCCCATAAGTGTGAGGGTTAAGTGAGTGAGGGGGTAAAACCCTAGCCACCACTCTATAAATAGAGCATGAGATGCACTACCCCATATACACAAAAGCAATCGCTTCTTACTTTCTAAGGCTACTAGCAGAGCTGAGGAGGGTTTCCTAGTTCGGCTGTTGGCGTGGACACCACTAGAGACGTGGCTGCTATTTCCTCGTTCATAATGCTAATAAGGTATGACCTTTCGTTTTAATACCTTTTATGCCTTGATTCGTGTTTTCGCAAAACGATTATAACAAGGGAGGGAATCCATTTATTTCCGCTGCACCCTGACCACATGCTTGATTCCCTTCAGCTACTACTACCTCCATCTATAATTACTAAACATACCTTATCTTTAATGTGGCACCTAGTGTGGAATAGGTTCTCTCTTTGGCTTACTTCTTCCCCCAAGGGTGTTTCTAAGGTTTTTTAAGAATCATGGTCACCCTTTCCCCTTGCCTCCTTCCTTACATACTCTTAATTTGATTTTAGTGAAATATTTTGATGGTCCTTACCACTCACTAAGTGTTTACACTCAATGGTAGAATGTAAATGGCAGAAAGTAAAGGGGATGGCAGTAATTAAAAGGATGGGAGAAGCAAAAAATAAATAAATGAGGATGAATGAACAGGTATATGGGGGAATGAATAGATATAGGTGGATTGGGAGAAAATGTAGGTGAACGATCTTTGGAAAATGAAGATAACAATGCCTCCACTTACCACAATCCACCACAAACAACAGTTATATCAATAAACCAGTTCAAGAACAATTATGAACAGTTATGGAGACTTGATCTAGAAAATAATCAAACACCTAGAGGGGTGGGTAATGTGCGACCCAAACAGTCCCTATACTAGCTCAAATCAAGAAACCAAGCAGGCAAACAGAAGCTGCAGTGCAGCAGAAAAGCACCTCAGGCTCAGAACAGTTCAAGAGTCCAACAATTACAATATAATAGAGCTTAAATACAGGGAAAAACTAAGAAAAATAACCAAAAATTCTACACCTTTTGGGTGCAAAACCCGCGGCCAAAGATGGTGAAAATGACTCCAAACACCTCCAAATTCAAGAAGCTCTAATGACCAATTGATAGCACTTCCCTTCCCGGATCTAGAGATGGAGCCAGGTAACTGTAAACAAGCAAACAATCGGTGAAAATGGGTCACAATAGTGCAGCAAGGCCGCGTCCATGTAGGAACAAATGAGAGAAATTAAAGAGAAAAAGTGGAAGAGAAAGAGATGGAATAGACACCACTGAAGCAGGCAACCCTGTTGAGATCTTGGCAAGCGTACCAACGAGGAACGATACAACGTTGATGAGACCTGGGTTCCTTGGCTTGTGCAATAGCTCAATTGTTATCATAATAAAGACTTATAGGATCCACAATGGTAGGAACTACTCTAAGTTCAATAATGAACTTCCTGATCCAAACGGCCTCTTTCGCAGCATTTGAGGTCGCAATATACTCAGCTTCTTTGGTAGAATCAGCGACTGTTTCCTTCTTTGAACTCTTCCAGCTCAAAGCGCCACCATTCAAACATAACACATAACCTGACTGTGATCTTGAATCATCTTTGTCGGTTTGGAAGCTAGCATCGGTGTAACCCTTTACAACTAGCTCCTCCTCACCTCCATATATCAAGAATGAATCCTTAGTTCTTCTTAAGTACTTAAGGATGTTCTTAATAGTTGTCCAGTGACCTTCACCGGGATCAGATTGGTATCTGCTAGTCATGCTCAAAGCATATGATATGTCTGGTCGAGTACATAACATGGCATACATGATAGATCCTATAGCAGATGCATAAGGAATCTTACTCACGCGATCTCTCTCTTCTTTACTGGAAGGAGATTGAGCCTTAGATAGACTTATACCATGTGACATAGGTAAAGATCCCTTCTTAGAATCTCGCATGTTAAACCGTTTTAACACTTTGTCTATGTATGTACTTTGACTTAGGCCAAGTAATCTTTGAGATCTATCTCTATAAATCCTGATACCTAACACATAGGTCGCTTTGCCCAAATCTTTCATATGAAAAACAATCTCCTAACTAAGTCTTTACAGACTGAAGTGTAGGAATGTCATTTCTTATGAGGAGTATGTCATCTACATACAAAACCAGAAAAACCACTATGTTGTCACTAACCATTTTGTAGACACAAGGTTCATCTTCATTTTTAATGAAACCAAACTGCTTTACAACTTCATCAAAATGAAGATTCTAGCTTCTAGAGGCTTGCTTTAATCCATAAATGGATCATTGCAACTTGCATACCTTTCCAGTATTTCAGGTATAACAAAAACTTCAGGTTGTGTCATATACACATCTTCAAGAAGACTTCCATTTAGGAAGGCTGTCTTGACATCCATTTTCCAGATTTCATAATCATGGTAAGTTGCAATAGCAAGCAAGATCCGAACAGATTTAAGCATGGCAACTGGGGAAAAGGTTTCATCATAGTCTACACCATGAATTTGCTTGAAACCCTTAGCCACCAACCGTGCTTTAAAGGTACTTACATTACCATCCATGTCGGTTTTCCTTTTGAAAACCCACTTGCACCCTATGGGTTTTATTCCCTCGGGTGGCTTAATCAAGGTCCATACCTTGTTAGTGTACATGGAATCCATTTCAGATCTCATGGAATCAAGTCATTTCTCAGATTCTGGACTCAAAAGAGCCTCTTGACAAGTCACTGGTTCATCTTGATCCATTAGCAATACATCCCCTTCCTGAGACACAAGGAAACCATATCTCTCAGGTTGGTGACGTACCCTATCTGACCTACGCAAGTCTTGCGCTACTTGAGCAGGTGGCTCCACAACACTTTGTGATATCTGCTCTTGCTCCATCATTGGCTCATTGCTACTTTATGGTACTTGAATTTCTTCAAGTTCTACTTTCCTCCCACTTATTTTCTTAGAGATAGATTCCTTCTCTTAAGAATACAGCAGTCCCAGCGACAACCACTCTGCCTTTGCTAGGATTATGGAAGTAGTAACCCTCAGTTTATTTTGGGTATTCCACAAATAAGCACTTATCTGATTTGGGTCCTAGCTTATCTGAAACTTGGAGTTTCACATAAGCTTCACAACCTCAAATCTTCGTAAAAGACATACTAGGTCGTTTCCCAGTCCATATCTCATATGGTGTCTTTATGACAGCCTTAGATGAAAAACGGTTTAGTGTGAAGGTTGTTGTTAACAAAGCATGAGCCCAAAAGGAGTCGGGGAGATCAGAATGACTCATCATGGATCGAACCATATCCAATAGGGTTTGATTTCTACTTTCTGAAACACCTTTCCATTGAGGTGTTCCAGGAGGAGTGAGTTGGGATACTATCCCACACTCTTTTAGATAGTCATCAAATTGTTGGCTCAAGTATTCTCCACCTCGATCTGATCAAAGTGTTTTAATAGTCTTGCCAAGTTGGTTTTGTACTTCATTCTTAAATTCCTTGAACTTTTCAAAGTATTCAGATTTGTGTTTCATTAGATACACAAATCCATATCTACTGAAATCATCAGTAAAAGTGATGAAGTATTGAAAACCTCCTCTAGCCATTGTGCCCATGGGCCCACATACATCACTATGTATGAGACCAAGAAGATCACTGGCCCTTTCACCTTTTCTGGTGAATGGGGTTTTGGTCCCCAATAAACAAGATTCACATGTCTCAATTGATTCAAAATCAAATGAGTCCAAATAGCCATCTTGGTGGAGTTTGGATATGTGTTTCTCATTTATATGGCCTAGGCGACAATTCCAAAGGTAAGTTGGGTTCAAATCATTTGTTTTGACCCTTTTAGCATTTATGTTATAGATAGGAACTTCGAAGTCGAGAACATATAATCCATTGTTTAATTTTGCACAACCATAAAATATATCATTTAAATAAATCAAACAACTATTGTTCTTTATTATAAATGAAAAACCATTCTTGTCTAAACAAGAAACATAAATAATATTCCTACTAATGGCTGGCACAAAATAACAATTATCTAATTCAATAACTAGCCCAGTTGGCAAAGTTAAATAATAAGTTCTTACGGCTAAAGCAGCAACTGTTGCTCCATTTCCAACTCGCAAGTCGATTTTGCCTTTAGCCAGTCGTCTACTCCCTTTTAGATCCTGCACATTCATGCAAATGTGAGATCCACATCCAGTATCTAATACCCATGATGCAGTAGCAGATATATTGACTTCTATAACATAAATACCTGAGGTGGAAGTCTCACTTCCCTTCTTTTTTATCTCCTCCAAGTACTTTGCACAGTTTCTCTTCCAATATCCTGATTGGACACAATGGAAACATTTTCCTTCCTTAGCTAACCCGCCAGTAGGCTTCAAAGCAAAGGTACTAGGCTTGTCTTTGCCCTTGTCCTTTGATTTGAAATAGGGCTTCTTGAACTTCTTCTTGTCCTTGCCTTTTGCAGGTTGGACCATCAATATGGCCTTCCCTTTACCTCTATTAATGTTTTGCTCAGCTGTTCTCAACATGCTTAGCAATTCTGGCAGTGGTTTGTCAAATTCATTCATGTTGTAGTTCATGACGAATTGACCATAGCTGTCTGGCAACGATTGCAAGATAAGATCAGTGGCCAACTCTTGGCCTAATGGGAATCCAAGCCTTTCTAGGTTTTCAATGTATCCAATCATCTTGAGTACATGAGCACCAACAGGATTTCCCTCTGCCAGTCTACATTGATAAAGTGCCTTTGAGACTTCAAATCGTTCATGCCTAGCTTGGCCTTGATAAAGTCTCTTTAAATGTACGATCATATCGTACGCCTCCATGTTCTCATGCTATTTTTGGAGTTCAGCATTCATGGTAGCAAGCATAAGGCATCCTACATCGAGAGCATCATCCAGATGCTTCTTAAAAGCATCTTTGTCAACTTTCGAAGCAGTTGCAGCGGGTGTTTCAGGAATGGCCTCTTCCAGGACATACAACTTCTTTTCATGCCTAAGGACAATCCTTAGGTTTCTATACCAGTCTAGAAAGTTAGTTCCAGATAGTTTGTCCTTTTCAAGGACAGATCTCAGTGACAGGTTACTTATTGTGTTTGTTGCCATGGTTATCTATTAACAGAAAACTATGCAAATAAGTATCATATAACAAACATATTCAACAAGGTCTTTAATCAAATATGCCTCCCACTATTTTGATTCAAAATAAGTACCCTCTATATAAAATCAGAAAATCCCATCACTAGATTTTCTAGTGGGCCAAGATCCATATTTCACCTAATTTTAAGTCAGCTTTGGCTGATCGCTTAGAAAAGGCTATTTAGGTAGGAACACGCTTTCCAATTGTATCTCATACAACTCTTGGATATATACAGTTAGGTGAATAACTCTTATTCTAATTCATATTATGAATTAATGCCTAACTTAGTGCCTCTAGGTTCTTCAATCCTATTGAATATACCTAGTTAAGTAAAAAACCCAATGAATAACAGTCGGATATTACTTTTTATCCTATCGTGTTTTACTAAAATAGATAAAGGTACCCTGCTTTGGCAGACTCGCACTTCATCGCCTCTAGTCTTAACGAGTATTATTCATTGGAAGGCAAAACATGACTTAATATTGGTGCCTCTAGGGTTTTTTTAATCATATTGAATATACCCAATCAAAATCCAATGGTTGACAATCGGATATTACTTTTATCCTATCGTGTCTCACTAGAATAGATAAATGTACCCTGCTTTGGCAGACCCACACTTAATTGATTCTAGTCTTGATGAATGTCATCCATTGGAAGGCACACAAGTATTGAGGGATTTAATCGCTTTAATTTTATTCGTTGTTAAACCATTTAACAAAAACACACAAGCATGCATCTCATACAAATACATGATATGGTTATGGACTCTTAAAAACAAATACAAAATTACATCAACTATATAATCTTGTATATAATCTTGAGCTCTCCAAATCTCCCACTGAATACATGCTCCATGATTTCCTGGTTATATTACATAACAAGAAGAAACCTCGTTTTAACATACGAAGGGATAGAGATGAGAAAAGAATTACAAGAGGGATGTTTAGAGGTAAGGCACGACACGCAGGTCGTATTTAAATTAAAACAACTAAGGCCATAACCAACCATCATGCAAATTCAACATCCATTGATTGTAAAACGAGTGACATAATAAGATGTATATATATTAAGCGAGGTTTGATTACGCACATACAAAACAAAACATTATGCAGTGTCTCAAAACAAAAACTGGATTTGATAAACACTCAACCAATCATCAATAAGTGTCTCGCATCAAATGAATACTTCACGAACCAATAAACGAGTAAGTCCCTCGTATCATTTGAATACGCTCTTGTCAGCAAATTGATAAGTGGCATGTTTATCGCAACCAATATTTGAGTCAAGACAAGGTTTCAACAATTGAACCCTTTGACTCCCAAGACATGAACTTTTCATGTTCCATGGGACCCTCCAACATTATAACATATAAATATATATGCATCGCACATGAAACAATCAATAAAGGGAACAAAATAAACCGATTCTGAGAGCTGCTCTTCACTTGCGTTTTACCTGCGCTCCACCTGCGCTACAGCGCAGGTGAAGCGCAAGTATCAGAATCAAAATACGTAAACTGCGCTTCAGTCTGCGCTGCAGCCTAGCTTGCAGCGCAGATCTGCACTTTAGTCTGCGCTGCAGCGCAGGTTGCAGCCCAGATATCAGCGCTATGGTTTTTCAGCAGAAAAACAACAAAAAAAAATAATCTTCATAAGATTAAAAGCCTAAAATGTGTTTATCGCAAACCAAAGCTCTGATACCAATTGAAGGGAATCAAGCATGTGGTCAGGGTGCAGCGGAAATAAATGGGTTCCCTCCCTTGTTATAATCGTTTTGCGAAAACACGAATCAAGGCATAAAAGGTATTAAAACGAAAGGCCATACCTTATTAGGATTATGAACGAGGCAATAGCAACTACGTCTCTAGTGGTGTCCACGCCAACAGCCGAACTAGGAAACCCTCCTCAGCACTGCTAGTAGCCTTAGAAAGTAAGAAGCGATTGCTTATGTATATCTGGGGTAGTGCATCTCATGCTCTATTTATAAAGTGGTGGCTAGGGTTTTACCCCCTCACTCACTTAACCCTCACATTTATGGGCCTGGCCCATTATGTAATAATTCTAATTAAATTAAATTAGAATTATTATCCTTTTCCTAGTGGCTTGTTGTATGCGTGTGACACAATAGGCTTTTAATATTTGGTTATAATATTAAAATAAAACCCTTTTTATATTTAACATCATAAATAGTGAGCAGTATCTAGCAACTCATCATTATCCAAATATTGAGATTATCAATAACTTTGATAAATCCTATTTTATGATAATAATTTATATGATATGTCCCTTTGTCCAAATATCTAATTGAACACAAGGGCATGGATTGTGTCAACCTTGTATAGTTCAATTTATATTTTCTTGATCCCCAAGTAGACTGTACAGAAAATAAATATCTCATATTTATCCTCCTGAGCATGGCCATGCATTTTGCAGTCTCACTTTATCAAGAGGCCTACAGATATAACTCCTGTTACATAGGAGGTACAAATCCCATCTAGGGAACTCACATTCCTCCACATAATTTATTATATGTCCAAAAACCAACTTTATGATTACCCTGTTACAGGTAACGTTTGATGATAATTAAAACATATAATTCCTTATGTAGGAATGTAGTGATTTCAGGTCGAAGGACTTCATATAACACTTATCAATTTAAGAAACGTTCATGACACTTATGTAACAATCCATGCAACGTTCTTAAGGTGGGTCTGTCCAGTACACCATTACTCTTAATGTGTACCTATGTGAGCACATGATATCTCATATCCATGATCTGTGAGATGTGATCATCAATGAACTCACATACTAGTCTAAATGCATCTTTGTCCTAAGATGATACTTGACTAGGGACTATTTAAGAATAGTTTTTCACAAGATCTCACGATCAAGTCATCTACTTGATTTCTTATGAAGTTTAAGCTTATTATTCTAAGGACAATAATTATATTCTAAAATAATTAATAAAATAAAATGCCTTTATAAAATAATAATATGATACAAGTGATGGATGTTCAAAAACATATACGTCTCTAGTGCATACACTAACAGTAGCAACCTAGCTAGCCTTATGTTAGTTAACAAGCTTAACTTACCTACTATCCCACACCCAAAACCTTATACACTTCAATGGGTGAGTGATGAGGAAGAAATTAAGGTTAATAGGCAAATGAGATTAAGGTTTAACATTGGGAATTATAATGATGATATGACCTTTGATATTATACCCTTAGAAGCCTCACACATCCTATTAGGAAAACCTTGGCAATATGAGAGAAGGGTAAAGTATGATGGGTTTGCAAACACCTATATATTCCGCCACCTAGAAAGAAAATTTGTCCTCATGCCTATGACCTCAAGTGAAGTTAGGGAAGACCAACTCAAACATAAGAAGTTAATTGAAAAGGAGAAAGAAGAAAATTCTAAACAAGTAGAAAAGGAATTAGAAAAAGAAAAGAAAGAAATACTAAAGAGTGCAAGAAGAGAAAAAGTGTGTTAAAAAGGCAAACTTATCTTGTGATCATTTAAATGCTAACTCTTCTAGTTTAAACATGAATAGGTTGATGGCAAATACATCTAGTGTTGCAAAGAGTATAACTCAAGCTGTTGAAAGGGAGTTTTCTAAATTACCTTTCTTTATGCATGACATGGCTTACTGTATACACAATTATATGCCACAAAGCATTGCATGTTTGAAAGAAATAAACAATGTTTTTGGTGCTTTGAAACCTATTGCATGTTTAGGAAAACCAATTCAGTTTGAGAGTAACTTGAAACCTATTAAAAATGCATGTTTAATCAATTCTTTTGGACATTTTGCAATGCATGATGAATTAAATATGCAACAACAATTGGTTTGTATATATGACTTGTATACACATTCTATGCTTGTATCTTTTTATCATGATAATGTGTATTATGCTCTTGAACTAGTTTTAGAAAGGGATAGAAACTGGGCTAAGGCTACATGTAAAAATACTTGTATGTCAAATACATCACATGATATGCCTCACCTGCTTTCTCAATATGGATCCTTAATTGTTTCACCTTGCATGCAATATCATGATACTTTTAAGATGTTATCATCTTTTTGAGTAAGTACATTCATATTGATATGCCTCTTGAAATAACTTGTAAAAATTATTCATGGCATGATCATATGCAACATGCTCCTAACAGTTACAAACAAGATGCATGTGGTAAAATAGTAGGGTGTGTTGGGATGACGTTGAAGCATATTAATACATTTATGCCACATAGTTTAACATGTGCATTCATTTGGAAGCATATTGTGGAATATTTTAATGAAATGAAAATTTTTTGTTGCTTATGTGACAACCACTTCTTAAGTCTTCCTTATAATTGCATGTTTCTGTTACTTGCTAGGAAAGGCTTCAAAAGAATGGTCTTTGACCCAGGATCTTGTTCTACAAAGTACATGGAAAAGATGGTTCAATCTTCATTGAGGGAGTTTCATAACCTTTATCTCAACTACCACTTGTTCACATCCTATGCTTTTCTACTACCCGTCTTTATGATTCCCAAGTATTTTTGTTATGAGCCTTCACTTTGAATTGCTTGGGAATAATACTAATGGGTCTTCTTCTTGTTGGCTAGGGTTCGAAGAAGATGTTCATAGCTTGAGGAATCTAGCAAGGACTCTCCATCCTCTAAGGGAAGTTCCTACCTACCTCTCTACTCTTGTCATCCATCCCCTTCTTCTTCACTTCTATCCTTATGGTTTCTCTTTGAATTTTCAGATTTGAGGTCAAATCCTCTCTAACGGGGAGGGAGTGATGGCATCTGTTAGTAGACTTCTGTGCTGACAGCTGGGAGCTGGTGAGCTGATAGCTAGCTTGGGCTTGCTCGGAGAGCTTGGAGCTGAGCCAAGCATGGGTCAACCACATTTGGGTCAACCCACTCATGGTCAACCTTTGACCTTTGACTCATGGACCAAAGTCAACATGTAAGACTCCATTTAATTAGGATTAATGTAGTAGGATTAATTTGTAATTCCCCTAATCCACTTCATCAAGAGTGGGGCGCTACTTTTAGGAGTTTTACTTGCTAAGTAGCTACTTGAGCTACTCTTGCCTTAGGACATGGGTTCAAAACCCATATAGGATAACTTTTACTCATCTTTTATTTTCCTTGTATTTTCCTTCCTTTTAGCTGCCCTCATCACCTATATATAGGGGTGAGCTCTCTTCCATTTAAAAACTTGAATTTGATTAGTAAAGGCTCTATGCCAAAATTCCTCCTCATTGTGAGTAGAGTTGCTTAAACCAACCATGGACTTATCTGATTCTCCTTAATTAGTGGCGTCTAGCACTGGGACTTATCTGCTGTGGGGGTTGCCTGCTTCAGTGGCGTCCATTCGATCTCTTTCTCTTCCACTTTTTCTCTTTAATTTCTCTCATTTTGGTTCCTACAAGGCCGCGACCTTGCTGCACTATTGTGACCCATTTTCATCGATTGTTTGCTTGTTTACAGTTGCCTGACTCCAATTTTAGATCCGGGAAGGGAAGTGCTATCACATCTATACAGAGATCAAATTAAAATGGACATCATGAGTATGTTTGACTCCTCTAAGCAACAACTGCATTCCCATGTTGGTTTGCAGGCAAACATCACCAACATCAATCACCTTAGACACACCATTATTACCCATCTTCAACACTCCAAAATCACCATAAGTGTAAGATGTGAAGAACTCCTTCGTCGGTGTAACATGCAGTGTAGCACCACTGCCAACTATCCACATGCTCTCATCTGATATAAGATTAACTGAATCATGGTCACTGAGAATAACAAGATCACCACATGTAGCAGTAGCAACACGATCATCATCATCATGATCCTTCTCTTTCTACTTACCCTTCTTGCCTTTGTTCTCCTTTTTCCACAGAAAACAATACTTTTGTATGTGCCCTATTTTATGACAATAATGGCACTTCAAATTCTTGTATCTGGACCTGGACTTACTCCTGCTCTTCTCTCTACCACCCTTCAGTTCCTTTTTCTGACTTCTCCCCTGTTTTCAGTGACAAGCACCTCAGACTGAGATGAAGAACCTTGTGCCTTCCTTCTCATCTCTTCATTAAGAGCACCACTCTTTCCTATTTGCAAAGAAACAACGCCATTAGGGGCCGAGTTGGTAATAGAAACCCGAAATGTCTCCCAAGACTCAGGTAATGTGTTTAGTAGCCATAGTCCCAAAACTTCATCATCAAATTTGATACCCATTCCTGATAATAGATCTAGGAGCTCTTGAAATTCATTCAAGTGATCTGAAATGGAAGAACTCTCCATGTACCTCAAAATCATCAGACAGTTTAACAAATACAATTTATTATTCCTTGATTTAGAAGCATACAAGGACTCAATCTTCTCCCACAAAGTTCTAGCATGTGTCTAATTAGCAATGTGCACTACAAGAAAAATGGTTTTTAGTGACGGCCAAAAGTCGTCGCTATAAGAGAAAAATCATCGCTATTTCATAATTAGCGATGACCCACCAGCCGTCACTAAAAGCCTCATCGTTAATGTAGCAACAACGACATTTTATGGTCGTCGCTATGTAGCGATGGCCTGGTCGTCGCTAATTCCATGGTTGTCGCTATGTAGCAATGACATTTAGCGACGACCAGTGTTTGTTTCGAAAAAATATAATTTCTTCCCAAATTTATCAATTGTGAGGATCGAACCCGCTACCTGCATGATACCAAGAAGGAGCATTACCATTAAGCTATATTTGTTTCTTAAAATATATAATGCAAAATATAATATATATGGGGAAAAAAATAAGAAATTAGCAACGACCAAATCGACACTAACTTTACGAAGGCCGACGCTAAAATATTTTTTGCCTTTAGCGTCAGCCTTTAGCAACGGCCTGGCCGACGCTAAATAAAAAATTTAAAATAAAAAATTATTATACCTTTAGCGTCGGCCAGGGCCGACGTTAACGTTACTAAGTAGTGACGGCCTAGCTGTCGCAACATTAAAAAATTAAATTTTTTTCCTACGGTGATGGGCCGACGCTAATAGCGACGGTGTCGTGGCCGTCACTAACATGTCGCGGCTAATTCATTGTTTTCTTGTAGCGGTGATTATAAACGTTGTCTTCTACAAATTTCCGAATAAAACCACACACTTGTTGGTGTTCAAAGTCCTAGTCTTCTTCAGGCATAGAATCCGACTTATGAGTAGCAAAGACAGGAAGATGCATTTTCTTCACAAATAGAAAGTCTTTCATCTTGCCCTTCCACAAGTGATAATTAGTGTCATTCAAAGCAACCATTTTAGTATTTTCCTCCATCACTCAAACTCAAGCAAGTCAAACAGCCCCAAAACCAAAGCTAAAGAGCTCTGATACCACTTTGATAGGGGAAACAACAACACAATAACAATACAAAGCACACTCAAATAGTTAATGCAACGAAAATAAATCCCCCTAACTTGCAAGAATCTATGAGGAGCAACAGCAAATGAACAGCAATAGCAAATCACCAAATCACAAACAAAGACACCGAGATTTTAACGTGGAAAACCCCTCAAAGCAAGGGTAAAGACCACGGGTCGTCCAGACCAAAGAAATAGTTCCACTATGATCAACAAAGGGTACAATAGAGTCTCAATCAAGTACACAATACAGTGCTAACACCCAACCAAACAACAAAGCAGTAAATCTTACAAATAGAGAACAAGGAAGATGAAAAATCCCAAATACACAGCTACTGTGCGAACTTAATATCTCCCTAAACACACATTGGCCATATTAGTTCCTGAAAGAAGGAAATTACTTTTTTCGTCCTTCATAAACAACTATTCAATTTAGTCCTTGAAAGATTTCTTTAAATGTCACTAAATTGAATGACTATTTCATATTTTAGGGACGGAAATATAATTTCCATCTTTTAGAGACTAAAGTGACCGACTTCAAATCTTTTAGGGACCAAATTGAGAGTTTACTCAATGAAAATGGCCTTAATAAAAAAATTAATAATTGTAATTTTTTTACGTTTATAGTTTTTAGAGATAATATATTTAAACAAAAAAAAACAATAAATTATACAACATACTTTTTTCTTTATTTTTTCATCATATTACCAATCACATTTTACACTTTGATTTTTTTCTCTTTTATCTATTTATCTCCCCTTATAGTAACTCATGATTCAATAGTTGGTCATTGAAAAAATGTAATACATCCATTGTCATGGAAAATAGTGATGGGGGAACAACAACAATAACAATACAGAGCACACTCAAAACAGTTAATGCAGTGGAAAAAAATCCCCCTAACTTGCAAGAATCTATGAGGAGCAACAACAAATGAACAGAAATAGCAAATCACCAAATCACAGACAAAGACACCGGGATTTTAACGTGGAAAACCCCTCAAAGCAAGGTTAAAAACCACGGGTTGTCCAGAACAAAGAAATAGTTCCACTATGATCAACAAAGGGTACAATAGAGTCTCAATCAAGTACACAAAACAGTGCTAACACCCAATAATAAGTGAAAAATATATGATAATTTACTGTATAATTTCTGCACTTATCAAGGATAAAATAGTAAATTTATGCCCCAAATTACCTCTTTTTAGTAATAAATGCTATTTTAATATAAAATTTGTTGATTTTGCAGATAAAAGGGAAAGTTTTAAATGAAGAAACAAGATAACATCTATTTGAAAAGAGAATCTTCAAGATAAGGATTTAAATGACAGCTGATCAAGATACAATCAGCAATTATTTGGATAAGGATTCTGCAGATTAAATTCTAAATTCAAATTGAAGATCAAATAAGCACAAAATCAAGCTAAAAAGAGGAAAATAAGGAAAGCAAAGCAAACAAGGATAAGATCAGGAATAGATCAAGCTGAAAAGAGGAAATCAGAGAAAGCTAGAACGTGAATCTCGATCCACCTTCGCTGAGCGTAGGTGGAGTGCAGCAATTAAAATACTCTCTGGATCTTGCGCTTCATATGCACTAAGCGCAGGTTGAAGCGCAGGAATACGAGATTAGTTTTTCAAAGGATTTCAAATCAGATTCCTTCCAGATTTCAAATAGTTTTCCAACTTCTATTTAAAGGAACCTTTTGCACAGATCAAAGGCGCGACCAGAGAAGGAGAGACGACAGAGCAGAAGCTAGGGCTGAAGAAAAGTGTGACAGTTTATTCGGTTGGTTGTAATGGCTACCTTGCGTAGCTAAACTCTCCAATAGGATTGAATGTAGTTGATTCAATCCCCAATTGTATGTGAATTCTCCTTATTATTTATGAATCCCTATTTTTATGATATCGGTATTTTTATACTTTGCTTAATGCGTAACTTCCGCCCGTGTGCCAAAGTTATGGGTTGGTTTTATGGGGGGCATTCGAGAGGTGGTTCTATAGAACCAATAGCGAGTTTGGGGGAGCCTAGAGATAGGAAATTTGAACTCTTATTGGTAAAAATATTCATAGTAGTTACTGTGGAGACCAGGGCGAATTGATAGTTTTAACAAATGGAAAAGTAGATATTTAAAGCTGGGGTAATTTCTCTCTTGGGAGAACCCGCATGAATTATTTATGAGTATTTTATCACTGTGGAGACCAGGGTAAAATAATATAGTTTGGCTAGGGTATCATAATTATATATTCATAAATAATATTGAGGATCACATACGAAGGGGGTGCAATGAAATGAAGTTCAATCCTAGTCCAAGTAACTGTTTCTGTCTATCTCACTTTGTTCCCTATTTTTATTTTATTGCAATTCTTAACAACCCAAAAATTATACGCTCGTACTTGATAGTTGTGACCACTGATCTTCATAAATTGAACCGTTCCCTGTGGATATGATACTCTTACTTACTATTATACTGCTGGGATTTTGGTACGCTTGCCGGATTTCCAACACCCAACCAAACAACAAAGCAGTAAAGCTTACAAATAGAGAACAATGAAGATGAAAAATCCCAAATACACAGCTACTGTGCGAACTTAATATCTCCCTACTTAGACTTGGTATCAACGATCCAACCATTCAGAATGAAGACCCAGAGGTTCCGAACCTGCTGTCAAAATCTCAGCTCGATCCAACGGTGAACGAATCTGCAGTAGTGATTTTACAGTTGTAGCTCTCTGTAAAAACGAGAATGACTTCTCTCTTCCTCTTTCTCAAAGTGTTGCTATTATCTATGACTTCAGACCTTCCCTTTTACTCTCTTGCTGACTTGAGACCCCTCTCCACTTAGTTAAGTGAGACATTAAGTAAGTTTCTCAATTTAGACCTTTTCTCCACCTAGGAAGGGAGCCGAATACCCAACAGTTTTCTCCCCTAATTAATAACAATTAAACCTAAAACCAAAATCTTTCACACACACAAATATATTAATTTTATATCCACTTTAGTTACTCATAATTGTGCAAGTACGTGGCCTATGGGCCTATGGCTACTTAAACTATAAATGATAGGACTACTTGTACAACCATAAACAAATACACATTTATGATTCCATATAATTATGTCTAAAAGCATGTATCACGAGCTGAAATAAAATGAAAAATGTCACCTTATATATATTTATATATCAAAACCTGTACAAAATTCTGGAAACATGCACTTAAAATAAAATAAAAATAAGATAATATTTTTATAATTAAAACTAGAAATATTTTTATAATTAAAGTTAAAATATATAGGATAACTGAAAATCAAATGACTCCTTAATGAGCAATGGAAAAAAACAATAAAACTAGTTATGCTCATTCTTTTAAGATTAAATCACAAAAATTAAGATTTCTAATACTTTCATAATGTCAGTTTATAAAAATAAGGACAAAAATATTAGGGCGTTTTCGTGTCCATACTCTCCTAAAGCTGTCTAGCTATATAGTGGAATGAAATTTATTTTTTTAATAAATCGGAGCGTGAGGGCACTTCCGCCACAGGAGCACCCTTAGGTTTTAATATTCTAGGAACAATAAAATTATGGTTCCCATATATAGTATAATTAATTTCGATGAACAATAAAACAACAGCTCAGGCACTACACAATATAAGGGATTTTTTACTTATAGAAAATATTTTTTATTTATTTCTTATTTTTTTAGTTTTAATTATAAATAATGTCATTTTTTATTTTATTCTTTTTTTCAGAGATTTGTTCAATAAATAAAGAAAAAAATACAAAGTTATTTTTACAATTTCTTATATAAAACTTTGGAAATAAAAAATAAAATAAAAAACAGTGTGATATTTTATAATCAAAATTAAAACTAAAAAAATATGAAAAGAAATAGAAATTCTATAACCGAGCGACCACACCCCTAAGTTGCTTGCGAGAGTAGTGAACAAAAGTGGAGAAGAGAAGAGAAAAAAACAAGCAGGAAAAAATAAAAAGAAAACTCAAATAAAAAAGAATCACAGTAACCCATATGAGTGTTTGGATAGAAAAAATTAAAATTTTTTAAAATTGTGATTGAGAATATTGAGTAAATTATATGTATGTAAGGAATGGTAAATTATAATCTATAAAAAGTTAATTATATATATAGAAATCTCTCTTATTTATCATAAAAATATTTTATTTACCATTTGAATTTTTTTTAATATTTTAAATTTTAACACATAAAATAGAAATTTCAAATTATTCTGCAAAATGATTGGTATAGTAGAGAAAGGTAAATCATGCTCTTACCCCAAAATTTCTTACATAAAAAAAATATAATAATCAAAGTGGTTGCATTTGCATGCATGCGGAATCCAAAGGCTCAAAACCGTGTATCACTGTGGTCCTCTCCTCCACCTCCATACAGTACACCATGGTCCTCATTAATGTACATCATTTATTTTTTTTGGTTTTATATATGATATGATATCTATCTATGACCTGCAACAATAGTGTCGGCAACATAATTAGACTTTTTGATTTCTGGGTGGTTTGATCTCATATTTTATTTGTTATTAAAAGGTGAATAAATAATTTTAATTTTTACTAAATGATTTTTATATGACTATATAGGTTTAATTTAAGGAAGAATATGGATTTATAAAATTCTTTATGCTAGTTTCATTGAGGACCTATCATTTTAAAGTTGAAGCAAATTTTTTTACATTATACGATACTATCAATTTAGTTTTTTATTCTTGTCAACCAATATTTTATAAAAATAACTGAAAACTGATTTAATATCAATCATTAATAAAATAAATGTTGAATTTGATGATCAAACATTTAAATTATTATATACATTCTGGACCATGTGAACCATGGTCCACCTTAGACAGATTACCCTTGTGCGATACAAAAAATAATGCATGATAATGAATGTTTGTTCACTGAGCTGGTAAGGGCTGGGGTGTGGCACTACAAAAAAA